>OV839567.1:137203025-137886822 GCA_929447395.1 Epistrophe grossulariae
TACTTTTGTTGGCTTATTTTTTTTTTTTTTTATAATATGCGCACACTCATGTGGTTATGAATACCCTTAACGTTTAAAAAAGAAAATGCAAGAGTTGGGATAGAATAATTGTAACATGGAAATCCTTTCCAATTTTCATAAGTTGCGGTCTACTCATAGGAACAATAACTTTGGGAAACTTGGTGAAAGTTACTAAAAATGTGTATTGTTTGTTCGTATTTACCCTTTTATTTCAAGGATTATCTTCCAAATGTTCGTCACTGAAAGAAAGGTCGGATACAACCCTTTACGTTTTACCTCGGAACTTTCATATTTCAGAATTTTTTTTTCAATATATTTTCAATATAATTAGATTAGCGGATAGGTCTGTGAATTGTCAAGAAAGCACTGAAAACCACAACCACTTACAAGGCTTGAATGCGGAAATTTCGCCATCCAAACATTTTTTATGATTAAAATCGAAATAAAGTAACATCGCTTTGGATGGAAATATTTTGAGAATCAAGTCTCGTAAAATTTTTTGGTTTTAAGTTTAATAAAAATTTTGAAAAAATAATAAGGAATTTTGGAATTTTAAACCACTTACGAGTTTCGATTGTGGAAATATCGCGATCCAAACTATTTGACGAGGTCATTCGTTTTATATCCAAGCCATTTTTGGCATAAAAGTTCTTCGTGGTGAATACCAATGATTTTAGTGCTAGATGAGCATTTACAATCAAGAATAATGCTCCATTATTTTTTAATAATTTGTTTACAATTTAACACAATTTAAGAAAAATTAAACACAAAATAACACGAATATGACATCGATATGATTGACACATTCAAATTTTAAAATACCAGTTTTTGTTTTATATTTCACAAATATCCCAAAAATATTTTTCAAACTGAAAGTTGGCCTTCAACTGGGTGGGAAGTTGAAAAAATAATTGGTGATTAAAAAGAAATTTCAACTTACGTTTCAACTCTCAAGTTGAAGTCAACTCTTAAGTTGGCCAACTTGAGAGTTTGCCTCAAGTTGAGCAAAAGTGAATAAAATGGCCCTTAATTTATTGAATGTGAAGAGTTTCCACTTATGTGCTTAATTGTACTGTCTAAACTGTATTACTTCCTCGCCATTTTTTTAAGAAATTGTACATTCGATAATAGTTCCTACATATATCACAGATCTTATATATGCCTAATGTGACCAGTTCGATAGAAAAACGAAGTTCGAGATATATGCACTTCAAAAAGTTCGGAAAGTCATTGTTCAACGCGGAATATCATGGGCTGTTGTAAAATTCCTTACTAAAGTTAACTATGTACATATATTTTCTCTCAGAATATCTTAACTTATAAGCTGTCTTTAGATGTATTCGCTTCTAATTCTGTTGGAAGGGCTTTCAAAATCTAGAAATTCTATGAATGAATGAATGAACATGTTGTAGGGTTTATTGCACTTTTTTATTTATGAGGTTATTCCTACTTAAGCTAATGCAGTCCTTGAAACATTCTTGGTTATAGTTCCCAAGAAGGAGTTTGGCTAACCTCAGATTTGGAAGTTCTTCCCAAATTTTTGATTTTTATTTTTGATCACATTCTCTCCTAAACCGCAGTAGGCCTCAAGTCCCATTAAGATCTTTGCTTCTGTGTTTGCTAAGGAGTCTGCCTCTTCATTACCCTGAACACAAACATGCCCAGGTTCATTTAGCCTGTCTACACATTTCCACACTATTTTGGAGTTAATGGTGTAGGAGCTCAATGCTTTGAGCGCTGCGTGACTATCTGACATGATGGCAATGTATTGTTTTCGATAATTCCTTTCGAGTTTACGATCTACACATTTTCCTATGGCATTCACTTTGGCTTGGAAAATGCTAGTTGTTTTTTGGCCCCAAAATTCCTGCTTCCTGCATAGTTAATTTTTTCACCTACCAACCCCTTTTTTGCAAAATTTCTCAGCTTTGCGACCAAAATTCTGAAGAAAAAAAATCTTGGATTCGCTCGCTCACTTTTTTAATGAGAAAAATTTGTGAGATCTCATTTTTTTGAACGCGCGAATTAGTAAGTATAAGTAAAGGTAAAATGAAACCAAGGCACAATAGCAGTTCATAACATTTTAAAATTCATTACACAAATGAGGATAAAATTGACTAGAAAATTGATTTTATATTATTTTATTTAAATTTGCATTCAAAACGACACAATCAGCGATTTCCATTAAATAAAATGAGTAAGACATCATTGGCAAATCACTTTATTGCATAATCGTTGCTGCAATTGCAAATATTCTTTGTGAACGTTTTGCAATGGGACAGCATATCTAGCTAGGAAATGCAACACACTTCAATCGACCTCAAGACTTCCATCATCATCGTATACATAGCAGATAATGTTGAGTATTTATTGTTATTTGTTGCTCCCTGAGCAATGAATCACAAACTAGATGCATACAACGAACGTTTCATTGATTTTTTTTTTTTTTGAAACATGAGTGGGTGGTATATCTAGATACACTACTCATTATAGTATGTAGTTACAAGGTATGTCAATCCTATGATTTCTAGCTTTAAACCGCCGCCATTCAAATAGGACACCTTTAATCCTCAAGCATCAGGAAGGTAAATGTACACAATGTTGCAATATTCAATTAACAACCAATCGTACATCATGTTGACATCAATAAGATTCCGATAAAACAAAACCGCATCACTTTGATGCAGCAAACACATTCAAACTCCTTAAGCCACCCCACCCACTCATCTTGTTGCAATTAAATAATCGCAAATGATTTGATGTTGCAGCTATTGAAGTTGTTGTAATAGTATCCTTATAGATGCAGTGATATGTACTTTTCATGTTCAGCTTTGTGTGATGCGACTCCCCGACGATGAATTGCCGTAGATATGGGGCATCAATTTCAACTCTGAACACCCACGCTAGATTTTTTCGCGTTGCAGTAATCAAAAAGTTGGGTCGTTTCAAGAAGCCCCCTTCCGACGCCGCGCCACCGGCACTACACCAATATGTGGCACGTTATATGAAGTGGGAGGGATGTGCTGAAACATATTCAACTGTATCTACATATTATGAGTCGTAGTGGCTTCCTTCTTCATCTTTGGTGCTAATGCGCTGCTATATAAAATAATGTTCAACCAGCCTGCAGGGAAGGGGAGTTAATACTTCAAACATACCTACATAAATATTATGTTGGTGTTGCATCGCTATTAATGTCTGCAAGAAAACTGGCCTCGTTCTTGGAATCCATTGTTGCAGCGCACCAGCAATTAATGCTCTGCCAATTGTTTTGTGCTGGAAAAAATGTGTCATTAAGGGTTGGATATATACAACTGTATATGTATAACTGAACGAAAGAGACTCATTTTGAATCATTGAACTCGCTTTGGCATAATTTATTTTTCTTCTTCTTGTTCTTCGTGGAATTCAGAACGTTTGGATTGTGTTTGATGGGATATTTTTATTTTTTTGAGTTGGCATAATAAAAGGGGATACAAATGAAAGAATGCTTTAATACTCGGTGTCAGAAGTGGGTTATCTTTGCATTTTTTTTTCTTTCAAATATGAGAAGATATTAAATATAGTACTTTTCAACACACTGTCTGTATTGGGATCGATTTTTGCTCTTAAAATTTCATTTTCTTAGTGAAAGAATAAATTTTGTTCTCTCATTTTTCTACAAAGATATGATTTTTTACAATATTTTGACCTACTCAATTTATCTCCTCAACCAGAAAGTCATTTATAATAATGATTAACATATTATATCCGGGCTTTCCAGATCGAAGCCGTTTTGTAGTACAATACAACATAGACTGGCAGGCGGCAGAAACAAAATATCAGCTTTTTGTTCAAGGAAGAATACTTAAATACAGGGAAATATTTCATAATAATTTCATACCTTCATAACCAAAAATTATTTCTTAGTAGTCAAATCAGCTGAGTTAAAAAAAAATACAAAATAATTTAAAAATCAATATTTCAAAATCATATATTTAAAAAAAAAAAAAACAATATTGACAAATGATCATTTTAATTTTTTTTAATTTTTAACAAAACGCTTAACATGAGGAAAATACACGAATGTTGAATTTATTTAAATTATTACGAAAAGAAAATTTATGGCTGCAGCTTAATATTTTCCTGTCATCATCGTATTACCAAATAACTTGTATCGTTAATCCCAAAACGTTTTGCATTCGTTTAAAGATAAATCAAACAAAAAAAATAATAAATAATAAAATAAACCTACGCATAGAAATATTTTTTTCAAATTCCAGCTGCAGTATGCCGCACTAACAATATACTTCAGAGGAAATAAAAAAGATTTTCAATTTATGAGCACCAGGCATATGCGTATGTTAACATTTTTGTCAGGTGGGGGCAGTTAAAATTGTAAAGAAAAAAGAAGAATTTACTCTTAAAAATAAAATATTTTGCAAATTCGCAGAGGACGCAATTAAAGTTACTTTTAGAAAAAATAAACTTATAGGCGCAAAATTTTAAACAGTTCTCGTTTAAGCAATAAACCCGACTCTAGTTAAAATAGTCCTTTATTTAAAAATTCTTGTTTAAATTTTTCTTAATTCTAAACACTTTAAACAACTCTTCTAACTAAAGAACGTGTTTAACAAAACGTCAGCAAACTTTTGTGAAACACGCCTAATTTTGACAGCTGAATAAATCAAACAGAACGAAAAATTAACAAAAAAAAACAAAAAGAACCCAATCTGTAATTTTGCCGAGCTAGGAAAGTGTTTCGAGATTTAAATTTCGAGTTAAAATAGTGAAAATACTAAATAAAAAAGTGAAATAAAAGTTAACATAGTGAATAATTGCAATATTTTATAAAAAAAAAACAAAACAACATGAGGTGCTGCGTTAAATCGTGTAAAAACACCTATAATATGGAGTTTTCAAATGTTTCTTCTCACGGGCTGATTGTGTCTCATATTCCACATAAAGTAATGTGAAGTGATGTTTTTTAGGCTAATACATTATCTGAGAATACTTTTCAATTGACATTTCGTAGCATTTTGCTTTAAAAAAGCAAATTATTTGAAAATAAAAATACACTTCAATCACGGGAATTAGCTGAACCCCATCTGTGAAAATTGAAATTTTCGTCCAGGGTAGCATTAGTTTTTGTTGGTGATGGCAAGGCGCTCAAATTCATTGAGCGCCCGTAGTGCAGAGTAATTTTACTTACTTTATGTGGAATATGAGATACAGCTTACCTGTGAAATGAACAAAAATTACACTGCTTGTTAAAGGTGTTTTTAAATATAGGTGCAGTATTTAACGCAGCACCGTTTTCTATTTTTGTACATTTTTGTATTGCATTTAATCACTTTAATTACTTTTATATTACTTGTTTCTTTAATTTACTAAGCTTTTTTACTATTTTAGCGATTTAAAATTTCAAAACAATCCTAAAACAAAACAGATCAAAATGCCTTTGGGTGCATTTATCTGTCTAACTGCACGCCTTCCCTGTGTGGATGCATTTGTGTTTGTGTAACTCACACTCAAAGTGATAATTTCCCACAGATAAAGCATACTTTAAAAAGATAGAGAAGCGTTTTGCTGGTTTTAAAGTTAGAAGACCTCTTTAACGCTTAAGTATACTTTATGTCGTTTAAAATTTACAAAGAGCCGCCTCTCATTCTAAAGTTATTATTAAGAGCCGACTCCCATTTTTAAGTAGATTTAGAGCCGCGTTAAAATGTTTAAAATTTTGCGCCATAGTTTTGCTACACGGTTTTAATTTTGCGAATGTAACATTTATATTGCATTTTAGCTATTTGTTCATCTTAAAATAAAACTTTTGAAATAGCAAAATTAATTCTTAAAAAAAAAACATCACATTTGCGTAAAATTACAAACTAAATTTACTTGAGGGGAAGTACAACTATGCGAAACAAAACCAGCTCCATCTAGAAAGAAATCGGAATGTGCGTTCGTTTGTATACGATTTTATTTTGCTTATGTTTTGAACAAAGGGTGCAAAAATGATTTTGTTTCTGGACTAACATATAGACAAACGGTGAGTTAAGTGAGTTTTTAGATACAGGGTCTTTCATTAAGCGCTACACCTATCTTTTAATTTAAATAAAACAAAGTGTGTGTGAGATATCATCGAAATTTTTCATTCGTTTGAAAGGCCTATCGATGTCATTATGTATGGAATATATAAGGAAATGTGCAATTTTTCATGACTCTGGGGTATTAATCAGGTTGAATTTGAGCGATGGCATGGGTTTTGTTGGCTTTGAGGGTCAATGCGCATAGACCTGTGACTTCAGAAAACCCACAAGAAAAAGTCAACGAGGTCAAATCGAACGATCTCGGTGGCCAGTTCATATCACATCCACGTGAGGTGCCCTCGAATCACTCGTGCAGAATTTCCAATCTGGCGTGAGCTGTGTGGCACGTAGCGCCACATGTCGTTAATGTCCATATCATCCAATTCAGGGCCAAAGAAATTGGCAATCATTGACCTATAGCGTTCGCCCCTTGACGGTGTTGGCCTGGCCAACGTCGTTATCAAAGAAATATGGTTCGATGACGCTGACAGCCCATAATCCACATCAAACAGTGTTTTTAGCGGGATGCATTGGACGCTCTTAGATCTCATGTGGATTGGTTTCGTCCCAAATTTGACAATTTTGTTTGTTGACGTAGATACCCATTCATCTGGACATGGGCCTCACCGCTTAAAATGATTTTTAGGTGAAAATTAGAGTTTGTTTCCAACTGCTTCAAAGCCCATTCAGTGAACACGTCGTTGTCTAAGTTCGGTTACATTCAGCTCTAAGGTCAGTTTTTTGCACGGGTGGAAGCTTAAGTCACGCGGGAAAATTCGTCAAGTTATGGTCTGCGAAAGGCCGAGTTCTTGTGAGTGACGCGAAATCGACTGCCTTGCTGCAATCTGCAATCTCTTCGGCAGATCTTGCATTTCCTCGACATACGGGTTTTGGTTGATCGTTCACTGAACCACTGGACTCAAATTTATCCACCACACTGCGAATAGGTCTCTCGGTAGGATGATTATGGCGACCGTAAAATGGGCGAATCGCGCGGAAAGTTGCCCGAACATTTTGATAAAACAATTTTGTCATTTGCACGTGTTGTTGAACGCTATATTCGTCCATGGTGGTTTTGCAAAGCAGACGGAATGAATGACGGGGAACTTGACAGATGTAGCTTCAACAGTATGGCCGCTGTCAACTGTTAAAGTTCGGAAGTCCCTATTGCAAGACCCTTTATTTGTGGTCCTCCTAAGTTATCAATTGGGGGCTGCAGAAGATATTTCTTTGTGTTTGTGGGGTGTTGCTATAAAAAAGAAATGTTGACTATTTTATGAATAAAAGAAATTTTTAGGTGAAAAATTATAAACCAGCGGTGGAAAACCGAACCCTTTTGGACCCATCCCCCTGAGTTAGGAATTGGGGGCAGTAGATGACATTTTGGGGGTGTCCATAAAATAGAAAAGTTTAATATCTTTTGAACCAAGGGTGGAAAAACTATTTTTTTTACTAACATGAAAAAAAAGGTAGATAAACGATACCGATAAGCACCATTATACTTAGTGATTTTTTAAATTGCTGTTTTGGTAGAAAAGTTGAATATTTTTTTGATTTAAGGGTTGGTAAATTAAATTTTTAAGTACACAATCATAAAAGGCCATGAGATAATCGAACCCACTTGGTCCCATCCTCATAAAATATCAATTGAAGTTGATAGATGGCTTTTTTGTTTTTTGACAGTTTGCTATAAAAAAGAAATTTTGAATATTTTTTGAAATAGTGGTGGACAAACGAATTTTTGCGGTGAAAAGTCGTAAATAGGCGGTGGAAAAACGAACCAACATGGACTCATTCTCCTAAGTTATCAATTAAGGGCGGTAAACTATTTTTTTGTTTTGTGATAGTTGCTATAAAAAAAGAAATATTGAAAATTTTTTGAACTAGGGATAAGCAGTCAGTGGATCAACGTAAGAACTTAGCCCTATCCCTCCTAAGTTATAAATTAGAGGCAGTAAATTTTTTTTTTGTTATTGAGGGTGTTGCCATAAAAACAAGAAAAGTTGAAAATCTTGTGGAAAAATGATTTTTTTTCTGGACTTTCACGGATAAACAGTGATAAGAGGGTTTCAATGGGTGCCATTTGGTAAAGTGAGTTTTTAAATTTTTGTGTTAGTTGCTATAAAATAGAAGAGTTGAATATTTTTTGACTTAAGGGTGGAAGAAAATTTTTGGGTGGAAAATCATAAACAGGTGGTAGACGAACCCACTCCTAAGATATCAATTGCGGATAGTAGACGAGTTTTTTGTTTATGGGATAGTTGCTATAAAAAAAGAAAAGCTTGATGTCTTTTTACCTCAGTGGTGGTCAAATGAACCTGATATATCCAAAAAAGATAAACTAGAAACAAAAACATGTTGGTATAAGAAGTTGTTGAAGTATAAGATACGAAAAAAAGAAAGGGACACATTACCCCTTAACCATTTTTTGCAGGCGCCTTTGGTGGTACCATATCATTTAGTAACAGTCGATTAGATAATTTTGAATCATTTAAGTTGCCGTTGCAAATGCTACTGCAACAGCAGCAACAGCATTAGTCCCAATCCCAACTATTATAACCATGTTAATCATATTGAAATAGCCGACGCCAAATACCTATACCTGGTCACATGTGAATAAATAATCACCTTTAATTAGTGTTATTTCGAGGGATCACGTATATGGTATAAGTCAGGCAACATGACATGCTTGCTTTAGAGTTATTTCATTTAAATTCCACAGCTCATGCGGTATATCTGGACTCAATCGGCTCATAGAACATGGTCATTTTAGTTCGGCCTTCAAATCGTCGCAGGTTATCGAACGGCGAACGCGCATCGGTGACACAAAAAAAAAAAAAAAAAAAACTATCTCAACTTTATGGCAATAAAATTCAGTTGCAAGCAAATTCTTTGCCTATACCATAATTTGTTTTTGTTTAATCAAAAGCAATTCATACGTCTATAGATATCGAATCGAGACAGGAGTTACACACTTAATTAAAAAGGGGATATGGGGTAAAAAAGGCTTTTAGTGAAACACATATGACTTGCAAATATGCACACACGGAATGTGTTTGGTGTATTCTATTGGAAATGAAAAGCCAGAGCACATGCGACAGATATAACTTATGCAATGCACACGCTATTATAACGTTAAAGTAACTCTATCCAAGTTACACAGATATTTCTTCAGTTGGAAATATAGTCAAAGGAATTAAGGCCAATAGACTTTGATATGGTATAGGTACATATAGATAGGTATAAAACATGCTGAAGTAATAATATTCTTGATGAATGAACGATGACGTCCGACCCAACAAAATGCAATCGATGTTGAGGCTAGGTTGTTGCATGCTATACTCCGTCGTAGGTAGGTACACTTAATGTCGTTCGTTATTTGTGTGCAGTATTAGATGAAGTATTTTTAGAACAAAGTAATTTTTATTGTGGTTCCTGATGGTCGCATCAATGGAGTTCATTTTTTTTTTAAATTGTTTATTGTTGACTCTCTAAATGTGGTGGAAGGTCGATTGCTTCATTTTATGTAGAATTTTTTTATATTGAGGTGAAATGTTGTTTTTAATGTTTCTATGTGATTTGTGCCGGATGTCTTCTCTTCCACTATTTTAAGGAACTTCTGTCGAACTTATAAGCGAATTGGAAAATCATCTAGGTTCAGTTCGGCTGACATGTTTGAAATTTATTAAGAAATTAATTCAAGTTCTTTTCTGTAGAATTGTCAGCTGATAATCGCGAAGGTGATGCCATTACTAATTACCTACAACACCGGGAATTGCATTGCCAATTTCTGGAACTTCTTCGGATAGTTGCCTAAGTGACTAATCAGTTTTTGCAGTACAAATTCATCCAGAGGAGTGATTCTTGATTCTTCGTAAAGTTTATCGAAGTCATCCTAGACCGGATTATTACTCTAGAATGACTTCAGAAACGATAAACTCTTCGAAGAATCAAGAATCACTCCTCTGGATGAATTTGTACTGCATAAACTGATTAGGCACTTAGGCAACTATCCGGTAATTGGCATAATACCAGCCGAACTCCAAATGACTTCAGATATTATTCTGACAGTCCTGGAAATGCTCCTTATTAGTTCTTTGGAACTTGGTTGCAAATGCTCCTTATTAGTTCTTTGGAACTTGGTTGCAAATGATTTCCTGATATTCCTGGGAGCGGAGAGCTACAAACTGATTGCTAATGCGGATGACGCGACGTTGCTATTGACGCATCAGGAAAACATCCTAAGACCTTGAAAGAACTCTTACAAAACTCCTGAAAGACGATAAAAAAAATTTGACAGAGCATTGCGAACTGGGTGTTATTCCTCATTAGACAGATTTTGTCCGCTTTTTCAGGGAATACAAAATTCCCCAAATAGACACTCTTTCTATAAAAGGCATACCATTGACATTCTCAGAAGAATATTTGGGTCTTATTTAAGATATGAAATTAAGTGAGAAATCAATATAATTGATAGGATTAAAAAAGCCAAAGGGCAGTTTCTCATGCGAAAAATCTATATGCGAAGCTATATGCTTCGGTAGTCAGACCGATTCTATCGTACTGTGTTCCAGATCTTTCTGGGAGGATTTGGCATTCCTGGGAGATGAATCGATCCATTTTTACACCGACGAATCAAAAATAGATCATATTGTTGGTGCGGATGTGCTGAAATTAAGTCTATCCTTTCGTCTTCCCAACCACTGTAGCGTATTAGAGGTGGAACTTTTGGCGAAAAAGAAGCTTAAAGAAAACGATATATCAGATACCCGTCCCTTTTCAAATAGCCAATTCGCAATTAAATCCTTGGACTATGTCACTACAAATTCAAAAACACGCCTTAATTACCGATCATATTTAATGGAGATGGCACAGGAGTTCAACATTCAGCTGTGCTGGGTGCCAGGTCATAAGGACATACCAAGAAACTGTTAATTTGACGAACTAGTTAAAAGTGGAACCTTTCTTGTCAAATCGGACATATATTGGTAACTTATGCTGAAGAACAAAACAGATGTGGCCTATTCCGTAACTACGTTCCGTAACTCTCGCATCGATACAATTGGTCGAGAAACTTTTAAAAATGAAACAAAACTCATAATTTTCATCGTTTTTCGACTAATTTTACGGATGCGAGAGTTACAGAACGTAGGCACTGGATCTGAAGTGCTGTAAGAGTTTAATATCTTTAACAGATTGCTTGTTAGTTCCGGTATAGTATTAATTAACCTTATCTAACCTGAGTTGAGGTTGATCCCACCTAAAAATGTTAAAGACTTACGTTCATAATTTTGATCCTTTGATATATTTGGTTTTAATTGATTCTTTACTTTCAATCTGGACGAAGAAAGATCTGGAATTGAGAAAACTGTAGATTATCGTAAATATGTGTATTAACCCATGTAGTCAAATTATTATTATTAATTCAGCAAATTGAAGTGTTTCTCCCGAAATCCAACAAATAGAAATAGCAACATGACTTGGGGAAACTTCCTTATGATCATGTCCGGATGATTTTATAATGTTTTTTACTACAGATGAGGTCAACTACTACTTCTTCGGGGTTGATGAGGGTTTCTGAAATTTCATTTCTTACTGCTGAAATTTCATTTCTTACTGCTGTTAAGAGTAAAGACAGTCCGTACACTAATTTCAGTATCCGTCCGCTGCAGGTGCTCAATTGTTGACTTTAGTTCCTCTTTGGAACTAGGGTTTGTTTTGGAACCAAATTTCCTTAAAAATATTCGGCAAATGCTTAAGCTTAATACCCAATCGCCATGAGTTCCCCTTGATTTTTCCTGACATTCGTTGTCTTTTTCCCATGAAATCTGATTGATGATTTCTTTGAATTTTTCTAGGCCAAATTTAATGGTTGCAGCGATCTTTGAAACTGATTTTTGTTGAAATGTCGAAAACCGTCCAGTTTCACAGTGAAGTAAGTGTCACCTAAGTGCCAAATATGGAAAACTAATTTCCAATTTCGCAGTGTAAACTTATCGGAATAAGTGACACTTAAGTCTCCCATGTTGGCCACTTAAGTTCCACTTACTCAGGCAGTAAAACTGCGGCTAAAGTGCCAAAATAGGAAAATTAAGTGCCTCTTATTTTGTAGAGTGTGCACTGTGAAACTGGCCATGAGTTCACTCTTCACCATTTAGCAGTTACTGTTGGTCGTGTTTCAATCCCTTTATTGAATCCTTCTACAGTCACTTCTGCAATCGCTCACGATGATCATATACAATAGAAGATGCAGGTATTTTTCTGTGGTCTCTTCTGTTCGTCCAAGGCGTTGACCTATGGTACTATGTTACCCATAAATCAAAATATTGTACTTGATAATTTTGTATCTAATGAAAAAATGTTAATTAATGCGTAAATATATCATGAGGATGATTTAATAGGATCATTTCAGATTTTCAGAACTACAAAAAATCACGGTCACGTTAATTTCAAGTTCTATAATGGATTCTTTTAGTACCAACCTACCTATAACAATATATCACATTCGCTTCTAATTGATGTACCAACATATAATAAAAAACATAATCGGAAATTTTACTTCTTAATATAGCTATATAACCAAAGGATGGGCTATTGCTAAACACGCAAGGTTCACAACTTAAATTTCGTAGTACCCACACCTTTTGTTTCCTGTCTCAAATTAATTTTATGTTTCAATCATTTTAGCAATAAAAAAAGAAGAAAATTAATAACTTTTTATCAAATTAAAATTGTCCCACACTACAGTCCTTTAAATACGCCTTGTTCATTAGAAAACGTTATCTTTTTATAGGTAACTACGTTCTATAAAATAAATTATTCTTTCATTTCAAATGAAAATTGCTTTACTAATTCAACTAATTCTACTAATTCAATAGGTTTATACAATACACGCCTATGTGATTCGATATCGTACAAAATCCAAGAATCGATTTCAATTTTTATTTTCCAATTATAAGCTGAAATACAAAAAAAGGGCTAAAAACATTATGATATCATGATTTGAAGTAGGTACGACAATTTATCTTAGTTTGCAAATCTGAACACGTGTGATACCTTTTATTTATATGTGATTCACATATTCTGATGGCAGTACCTATATAAATGTAGAAAAACTCTTTTTGTTATGGATTCTTTTGTTCGATTTGATTACTTTGATTGAATCCCGCTTTTAGAATTTGGAGGGACTAAAAGGATTTAGAGTTATAGAATAGAAGTCATATTGTCCAGAAATAGCAGATAGTCATTCCGGAAGTTTAATATCCACATATGTATGTATGCCTGCTTGCCTGATGGTTTGCTTGGGTTTAAGTTCAGTCATTGTTGTCACAACCACTACCACCACCAGTAGCAGCACAAATCACCCTTAACTTTACTGCGGCTATACAGTGATGTGTAATAAATTTTGGGTCTAATTTTAATTTTTAACTTTATTTATGTATCTTTAATTCAAAACATCATGTTCTCTGGGGAGGATTCATTAGCTTAAATGGTTATGGAGTTTCATTGTTAAAAAGAAAGAGACATTTTTGAACGACGCGACGTGATGACATAAATCCCATTCGATTAGGACATAAATTTCATTTATTGTGCCATTTGATTGGGACATAACTCCCATTTGATTGGGACATAAGTCCCATTTGATTGAGACATAAGTCCCATTTTGATTGGGACATAACTCCCATTTGATTGGGACATAAGTCGCATTTGATTGGGACATAAGTCCCATTTGATTGGGGCAGAAGTCCCATTTGATTGAGACATGAGTCCCATTTTGATTGGGACATAAGTCCCATTTTGATTGGGACATAAGTCCCATTTTAATTGGGACATAAGTTCCATTTTGATTGGGACATAAGTCCCATTTCATTGGGACATAAGTCCCATTTGATTGGGACATAAGTCCCATTTGATTGGGACATAGGTCCCATTTAATTATTATGAGACTATTGTCCCATTCCCACGGGAAATAAGTACCTAAAAAACAATCTTGGGGCTAATATCTTACCAAATATTTTTTCATATATGTTACTGCAAAACTCCTAAATTTGGAAATTCCACCGAACTTTTGAACAGCTTTCTTGGAGAACAGTACTTTGGGTGGACGAATTCGCGAGTTACAAGAATTTTAACTCCCTCTTTGCTTTTCTGTCCCACTCTGTTGCTCCGTTTAAGCTATTTTCAGTCGACTGACAGGTGCCAATATCAACAGTTTTCTTGGACAGCAATAGGTACCTGCTTACGAAGTGCATGGCGGTAAAAGTCCGGAATGATTTATGAAAAGATTTTTGAACATTACTTATGAAGCTTTTGTTCTATCTTCGACGAAAGTAACCGAGATTTATGTCCCTTTTGACTGGGAAAAAAGTCCCCAATTAGATTTCGGGCTTATGTCCAACTCAAATGGGGCAATAAACTCTTCGGAACTAATGGCTTGATGGGTCCTCAAAAAAAAAAAAAAAAACAGTTCGGGACAAAGATATGAAATAGAAAACAAGGTCCACAACTAGCTCGGAAGTTCTACCAACCATTTCTCAATATGGGGCAAAAGAATTGGAATATATTCTTTATACACAGATGACATCGGCTCGCATTCAGGGTTGGTTGATAACTGTTGTGAAAGGAGGCTGGGATCGAACACTATTTGTAGTGCCGATCATGATTAACCAAGATGGTTGACGTGTGTTCCAAAATTTAGTTGGGATTTATTTTATGTTTGTCCCAAATTTGGAACTTATATATGTATGTCCCAGATTTAATTTGGAACTTTTTTTTAGCAATGAAAAAATATCATAGAAAAAGGCGATATGGTATTAAAAACTTCGAAAATTTCTTTACAACAAGTTTTTATAGTGCGACTAACTTTTTTTTTTCACAAAACTGTATAACGATTTCCATTGAAAAATAACAGCAATGAATTAAGTTGCTGGTATACATACATATATGTGCGTGTGGTTCTGTTTGTTTTTGTTTGACGTTTTAACGTGTTGACTGCCAGCAGCAGCCGCTATAGCTACCACCGCACCGTCAGCTGTGGTCACTTCCGTGAGATTTATTTTTTTTTTAAATTAATTTAACGGCAAAATAAAGATGGCCGAGTTAAATCGTTCGCAGGGTATATACTTCTGATGTTATTGCTGCATGCAACATTAATATGACGCGGGTGGATAAATATGCCTATACGTTTAATGTCAGAGGTGCGGCGGTATACAGCGGGCTCAGAGGCGTTTGTTTTTGTTTAGTATTGGATACGTATATATGAGTAATCCTATGATGTTAGTCAAAAAAAAAAAAAATAACATAATTATCGAAGGGTGGGTTGTTGTGCATCATCAGCAACGAAGACCGACCGACAACGACACAGCGACGTCTGGCGTGTGTCGCGGATTACACATGGTGGTTTAGGTTTTTATTAAATCCAATAAACGGAAATTTGGGAAGATGGTTTTTTTTGTTTGTTTTATTTTGTTTAAATTGCTGGGGTTTAAGTGCGCGCTTAAAATGCTGGAAGTGATTAGTTTAACAAGGGCATATGGTGTTTTATATCGTTTCTCCATTGTTATCGAGAAATGCAAGTTGAAGTTAATTACAGTCGTATATTTTCAATAGAGATTAAAGGAACAATATCAATTATATCAAAAGAAGTCAAATGACTCCTGGAAAAAGGGTGGTGCAGAAAAATTAATTCATTTTGTTTTGTTTTTTATTCGCTGAGTTAATTAATGACGAATGAAAGAAAAAGGCTAATTGAAATTGTTTTTTGTAACTTAATTCGTTGGAAAAATTTAATACATATATACAATTCTCATTTTGTTTTAAACTCGCGCTGAAGATGAACTTTCAATTTTAAGTTCGAAATGCATACGATAATTATAATAAATATTAAAAACTAAAATTCCATCTTGTGTTTTTATATTTTATCGATTATTTGCGGTCAATAAGAAAAACATTTTCCAGTTCTTTAATTATAACGACCACAAAATCACGTTCATTTTAATTTCGGTGATTAAATATCGAATATAATTTTATAAAAAAAGATGGGTATGGATTGATGGTGCGAAAGCTCGTGGTAAACCAGGGCTTAGTGACACTCTCAGCCATTTCTGTGCGCGTGCAGAAATGGAAAGGATTTACAATTCCAAATGGCGCGGCTTTCATGAAAGACACCTTTTCATAACAAGAGATACTCGTTGAAAATTTATGACTTCTTCGGAAGAAGCAGTACCTCTGAACATTTTTTTTCTTTTAAGTGGAATAAGCTGAAGCCTAATACAATGCAATAACCATTACATCAAGGGCCACTAAAAAAAAAAAAGAAAAAAAAAACACACAAACATAACACACTACGTAAGATTTATCAACTAGAATTGATTTGACCGGAATAATTAAAACATTGGTACTGATACGTAACAAATTTTAATCAAGGAAACACCATAGCAGTATCAGTTGATTCCAATTTAGCTAGACGAGGCTCTTCGTCGAACATGTGATGAAATTAATTTATCATTAGCTTTGCACCTTCTTCAAACGTCGATCCTCTTGAAGTAATTTTTGAACACTTCTTCATAAATTCCTGAGATTATTTCGACTATTACATATCAATTTTGTTAGCGCTGACGAAACTCTAAATAAAACTCCTCCAAGAAAATTGAAAGGCATTTAAACAAGTTGTACCGTATTTTAAAAATTAAATGGACACCACATCTCAATACCTGCAATTTTGAGTCAAAATTAAACTCAATTAGTCATCCATGCTTAGAAAATAAAAGAAAAATGTTTGACCATACTCAAAGAAAGTCATAGGAGTCGGCTTTAATCGTCTCTTGAAGAATTTTTGTATCTGCGAATTCAGCATTAACTTTCTGTTGGTTAAACATCGGTTTTGGTTAATTTCTTTGACACATGGGAACACCGCTAAATCTTATCGATTCGGGTCTTCAGAACTATGACTTCCAACAGAAATATTCTTGGCACGTCTAACCATATCCCCAATACTTCCAGTCTCTTAAATTTTTTTTCTTGCTTTTATATCGTTGGGTAACACATATCGAGATGTACAATTTTCGATAACTTTGGCGCATAGATCAGGGTGAATTTGAGCGATGGCATGGAAATATTGACTTTTGAGACAAACAGCCTCTTAGACCTGCGACTTAGAAAATACCACAAGAACAAGTTTAACGGGGTCAAATCGCACGATCCCGTAGGATTGTTCACGTCGCCTCTGCGTGAAATAAAATTGCCATTAAATAGGTCTTGCTATTGTCGTTCAAATACATATCACCCAATATGGGACCAAAAAATTGATATTGGTGATAGCAATGCCATCGAAGTTTCAACTAATAAATTTGTCTCATAATTTGACTTCAATATTTGATATTAAACCTTCGTACATTTCACTGCTGGTTTATTACATGCAGGTTTTTTTTATAAAGGGTGATTTTTTAGCTGGTTTGGTTTTGGCAACACTGGTTTTGACAGCTGACGTGTGTTTAGTACCTTGTGTCACTGTCAAACAGCTTCAGTTTGGTTTGCAATTTAACCATGAATCGTCTTACAAATGAACAACGCTTGCAAATTATTGAATTTTACTAACAAAATTCGTGCTCGCTTTTTTATCGAAAAATTGTGTTCAGCGATGAGGCTCATTTTTGGTTGAATGGGTACGTAAATAAGCACAATTGCCGCATTTGGAGTGAAGATCAGCCAGAAGCATTGCAACAGCTACCAATGCATCCCGAAAAAGCCACTGTTTGGTGCGGTTTATGGGCCGGCGGCATTATTGGGCCATATTCTTCAAAGATGATGCGAATCGCAGCGTTACTGTCAATGGTGAACGCTACCGAGCGATGATAACAAACTTTTTTTTGCCCGAAATGGAAGTTCTTGACTTGCATGATATGTGGTTTCAAGAAGACGGTGCCACATGCCACACAGCACGCGAAACAATGGCGCAATTGTGAGGCGAGTTTGGTGAACAGTTAATTTCACGTTTCGGGCCGGTCAATTGGCCGCCTAGATCGTGCGATTTGACACCATTAGACTATTTTTTGTGGGGGTATGTCAAGGCTAATGTCTATAGGGACAAGCCCGCTTCGATTGACGCACTGGAAGCCAACATCCATGCATTCATTCGTGAGATACCGGCCGATATGTGTGAAAGAGTATGCCAAAATTGGACTCAGCGGATGGGCTACCTGAGACGCAGCCGCGGTCAACATTTGCATGAAATTATCTTTAAACATTAAATTGCAAGGTTCAAACTATCGATTCAAATAAATATTTCATTCATTTTTTCGAATTTTTTGTGTTTTTTTTTTTTTTAAAGTTCTAAACCTCTTAAAAAATCACCCAAAATCAAACTTGGCTCTCTTTTTAACATTTATATTTTTGGTCTGATTTCGCTCCCTTTTGCAAAGATTTTGTTTTTGTGAGGTAAAAATCTCGAAAGATATATTTACTGGTACTTATTCCACTTATTCCATTGATTGCAATTCTGAGAAATAGGGCGGATACCTCGCTCCCTAAATGTAAAACTTCAAATTTTCTATTTTTTTCTTAGGATGCCCTTTAAAAATTCCAAATTTTACCATTCTTAAGGAATCGGAAGTGTTCCATATGATTAATAACATTTCTGGGAAAATCGGCGGATACCAAGCCCCCTGAGTTGAAAACCTCAAACTTTTTATTTTTTTCTTTGTATGCACTTCAAGTCTTATACCTACACTTGAAGCTCTGCAAAATTTCATCATTTAACAACAATTGAAAGTGCTCCATATAATAATAATTCTGAAAAAGTGGGCAGATACCACGCCCCTTGAATGGAAAATCTCAATTTTTCGATTTTATCCTTTGTGTGCACTACAAAACCTACTGCTGTAGGTTCTGCGATATCGGGAAATGCTCCGGATTTTGCGATTTTGTAGTCTTATATCTCAGGAACCACTTATACCCAGGTGTTGGAATTTGGTGAGGCTTGTGCTTTCTATTTCCGTTTTTATCAAAACTGATTCAACTAACTTTGATCAACTATGTAGGTACTGTTATTAAAAAAAAAAAAAAAATATTTTTAATGTTTTGAAGTTTTTTTTTTAAATCAAAATTGTTTATTGAAAACTCGATATTTCAATAATTTTGATTTTTTGTTAATTTAGTTTAAATTTTGGAAAAACTAACGATTTTCAATTTTTTAAGATTTTTTAAGATTTTTTAAGATTTTTCATTTTTATTCACTCACAAAATTTACCTTAAAATTAAAAGATGCATATTTGTTCTCAAACTTTAAAACCACATTGAGCAATTGTGTGCGACGCAGTTATTCATTTTATTTTTTTTTCAAAACCCATTAAGTGTGGGATCAGCATTTGATAACTTAATGCGGTTTTGACTTAACATGGTAGGTAATTAAGTTTTTTTTTTAAATAAATTATACTCATTTAAAAGCAGTTTACAAATAACAAAAATGTTAACAAAAATAATCACCTTATCGATTGAAAATCAAAATACCAATCCCACGGTTCTAGCTAATATTATACCTACATATCTATCAATGAATGTTAATGAACTTGTGATGTATATAACTTGTTTCTTATTTTTATCTCACGCCTTATATATATAAAAAAAAACTAAAAATCATGGTCAAACGCATAATTGAGAAACAATGTAAGAAAACATTTATTTAAAGTCATAACATGAAAATATTTATAGCTGTTAAACCATACAAAATATTTTTATATTGCTCTAAAAAAAAAACGCCAGAGTAGGTACATTGTGCTAAAGTAATGTGTCTATAAATAAACTAGAACACATTTTCCCACACTAGCTAGCTGCACCTTCTCTAACTATACAAGCTCATTTTTACATAGAAAAAAAATATATCTTTGAAGAATTTTTCGTTCTTTGGCTGGAAACATTTTAATGTCAATTCCACTGGCTCTCAACACAACAAACCTCCCACACCCTTTAAAAAAATCGTCATATTTTTGCATTTATTTTACCACACATACCCGTGACTATAAGCTATAAGCTGAGCGTTTCTAAATATGCACAACAAAATTGTGGAATTTAGGCCGAGAGTAAACCTACACTTCGGCAACATGTTGCATGGTGAAAAGATACCTACACTTTGTATGAATATGGATGTGTTGCGATAATAATCATGAGCGATAACAGGTTGATAACGATATTTAGGAATATAATTTAGACAGTGCGGTTCACATGATTAGACGCAAATTAAAAATCGACAATTGAATTTAAACTTCGAAAAGTTGTAAACAAGTATAAGTTCTTGTTGTATGATACAATGTCCAATATACATTACTGACACAATCGGTGTGATAGAAAAAGATAAAAGTTTGTAAGAATTGAAAAATATCTCAAAAATGAAATAAAAACTATGTTCTTGTTAAAATCTAAACGGTTTACCATTTAAAACGTTTGTTCTAAGAAACATGCTGACTGTTAACCAAAGGTATATTATCGGAATACTTCTTGCATCAAATAACAAGTAAATTACAATGTGCAATGGAATTCAAAAGAATTGCGCGCGACAGCGATGACGACCGACACCGAGCCGCCACCAACAGACGATTACAGCTTGTTGGTAGTATAGACGCCGACGCCAACATGCTGTACTGAATTTTTTTTTTTTTTTTTCATTTTACTGAATGAAAATATCACTTGAGCGGAAAATTATATCTGCACGACAGTAAAATTTTTTCATGTACCCATGGTAGGAGACGCTTGTAGACAACACGACAATTAATGACCATAAATTGTTGTGAATTTATTTGTGTAGGTAATACAGTTTTTTTTGTTATTGAACGCGATAAGAATCAATTGGGAAATAAGCTTTGATTTGGAAATGTTCTTTTCCTAGAAGTACAAGTGGTGACAGTTTAAATCTTATACAACAAATTGTCTATTGATTTGATTGATGAAGGATTTTCTTGTTTCCTCTATTATTCGAAATAAATAAACACATACACACTACACATTGCAAATGCACCAGTTGAATAAAAAAAAAAAACCATGATTCTTGTTTTTAAATTCAACAGTTAGTCGAGTGGTTTGAGGCAGGGAGTTATTTTTTACCATCACATCAATTTGAACATATATAATCAGGGGCCTATTTTACGGAACATACATCACATACATTTTGTAAATTTTGATTTTTTAGAAAAACTATGCGTCAACTTAGAAAACGCATAATTAAAAAAAAAATTAAAATTAACGCCCACTTATATGGGGTCATTTTACGTCACATACATTTCTGTGATGTATGTGATGTATGTTCTGTGAAATAGGCCCCAGGTCTCGAGAAACCAAGATGATAAAACTTCCAAAGAGCACGACAAACCGTTTTTCAAGAGTTAAATTGAAGGAGAGATTTTAATTAATTAATAATATTTAAATTTTTATGTTAAGTGGGGAATCTAATGTCATAAGGTGAATGTACCTTGGTTTTTTCTTGTCCTCAAATACAGACAGATGTTAAAGGAGTTTTTTTTGCATCAAGTTGGTGAATTAAGTCTCGAGCATTTTTCGTCTAAGCAGGAGGGAGTAACCCTGACTTAGCTTCGGCAACTGGATATTTTGAAACAAAAATTTATGATATTATGACATTAGGTTTATTCGATGTTCCTTGCCCCATGGCAACCTGAGCAATTTCAATCAATTGTCAAACTCAGGACTGCTCGGGTTTTTATTTTAGATCGAACGCTTCAGTGCTTCAAGTTTCACCATCTAATTTTTTTTTAATTTCCATTCATTTACATCAAATTTTAAAAACCTATGTACACATACTTTAGTACATAGGTGGTCGTTTTATAGATTTAGGATATTTGGGTGGCCTTAAAATGACTTTAAGTCGAAAAAAAAAATAATTCTACATTTTCTGGTAAAGCGATTCAACATGCCATTTTTGGACGGTGATATATATGTACATTATGTAGATTAGAACCTGAAAAAAAAATTAAGTTAAATAAAATTTTGAGTTTGGAAATGATTTTTTCAAAAACTTTTCACTTAAAAATTTTTTCTTAAAAACGGAATATCCGAAAAACATTTTGGCTCAAAAAAAAACTACCCCGCCTAATAAAAAGAAGGTAAATAAAACCCCACCTCCCATACCCTTATGAAGATGAACATGTTCGTCTTCATCTTCATGTACCTATGCATTTTGGATTTATATCTCCATTCAATAAAAATGTAAATTTTATAATTTGCATCCTATTTTTGCAAAATGAAAATTAGAATATTAAATTAACCGCTTACAGCTGCTATATGCGATACAAATAAAAGTCAAAAAGAATTTTTATCTGAAAAGAACTTTTTTTACACGGCAACCCTAATGTACATCTTATATTTTTATTTTGAGCATCGGAGTTGTCTCTTATTAGCTCCAGACGAAGTCACCCAAACTATGGCATACCATTTTGTTGTAATTGAAACTGTTGTAAGGTGAAACTTCTCAATACGTTCTTCACACAAGCGCTGGGTTTACTCGAATGTTGTCATAATTTCGTACAAACATGCCATTATTTTTGTCATAAAAATAAGGATCGAGTGTTAGGGACGTTTAATTTTATTATTTTATTGCATAGATCGTGTAAATCGTGCTGTCATCATTTTACAATAAATGACAATAAAAAACAAAGAGCGAACCTTCTCATTTTTGCCTTTAAAATGCCAAAGCTTTAGAGTGTCATTATTTGATTCCATGTGAATGTATGTATGTTATTAAGACATTGATTTTATCCATCATTTTGCAATTTTTTATGGCAGAAATTATTTCAATGTATCACTTGTTTAAATACTGCCTAAAAGCAATTTAAAATTTGCCAGTATTTTCGTTACAAAAAAAACTGAAAAGTGCAATTGACGTTTAATTTTGACATTAGTATCTAAAGCCTAGTACGCAGATCGCGCTAAAATTTAGCTCCTACTTTTCTCTCCAAACATCCAGCTAAAACCCTCGCTAAATTTTTACGTAGAACGTGCGTTGTGGAGAGTACCTATGTCAAAGAAAACAGCTGTTCTCCGAGAAGAAATTGTGTTCAACTTGTATTTCAATGATTTTTTTTATTGCAACTGAATTTTATCAAATAAAATAGATTATTTTGTTTGGCTGAAATAAATCATTTATTCCGAAATATTTCTTCATTTCAATTTTTATTTTCACAAAACACAAAACAATATTCAAGAATTACAGATTCTGTTAAAATATAGCTTGAGAATTAATGTCGCCGCACAATTATTTCGTGTGCTAAATTTTGACAGATAACTGATGTACAGTAGAAGAAACAAATATTAATGTTTTTAGCTGTAGCTGCATACCTCTTGGCTAAAATGCTTTCCTTAATTTAAGGTGAGTTAAATTTTGGAGAGAATTTTGTATGAAAGCTAAAATTTAGCGCGATCTACTTACTAGGCTTAAGTAAATAAAGAATTCATTTATTAAACATGACAGTTACTAACCACAAGAGCAAGTTTGCCCGATCCAGTCTGTGCAAATTCTGACATGAGTGAATATCCTTGAACAAATTGGAAAGTTTAGTTTAAGTTAAACTATTTAATATGTCTATCGTTTCCTTCATTGAAAGTCCGAAACAAAATGCGGCACCCTGCTGTTTAAAAGATTATATACAAGACACATGATTAAATGGTGGTTTTAAATTAAATAAGATTAAAATTTTTATTAAACTTGCCGTATAATATACCATCGTTTAAATATTGTGCTGACACAATTTTCCAAATTAATAATTTTAAGGTTCATAATTATTTTTATAACCCCGTATTTAAAAAATATATAACTTTATACACTTTTTCCACTTTATAAGAGTTTCAGTAAATTAATTTTCCTCCTATAACTACTTCATCTTCTTTTTAATTTTATAATTTCACTGACCCACTAATTAAGTTACCGAATTACCTCCATTGGCAACATTACTAAACTTAACATGTGTGTTTGCTATGCAAAATACGGATATGTCATAGGTATGTATGTGCTCCGTACTGTACATAAAAGTATGTTTGTAAATAATAAATAAAATCCATGACCACAAAACATGAAAAATAATCGCATTACAATTCCACTATTATATACGATTCCAATATCATCAGAAAATAAAAAAAAAATATAAATAAAAATAACATCACACAAATATTTTTCAACTATTTGTTGTACCTACTAAATCAAGTTTGCCTGTCTGCCTGCCAACATTTTAATCTCGGCCAAAAACATTCATATAGCGTGAAGCCATAATTTGTGTATATATTTTTTAAGGATGTAGTTCAAATCAAAGCACATTGAGAAGAGACCAATTCAGCAATTTGAACAAGCTTGCCAATCGGTTAATTTAATTATATCGTATGTCAGAGTAGGTATAAGACATGTTGCTGGACGACGCAACACGACGCGACGCGTAGTTATTGGTAAATTAAAACCAAATTATATAGGCTTTAGATATCTATATATACAAAAATATAACTGGTCATAAATTGTCTTCTTGAAGTGATGTCGCTTGAAATACTTTTATCTTTAGCTGTTAGCCTGTTACAGGAATGATTGATATTTGCATGCTATCTTAAGCTGCTTAGCTAGCATCATGAACAAGTATTCTTCGTATAGGTTTTGCTCCTGTTTGATAATACATTATCTATAAGATACTTTCAGTTAAATATACAAAAAAATTTCAAAAATTTATACATTTTATTTTATTTTATCAAAATTTACACACAACATGGAGACTACACCACAATTAAATACAATATTCAGTGGAATATTCGAGTAAAATTATTTTTGAACGAAAAAAAAAAATTAATAATTTTCGACTAATATTTAAAAAAAAACTGGCTTTCTTAATTTTCGTTACCTACTTTTTATAAACCAGTGCCTACGTTATGTACCTCTAGCAACGAAAATAATTGGTCGAGAAATGTTGAAAAATGGAACAAAACTCATGATTTGTTTCAATTTTCATTTTTTCTCGACGAATTTTATCGATGAGAGAGAATTACAGAACGTAGACACAGGGTTCGGAACTACTCACTCATGAACTGCTCGCGTCCGCGAGTGCATTCAATATTGAATGAGCACTTTTTAAGTAGCTCTCGAACATGAGATATTAGCTGTGAACATTTTTATTTTTGCTCTCACTCACGAGTTATAGAAGCTCACGCCATTTGTACTCATAATAATCACATGAGAAATCAGAAATTTAGAGTTTTTGTCTTTTGAAAAATGAACAAATACAAATTTCAAGAAAGGTCTTAAGTTTAATAAAATTCTAAAAGTAAAGATCGATGCACACTATTTTAGTTTTTTTCGAATAGTTTTTTTTTTTTCATTTATTTTCGTGTGATTCAATAATGATTTCATGTAAAACAAATTCCATGTATTCGTATACTCATTTGTATCCAAATTAAAAATGGATAGGTACAAAGAAACATTTCATCGATCGTTCACACCAAAAGAAACATTTCAAAGCCATTTCAGAAATTAAAAAGCGGAAAACATTTCAGGATTTTTTTTTTAATCCGAATGTTTTTGTTGGTCTAGACATAATTTTAAATCGGTTTTCCTAAAAAAATAATTTTTTCATAAATAAATAATTTCTAGTTTTAATTTTTTGAAAATAGGTCAATTTTAGAACTTTTCAAAAACTCACTAACACTGTTCTTAAATATTGACACTCGTATTTATTAGATTTTTGTCTACTTAGACACTGTCTAATTATTTTCAAATTGGTGGAAATATGCTTTATTTAATAAAAATAAATATCATATTATTCACGGTTAAGACAATCTACTCTTGTGTCTAAGTTAAGCAGCTATAAGACAACAATGAACAAGGTTTTTGAATACATTTTCCCAAAGTTGGACAGTTGTCTAAAGTTAGACAACGTTTATAAATAAGACCATGAATTTTCAAAAAAAAAAAAATATTTTTTATTTTTACTGTCCAACCAATTTTTCGCAATATTATTTCAACTTAAAAGAAGCTTATGTGTAAAAATTCTAGTCGAAATCGATGAAGTCGTTTTAAGGAATAAATTGAAACTTATTTGTTTTTCTTTGTCGGCAAAGTAATTTAATTTAAATTTATTTTATTGCATTTCTTCAAAAGAAATTTTTCTAATTTTTTTTTTAAACAGTTTGATATAGTATAATTTTGTAATTTCCTATTTTTAATGATTCTCTTCTTTTTTGCTAAGTTTATTGTATTTCTTCAAAAGTAATCTTATTTCTCATAATAATTTTCTTCTTTATGATATTCTCAATAAAAAATTTTGTAGTGACATAAAATCAATACGAGGTCACAATATCGTCCCTGACCATATAATATAATATACAACTTACTTAAATGACTGCATTGCCTTCCAAAAAACCTTCACAGTATCCTACTTACATTGGCATTGCAATGCCAAAGCTTATACAACCATATATTATCAGAAGCGTCTCTTTGGCGACAGTACAGTTGCAGAAAATAAAATCCAGAGCCAAAATCAAATGAAAACTCTAAAAAAAAACTTCCCTTAATCTCGATAAAAAGTCAACTCCACACGAAGCGTGTAGTGTGTTTCATGTCATTTATAGCAAAAGTTTGCGCTTCATAAACTTCTGACCGCCCATCATCATTTCTGTTTAACTTTTTTTTTGTTTGTTTTTTTGTTAAATCAAATCTCTTGCTGCTATGTTGATGAAGGTTGAACGGATATGTTTCGAATCTTTGACAAAAAAAAAAAAAAAAAAAATAAAAACTCAGTCTATATAGACAAAGTTAATGTTTTTTAACGCCTTTATTGGCATGAGAGTTAAAAAAAAAAACAAAAACAAAATCAATATTTTGTATTGAAATTTATTTTTAGATTTCTAACAAGTACACGCAGGAGTGTATATAGACAACTTGGCTGATGCTGTTGATTTTGTGATGTGCTTTTTAGTAGAAGACTTCAAAAAACAATAGATTAATTCCAATGGTCGTTTCATTTCTACCACCCAACCTATATTTAGAGAATTTGTGTCTGTTCTTGTTTTTTTTTTACTTGTTGGAATTAAAGTTGACTCTATTTAATATTTATTGAATTAGATCAAATCGATTTATATGAAAAAAGGAATGTTTATACATATGTATTTATTTATTGTGTTTTCATATTTATTGAATTTTGTTTTAAATAAATTTAAAACATATTTTTTATTTATCTTTTTTTTAGGTCACACACCGAACGACTGGAGAAGTAATGGTACTAAAAATGAATCAATTACGTGCAAATCGACCAAATATGCTGAGAGAAGTGCAACTTCTTAATAGATTATCACATCCAAACATTTTAAGGTAAGTTGCGGTTTTTTTTTTAATTTAGTTGTGTAATCTTTGTGTACATAAATAAGTAGGTATTGAAATCATTCGAAATCCTTAAATTTCAAATCGTGAAAAGCATATCCAAAAATAATTTTCAATTAACTCTTCTTTGCTTCGAAAACATTGAAAAGTTAAAAGCTGGAAAATCAAAAACCCGGAAGTTGAAAGTAGGTATATGGGTAACGAGTCATTCAGAAATTGCTTTTGTTTTAAATCAGAAAAAAATGAGAAATTTTTATGAAAATTGGTGATGGTATTTTTATTTTTATCTCAAGTACAAACTCTGAGGTTAATAATGAAATACAATACGTGCCAAATGCTCGCCTTGGCTCTGCCTAGCCTACTAATAGTCAATAGTTTTTCGATGTAATTTTTCATCACGTTTTCGCGTGATTGCGATTTTTCACTTTTGTCAACATGTTTTGTTTACATATCAATACATAATATGGAAATTATTAAAATTCTGAATTTTAAAACGCAGAACCTAGTAAGTCGTTTTTGCATTTTTTTTTTTTCAGAAATAAAAAAAAAACTTCCAAATTTTGTATGGCGATCTATAGTAAGAGGGTTTGAATTCTGCCCTTTTTTGAAAAATTTTCAGAACAACATTATTTGGCTGAAATTGTCAAAAGCTGGCTTTGATAATCGATTCTGCTGATTTCATCAATAATATTTTTTGGAATTTTTTCGAGGTCCTTTATTTTAACCGTCAATATGATAATTAAATGTTGACAGCTAAAAATTGGAAGTTCAGATTCCAAACATTAAATTTAATATGCACTTCGATGTAAAATGGAAGTAATTTATCTACATACAGCCCCGAAATGTCAGGATCTATTTCCAGGGAGTGACACCTGCATGTGGCTAAGAAAAATACCCAAAAAATATTGATGGAAGCATTTGCTGGTGGTTATCGGGCACATTAATGCAATGAAGCAGGAACAGAAAACGAGTTACCGGGAATCAAGCACAATTAAAAAAGGAAACAAATATTTAGAACTTTGTAACTCGGTTGGATTGCGTTTAAAAAAATGGAACCAGTACAGGAGATAGAGCAGATGAGTTAACATTAATTGTCTGGCGACAAGGAAGTGAAACAATTTCTATTTTCTGATCAAATGCCGATCGTCGTGAGCTGAAGCTGTACAAAAAATGGAAAATGAGACGAATGTCACTATGGAACTAAATATTACTAAAAATTGTGTGGAATATCACCAAAGCACCCATTTAGAGAAAAAATCTAAAAATTCTGCCTTTTAATCAAGAATTCACTTGCTAGTGACAAGTGTTTTTAAATCAATCCAAGAATAAAACAGGGTCCAATTTTGTTTGCTCTCTTTATAAAAGTACTGCATGACTCCTTGTCAGGACTCAGAAAGCACCGAACACACAGAAATTAAGATTAACGTCTTGATGATGTATTTTTGATGACTTACTCATCGAAACCCTACAAGGCATGTTTAACAAACTATATACGAATACTGCAACTTATGGAGTTTTGTGGTCCACAGTGATGATTGATAAAAAGGTGGAGTCAGACAGAATGTGTATTTATGAAAAGTGTCGTAACAACAAAAACTTTATTGGAGTAAGTTTCTTGGAGTGTGAGAAAAAATAATATGAAACTGAGGAGAAACTTCTCAGATTCTATATTTGGAAAACTTTTCGTCTTTAAACTCTAAAGTACACATTTATGATGGAGACTGGGTTGTCGCTATTGATTGTTGTTGTTGATATTTCTCGTGTTGGCGAAGTTTATGATGTTGATAATGTTGCTGGTATGTTGTTACTGATGTTGATAAAGTTGCTGATATTGCTAAAGTTGCTGATATTGCTAAGGTTGCTGATATTGCTAAAGTTTCTGATGTTTCTGATGTCACTATGTTGTTGCTGATGTCGGTGTTGCTTCTGATGCTTCTGTTGCTGCATATGTTGCTGATATTACTGATGTTGCTAAAGTTGTTGATATTGCTGATGTTGCAATGTTTCTGATTTTCCTATTGATATTCGCGTTGATTCTGGTCTTGTTGATAGCAGTAATGGTTCAACGAAGGCGGGTATCATTTCTTTTTTTTTCAAAATAATATGACGTGCAGAAATTTTTTTAATTTTTTAGTAATTTTAGACCCTATTGAGTTTTCAGATGCCATGAATTGTCAATCAAGCAGACGACAAAGCCATGCTTTACTGATTTTTTGCAATTTGTTTCTTGATTCTTCTAAAATGAAATAAAATAATTGTCTACCTTTTTATTTATTTAAAGATCAAATTTCGCCAAAACTTTTTTTCGTGAAAATCTATAAATCTACCAGTTAAAAAAGGATTACAGATATGACTACAATGAGCTGCAACTCTTCCAATGCATTTTTGTAGACAGAAAAGTTTTTTTTTTTCTAGTCATCTATACAAGAATTTGGTCACGTCAGATAGCCTGTTTCTAGTCTATGTTTGTGTTTCACCTTTTTTTCATTTTTTCTGCAAGTGCTTCCTTTTTTTTAGGGTACAAAACTACTTTTTATTTAATTTCAAAGCCCTATTACACCAACTCTCCGAAAAGTAATTATATTTTTGGTAGGTATTCATTCATCAATTTTTATCAATAATTTTTATAAATTCGTTGAACATCCTTGACCCTCTCAGAATCTAGCCTGTAATTAAATTAATTATTTTTTATTTATTTATTTTTCTGAGAATTTTGTCAGTGTTCACTTGATTCTACGAAATAGCAAAATAATTAATTATTTTATTTGGCTTTTTTTTGTCAACCAATAAAAAATTAATTGGCACACACTCATCATTTTAAAAAACAATTTTTACTTATATGGCAACTAAAATTGCAATTTCCCCCATAACAGTCAAGTATGTATATGTATTTATAGTTTCAATACAATTTTCTCATAACACAAATAAAACGTCAAGCCAAATCAGCAACTTCGATCGATATCAAATTCATTTTCTAATTTCCCACGTTTAATGCTTCGGTAGCAATTAATAAGCGCGCCACTGTAAAAAGAAAAAAAAATAATAAAACAAAATAACAAAAACAATCCGCTTCACATAAAAATTGAATTATTTTATTCAATTGACTTAACATCGAGCGTTACAATCATTCATTCATTCATCCGATAGCTGTTTTCAATGCAAAGGTCACACTCAGTAAATGATGTTTTCAAAACAAATTAAAATAAAAAAAAAATATATGAATTGAAATTGAATTACACGAAGCAGAATTAAAACCTCATAATCTACCATAACCGAATGAATATAATATAGAGGTACTGGTACATATCTTACCTTGACAGCTACATCAGGTATGGGAATTCAATTCTTGATGATTTCTATCTCAGCATCGTGCACATCGAATTTGTTATGTTAATTTGTATCTTTGTTGTTTTTTTTTGGTGGTTTTATTACAAGCCTTAACGTAATGCTGACGCCATGTTTATCATGTAAATAAAAGTAAACATTAAAATGTGCTTAATTCTCATGGAGATACATGATATGGTGAGCTTTAATTAGATTTACATTTTATTGTTGTGCTTTCTGTCAGAAATGATTACAAGCTGTCATAATGTCGAAAGATTGATGAAGGCAACGTAGCGTAGAATTTTCTTCTTTTTTTTATCTGTCTTTAGTTAGGTTTATTTTTAGCTTTGAGAACATTTAGATAAGCTCTTATAGAGTAAAAATATAAATTATTTAAAATTATAACCAAAATGAAATAAATTGATAAAAGGTTGCTCATACGCCCTTGTGAACTTTTGTTTTGATATTTATTTTTTTGATTTTTTGTAGTTCAACGACATTATGCATATATGTTGGTACAAAATAAAAAAAATATTTTGTATAAAGTGCGGTCTTCAAGCGATAAGCTTCAATTTCAAAAAAGTTATTTCAAGATATGTACTTGGTTCTCTACCAAAATAAAGATGTTTACGTCTTAAAAGGCTTCCAAGAACAATATTTTTAATATACATACAAGCTGGCGCAAATGCAATCAACTTTTCGAAAGAGTCACTTATTTTTGCAAATGTTGTGGCACTTTTAACATTTGAGAATTATCGCTTATGGGGCACTAAAAATCTATATTCGGATGAAATATAGAATCCCAAATATTTTTTAATTCAGTAAATATTTATGTTCTATATGGTAAAGTGACCTTCCCAATGGACTTTAATATTATTTGTCTAGAATCTCACGCTTAGTTGAGGGGTTTGATATAAAAAATCTCTACTTAGAAGATATTACCTTTCACATAAATCTTGTTTAGATGTAATAAAATAAAAATAAACCAAAAATTTTGTTTTTCTGAAACTAATATTTCCTGTTCCATGCTCTGAACAGGTGGTAAACAGATTTCTTACATAAATAAAACAACTTCATCGCGAAAATCAAATTAAGTCGAAGAAAATTAATGACAAAATTAGTCAAAAAAATTGCTCACGACATCCAGGAAGAAATTCAAATGTGTCTATTTGTCTTTGTACGATGAAGTTGCGCAACATTATTAAAAAAAAAAAAAAAAAAATGTTATGACAAAAGAGAATATCTATAAGCGCAATTAATTTCACTTGTTTCAAACCACACTACATACATATTAACAAAAAAAAATTACTTGCAAAAATCACGCGCTTCTAAAACAAATTACTAACTAAGCATCATTCGAATTGCATTGCACTTATCTACCAACCAATTTCACTATAAAATTTCTTCTTCCGAGTTGAATTTCTTCCGCAAATCGCTTGAAGAAACATCGACGACAGCAGCAGCAGCAAATTCACCTCAAAACATACAAATTTCAATTAAACCACTTTCTATATCGTCGAAAGAAGAAATTACCCCCCAACAAAAGACTATACCATATTATATTTAATGATGATACCGAAATGGTGTTTTTATTAGCAACAAATGTTGCCAATTAAATTCCCATCAATATCACCATATGATGATATATAGTGAGCATTATCATTTTTTTATCGATATACATATATAAGAAAATTTATTAACCATAATTTATAATAAATCTGTAAACGATATAGTATGTATGTATGTATATGTAGTTGCAAAATGGAAACATATAACAAAATTTTTAAATTAATATCAAGACACTATGCGACCGACGATCAGTACGATATTTTCATCGATATATGTTATGCTGTCGAAACAAGTGGACTTTCTTAATCGGCCACAACCATGGAGTATCAATAAATGATTATGCCATAAATCTTCAAGCTATTGTGCGTTTTCTCCTCGTAAATAATTACCAAGATCACTACACAATTTACCCCATTTTCCTTTTTTTTTTTTTAATATTTTTTTGTGGGCAGAACTTTTGTTGCGTCCGTCCCCTAAAAAAAAATATTATGGGACAACATCATGCAGCCTCTTTTAACTGTTTCTTCTTAACGAGGTGCCCATCGATCGTCATCAGTTTCGGTGCAGTTTTCAATTGACTTGACCCAAATTTCTTGAAATAAAAAAAAAAATAAATAAAAACCGACAACATTCATCCATCCGAACAACGAAACTATTTAAGTAAAATGTATTTTATGTTGTGGAGAATGTGCACAAAAATTTCGTCCAAGTGGAAAATTTGTATGAAAAATTACACAATTTTAACTACAGGGTGGTTCAAAAAAAAAAAAAAATTTTTGGAATAAAAAAAAATCACTGCTTGAAAAATTAAATATTTTTGCTATTAGCAAGCAGGTGGATGCATACTAATTGCCTCGTTCGATATATTGTCGCCTCTATGAGCACATTTGTGTGAACGAAGAGTTAAGTCGGAATATTTTAAGTGTCAGTTTTTCAATACCTATTCGGAAAAACCTTTAACCTGTAAAAAGAGTGAAGTGCCAGAACTTGGCTGAGCACTCCCGGGTCCTTTGATTCTGAGCAACGATTAAACAAATCGAATTTTGCATTCATATTTTTGCTGATGCCTGTGACATTTTTGGCCATTTAGAATATGAGTATTTAAAAAAAACTGATTCATCGTGCTTTAATTCGAGAAACATCCAGACACCAGTTGATTAATTATTCGTGTGTCGCATTAACGATAGGGGTTCTCTCTAAATAATAAAATTTTAGCCCGAAGCACTTAGGAATAACTACTTTCACGCTAAATAGATATAGAGAGGACCTATAAATTTCTACTGATTTTGAACAGCTAAGATGAGTGGCAATTCTGATAAGCTTTACTCAGCTTTATATTTTATACCGTTGTGATATTCAAGGCTCCGGAATCTTACTCCCTTATATGTGGGATATTCGCAAATATATAGATGCCACCATGAAGGTTAGTAATTGGTCAAAAAAAATTCAAAGAATTTCAGAAATTGGTCAATCATACAATAAATTTTCATTAATTGTCAAAGTTTTTCAAGGTCATAAGAGTTTTTTACTTCTACATTTGTGGGATATTCGCAAAAGAAGTATACCATTTCAAAAGCCTCAAAATCGCCACCTAAAGGTCAGCAATTGGTAAATAAAGGTCAAAGAATTTCAGAAATTGTGTCAGCTATAGAATATTTTTAATAATTTTTTAAGGTTTTTCAAGGTCATTTAAGTTTTTCAACACTACGTTTGTGGGATATTTGCAACACAAGTATGTATAACATTTAAAAGACCATAAAATCGTCATAAAAAGTCGGATAGTTTTTAGTAACTGGTCAGCCATAGATTTTTTTAACGAATTTTTTTTTTTTTTTGGGATATTCGAAAAAATATACCATCTGAAAGGTAGATTTACGCAAACTGATTTTTTTTGTAAATCTATTGCTGATACATTCCTGAAACTAATTGAAATTTTATGAGAATTAAGTAATCTTTCAGATAATATTTTTTTCGAATTTCCCACCAAATTAAAATAATGATCTTTACGACCTTGAAACAAACTTTAAAAACTGCCTGACAAATTTCTGAAACTATATGACTTTTTATGAGAATTAATAGCCCTTTTAGGTGTTTTATTTGTCTTTTCGAATATCCCGCAAATAAGGTGGTAAACATTTTTATGACCCTGACATAAAACTTTAAAAATTAATTTAAAAAATAACTATGGCTGCCCAATTTCTTGAACTAGTTAACCTTTAATGAGGTTTAAGTAACCTATCATATGTTTTATTTTTCTTGAATATCCCACAAAACAAGTGCTAAAAATCTCATCCACCTTGAAAAAACTTTAAAATTAATTCTTAAGAAAATCTGGCTGACCAATTTCTGAAACAAGTTGACCTTTTATGAAACTTTTCAGACGGGATACTCTTACGAATATCCCAAAATTCGATGTTATTAATCCATATGACCTTTAACTTACACGTTAAGTAAAAACAATGGCTGACCATATGACTGAAACTAACTTTATGAGGATTAACTGAACTTTCAGATATAATATTTTTTCGAATATCCCACAATTAGGTGTTATTAATCCATACGACCTTGACTTTACAAATACTTTAAAAAAATCAATGGCTCACCATTTTACTGAAACTAATTGATTTTTTATGAGGATTAAAACGTGAACTTTCAGATAGAATATTTTTTTCGAATATCCCAAAAATTAAGTAGGTACTAAAAATCTCTGGTAATTTGAAAAACTTTAACCATTGATTAAAATGTTTTGCATTGCTGATCAATTTCGAAAGTAATTGACCTTTTTGTGACAAATTACTGAGCTTTTAGATGCGGCATACGTTTTTTTGCGGATATCCCACATATAAGTTGCTTAGATCCCTTGCCAATATTCAAATATTCAAATATATAGTAATATCTTTTAACCTCCTATCCTATTTTCCTTAACGCTCGACAAGTGTTAAACATTTTAAAGGTGACCAAAAGACTTTATAGTAAAAAGTTAATTAGGTACCTTTTTTGCATTCCATCACTTCACAACTATGTGCTGCCACCCTGTAAAATGAAAGCAATGAAGATAAATGAGCGCGAATTTAACGGAAAATTGGGAGATGGTTGTCTAATGTTGGGGCTGCTGGAATATTCTTTGTTATAATAGACTCTTGCTTTCAAATGGAATATTGATTGATTGCAAAATCTGTTGTTAACGATAAGAGATGGTCTACTATACCCAAGGTTTTTTTTGAATTTTCTTCTTTTTTGTTAAAAAAAAAGAAAAAACATTTTTAAAATTCTGTGCCATTGAACAAATGAAGGTTTTTGTTTTTGTTACGGAGGGTAAGCAAGAAGTTTTTCATATATTTTTTTTTTTTGGTCTTCAATCGATTGAATGGAATAACCAGTGAATTTAAAGTCTTATGCTAATTTAAGAAAATGTATTCGTGTGTTCAGTCTTTTGTTAATAAATTATGTAATAATTGGGCGTAAATATCTGATTAGACTTGCAAAATTTACGGTAGAAATGAAGCAATCAGAAATTAATATATAAATTGGTGGTGGTGCGACAGGTTGTGGGAAACAAAGGTCTAATGACGTATACATTAAAACCATTCCATTTCTGTGTGCGTGTTGTTAGTTGGAAGGAATGGAAAACACCAACAATTTTCTGCTACATTCGAATGGCTCACTTTATCATCACCTACAGGAGATACTTTTGGAGGATTGGGCACTTCCCCGGAAAAGGCATTGCAGTGTAAAACCTGTAGCTAACTGGTCCCTTTTTCCCAAATACCTGTTTATAAGTTTCCAAGCTCACATAATTGTTTAATTTTATGTTTTCTTACAGACAGCATAGAACTGTAACTCTTGTAAAACAATCCTTTTCAACTCAATTTTAATCTTGTTACTGTTTTTTTTACAAGCCTACCACTTATTTTACAATTACAAAGCCAAGCCCTCCCAGGTTCAACTATATGTCACACCAAATCTATTGTTCTATAAATGGGAGGCCTTTTATACAAGACACATTCCATGCAAAACGGTCTCTTGCGGGTGGGGTAAGATTATGTACATGTAACTCCTCCGGCAAAAAAACTATATCAAGACGTGATTTGCGTCTTTCACTTTGTTGGCTCATATTATGTCACATCAATCGCCAGACCATTAACCATGCGGTCAAGCCGGTCATCAAAGGCAACTTACTACCTATATACATACGTGTCTACCAATGACTTCTACTACATACACACATGCGCTGTGCTTCACATCATCTGCATGCATACCAGAAAGTTTTTTTTTTTTTTTGCTGCACACACAAATAATAATGCGAGGTATTTCTACCGCAACAAGTCATTTACCGTCATCATCAATAATTGCACAGACATCATCATATAATATATAATATGTAAAAATACTTCTTATATTGCTGTACGTAAAAAAGATACACGTTAATAATGGGGAGCCAGGGTGATGATGTTGCTGAGGCCGCTGCTGCATGCAGTAAGTCGATCGTTGAAAGGAATGCAGAACACGGAACGAATTCTTCAAAATGCATTCCTCATATCGACGGACACAGCCATGCAGAACTGTGGATCTTTTCGAGAATTTTTTTTAACAAAATTGAATAATTAGGTGATTTTTTTTATTATTATTTATATAAAACTTACTGACGATGGAAGCATAGCTTCCGAAATGCATTTCAGTAAATAAATAAATAAAATAAGTGTTTTTAAGTTATTTAAAATAATATCTTTTATTTATTTAGGAAATTATAATAAATTAAGATATCTACCGTCCTGTTGGAACCAAATATGCCTTTAGTCCAACTCACTATCACTGAAGCCTTTCACTGCCTCAATTTCCTCAGGTAATCCGATGGGCTTAGGGACTTGAATTCTTCGTCGTGTAACAATTGATTTCCGGTCTGGGACAAGGTCTAAATGAAGCGATTTCGGAAGGCGAACTTTGTTGCGATCACGGAACATCAGTTCCATCAGTCGCTCCACAGCAAGCGCTTGACACTTACCTACTTTTCCAACGCATGATGGCTAATGACTGGAAAGGAAAAAGCATGTTACTTTGCATAACAAGGATTCAAGTGGTATTATGGATTCGTATGCTCCTCAGTTAATGCGCATCGCTGAAGTTTGGGATCCGTTTAGAATCTCATGACTTGGTCTTTTGACATTTGGAACTCGACCAAAAATTCGATCCAAAGATCTCCCGGCTTATAATCCAACGCTCTAACTTAAGGGCTACTTATTATTTGAAATACTGAGAAGAAGTCTTCCCATGTCAAAGCCTATAATATGAACTTTTGTTCCATGGACCTTATAAATAAATAAATTGGGTGGCGCGACATCTCGTGTAGAACCACGGCCTAATGACTTACAACTCTCAACCATTCATGTGTGAGTGTTATTGGCTGGAATCGAGGGGACCTACAATTTTCTGCGGAATCCAAACGGCGCCGATGAGAAGCACTTTTCATGACAAGAAATACTCTTGGAGGATTTGTCAATTCCTCGCAAGAGGCAGTAACACGTGAAAAACATTTCTGTTTTTGGGTGGCATAGGCTGTGAATCCGACCGAAGATCTTCGGCGTAACAGTCCTAGGCACTAACCATTACGCCACGGGCCCCTACATGGACTTTATAAAACGCCTGTTAAATGTAGTGCTAAGCTACGATCAGACGGTGAACACAAACACTCTGACGTCAATTTATTTCCGAAATTTGTCAAAGCAGAATACAGTCAATTCGTTGATATTGCTGCGTTGACACTGGAGTTGATACGAATTTGAGGGTCAACGCGTTAAAGTTGGCATAGCAAAATTTAATACCGCATCAACGTTTCCTGCAATGACTTTCATCCCAATTTCAAAAATGTTTGATTTTGTAGTTTTTGTTTTTTGTAAACCATTGACATCGTAAACACTTTTCAATGGAATTTGTCAGTTTAATGCTTGCCTATCTGTCAAGCCTATCTGTCAAGCAATGTTTTAAATATTTCGGTACAAATGTCATCCAAAAGCCCTAAAACCGCCATTTTTAGGATCTCAACATTTATTTAAAAATTTGGGATTTTAAAGGTTCAACTTCGTAGATCGATTGATTGACAGTCACATTGATTTTGAAGCCGTGTGATCTTTAAACCGAAAAATGATTGATATTTGCTCTTGTCAACTCCTCGTCGGATCCGCTTTTGGATGAAGTCAAGTCGTTCGATCGTCTTAATTTAACATGCCAACACGTTTACTCCAAAGGGTAAAAACCACATGGGCACAGATAACACGTCAACGCATTTTGTGACAACACTTTGATCGACTGGCGTCAGTCGTGTGATCGTCACTAATAGGTAAAAAACTGTTCCTAGTACTTCCTAACGTTAAAATGTATTTATTTCTTTAAACTCAAAAGTCGAAATCACAGCCACTGTTTTCCGATGAACAGGGAAAGAATTTTAGCTCGATTGGACTTCATTTGAGTTAATAAATGTGGGCGTAAGAATAGTGGGGAAACAAAATAGAAAGAAATCTTCATTTTTCAAAGATCTAAGTATCGACGTCTTCATCAAATGCGTTCATCTTAAGATATTAATATGCAAAAAAAAAAAACAATGTTTATATCTGAGGGAGTGCCAATAGAACTGTATTGGTTGCTTGTGTTATGAATACAACATCATCTTGCTAAACATAATCATCATCCAGTCATCGCGGATTACTGGTCCAACGAATCTATAAGAAGGTCTATTCAACTCTCTCAGCTGCTGCAAGTTGAGCTCGAAGAATGTATACTGCCAACTTTATTGGAGCGCATAGAGCACACAGACTGCGCTGAAAAACCAAAAAAAAAAAAACGTGTGATGAATTTCAGTTCTATTTATCATACAGTATTACAAGATACGAGTATATGTATGTACCTACTTATGTTTTTGTCTGTCTTACTTCATCGTCGACGCGGCATCGTCGCGTCGTCGCCGGCGTGGCTGTTTGTGGTTTTCAAAATGACAACAACACGATGAAGGTAAAAGTGTGAAGACCGCAAAGAATAATATGATTGTTATGCCAAAGAGATGAAGTACTTCGATTAAGATATTGTATCTCTTCTATATGAAGCTGTTAACAAAAATTTTTTTTTTTTATTTTTTGTATTTTTTTGGTCAACACCAGACATTGAGCTGTCTTGGTTTGAGTGTTGGGGTTTTTTTTTCACTATTGTTTGCTCCAAAAAATCATCAAGATATTGTGTAAGAGAATTTTGTCGAGACACCAAGTTGCAAAATAAATTTATTTTTGTATATTTTGTTTTCCTCGTGTGTGATTCAAAAGAACAAAATTAAGTACATTAGGTATGGTTTGTTTATGTAATAATGATACTCTGAGAATATAATAGAAGAAGATTTATTTTTGATATAGAAAAAAAAAAAAAAACGAACATTTATTAAGGGTTTATTTTATATTATGTTAGCTTATTTCGTCGTGGATTATTTCATTCCATCTCAATTTGCACAACCGTGACCTGTGGGTGCTTTGAAGTCAGATATTGTTTAAATATATTTTAATGTTTTTTAATAATTTTTAAAGAAGAATTCATTTTTCTCATTCACCAAATTCATTCAGCCACAAGAATGAACTTCAAAGAAGTGTTAATAAAATACAATTTTTGTACATTCAATTTTGTTTGATTCTTTTTTTGTATATATAAATTTGCAATATTCAAATGGGAAGTAGAAAATATTGTTTTAAGGAATAAAATACACTACAGGATCGCCAACAGATGGCGTAACGATCTCTGATCACTATAAAGGGTGTCCCGGAATCACCGCCTCAAAGGAAAACCATGAGTTCCTGAGGTCATTTCAAGTCGAAAAACTTAAGAGGCAATTTTCTCGTTTTCGCTTCGTTTTCGACTAATGTTATATGTAGATACTTAACATTTTTTTTTACCCAAAATACATTTCAAAATTTCAAAATCGGTTGTCATGCTCGGTAGTGCTTTCCATTGATTGCAACATTTCTTTCATTAGAAGAAAAATTGAACAGGTTGAACACGGGAATTAATAAGCAAAAAAGTCTCCCGAACTTTCCTCACAAGCTAGTGTACCGTTTGTGCATTATTTCGACCGAAATTTATATTCGAGCCAACGTTTGGTTGATCGTTAATATAGAAACAAAACAAGATAGATCCCAAAATAGATCCTTGTGGAACCCCAATACATAGAAGAGTCTTATCCCTTAATAAATGACTAGTTGTCCCTTAAACTTGTCGTTCTGCCATTCAGTCGCTCTCAGTGACATACAAAAATTTTAATATATTGAATTGTACGGTTGCCCTACATCCAACTTTTTACATCTGGTTTTACGGCATAACGAGTTCCTTTGAAAACTCATCTCGTAAGCTTACGTCTCCAACATAGCCGAATGCGACATATGTGCTCCGACCGCGACGTTGCAAGTAGATGTCACGAACAGTCAATGCAGGCGGAGTATTTCCACAAATCCTATTGCAGACTTTGCAATCAAGTCGTCGTAATGGTCAGAGTTGGAAAAAGACTATACATACGAACACAAAGTCATTAGTTTCTGCCAAAAAGTTATGGAAAAAACTGAGGGTAATCGATATATTGGGAAGCAATCTACGAGGTTTGCTGATGAAATCGACATTGTGATGCTATCAACATAAAGTTCAGCTCATATGCCACAATCCTTAAATATTGTTACACCTACTGATTCCCTTTTTGGATAAAAAAAACAATATCAACTGCTTCCTCTTATCTTTATAAGAATACCAGAGGAAAACTTTGTTGAGGCAATAATATCAATTAAATGGAATGTTACTGGCCTTGACCTTATGGAACCCAAGTTCGTAAAAGTTCGCAGATCCAAAAATAATATCTTTCGATTAACAACCTGTTAACTAGCTGTCGAGTCTGGTTCTAAACCAAAGCGGAGGTACAAATCCGCCTTAGTTTTTGTTACTGACGAAATAAATGATCACATAACACTTCTAACACTCTTAGACTTTCTAAAGGCTTTGGACACTGTCAACCATTCAATTCTATTTAAAAAACAATGCCTGGTGGCAAACAGTCACTCATCTATTTTTCTCAATATTTTTGCTGAAGTGCCTCAGCGATCTATCTTTGGCCCAATTCTCTTTTTACTTTACAAAAAATAAGTTTTCAATACTCGTTGTTAAACATTGATTCATTTAAACTCTGAAAAGTCGATCTTTCGGTGAGAAGAATGATGATGTTGCATTAATGAATGAGGACCTTTTTTTTATTTCTCGTTGGCCCGAGAAAAACTTAATTTTTTCCCTGTCAAATCAACACTCCTTATCTTTCGCAAAATCTTCCATTTATCGGTTTAAAGCCCGAAGCTTGAAACAATTTTTTGTTTCACTAATCAATTATTACTGAAACTAGTATACATTTTTTGCGACCTTTTTGAAAGTGCAATTAGTTTTTTTTACAAATTATGTCAAGAAAACACTTATTTAGGTACATGAAACGAAGTTTTGATAAACTATATAAAAACAAAAAACAGTGTATTGACCTTTATTACCATTGTTAATTATGAGTTGATAAATATATAAATTTTAGAACCTAAAATAAAACTCAATTTATTAGAAAACTGATCAACTGTTCAATTTTCTTAGAATTCACAACAGTCTGTATCATACTCGGTGATCAAAACTTCTGATAGAATCGTTCTTTAACATTGATTTTTAGTATTTATCAACTATCAATTGATATAATAACTATTTAATAACGAGCATTAGAGAGTGTAGGCTATGTCGAATGATAAATTACATTGTTTTATATTATTAGCGAACGTTACTTGGTAACCGTCGTTACAGTTTTATTTTGTGGTTTTTGGTGCAACAGTTCGAATACTTTAATATTGAAAAGTACCTCACCAAAAGCAAGCTCATAAGGTACAATTTTATATTTTTTCTTTGTACCGGCAAATCTTAACGTATATATCAAAAAGTGGCAAATTTACCATACTTCTTCCACACAATTTCCAAAAAGAAATAATTTTTTTCACATTAAATCAACGACCGTATAACTTACACCTATTAATTAAATTTTATTTGACGTTTCCAGAAAAAGCACATGCTCCAATTGTAATTATTAAACATTAAAAAAAAAACAAATTTCCTGACAAATAAAAAAAGTTTAAAGAAATACAAAAAAAAATAAAATTTATTCCATGTAAAAATCAGTAATATATTTTCTGAGATCACTCCGCACTCAGAAATCTTTAAACGGTTTCCTTTTTTTTACATAACACAAATTATTATGATTATTATTATTCAACTTTGATTATTTACGCGCACACATTTAAACGGGAAAAAGTACTTAACATTTTCATAGAAACTTCCTCCAACATCATTGTTAATTGCTTAAATGCTGGTGATTAAATCTAATGGCTTCGCATCTGTTGCACTTGTATATAAATGGATGTCAACATGCAGTGTCAGTGCATTAATGTCATCAGATAAAAAAAAAACTGCACTCAATGAATATTCTAGTCAAGTCAATGGAAATTACTTATCGTATCTGACCTTTGTATCTTTATTTTTTTTGTTTTCTTTCTTTAAATTAATAACTTGAAGATATTTTTTCATCATGAGTTGAATAATTTTCTGAAGAAATGTATATATCATTTGACACCTGATAAAGAAAGGAAAATAAAAAAAAAACATTGAAAATTCCGTGATTAAAATTATTTTTCTCACTCCAACACCCTCAACAAACATTCTTTATGTAGGTATCTTCGTTTTTTTTTTTTTTTTTTTTATTAATTCTGAAAATATCTTTTTTCAAAATTAGGTCAGGAGATACACCAAAAAGCAACATAATGTCACGAGATATGAATATTTTTATTTTATTTTTTGTGGAGGAAAAAAAACTATTTTCGATGCAACAAGCAACACTTTTTTGTATAGTGAGTCGGGCAGCAGCAGTGACATGGCGATGGCGCCATGCCGAATGAGTTATAATTTCTGTCGCAAGAAATTTAAAATTAATTTTAGCTTTTTTCTTATTTTTTTTTTTAATTTTATTTTGCATTTTTTTTATTTTATTTTGCATTGTTTTTATTTTATTTTGCATTTTTTTTTATTTTATTTTTTTTTTTGTACAATGAATGAATTTATTTATTATAAAAAAGGAGAATCCTCTTTCTATGTTGGCTGTTAGAAATTGGCATAATGACTCGTTGCAATATTAAAAATTCGGGCTGCGAACGCCTAATAATATAAATGAACGGACATTGCGGCATTGGTTTATTCATCAGTTGAATAAAACTACACTGTGGAAATATGTCTAATCTTCTTATATCAAGATCTTTATATATTAAGGTCTGTTCCAAACTTTCTAAGTAAATTTTTAAGTTGGGTACTTGACAAATAATATATTGGCTAAAGGTCAAAGTTCACAGGAGAAAAAAATTACAGTATACGTATAACTACAATATCTTTTAGTTACTGCTACATTATTCGACTCATCTAGATTTAATCTTAAATGAGTAGTAAATTATATAAATTCAATGCAAATTCATAAGCATTTATGTTTTAATCTGGATGTATGGAGTGAATAACATGGCGGTTAATCAAGAGTTAACTCACCAAATTCGATGAATTAACTCGTGAGATCTAAATTGACTACAAAGCATTTTTCAGAAGTTAAAATTTCTAAAATTAACTCTGCAGGTTAAAGTGTACTTGGGCGTCAACCGACAAGCATCTCCAGATATTCGAAAATATAATTTAAAAAAACTTTGTCAGGCGTTGAAAATAATGGTTTTGCGATTTTTTTTCTCTTAAATGACGAAGTTTTCGAAAAATATTGTATGCTCATCATTTAGCTGATAACATTTTCTAAATAAAAATAATATGACACTTTTTTTCATATGAGCCATCAGTGGACTATTTCACCATTTTACAATTAACAGTTACAAACTAGTACTGTGGTCTATTTCACCATTTTACAATTTACAATTATAAACTAGTACTGATCTGCATTCAAATATAAGTAATTGACATTATAAATTAACTATTTTAAATTTTTTTTTGAATTTTGTAAGAAAATTTTACAGGTGAGAGTTGATCTGTATAAAGTTTTCTACAATTTTGTATTCTTTTAAATTTGTCTGAAGGGTTTTTGAGCGTCAGAATAAAAAATTCAAATGCAATTACTTTTATTTAATACAGGATTGTTACAAATTTGTAGTTGTAAATTGTAAAGTGGTGAAATAGACCACAGTTAGATGTTAGACATTAAAAAGCTACAAATTAGTCTTTGACACTTTTTTTGTACAACTTACCATTTGGGAGTTATTCTTGAAAAACCATTTTGCGGGGCCTTCAACCCCCCCGTAAAATTGTTAGCGGCGCTCATATCGATGGGGACTTTTGACAATTTCTTAAGAACACAATGAGGAAGCTATATACTAAAATCCAGCTTTCCGGCAATTATTTCCGAATTTAGCTATTTTTTTCGCTTCATTGACTGGACTATAAAGTGTCATCATATTTATGTAGAAAACCTTATATACTATAAAATGAACAGGTATAATATAATTTTTTTTTATAACTTCGCCATTTCATATTAAAATTAAAAAAGAAAACAGTATTTTTTACATTTAATCAATTTTTAAAAATAGTGATATCTCTAAAATGATCCATGTTAAGAAAGATTATGTTAAAGTATTCTTGTAGAAAGACACATATCATTGCATAACACACATCTTTTTGAAAAAAAAAAACACTTTTTAGGGGTTATGTGCAAAAATCCGACGTTTTCGTCATTTATAGTTTTTTTTTTCTAAATAGCCCTATCTTCTATACCATTAGTCGCAGGAAAAAAAGTGTCAAAACTACAAAATCTACAAAATTTGCATGAAGTGATTTTCTCTAAAGTTTACCGTTCCATATCTCAAAGTAAAGATAATTATTGGGTTTAAAAGCTTGGATTATTTCCACAAACCAGAATCCATGACAATTTTTGTATAAATATCAGGTGTCATTTTTAATCTTTCCGTGGTTTTTTTCTCAGTGTATAAAAACCTACTGCTCCACTTGGCGCTTGCCGCAACGTTTATTAAATGGGGAAATGTAAACTAATTCACAAAAAAAAAAAATACTAAACGATAAGAATATTAATATTGTGCTGCAGTGAAGGTATTTTGTTATTACGAGGGCGAGCAATAAAACAAAATTGCATTATATTTTATTCTTCTAGTTATGTAAAAAAAAAAAGAAAAAATATATTATAACTGAGAATTATGAATTCTGTTGACAAAAGATATAGCGACAGTTTGATGCTGATGATAAAAAACTGGCGCGGCGTCTGTGATGTGATTGTAATAATTTAAATTTACATTTATATGGATTTTTATTAATAATTCTGGTGTAATAATCGTAAATTATTATTATTCATACTGAATTATAATCAAAAGAATTTCTAATAGAGTCATCTAGTTGTGTAATATGAACCTATAAAATTAACAATAATAATAACCAATAATTTTGAAGGTTAAAGTTGTTAACATAAATATTTTGAAATTTAGAAGAAGGTTAGATATTTTTTGTAAATGAAGGTAGGCATGGTCTATATTTCGGTTAAAATTAAAAACATTAATCAAAAACCGTTCTTATCAGTTTGTATAAATTCTATAGGATTCAGTAGAAAACTACTAGTTTTTTTTAAATTTTATCGCTTTTTCTAATAAATTAATTTTTAAAATTCTATGAAACTATATGAGATCATAAAAAATACCCCAATACAAACCTATGGGGTACCTACAGATAAAAGCAATTGATAACTTTTTTATGAAATATGGTTAATGGTTTTAGTTGAATTGCATATTAAATGACATCATTGAGTTTCTTTAGAATGTTCAATTCTCCATCTGGCTTTTTTTTCAAGTATTAAGTTTTGTGGGATTTTCTGCCACTTATGTTAATATACATACAAATTATTTATCAGAAATGAGTACAAGTTTTGTGCTGGATAAATTATTTCTTTACCTTTTTGTGTTTTATTTTTCAAGGAAAAAACTGTAGTTAGATTTTAGCACAATACCTTACCTTAATTTAGGAGTTTTTCTTTATAGCATTGGAAAAAATGATATGGCTTTTATTTAGACGTGCATTCGTCCAAAACCTGAGTGCTACTCACTTATTTGGGCAGATTCTCCATCAATCCATTTGAGTTTTTGTTGTTAAGTAAAGAGATGTTTTCCTTAACCGCACTGCACGAATGTGAAATTTTTTGCAAATACGTCACTCAGCTTAAGATGTGAAAAATATTCGAGTACTAGTTTGATCTCCAGAAGGAACCGGACACAAAGAAAATGTTCGCACGACACATGCACAAAACTTAAATTAATACAAGAAAAATATTCTTTAAGTACGAAGTCCAAAAGTAATGAACGCCTGATGTTCTCATGAAACATGTACGAAAAGGGCAGTAGCTATTATTTTGGTTCAACATACATAGGTCAGTTATAAGTCTGCGAATTAATTATGAACTTTTTAATAAAATCATACTGATTTTTGAACCTACCCAAGAAAATGTAATTGTGGACTTTTGGCTTATAGTCCATTGAAATGTTACAAAATTTTGCCCGAACCTTGCATTTTGTATAGGATAAGGTTTTTTTTTAAATGTGTAGAGTGCATCAGTGTGAGTATACGAAATGATTTTCGGGGCTGGAACCCCCCCTCCATTTGGCCGCTATCTTGAAAAAGGGGTAAGAAGCCCCTTTTCTCAATATCTTGAGAAATAAAGATCTGACAAAAATAATTTGTAAACCATTTTTGTAGAGAATTTAAATATCTACAATTTTGGTTAAGAGACTTTTTACCGTTAAATTGAAAATAAAAAAGATATAGCCAATAATCACGTATACAAATTGTTTTTTAGGTGCGTTCATGTAAAGTGAAGTATAAATTTACAGAAATATGAAGTTCGTAAATTTATCTCATTGTATGAATATTCGTAGTAATAGTTTTGATGTATGGAAATACATTATGTATAATGATTCATTTAATCTTGCTTATATATATATCTGTCTTATTTATATTCAAATTATTAACATTTTTTCTATTTTTTTTGCAGGTAAGACGTGATATTTTTGGTTTATTGGAAGAAGACGTAAGTCAATGAATATAATTGATTTGATTTATTTCAAAATATGTATTAAATTTTGAACTGGCTCAAGAGAGAATTTCTTATGCAATTCTCTTTATATGACAGCTGAAAGAATGGAATAAACTGAAATGTTAGTTAGTTGTGTCCAGTTCAGTATACGTCAGAGTGGGTCGTAACATCTGTAGGTGTCCCACAGGGATGCAATTTGAGTCCATTATTATTTGCATTATTCATTGATAATATTTATTTGTGATATTTTTCTTGTAATCTTTGGGAGAAATGAAAAAAATAGATGGTAAAATATTTGATCAGTATCTTACTCACCAGAGCTTATCATCATCGGCTTCCAGAACTTTTTATAGAAATCTTAAATATAGTTTGATTACTTAAAAAAGCTACAAAATATTTCAATCCCAAGTACTTATTCAACGGAGGTTATCACCATAATATTTAAGGCAATGGTAGAAATTCGTTACCCTAATTTTATTCCTTATAAACCATATCTTAACCTACATTATGGCTAAAAAAAAAAAAAATTTAAGATATTTACAATTTACGATGGCGTTTGTATGCCCAAGAAAGTTTTTTTGCTGTTAATAGTTGTAAAAAAATGAAATGCCACGTGGGTGGCATATTTTTTATAAATTCTGCAAACATATAACCCGGATGTACGTGAACACACGCACTTCACGCAGAAGAAATACTTGATTAAATTCCAAAGTTATAAAATCATCGCATGTATACAAAAATAAATCATAAACTTTAATTTCCTCAGGAAACAAAAAAAAATATCGCAAAATTTGCTTTAAAATTCTATTTTTGGAAGTAACTAAATTATATATCTTCATACGTAGGTAGTAAAAGTTGTTTTTATCAAGAGTTGATAGTCTTTACTAAGGGCCAGTTTCACAGTGCGCACTTAACAAAATAAGTGACACTTAATTTTCCCATTTTGGCACTTTAGCCGCAGTTTTACTACCTGAGTAAGGGGAACTTAAGTGGCCAGCATGGGAGACTTAAGTGTCACTTATTCCGATAAGTTTACACTGTGAAATTGGGAATTAGTTTTCCATATTTGGCACTTAAGTGACACTTACTTCACTGTGAAACTGGCCCTAAGAATTGATAAAAAAAATATATTAAATTATAAAAGAAAACTAAAATTTAAAAAAATTCCTGCCTAAACTTTTTTCATAAATGCTTTTCTAAAGCATTTTTTATGCAAATTTGGTAAACGACGTGACGCACGTAATCAACGATCTTTAATACATAATTGTTGTTTCTTGAGCATACGTAATAATATGAATATTTTCACGCTGTTTTCTGTTTTTTCGTTCTTCAGTCTTTTGGTTCGGGCTTATCTTCGAAAACCACTGAACTTATTTATTTTCAAAGAACTTAACAGACGCTTGACATACTTCAAGATTGACCTAGATTAAAAATTTCAAGGAATCTTCCGAAAAAAAAACAATCTTATTACTGCACAAACTATTTTTCTTCAAATTATTGCGTTGACGAAGTTGCGGTAAAAGCCTAAAAGCTAAATTTTGGCTTTCACTTTTTTCTCCAAACAACAGCTAAAACATATATCAATTTTGACATAAGAGCATTGCAGAGAATATGACACATAAGACTACAATTTCTGAGGAGTAATTATATTCACCCATTTCAAAGAAATTGTTTTCATTATTTTAAGTGAATTTAAATATGTAAATACAATGGATTATTTCCTTTAGTTAAGATAAATCGTTTATTTCCGAATATATCTCCATTTCGATTTTTATTTTCACAAAGCAAAGTTCACACCACAAAATTCCAGAATTACAGAATCTGTCAAAATTTAGATCGAGAATTAATGGGCTGACTAATTATTTTGTGCGATAAATTCTGACAGATTTTCAGTGTGCGATAAATTCTGACAGATTTCAGTAATGTACATTGTACATGTAAAAAAACAACATTTTAATTCTTTAGCTGGAGCTGCATACAACGCGTTTTAAATGTTTAGCTAAATTTTGGATAGAATTTTGTATCGGAGCTAAAATTTGAAGCGATCGGCGTACTAAGCTTAATGCTATCTTAAATACATTGGGCCGAATATACTTAAATTCTGTTGCTAAACAGTTTTACTAAACAGTTTATGTTCAAATGGATGAATGAATATAACTAATATTCTATTAAAATTTAGTAAAGAAGTAGAATAGTCATCATTTAATGGAAACTCCGTAAGCCAATTTTTGTTCCTATACAAGAACTTGAAAATATTTGAATTTGAGGAATGTCGTATCTAGATTTAAAGCAACTGAAAAGTTACAGATATTATTAACTACAAGCTGGCTCGTATCGTCTTTGCAAGGGTATAAATCTAAGTTCGTACAAAATTTATGAATAATAATTTAAATAAATAAATCAACCCCTAAAAGTTTGCAATTTCAGTTTTTCACAATTTTCTTATTTTTCTGGTCCGCATTTCCAATTTTCGACTCCTTTTTCAATACTAATGCAACAAAAAAGTCTCCATGCAAATCGAATGATGTTCAGTGGAGTTATGCGTGTACGAACAAAAAACCAATTCATTTATATATAATATGTATTTAGATGACGTATTTCGGAAAGGTCACTTAGAGAATTTAACTAGAAAGTCAGCGATATGATCCCTTTTACAACTCAAAGCGGTTGTGGAAGAACCAGCAAAGCGGGCGGATAACACATAGAATAAAAATAATTTTTATTTAGAAATGTTACCAAGTCATTTCTTTACACAAAAATGATTCCTTAGGAATGTAGTACTTCCTTTCTTTTGTTATTCACTTAATTTCATAAGAAATATATTCACCGATAGCAAAAGGTAAAATAGGTTTTTTTTTTGGGACAAAATTTTTCTACGAGAAATTATTTATAACAATTTTTGATAAAAAACAAAGTTTTTCAACTTCTCTTCTCTCTCTTAAAAAAAAAAAATTTCCTTTTATTTTTTATTGATATACATATGTATTTCTGTTGTGAACACATAAAGTTTTGTAGACAAGAATTAAATTGTATATAAATAATATAGATAATTGAAATTTTTGGTTTGCGAGATCAAGGTTATTTAAGTGAAAGTATCTTTAAAACACCTAAATAAAAAGCTATTAATTCACCCACAAATGATAACAACTAACCTTTGTTGAAGATTAAAAATCAAAATCGTGGCCATTAAAACACAAAAAAAACGTTTACGGTTTACTGCACCAAAACTTACCAGCTCAAAAAATAAACTCGTGTGGCAAACAAACTTTAAGACAAAAATATACAGTTTTAGATTTCATTGGAATATTTTATTGCTTTTAAATTGCAACCACCTCTAACGACCTGAAGCCAATAAAACTGATAATTATATTGATTATTTTTTTTCAGTTAATTTAATTCAATTAAAATGATACTATACTGCTGCTACTATGTGGCATTTGTTTTGTAGCATAAAGCTATACTTATCTCTTCTGTTTTAGTATTTTAATTATTAGTCAAACGAGCTGTCTGTTTTTGAACTTATTATTTTTTTTTATCTATATTTTGTTACCACCTACTGTCCAGTCTACATTATTTTAAGTCCAATCAATAAACGACTAGACTTGTGCGAAACAAATTACTAGTAGACTTGAACAACAACAAAAAAAAATTGCATAATATCGATTAAAATTCAATCAAAATAATAAATTTAATTGTTTTGTTCCGCAACTATAAAATGGAGATTGTGTGATAAGCAAACAATACAAAAACAATCAAAAAACTATCACACGTTCAAACAGTCTAGACCTATTCTGACGACCGACGACCGACGACGGACGTTACTGAGGTGTGACCCAACATTCAACATGTCAACGTTTTTTTTTTTTTTTTTTTTTATATAAAGTTAAATAATAACAATGTGGCTTAACAAATTGTTGTTAACTATCTGCAGATTAAAGCTGAAAAAGGTTGTCTGTTGTCATGAGACAGAGAGAGCGAAGTGCTTTAAATTCAATGACATTCAACACACCAGCCATGGTCGTTCAGCAACATACATATAAAAGGTCAAGTTCATGTTTACAACCGAGCGATCGACCGACCGGCATCGGTATGGCAGTGCAGCCTTCATTTAGAGCATGGTGTTCACAATCGTTGAATAGTACAGTGGGGAAGAATTGTTTAAAATATAGAAAAAAGTTACAAATTTAAACATTTTTAACCTAAAATTTTTGAGTTGTCTACTTTCACGCCCATTTTTGTTATAATCTTGTTTTAATTTAACATCTATAAAGCTAAATCAAAATTTTTTCGATACTAAAAATGTAAGATACAAAGGTGAAAAAATGGATTTCCACAAAACGCCCATGAATACGCCCACTTTTTAACGTTTTATTTCTATGAAATGCTTCCAATTGTATAAAGAAATTATTAGGTGTATTTTTTTCGCAATCCCGAGGACAATTTGTTGAAAAAAGAAACGACAACGGGGATTAGCGACGCTATCACTGAAACAAAATGGAGTTTTCATACAAACAATCGATAAAAGTATGTAATTCACGCCGGTAACACAGTTTTTTCTGCTGGCTTAATTTAAGCCCCGATAATTCTCTGGGTTTAGCTAAGACCGCAGGAAATTAGTTGTTGCATTTTAACATGTAAATTGTTTACCAACTACGTCATTCTTTTCATCCAATTACTCCCAAGCTTGAAAAAAACACGCCTATTATTTCAAAAAAGCAGTAAATTCAGGATTATTTTCTTCTTCTTCAAAATGAAAAACTAATGTCTTAATTTTTGATTTTTTTGTTTTCCGAATTTTCCACATAGCCTGTTCCACTGTATCTTACTGAACGCCAGTTATTTTCAATATTTTTTTTTTTTGTTTAAATAAAAACATTTCGTATAAAATTGCAGATAATGACTTGCAGGTGGAGTTTAGCTCAAGACACTGTTCCGTTCACGAGTTAAGTGTCTCAGGTCTGGTGCTGGTCACGCAATTTGTATGGCCTGGTGCAGGCATCTTACTAAAAACATATATGCGGCCATTATAAATTCAGTCATGAAAAATTCAGATTCCGGGGAAGGGAGTTCCCCATTGTACCTATACGACGACGCAGCGTTGCGACGTACAAAGTGAAATCTGAAGAAGAAAACAAATTAAATTCTCTTTTGTGTTTTGGAGGCAGGTGGGATATATTTTTAAAGTAGGCATTGTTTTCAACTGCCTTCAAATTTTTAAATGTGATGAAAATGTAATAAATGCAACTTGAAATTTTTTTTTTATTTTTTTTTTTAAATTTAAAAGGTGCGTCTTATAACGACGTCATTTTTATTTCTTAAAAAAAGTGACATTGAGAGGTCAAGTCGAGAGTTAAGTTATTCAAAGTTGGATCTGTCATCTGTCATCATAACGTATAATGAATTTCCCAGTTTTGTTATTATTTTGATTTGATTAAGGTAAATAAGACTGTGATGAAGGATAAGTGAGTAGTTAGTTAGCCACTGCTACGCTGCTAGTTGGCGCTGGTGGAGACAAAGAGAGTGATGTAATTTTAAATATGTATATGATTTATAAAAGTCTATATGTATAATATCGTGTTACGCAATTTCCAAATATGGTTGTTTATATTATTTCTGGAAACAGTACGTCAACATCTTTTGATAAACTTACATCACTTTTGTCGTAAGTATCGACGTATACAGTGACTTAGAAATTAATTTCTATTTATTGATTTGACGTGTTTTCAATCAATTAAGCTTAGATTACGTCTGTCTTGTTACGTTTATGAATTCCTTTGCATCGCTCGGCTATCAATGTATAGTTGTCACATTTTCAAATTAGTTTTTAGACCTGTTATAACAATTCAGCTTTTCTCTTCACCTTATTTGATGGAGATTCATAGTCAATTAGCCAGCACACGTGTATCGTTTACGACGATATGGGTTTTAGGTTTCGATTTCGGAATTCACTGAATTCTTTTATTTCTAGTCGTCAGAGCAGAACAAATAAAAGCAATATCGGTGTCAGGAAACAGCCCTGTTCGACCTCACTTGAAATCTTAAAATTACCTGCCCCTATTCCATTTTTACCTAAAGCTATAGTAGTTGTGTTTTTTTCCAATCCCGGAGGTAAGTGGTTGAAAAAAACCATATCGGGGATTAGCGACGCCATTAAAGAAAAAATGGAATTTCCATACAAACTATCGATAACAAGTATGTAATTCCCGCCGGTAATAAGCCCTGCTTATTATATGGGTTTAGCTAAACCCATTGTTGCATTTAACATGTAAATTATTTAGCCCCGAATCCTTAGCTTTTGGCTTTGGCAAAATACCAGTAATCTTATCTGGTGTCATGTAAAACAGAAATTTCGAGGTTGTAATTAAATTAAACACTGACATAATCGAGAAGCAGGGTTAAAACCTCAGTAGTAAAATTTTGGAGCAAATTTTTAAAACAAAAGTGGAGCAAATCGAAAATTTTGAAAGTAAATTTGAAAATGAAAGAAAAACTCAAGTTTTCAAAAACTGTATTTTCAGCAAAGATAAATATAGTTAAAAAAAAAAAAACAAATCACATAATTTCATTCATTTCAGAACAGAATAGAATTTTAGATTCAAACATTCAGAGTCAGAGTTGGTTAGAAAATTGATAAACACAGTGCTGTCATTTATTTTCATGTGAATTTTTGAATTTTTCAATGTGGAAAAAAGGATTAGATCTTAAAAAAAGCGGAGAAGCGGATTGCATTTATTTTCTTTCTTAAAATTGTAGTAAATTTACTCCGATTGGAGTAAGTTTCTAAGTTCTTACGTTGTCGAAAAGTTAAAAAAGTGGGTTTCTTCATAACGCCCGTCAGTATGTGCGTCAATTATTGTTTTAGCTAATACGGGCAGCTGCCATACAACGATTTCGGTTTTTATTTCCAAAACGGCACTAAAGCTTAACGATAACCAAAATGAATGTATAGGAAAACTGCGTTTGAAATTGTTGCCCAAAAATGTAATTCGGGAAATTTTGAAACTATGTTTTCTTAATTAATAAGAAATCCATTTTTTAAAGTACTTTTGACTTTTTTTTATTTTTTACGATGAAATATAGAAGACCTGATTTAATATTTCCGTCATTGGAAAAGATTTGATTTTTTAACATTCTTCGTGTTGTATTATAAAACGGACGGTAAATGTATTAAATAATTTCTCCCAGCCCCATTTATTTAGAATGAAACATGTGGGGCGCATGCAATACAAAATATTAGGTAAATAGTGTAGAAAGTAGAGAGTAAAATGACCCCATGTTTTTCTTTTTTAATATATGGGGTTAGAAGAAATAATTTTAGATTTTTTATCCCCCCTTAAAAACATATTAAAAGTGTTATTTTTATTTTAATAACTATTTTCTTGTTTTTAGTTTTGTGTCGTGATTTTTTTTCACTTGAAACGAAAGTACCAATATGTTTAGAGACTTAGAACAATAGTCATGACATCGACTTCTGAACTATATTTTTAAATGAATGATGTTCTCTCAAATTTAAGAGATTTCATCTGAATTTAATCAATCATATAGGCTTTCCTTGCAATCAAAAATCAAAAACATCAACAAGTGATGTCATTTTTAAGAAAAAAAAAGTCTTTCAATTGAATTACTTTGTTTATTTTTAAATTGAATTACATTTATTTTTTTTAATTGAATTATGTACTTTGTTTTTGACTCAATTATTGTTATCATGACACAGATGTTTTTCTTTCTTCTTTTTCTTATGACGATTTTGAATTGTAACTCGATCGGACGTTTAAGCATGGATCTGAAAACTAACTATACACATTTAGCAGATAATTATATATCGGTTATAAAGAGTTTTTTTTTTAACGGAGAACTTTATATTGGCAACACTTGCTTCTGTGACCGCCGATTTGACAGTTGTCGGTTTTTTGCCAATTCATCATGAATATGTGAAGTCGCATGTCTACGCCGATAAACCAGAAACAGTTGAGCACTTGCAAGCCAACATTCAACACTCAATCCATATTCAAACATTAATGCTATAAAATTTATTAATTGTCCAATAAATCCAATTTCATGGATATTAATAAGAATTTTCTGTGTTTAATTTTAATTTTAATTTAAAGTTCTGCGTCTCTTAAAAAAAAACACCCTTTACATGAGCTTTTTCTCAAATAACTATACATTTATTTTATTTTCCTTTCCCTTAAACAAAAAAAATAAATATCTAAATTCAAATTTATTTGCAGTCCAAATGCACTCAACTATTTCAAAGTGTCATTACAATTATTCTTGCATGACGGCAATTATATAACAATTTTATCAGGTTGATTTATTTGTTTTCATAAAACAAAATCTCTTACAAATATATTTCCGCAAAACCCTTTTAAATGATTCATATACAGTTTATTTATCTGTTTTAATTTTCTAATAGCAATAAATATTAATTAAAAAAAAAAATAAATGAAATTTATTCGAAACCCACCTAAATATCCGTTGTTTATAATTTTCCATATCTAAAACTGTCTTATTAATAAATCCCCTCATTCATCAGCCAGCGGCATTTGGTCAAAAGAAGAATACCTAACGCTGGCTGTTTCCCTAAATTAATATCTTACAACGCCCACTACTCGCAAGTTTTTTTTTTCAGGCCACCTGAATTTTATTATTATGATTATTTTTATGTGCTAAACTTAACCCAAAAATAAAATTAAAAAAAAAAAAAAACTTTAAACGAGATCGCGCGCGACTGTCGTCGGACATTTGAATAAATTTAAGATTCACTTTTTTTTTCTAAACATTTCGTGTTGTCTGAGTCAGTGCACGAATTGGAGGTTGCTTGCGGCATCTTAGATTTATGATATATCCGCGTATATACATATGTATGTATATAAAAATGGTTTGAATTTTATTTACTTTTTTCTGTTGAGATTTTAGAGCGACAAATGTCAGCTGCAAATAGGTGTTGGCTTAATGTTTAATTTATAGTATACTAAAGGGTAATTAGTGCTTTCTCAAAAATTATTTGAAAAAGGTGTTTTTTTATCGATTTCTTGTATTTTATTATAACTTTATTGATGTATAAATAAATTGAAATATCAATAAACAAAGTTTAAGCTCTACCTACCAGGGCTTTGAGCTAAACGATTTCTTGTAATTAGATCTTTTTTGCAGAATTGATATTTAAAAAAAAAATCTATGCTAAACATAAGTTAGAACCTTTTAAAAATATATCAATTAATTGAGGGATGTTCCCTATTAATAAACTGAAATGAAACATGAATTATCTTTTATCTCTTTAATCCCTATTAATAAATTGAAATGAAACATAAATAATCTTTAATCAATGAGTAAAGTCCGAAATCTTAATAATTTTCACATCTCATCCGAAATCTTATCAAATTAATTCATATTAATAACTAATTTTTTTTTTTTAATTTTCCCCTCCCACCTTAAGGAGCGGACATATAAAATGGTCCAATATCAAATCATGTTCATATAATGTACCAAAAATGAACAAAATTATATGATTTTATCAGAAAATGCACAAGCTGATCGAACAATTAGAAAACACTTAACTCTATTGATAGGTTTATTTCGAAAACAATAATTTTTATGAAGAAAAGTATGAACATATTTTTTGTAGAAAATTTCCTAAGCTACAAATTAAACCAATTTTTTCTGTACAACTTACCATTTGAGACATATTCCTGAAAAACCATTTTTGGGGACTTTGCCCCCCCCCTTAAAATTGTTAGCGGCGCTCATATCGATGAGGACTTTTGACAGTTTCGAACGCCATGAGGAGGCTATATACCAAAATCCACCATTTCAGTGATTTTTTCCGAGTCAAATGCTTTAATAACTGGACTATGTGCGAGGATTAAATAATACTATTTGGCGATTGCACAATGTTTAGAATGTAGTAGATTTTCGTTAAAATTTGCTACTTAACGTGAACTAGCAGTTTATTGTTTATTAATAAATAATTTATATAAGAACTTTTTTTTTTTTTTTTTTTAAATACAAATTCTATATACTGTACTACTGAAATACATCAGCCAAGTAGAAGACTTAGCACTATTTTAATGGACTTTGTTGAACTATTGATTCGAAATTCGGCGTTTCGTCCCGGCGATCTCACTTGGACTCATCAGTTGACTATAGTGAGGGCCTTTGTCAATACGCAATTTTTGCTAAGTTCAGTTCATCTTACATAGATTTCGTGACGAATACCTAGTGTGAACTATATCCAACAAGACTAGAATTCCTAATCATTAAATTGGAAGTTTTTGTTTTTGCGTATTGACAAAGGCCCTCAATATAGTCGACTGATGAGTACAAGTGAGATCGCCGGGACGAAACGCCAATTTTTGTAGGACTTAAAGGCCGTTAAAAGATATTTTGAATCGATAAATAATTTAATTGATGAATACATTTTTTATCAACGTTTTGATTTTGTAATTAGAAGAGAATTGAGCATTTTGTATTAATATGGTTTCAAAAGTATATTTCTTTTATTTCTTACTTTCTTAAGTTCTCTTCTATCTCTTTATTAGTGATAGTTTTTTAATGCAAGATCATCCCAGTTTTGGAGTAAAACACGTTTTAACTCCTAAAAATGTTATTTAGTCTATTTATATCCCCAGTTAACTGTGAATTAACTCGGAATTAACTCCGAATCAACTCGGAATTAACTCCAAATCAACTCGGAATTAACTCCGAATCAAATCGGAATTAACTCCAAATCAACTCGGAATTAACTCCGAATCAACTCGGAATTAACTCCGAATCAACTCGGAATTCACTCCGAATCAACTCGGAATTAACTCCGAATCAACTCGGAATTAACTCCGAATCAACTCGGAATTAACTCCGAATCAACTCCGAATCAACTCGGAATTAACTCCGAATCAGCTCGGAATTAACTCCGAATCAACTCCGAATTAACTCCGAATAAACTCCGAATAAACTCCGAATTAACTCCGAATCGACTCCGAATGAACTCAATAAATCCAGCGAGTTAACTCTTTAGATTCACTGATTTGTGTATCCCTATAGGGAAAAGCAGATTCGTGCGACACAGCCATGGACTTCATACATTTTTCAAAAGTATTTAAAAAAAATTCACACATTTGGGGGAAGAAAAAAATTATGAAATCAGTCATGACACAGGTGATGCAATCAATTCAGCAACATGCATCGCAGCTATAAAAGATAAAATCTCCAAAAATAAGACAAAATCAAACTAAAATATTTTAAGATTACACGCGTTCATTTCCTGGGTAATTTACACATTTTATGGTTTTTTTTTCTTCGAACGTTTATCCTAACCCGTCGGTCGTCTCATTGTCCATGCATGACTTGTTGGAGTTGAATGCTTGCAAATTTTATGTTCCTCTGACGGCGGCGGCAGCGGTCAACGCTATATCATCATCATGTGCAACACATCGCCATTGCCTCGGCAGCGACCTCTTATGACCAAACTATCACTTTCATTTGAGTAAATCACTTTTACTTGTGACGATGCATTGCCGCAGGAAACAGGAAAAAAATCTTCATATATATATCCGCTTATATGTTTTATTTTTTTTATTTTTTAATGTGATTGTTATGGAATAAGGTGTCTTTTGATTTTTCGCGCTAATGTTGCGTAAGAGTCGATATACATACATGTGTATGAGCAACATTATGAGAATAGTTTGTTATGTAAAAAACAATAAAATTGCTGCTGCACGTCTCTAATTCTGAGTTGTAAGTATATTTTTCAACAAGTATAATGGCTGATAAAAGAGTCACCAAGCCCCCTTAGAAAGTTATAAGTAGAGTGGGTGGGTTTGTTGAAAAAGAAAAGATAAATGGTCAAAGTTCAATAAACTTGAAACATTCAATACTCAGAAGAAAATAACACATTTTATGATTTTTCTTTTCCTTTTTTTTTCTAACTAAGTGAAGTAAGAAGGAACAAATACATACATCAAACAAACTCAATTATTTTATTTAGTCAATGAAATTCCTATAGATTAATTTATTTCCTTGCATTTCTTCCGGTCTTTGGTTTTTTTTTTTTCTTATTTCCGCACGTATGAAAACTCAATCCCCCATGCCAGAAATCAGCAACAATGTTGCTCCTTCTTCTGTGTGTACTTGTATAACGTCATCATAACTTATCCCGATAGCAACCTTCATCATCACACCCCACCATCCTATACCCTGATGTGTATAAACTTCTATGATTTATTGCAAAACTCTTGGCAATGTGTTACACCGTCTAATCACTTATATAGTTTATATACAGTTCAAACATGATAAGCATCCTGCCGTATATACATATTAAGCTTAGCTCCTGTTTTATTTTCTCTCTTACATAAAATGTATTGAATATAATTTGTATGAATGTGCACTGGCCCACACCTTTAAACTGGTCCTCCCTGAATTTATAACTGCCGCTAGGGGGCTACACGTTCGCTTCGTCTAAGCACTTCTGGATTCAGCAATTTGTGTCTTGTGCCAAAGTGTAATCAACGTGTAATTAAGTATTCAGCTGAGGTGTAATCAGGCGCGCGCGAAATATAAAAATCTAAATAAATAGATCTCCCCCTAGGGGTGTTGAGCGGGGACTGAGCGACCGACGACGCGACGATGAAGATGACGCGACGAACCAACGGCATGCACCTGCTTGAATAGTGAAGATTTTCTTTGGAATTTTTAAATTAATAACTCTGTAGGGAGATGAGAAGGAGTATTACAGTGTCACTATGATGATAAATGGTGTAGTAGTTTTGTTGTATAAATAATTCATATTATACACTGCGGTACATTTGCTTATAGACACTACTTAAAAAATGACCTAGTTTATATTTTCATCTTCAATTAAAAGTTCAAGTGACCTCAACTTCAGAATGGATTTCGCCGAGGTGCGACAGTTGGCTCATCAATTAGGTTCTGTCTTACCCTTCTAAAACGCAAATTTTGATCCTTTTAATAGAAATAATTTTATAATTTTCTTCATTTTCATCGTAATTTCCATCTTCTTGAACCTGTATTACGAATTTGAAAGAAATTACTCTTTAGAATATAAAAAATAACAAAACAAAAGGTTTGTTTTAAATAATTTATTACATTTTAATCAGCTCCTTCGAGAACTACACTAACGATTTCGATGAAATTTCATTTATTTATGTACCAATTTGAGTACCACCTCAAATGTTTATTTCCTTTTTTGTATATTTCTCACTTTTCTAAAACCCGCACTGTATCCGTACCAGTTTTCTGATACATTAATGATGATATTTTTTTTTTTGTAAAATTAAAGGTTATTCGATAAAATGATTTTTGTTAAATGATTCCACAAGAGATAAATAAAATAAATGTTTATATGAAATTTTTGGACTTTCCATTGTTTTCTGGACGAGAATTACAAGTTATTTTTTTTTTTGTAATTTAGATATTTAGCTGAAGTGTTATTTTCATGTTATTGGGATTGAAATTACTAAAACGTGACAACAACTTTTAGAAACACGTTTCACAAATTCTTTGCAACGCAATGCAACACAGATGACCGACCATTATTTATAAGGAAAGTTGCCAGGTGACAAATACGCGATGTCAGAGGTTGTTTATATAGTTGTTCAGTTGTAATAGAAAAAAAAAATTGAAATTATTGGAAAAGCACTTTGTTATTTTTGTTAATGTTGGGTATTTTTTTTTTGTGCAAGGAAACATGTTCACTTCACATTCATTAAATTAAACGAGTGATTATCAGTTTCCAGTTCGAAATGAGTTGGTTATTAGTGTAGTGGAATTCCATAGAGTTTTCGAATAAATGAAATTTTTTTTTTGTTGCGATAAAGACACACTTCTTTGTGGAGTGAAAATACTATTGTGACTAATTAATAAGTAGTGCAAAATTGACCCCTTCCTTAATAGGTACATATATTCTTAAGCCCATCATCCTCAAAAGTATATTTATCATAAACTTTGGAGGTAAACAAAGGGTATAGTTCATGTTTTCGCCTGTAGATCTACCTACATTCGTTTTTTTTTGACGTAGGAGCATTAATCCTATGTCGCCTTAAACCCTTAACAGTGAAGAAAATTGATTTAGTCAGTTTTTAAACTGCAATCAAGGGTACTAGTTAAATGAGAGCTAAGCTTGTTTTAGTTCTTATGAGTATGATTAAAAAGGTCTTGCACTTGATTTGATGTTCGTAGATTCTTGATTCTCTAAGTCGAGATATTTTATAAGAGATATAATCAATGCATTGAATTTTAACTATGCTTATTCGGGCGTGAAAAACATACAAAATTATTACTTAAAATAATAGTGTAGTTAGAATAGAACCTTGTGGTACTCTACATCCACAGTCCTTTCTTTGATACATTCTCGTTGTCGAAGACTGTAAGTTGCACCTTAGAAATAGCTTATATCTATCCCGTATGGATAAGATTACAATATTTCAGTCAAAAATTATCAAAATATCATCAGTTGTCCCAAAACAAGCACCCATATCTACACAGTTGATTTTTAAAAATGGTCAATAACCAAATTATTGTCAAAAATTAATAAGGCGTTCGTCAGCTTCCCAAAACTTTAACTTTAGAATGCCATATCCGATATCGCATCATCTAAAAAATTATATCAAAATGTTGGAAATTCTCTGCTCTTCAATTTTTATGACGAAAACATTTTATGTACCTAAGCTTCTTTGGAAATGAGAATAATGCTTGAATTAGAAAAAAATACCAATTAATAAAATGTTTTACATTTACGATATTTCTTTAGGACGGAGAACATAAAATTGACAGCACTGTTTTCTGTGACAGCCAATTTGACAGCCTTCGTTTGTTTTGGTTTTGAGGTAACTCATGCCGTAGCAACGTTTACTAATTTTTCGAACCATATTTTGTAAATATGGTTCAATTTCAGAAACTCATCGGGCATTACCTGCATTTTGAGTAGTGCTCATAATAAAGCACATTTTTGGTTAAGTGGCTGACAATAAACAGAATTTGCGCATTTGGAGCGATGAAAATCCACAAGCCGTTGTCAAAACATCTTACCTCAAAAAAAGGTCACTGTTTGGTGTGATTTATGGGCCGCTCTATGTCCATATGTCTTCAAAAATGATTATGGTCAGAACGCAGCAGTCAATGGTCAACGGGCCTCCAATTGTAAGGCATTAATGTTGCACAATATACACCTGTGGTTTCAGCAGGACGGCAGGAATTGATTTACTGAAAGAAACATTTGACGAACGATTAAAATTCAAGAAATGCACCTGTTAATTGGAAAATAAAACATTTTGTTTGGTATTATTTTATTTTAAAGTTATCCCCCTGTAAAGAATACACCAGTTATACATAGAAATCTTTCAGTACCTACAACATTGGTCTTAAAAAGTTTCCACTAAAACCAATAGTTTGCGAGATATTGTTCAATTTGTGTTTTCCAAAATTACGGATTCCGTCAGGATCATGGCGTCCCCAAATACTGGACCTTAGCTGTTCGAACCGCCATATTATTCATTCTGGATTTAAATTAAATTTAAGTTAATTTTAAATTCAACCTATAAATCCGGGTTCATTAAATTCATATTATTCACAGCGAAAAAGTGAACAATAATATGGGTGTTATAGACCTCTTTAAAGCTAAGTACAGACGATTTTCAGATCTTACAATATTGTCAGATCTGTTCCAAATGTTTTACAATGGTCTGAACACACAATTTTGTCTGACAATATTGTCAGAAACGTCATTGTCAGACGACAATCTGACAAAAAATTGTCCGGTATCTTACAATCGTCTGAACACACAATTTGTATCATTGTCAGTCGATTAGGACATTGTCAGACTCATTGGTCATTGTCAGATGTTTTCATTGAAAACATCTTACAATTGCTGACAATTTCTTCATTGTCCGAAATGGCAATGAGTTGGTTAAAGGGAGATAAAAAAAGAGCTGACAATCTAACTGTCAGACTTTGGGAAGAAATCTATCAACCGTGTGAACGGACAGTTTTTCATTGTAAAAAATATGTCAATTTTCAGCTAATTGTTAGATATTGTGAGACCATTGACAGTTCTGACAATATTGTAAGATCTGACAATTGTCTGTACTTAGCTTAAGGTATGAAAAATCATCCATCCAATATTTAGTTCCATGAAAAAGTTTGTAATTCTCCCCCTATAAATAATTTAATCGATTTAAAAATTTTGGGTTATGTACATAATTTGGTCAAGAAGTTATACTTTTGTAAAACAAAATGTTTTTTTTTTTAAATACATATTCCTAAAAATTACACAATGTTATACATATATTAAACTGTAAAAATTGTTAAATTGTTAATTGGTAGAAGAAAACAACGAGTTGATATGACAACATTGCCTTTCGGATGATATACTTACACAATACACACCTTGCACTTAATCTGATATTTTCAATATATTATGTAACTCTTAAAAATACTTTCAACTGTTTAATTCGAAAGCATCATCAAATCACGTTTACTGACCACGTTCATACCCGTATATGTATACGAGTACTTCAGCACCTCTTTCAATTATTGTCCAATTTCACACTTCATGCCAAATATAGCACCATTAATGTTTTTTTTTTTACAGCATTTTTACAATTGACAAGCATCTCAAATTGAAATGTTCAATATAAATTTTAATTCCAATTATATACTGAAACAAAATAATGTATGAATGTACTATAATTGAAATTCAATTTACACAGCAAAATAACAATAATAACAACAACTATGCATACAAAATCATCTCCCAATTGAAATTTCATTCAGATACAAGTATTACAAGTTCCTACTAAATAACAATTTATGGTTATTCGGAGAAATTCCAAATTCCACTCCAAACAATAGCCAGTGGCTTCAATAATAATAATAATGATCAAAGATTCTGTGTCAGCTTTAACCGTTTAAAGTCAGCAGATAATCACTGCGAACAAAGCCTAAATGGTAGTGGTCATTCATCATCTATCATCGTCATTAATTTAATATTTTTATATTGAAACCAAAAATGAGATTTAATTCAAATTATTCTCGGGAAAAAAATGATAAAATAAAACAATAAATTAAGATGCGGGAATGGGTTGTGTGTACCTGCTCTTTCTATTTTGTAGATCGAATTTAAATTGCTACTTTTTTTTTATCTATAAACTAAATAAACAGAGAAATAAAACTCAGTAACCCAACGGCTCCATTGGCAATATGTGAGGAAATATGCAATGGCGATATTGCTCGGCAGATGAAAGGCAATTATTGATTTCCATAGCTGAGGCAATAAATTTTGAAGTTTCACCCTTTTCAAAATCAGCCTTATTGTGAGTTTCACATGAACAACATTCCACCCGTAATATTTGATATTTCACTTTTCGCCTATTGTGAGTTTCACCCGAAATTTTACGTTAAAAAAATTCCCCTTATTGTGAACATTCATTTCTGGCGGAAATGATCACGAAATTTCTTTCGGGAGAAACTCACAATGGCTTTTAAAATTCCGGGGGAACAAAAAATTTTAAGGTGAAATATTTTTCGGGTGAAACTCACAATAAGGCTGAATGGTTTCTCCACAATTTTGAATGACTTCGTTTTGAAATTAAAGTTGAAATTAGTAGAAGTTAAGTGAATAAAAGTTTTTTATTTTCAATAATAGTGATTTAAAATATACATTTGACAGTTATTGTAATTTCTATACTTACATTTAACAACTGAAATTACCTGGCAATAGAAGCCCCATCCAGGCAATTGTCTATTCGCTCGCGATAAAGAACTGAAAAGTACCTACCTACAGTAAAACGAATCATTCTCCTTAAAGTATCCATTCAATGCGGTTCTGTTGTGTTTTTGTTTTTTAAACTATGGTTTTCGAATGGATCTTCAATAGTTCCTGCGTTATGAATTCGAGAACGAGTTCAATTTTTTTCAACAGATTTGAATCATTTCTTTTAAAGAATCAAAAACTAAATTCGTGATCGAATCAAAAATATAATTCCCTTTTTGACGTATCGAACTTTATCGTTCTTGTCGAAAATTGCTATTACTGCTTTTAGACGACTGCAGTTTTTAATGAAAAGAACATCTCTCCACATTCTTTACTCTGCAATTTTTCAAACTTTAAGCTAAAATTTGATTCTAAAGTTTGCCCAAAATGTATCTGTTCACTTCAAAAATAACTTGTTATAGTTAGCCTTTTACTATGGACTATGGCAGTCAGCCTGGGGAAGTATTGAAGGAAATTGAATACAATTTTCTTCATCAAACCTGGGTTTTAAGTTTAATGATCTAATCTTGAAGCTTTTTTGATAAAAATAAAGAAATATGAAATTATCCTTTTTCGACAACCTGAAAACGTCAAATTACGCTATAATGATGTGCATATCTGGATCGCAGCCCGGATGTTTTTCATACATTTTACTTTGTACCAGTTTGACATTTCGGAACGCATCTAAATTTTTTTTATTGATTTCTTCCTTAGAAAATGGAATTACTGAATTCTTTGCAGAACCGTTTTCGACACAACATTCGGTTACTTGAGTTTGCTGATAAATTATTTTCTATTTCCAATATGAAATTTAGAGCTCATGTCTCCAATAACAAAAATAAACCGTATTTAACGAAAAAACAAAAATAGTAAAAAATAGACTTACTTAATAGAAAAGCATCAAATCAAAATTATATGCGTTATGCTGCTCAGTTAATGCGCATCGCTGACGTTTGGGATGCGTTTAGAAAATCAAGAATTTGTCACCAATTTCTCTTGACTTTCTAAATTCAACTTTGCATCAAATAATTGGCATATAATTTGATCATTTTTTAGGACCAACTATTTCGAAATCAATAACCCGCTTAGTGGATCTCAGAGCATCTCTAGCGGGAGCGACTCAGCAAATGCTCTTGATTGGTAGTATATTCAAACTATGGCAGAGCTCGGTTTCTTCTGTTTTATCACAGTCTCTTATACCTAATATACCTAATTGGGTTCAAACTGAGTGTGAATTATAATACGGCGAACAAAATAATATTCGTATTTTGGTATACTTCACCAGAGATGGTTGAAGTGATATGGACAGGGGTGTCGGGAGTGTTGACGGATGTTTGTATTTATATACTCGGTATCAATTGGTCGGCGGTGGGGGAAAAACAGTGTAATGCATCATAAAAGGGGTTGTTGGTCCTTTTTCTCCTAAGATGACGATGGAAGAAAAGTTACAATCAATGGAGAGCGCTACCGAGGCATAAAAGATGATTTTTTATGATGAGAAATTGAGGATATCGAGAATTTCCAGCAAAATGGGGGACAAGCCAACCAACTTGTTCCAATTCTCCTAAGTTATCAACTGTCTCAACCTGACATACCTCCTCCTAAAATTTTAAGTTCGGTATTGTGACTCCATCAACTTATAATTAGCTTGAAATTTTGTAATATTGACTATTGTCTTTCTTAATCTCAAGACTGATTTAATTCTTGAAAAACAATATTTTTTTTCAAATCCATTACTTTAACTTATGATATAGAAACCTATTTATGTATAAAGCATGTAAATGGTATAAAGCATGTAAATGGTATTTAATATTGGGAGGAGTCAATAGTGGTATAGCATGATTTTTATCGATCAATCTTATCCATAGTTCCATCATTAAACAAAAACCATTATCATTTAACAAGTTTTAACGGTCGGTCGGTTCTTTTTATAAATACATACATACATACGAGTACATGCCCGGCACACTTGTCAAGATTACGGAATCTCATGATTGTCCATACAGTGTCGTGTGCACATCAACCAACAAGTTATAGTATTATAGTTGTTATAAAACATGTCGCATTACAGTTATTGGTTGTGTTCTTCTACGGTGTTACCAGTTGCAATTCCTCTTCCTCTCTTATTGGGAACTATATCTGAGAGAAAAGGTGGTGTTTTTATAAACGAACACATTATACCGGATGATCGCTGTGATAGCGGCTATAGTTGTTTTACGAAGAAGACTTCCATAACTACCTACATATATAGTGCTCGGAGTATAGATGATTGATTGTCGACAAAATTGGTTCGGCATGGATGAGAAGAGACCAATTAATTTAATATTGTTTTATGGGGATCATGAAGACTTGATAGTACCTACCTAATACATATACTTAATAATAGTTGTGATCTTTCAATTCCATAACCTTCACAAGGAGGTTTAAGATTCTTATATTAAAAGGCTTAACTAATTTTTTAGTAATTGAGAGATTGGTACTAGAAAGAATGTCAATTATATCATCAAATGAATTAATCAAGTGGCGCTAACCAATTTAATACATGCTTTAAAAAAGGCATTAAAATTGATAATGGAAGTGGATTGATTAACTCATATACATGAGTATACGATTTTTCCGCAGAAAATTATAAAAATTTGGAGAATAGAATATTGAAGTCGTCTGCGTGTGAATCTCTTAAGGTCTTGAGCCCAAAAAGAGATTTAAATATAAATATACAGGGGCACTAAAACCAACTAGAATCGAAGCTCTACGACTAGAAACTGGCTATCTATCATTTCAGAACTTTGGAAAAGGGAGAGCTGTGAACTTGGTTAGCAAGGCTCTAGCCATCTCAACGCATCCCCTCCACCACGATACCAAAGAATCTATTTTTTCACAAAAAATCCAGCGAAAAAACTCTATCTCTGCACTTGATAGAATGATAAATCTTATAGCCACGCAAAAAAATTTTTATCCTGACCCAGTCTCAACTACAGAAAATCCACCCCTATGGAAACGACATTTGTTGCAGGTAAACACAAGTCTGTCCAAGTTCAAAAAGGAAAATACACCTGACTCATGGTTTCAAATGTTACACCAAGAACTGATCGACAATACTAATGCTGACAAAATTTTGAACACCGAAGGATCACACAAGGATAACATTTCGTCTTATGCAGTGGTCGAAATGAACCAAAACGCACATCCTTTGTCTACGGTCTGCCAAGGACTTCTTCCAAACAATGCAGGAAGCTACATCGCAGAATTAGCAGCAATCGCTAATGCTACATCCTTTGCTTAAACTCACAATAGGCGAAGCCTAATTCTTACAGATAACCTGGGAATCCTAATTGATCTCAAGAAAGAAACTAATAGGTGTCCTACATTAGATCTTTTAAGAAACAAATTAGATGAAAGAATCATATTAGCATGGATACCGGGGCATGCCGGAATCAAAGGAAATGAAGCTGCAGACCTTCCAGCTAAAGATGCCAGTAATTAGCCTTTGATTTTAGAGACACCAAACTTCTACCAGTTGACACGAAGAATTTTTTTCTTCAAACAGAAACAGGAGCTCGCAGATAATTGGAATAGATGCCAAACATTTCTTCAGACCCACAACACTGACTACTCTCGTTCTCCGTATCATCATCTGTTAACAAGAGAAGATTGCATTGAACTATTGAGAATAAGGCTTGGAAAAGCAATCTTTACCACTCGACATCTTTACAACAGTGAATCTCCAGACGTCTGTGAAAACTGTCAAACAACTCTTACCATATGGCACATTTTTGTAGAATGCCCCATATCACGCGAAATCGTTGACAACACAACTATGCCAAGCCAATTAGCTAAAATACTTTGCCCATCCGACATCTATTCAATACAACGAATAAAAGAGCCTACATCTCCCCACAATAAATTTAATGAAATTTAAGTTTTTTTCCTTCTTAATCATATTTTTCTAATTAGTCTACCTTTTTTTCGATTAAAACTACTATACTATAATGTATATACTATTAAATTAAAATTTTAAATTGTAAATATAAAATAACTGCTTGATCTAATTACCTGTTGAAAGTAAAAGACGGCGCGCGTCGCTTATGGTCCTGCTACCCAGATGCCTTTTTTAAATAATTTGTAAATTATTTGATTAAATAAATAAATAAATATAAATATACGCAGTTTCAACAACTGCGATGCATTGCAAAATCGTTGAATACGTTAAAACAAAAAGCTGTACTCGTAAAGCAAACATTTATTAAACAGCTCAAGTTTCAAGGCACAAACAGTTGGAAGCTAATATCGAGGCTACCAAATTAGCGGCGGGTTTTTTCTTTTTATGCGTTTCAATCTTTAAAGTATAATGGAGTGATTATTTCAAGGTCAACCATGTTCAATTAGTTGTCCAACAACAAAGCCCACAAAAATGTGCATTGGGATTTATCTTCTCCAAAGCATTGAACAAAACAATCATATTATATACCAACCCAATTTATAGAAATCTTTTAAATGTCACCCATTCTCGGGGTATCTTTGAAATTTTACAATCTTATAAACAGTCCTCAAAGTGTTATCGTGTCTGGCGCCAGAAACCCTTGTTATTCAATTTCTCTCTCTTACATTTATAACAAAAGAAAAAAAAAAAAAAAAAAACTAATTGCCGCAATCGAATGCAAATAGTCAACCCGTATCGTGCATATAAATTTATTTCTTAATGAGCTGGATATAAAGCCACGTACATTTTTTTTTCTCAAGCTCAATCAACTAAGCATCAAGCATTCCATTTGACTTTTTTTTTTAAATCATCTGTCTCCATTTACAGTCTACACATCTTTGACGTCACTCATCCTCACCTCTTTAAATTTGCATAAACAAAACATATAGCCTATAGCAAAAGCATCAATAGAGGGTATCTCGTATCTTAAAATGTATTTGAATCGCACGGCGCTGTACACCGCTTCTAGTATCCGTTTGTGCCTGCCTTCGCATTTGGATGATTGATTTTTCCGTGCGAATTTGTCTGGCGCTAGTCGCAAGCCTTAGGCGACAACTACGTTAAGATTATTATTATTATTTTTTTGTTGTTACCTATATTTTGTTTTTTTAATAAATTTTTTGTTGATGTCACTAAAAATATGTTTATAGAAATTTATATTATTTTTTTTTTTTTTTATTTCGTATCGCGTCGCGTCGGTCGTTTACTTGCTCTATGGGATAAGTATTTGATACGAGGGAAAAAAATCGACATTAAATCATATTTTTAACAATAGGAGATGTTTCTTTTTTTGTTATACGGTCTTTTACTTCACCAAGACACATTCTCATGTAATCCAGGAAAAAAGTTCAATCTTTTTATACAGTAGTTGGCAGAGCAAAAATTATCTTTATTGCAATTAGCGCCCTTTGGCTTTCCCCGGGCTACTACCCTGGATGACACCTATTTAGATAAATCTGGTAGGTAAAATATTAACTCAGTACGAAATTTCATCCAAATTGTTAGAGCCATTTCCGAAAAACCAAGAGCAATACAAGTAGGCGTGGCAGTGGGCGGATTTTACTAAAATCATTTAATACATTTTTTCTAACTGATAACAACAAACTCTAAAAAATTTCACAAAAACCGTTTAAAACAAGAAATGTAAAAGTGGGCGTGGCTGTGGGCGGATTTAACTAAAACTAATTTAAAAATTTTTCTCTCGTTCATCAGATCAAATCCGGAAAATGTCATCCTAATCGTTAGAGCCGTTTCCGAAAAAACAAGAACAATAAAAGTAGGCGTGGCAGTGGGCGCATTTTACAGAAACTAATTTTTGTCTCGTTCATCAAAAAAAACCTGAAAGTCATCCAAATCATTAGAATCGTTTCCGAAAAACCAGGAACAATAAAAGTAGTTGTGCGTGGCAAGGGGTGGATTTTACTAATATAATTGTATAAATTTTTTTTTTAAGTGATAAGAACAAATCTGAAAATTTCACCTAAATCGTTTGAAACAAGAGCGTGACTGTGGGTGGTTTTTACTTAAACTAATTTTTAAATTTTTGCCTTGTTCATCAGAACATATCTTGAAAATTTCATCCAAATCGTTAAAGCTATTTCCGAAAAAACAAGAATTATGTAATAAAAACGGGCGTGGCAGTGGGTGGATTTTACAAAAGCAGTTTGTTTTTTTTTTCTCGTTCATCAAAACAAACTCCCGGGTACTACAATAGTCAAATTTAATAGCTTATTTGGGAAGGCAAGTATTTGATATAGGCACCTAAAATTTGTAGAAAATTTTACTGAGCTGGCTAAAAATTTAAACAGTATGAAAATTCGCCTATTTTTTTTTCAAAGGGCAAGTACGTACGACAAAGTTGTAAATTTAATATTTTGTTATGAAAATGAAAATTGTTTTGTTTGTATTTTTTGTATACATATTTTATAATTTCTCACGGTTTTGAGTGCCAAAACGCTAATCGCCATCGTCATAGTCATCGTCGTCAACGTCAACGCCGTCATCGCCATCGTCGACAGTTGCTTCAAACGAACATCCGGAGCGTCTGACTGTGAACACAACATAAAAATCGCGAATACCATTTGTATGAGTAATTGGCCACATTTGACTTGACGGTGTCTGGTGGGGTTTACTTATCCCTCCCCCCCCCCTGTATGATTATATAGAAATCAGCAACATCACGGGATTCCATCCCACGCAAAAAAATAATTTAAAATAACAAACGAAAGACTTTGTTTTTATATAAATTGACTTTTGTTTTTGTTTCGAACTGTTTATATTTTTTTTTTTTGTTTGTTTTTATTTTGAAAATTTGCATAAATGTTGTTGCAACAATCTCTTTTGTGGGTGATTTGTGGTTCCACCACACAGCTGATGTTTTTGGTGCTTCTTGCTTGTTGTGTGCCGCTGTATATAAAGTCATCAGTAAAATAATTTAATTGTCTCTGCTCTCGGATGCGGGTGTTGAAGACTTTTAACAAATTAATCAGTGAAGAAAATTTCGAAACTTTAAAACGTAACGGATAAATGCGCCTTGATGTTTGCACTGGGGTGATGAATTGATGAATCTTATTGTTTTGGCCCAGTCATCAATATGGTGGTAGCGGGAAATAATTTGTCACAGCTTTTTGGCTGAGAAAGAGGTTTTTTTTGGTATTAAGTCATCAAAACAAAAGAGGTTGTGAAGGACATTTTGTTTGTGGAAAGTATGATTTGTCGCTTTTTAGACAAAGATTATAGTTTTTAAAAAGGAATAATATGAAAACCATATCACCTCATTACCTATATAGTCTGGATTAACTGTCGTGAATTTTTCGTGACGTACCTATACCTAAATTTTTTTTTAAAAAAAAGGCAAATATTTGTTTCACGACAATCATTTACGCATTTCTTTTTCTGTTTTTAGTTCATTTTTAGCTTTTTTGAGGGTCTGGCAAGCTTACTTGGCTGTCAAGTCAGGAGTTACCAGGGGTACGGTATACTTGCCTAAAAGGGTAAATTTCGTGTAAAAAAAATATTTTGAGGTTTTATAAAAAATTAACAATACGATGATGAAGAAGCCCGAAAAAAAGCGTTTCGTCATACCGTTTTTCGGTGCGTTCGTCGTCGGTGCGAGTCGGTGCGTCAACTGTAATTTGAGCTGTATCCTATAAACGGATGGAATCGCTCCATGCAATTTGGTACACAACATTTTTATGTGATTCTCTTACAGGGAAAATAATTTTAGTTTTAGTCCAACTAAAACGGGTAGCTGCCATACATTGATTTAGTTTTTGTTTTTTTCAAATTATCCCGAAAACGGTTCTAACGATTTTTATCAAACTTTGCAATTGTAATGATTCCGTTTGAAAACTGCGTTTAAGGTTTTTGGCAAAATAAATTACATACCGGAATACGCATCTCACGTTTTTTGAGAAATTGGTCTTATTTTTAGTTTATTCGCGTATTTAATGGGTTAACCGATTTATGTTATATTTTAACTATTGGATTCTTCTGAATATTTTAAGTACCTACATACATATTTTAATTTTAATATTTTTATTTTTTGCATTTAAAAATTATGAAAATCATTTGTTTTATAACAACAAAATAGTTAAACAAGAAATTCATTTTATTAGTACTTTTTACATTTTTTCCGTTAAAATTAACTAACAAGACCACAGGTCAAGTTTATGCGATATAGTGTCGTGCATATGTTTTTGTTCGACAAATTTAGGACAATAAGTAAGCTTAAAAATTACTCAGATTTAGACTTAAGGTTTTCAATTTTAGGGGCCCTACAAACTAACTCCCAAAATGGTTAATTCTTATGACCAAGCTCCAATTATTTTTAGGAACTAAATCCCAACGAAAAATTAACCTATGTCCCAAAATAAAAAATAAAATATGTCCCTAGGTTCATTACGAACTAACTCTCAATGTTTCTAAAATAAAACAAAATTAAAAATTCTAAAAGGAATTATGTATGTCCAAAAATACTTTAATCGAATTCATATAAAACAAAATATCAATAATTTTGACAGTGTGCAATAAATCAAATAAATATAATATTTTGGCCACGATTGAAAATAATGAAAATACAATATCTTGGCGAAACCAATTAACTCCCATTTTTACCAACTTCTTTGCTTCAATGTCCCAACTTTTCTCTTACTGAGACTAAAGTCATTGGGACATAAGTTCATAGTTATCTAAGGCCCAAATTTATGCAGGTACTAAGTCCCATTGACAAATTTAGTGGGAGTTACTACATTTCGGGTTGTGAGAGTTCGTAGGGCCCAATACAGAGCCCATCTGGCTCCGCGAAAATAGGACCCAGGAAATAAGACCGCAAAAGTTAAAATGAAATAAAGCTCCAAAATTGAGTTAATTTTTCAAAATGAAATTATGCCCCATGAAATAAGACCCCAACGAAATGAAAAAAAAAGTACCCAAAAACAAATGAAGTAAGACCACAATTTGGTGCCTTATTTGGCTCTGCGAAACTCTTAAAAAAAAATACTTAAATTATTTCTTCATATGAAGCAAAATTGGATTCCTTTAATTCTCTGATAGTTTACTGAAATGTTGAAAGTTAATTATTTTTTGTTTAGCTTAGAAGCAATTAGCATTCACATAAAATTGGGCGTGGAAGTGGGCAAATTTGTTTTCAAACAATCAAGATTACAACAAAATGATTTTGACTGGGATTGTGTAGCCAACTGAACAAAATTTTTACACGCAAATAATGTAATACAAACAAATCCGGCGGAGGCATTCCAATGTGAACACCGTCATAAACAGCAAAATTTAATTTAAAATAACTCAAATAAATAAATAGTAAATTAGCTTTTAAGACCAAAACGATAGCATTGGGAAGACATATTTTTGTCTTAAACTTAGTTCAAAGTCACTAAAAGTTGCATTTACAATTTTGCATTTATGGTTTTACAAATACTTTAAAAGTCTAAACTCCTGGAAATAACTGCGCTTGATTTTTTTCTAGTTTTTTCAACTTCTTATTTTTATCTTTTTTCCTTTCCATTGTATTTATATTTTTCCTTCGTCAAACCACTTAGTATAGTTCAATGTTCCTTAAAAATAAGTCCTAGGTATAGTGTTTTTTATTTTTCAAAAAGGATAGGTACTCGGTACTTTTCAAATGCGGAAATATATACCTTTTAAAAAAGCAACCATATAAAATTTCTTTTTCATATTTTGCTTTGTTAACAATATTCTTTTGTTAAGTAAAAAACAAAATTAAAAAAAAAAACATTAAGATGTAACAATGATGTCAAAAAATAAAAAAAAATTCAAATACATTTCCTTAGATTTTTTACTTTGCCACACACCGATGTTTGTTCCTTATAACCCTATGTGCAACCTCGTGTCTTTGATGGATAAATAAAACTTATAAATTGGCACGTTTGCACGTTTTTTTTTTTTTTTAATTCAGCAGCCTTCCATCGTATAAATATGTAGATATACCTTTGCCTGTTGGTTCAGTCACTGTTTTAAACTCCACCCCAAAAGTGAGTATGTCTCACTATAGGTATCTATTTATCCATCCATCCGAACGACCCAACCGACAACAACGACATAAAAGTGCACACACAAAACACACCTTAAGTAGAGCACAAAGTGCTATGAATTTTTTTTTGTTTTATTTTTGTTTTATTTTTGTTTTATTCTTTTAGTGTGTTTTACAGTCATCGCGCAGAACTCCACCTGGTGGAGATCACTTTACCTTATCCATTTTCTGAAACAAAGACGAAAACGTCAATATAGCATCATAGATAATATTGCCAACCGAGGTATAAATTATTTTTGTTGAAGAAATGGAGAGATACATTTTGATGCTATATTTTTATGTCATCCACAAATAATATAAAAATGAAAGTGACTAAAGAATTATCAATTTATAACAGTTTTGTTTATAAACATACTGTTTATGCGACCCTGCCTGGCCCTGCCCTCTTCTGGTGGGCGTACTTTGGCCATACCATTGGCGATAAACTGTTATAACTGTTATAAATTGTCATTTCTCTAGCCTCGTCGCTTTAAAAATATAACAAACTAACTTTTCTACAATGTCTAATAAACTGTTATATCACCCCGATATCAAAAACAATTCCTTTTGATATTTTTTACCTGGAAGATATTTACTTACTTTCATCAAATTAAGCAGGATATGCGCGATATATTTATAAAAAATTATAATTTTGCAAACTTTTTTTTTTCAATTTTTTTTTACACCATTTGGCAACCATTAACACACAGTATAAGACTCAGAAAACCATGAAGAGGTAAAAAGGTGATGACAAAAGCAAATATACTATATCTACTATATATCTGCACTTACCGCTGTTTCGGAAAAGGGAAGTTAAACTTGGTGCTGCACTCCACCTCGAAGAAGAAAACATGCCCACATTTTGTCGAAAGGCTCATTTCGAGATTGTTGCAGTTCGTTGTTCGTATATATGTCTTACAATGCAATATCAAATTGTCTGTCGGTGGCGGCTGCACGATACGGAAGGATTTTTCTTTCACCAAAAAAAAAGGGTTGCTTAAGCCTCAATTGAATTTAAGTTTTGTTTGCTTTGAAATCGAAAGGATTATGCAATTATGGATGGGCAACAAAATGGGTTTAACATAGAAAACAAAAAAAAAAATGGGAAAAGGTAGCCTTTCCTTACACAATTGATTTGAATTTTGATGGGAAAGAACTCTCAGAGCACAGTTTTCACCTTATGGGCATGTTATCGAAGAAACGAATTTTAACCACACTTTTATCGGGTGTACCATGTACTCTAACCCTTGTGGCAATAAATGAATATAAGCATTGTGAAGCTTTATCATCTTCTTCGACGTCATTTCATACCCTCTCCACCCCCTTCCAAATATAAAACATCTGCAAATTCTCACTTGACTTAAGTTAAGTCCTTTTTTGTTTTTGTTATCGGTTATCGAAAAAAATTCTGTCTCTGACACTGGTAAATAGAATTTGGCAAGAATTTTGCATGAAAATGATTTTTTGTTGTTGTTATTTTTAAAGGGTGATCAGGATTCTTTACTATACGATGAGAGTGTTGCTGATGCAATATGAGAACTTCAAGCTGATGTGCATGGCAGGGACAAGTGGTGTCATTGCCTTTATTAACGTAAGAACTCTACAAGGAGTAGGTGTATGAACCTATGTATATGGCTTGAAATGATGAAGTGTCTATGTTTTCCAGTTGAAGGTGTAGAAGTAGAAGTAGGTAAGGAAGTAATCGGATTTAATGTATATGTAGTATAAGTAAAGTTGTGTGGAGGAGTTTGTTATTTCTGTCTTCCGTTTAGGATGTGGTAAAGGTGGTGGCGACGATGGTTGCTTACATTTCTAGAGGAAATTCGAGAATCTCGGGAATAGAAGAAAATTGTATTCGAATGCAAATCTTCAAGGATTAAGTATGAATGTGATGTCGGAAATGAAGATGGTAATTCTTCAAGACTTTGGCAACAGAAATTCTGTACATTTCTTGAATGACAGAGGGAGGTTTTTAGAATGGGATTATATGAGTACTTCAGCAGACATGGAAGTTCTTCAATTTTATCAGAAGTTTATGTTTTTTTTGTAGATATGTATTTTAAAAAGTTTAAGGTTAAAAATGTTTTCAAATGAACTTTATTACTTAAAAAATTTGCTATTCACAAAAATACAGTGTGAAATTAAAGATTAAATTAAAATATGAAGGTTTAACTTAATAATAAACACATTTTTATTTTTTTGTTTGTACATTTTCAAGTGTTGCTATTGGCAACGTCGGTCGTCAAAATATATGCTAATCTGGCAATTTGTTTTCTATATCAATTGTTAATATTTTTTTTAATATATTTACAAACCGAATTAAAATGCATTCTTTTATGATGAAGTCAAATTAAAAAAAAGAAACAAAACTGATAGATTAAATAAGGAAACAATATATCTTCTTAATAAATTTTCACATCTTGCTTGAGTGCAAATCAATTATAAAATGCATTTCGTTTTTGTTATTTTCCTTGTGATTTGCAATCATTTTTGAATTTCAGCCAATTTTCTTGGCAAACCATAGGTACACTACATACCTATAATAGATTAATAAATTTCACTTTTTTTTGTTTTGTTGCTGTGACGTTTGGTATTTATTTCTTGGCTTTTTAATCGATTAGATATTTTACTCTCAACTTTAAGTTGATCGATAACATGTGTAGTAAAGTGAGTAATAAGTTAATGAGTGTTTCACTGGTGTTAAATGCCTTGTTAAAATTTGATAAATTAACATGACTAAAAATTATTCTGAAATTGGTTGTATGTTAGGTACTACTAACGGCTGTTTTTTTTTTTTGTTCAGAGGCGGAGAACTTTAAATTGAAATGGTTTATTGGCGTAGACCTGGGACATACCCTCAAAGAATATAATCGAATGCCGTCAAATCAGTTTACATATCCATTTCATGAAATAAATGGACAAATCAATTTTTAATCGACTAGGTATCTTTAAAATGAATGACCTGAATGAATGAACGAAGCTTTTTTACTTACTTACTGATACGTTATATTATTTTGTTAAAATAAAATATATCGTTAATCAGTCATTAATAGTAATAAATCTTGGTTTTGATGATTTCTAAGAAAGTCAAATTAAAAATAAAATGAGTCATATTTGATAAAAATTGAATATTTGTAGTAGGTAATAGAAATTCAAAAGATTCTTATTGTGGTTTTCCTTATGTTAACACAGTTAACAATGTTAGTGCGATGTATATACGGAATATATGTACATATGTTCCATTCTACGTATTGCCAACAACTAAAAAGTATAGAATGTTTCGAAAGACTCTTGTCCAGTCCTATTTAAGGGAGAAATAGGTTTTCAAAAATGTTTTAAACTGAATACTCTTTTCGGCAGAGCCATTTTTACATAATTTTCCGCCCTTAAAATTTTTTTTCTACCACTCCTAAAATTTTTGGGTCACCGCTCAAAAAAAAAAGTATGTTGCCAAGTGTCAAATTTTATTGATTTAAATGATTTACATAATATGAAGAAATTTGATTTTTTCCCGACAACATTTTCCTTTATAATAATTTTAACAGACAGAGTTGTTTAAATATTATTGATGTGCTGAAACATAGCATTGTCGAAAATTTACGCCTTCCAAAATTTGTCGCTCAGGACTTAAGTATCTTCAGTCCCTAAGGTAAAAATGGCCCTGCTTTTCGGTAACCTCATACATTAGGCGTGTTTTATTGGAAAAGCTATCCACTGTATAGTATACTATGCATACATGCATTACAAATACAACATCGCCAGTAGAATTACGGCCGACAAAAGCTTAAGGAGAATCCTACTTTGGATAGATTTGTTTAAATTTAAAATTTTTCTGACAGGTGTTCAAAAGCAGTGGCTAGATCTTAAACTGGTGTATCAATTTGCTTCAAATTTGGTTGAAAACATTTTTATATGATTCCCTAGATGGATCTATAAACGGGTTGCTGCCATACAACAATTTTTTTTTGGTTAAACTTTGTTTCTATACTGTGTTTCAGGTTTTTTCTTAAAGATTCGCATTACGGAAAAAGAGTTTTGAAGTTTTTAGAGAAACTGCCCAGCTTTGCACGGGATTTTTCATCAAATATTTAAAAAATGAAAATTAAAATTAATTAAATTAAAATATTTATATCCAAAAAATTTAGCAGTCTGGAGCTTAATGTTGCTGATGCGATTTTCGAAAAATTTAATCTTTTTTAAAAAGTGAAAATAAAATTTACAATTAATTAATTTTGAAATGAATGAATGTCTACTTACAAATTTAACAGTCTTAAAGAGTTGAATTTCGACATTTATTATACATAATTCAAGAGATCCACCAATTCCTTAATAGAAAACCATCTCGAATACGAAACATCAAAAGACGCACGTGCTATAAGATGAACAATAAAAAGACGACACAGACGTTTCATTCTTCATTGGGTTTTCTAATCTTTATTCTCTCAACGCATCCCATACCAACGATAAATCCTTGTTTTCAGCATTTTAGTTTTTTTTTTTTTTGAGAATGAGCATCTCTGTCGACATCCAGTCGTCCGTGGTCATCGTCGTTGTCATCATCATCATCGTCTTGTTCTTTTTGCCATATTGAGGGTAAACTTGCAAAATGCAGTCAAGATGGAAGGAGACAATCTGCACTCGAGGAATTTCAATAAATTCCAAATTGATGACTTCGATGACGATGATTTGTGTGTGTGCATCGAACTGGAAGATTTTTTTATATTTTTTCAATTGAAATGCTATAAAGAATCATTGACTTGTAAAAAAAAATTAATAAAAAATGTATTAAATTGAAAAAAAAAAATAAAAAAAAAATAGTGCCAAATCCATGATAAAATCACCCTTATCATCGAATTCATCGAAATCGGAAATCTGTTGGAAATCAGTATCCATTATAGCAATGGATATAGTTTATACCGAGATAATTAATTTTGGTAAAGCAGGAAATAAATAATAATAATTAAGTCCAAAAGAATCTTGATACAAAAGTTTAAAGCTCTCATAAGCCTTGGCACATGTGTTAAATATTGTGTTTTCATGCGAACGAATGTTTACTTTATCTCTATATAATAAACCCTCGACACGGAATTGCCAAGAACTTATCGCAATTTACCCAATTATTGCAAAGGTAATAAGAAAAGCAGTAAATATTTAATATGAAGAATAAGTAAATATACACTGAGGAAACATTGTTGTTTAAGAAAAAAATTATTATTTAATGGTTTAATTGAAGCCTAAATGATTTATTTAACCTTTTTTTAAGACGACGGAAAAAACTTATTTCATATTCAAAAATACAGATTATATATTTTCACATATTAATAATTTTCAATTTAATCCACGAAATGTTTATAGGATTATTCCACCTATTAAGGGCCAGTTTTTCAGTGCGAGATGGTAGCAGTTGGTTTTTCATACAATTTAGATCCTGATTTAAATCGAATTCGATGAATCTAGAATAACTGAAAAGATATTTTTGACAGATGCGTTTCGAAATAGAGAGGGCGACACTAGAGGAGAAATTTGGCGACAACCAACTGTTCGAGTTAGAGAGAAGAAGAATTAGTTTAGGATTCCGAAACTGGAGCGTGCATGACGTTAAGAAGAACTTTTAAGCGCAGTAACGAGAAAATACAAGACGCCGCAAAAGATGCAGATACAAAGATTCGAATTTCAGAAACCTACACACACGCGGCATACAATTTTCTTGTAATTTATTACTTACGCCCATATTATTCACTCCTTACATCCAGATTGAAACATAAATCCGGATGTTTTATGATTTATCTGTATAACGTAGCGCTTAGTAGTAAACCCGCTACAGAAATCCATCTCCCTCCTTAGTGCTGCATAGTGTCGCCCTCTATGTTTAAATAATAAAAGCGCATTTCCATAGTGTCGTCTTCTGATTTCGATAGATTTTTAGCGACTGAAAGTCAAAAACTGCTTCTGAATTAAGTCGAGTTTAAATTATTTGCAGGTTTAACTAACTCTAGTTTAACTCAGAGTTAACTCAGGCACTGAAAAATTGTTTATAAAACCTTTAAAAAATACAAAAATCGAAAGAGAATCTAAAATAAAAGTTAGGTTTCTAGATAAGTCTGGTGCAAAATTGGTTAAAAGTCGTCGCAAGTTGGTTAAAACATACATTAACTGTCAAATCCTATTAATAAATAATTTGTTTCAGTGTAAGCAAACTGAAACTCAGTCAATAGCTTTACTTTACGATTAAGTAATTGTTGCAATATATATATATATATATATATATTTATTTATGTACTCTATACCTGTTCTTGGCAAAAATATGTTTACTGAGTTTTATCGCTGCCATGGAAAATATTTACAGTTATTTGATAACACGAGTCTAGAGGTAATACGAACTACGTAGATTATGTGGGTTCTGTCGATAAACGATGATATTATACTTATTCGTATACAAATATTTAAGTTTATATATAACAAAAATAACAAAAACAGTGTGTGACTGTTGGTATCTGAAAGGTATGTCTACATAGGTATGTATAAAAGCTTGAAAATAAATTAAAATCGTGACATTAATCAAACTTATACATTTCGAATGGAATTTTTAATTAAATTTAATCATTAAAGTCAAATGAAGGTAGCAAGTAATTCAGCCAATCTGCCATTGTTTTTTATGTTTGTCCACAGGAAATAGTGAGATATGGTTTCTAACTTTAACTTATACTTCAAAATAAAATAAATTAGACATTTTAGAATATAAAACAGTTCTTCCAAAATATAATTTTTGATGAATAACTATGAAATTTCATCAAATCATTCAACAATCATTCTCTTATGATTTGGCATAATAAACATGTTTGAACAAAAAATGAAGTAGGGAATTTAAATAGAACTCAATAAAATAAAATAAATTTTTAAAAGTTTTATTGACTGCATCGATGTATAATCGTCGTGATTACTTTAAGATTTCTTAAAATTTTCCAATAACCGCTCTTTGTTGTTAAATATTAGTTTACCAAGGAGAATTTTCTTTCGGACTTAATCCACTCTTGGTTTGTTTTCCTGTTTTTTTTGTTAAATGTAATTTGTTTAAGGAATATTTATTAAGGTCTAATTTTATTTTGTCGACATTAAAGTGAAATTTAAATTCTTATTTTATTGCAAAATGATTGGTTGATTATTTTCAAACAGTTAATGTTTTTTTTATTTTTCAAAACAATTTATTTTTTAAATATCAGTGCTGTCAAGTTAATGTTTTTTTTTTTTTTTGTTAAACGGCAGCGGTGATGTGCGTTTTTTAGTCCACTTTTTGCGAAATTATTTGCACAAATGGAAAACTTTTTTCCTCTTTCCCTTCCAAACGCCACTAAATGAAATCTCCCCTTTATTTTAAGAGCTTTTACTTCATCCCCCGTCAAATTATTTAAGTAATTTGAACCCTATGGATTCCGTTTGTCTGCAATAATACCTACATTAAAGTGTCTGGAAACGATTTTCCTAAGGCTTTATTATTGTTTGTAGTGTCTCTTGGCATAATGATTAGTGCTTTAAGCTGTCATGCCGGAGGAATCAAATCCCAGCCTATATACCACCTTAGAAAAATATCTTTTTCTTTTGCAAGGCCACTGCTTCTTACGAGCTACTTATTTATTCTTTTCATTTGTTTTTTTGAAACTTTGTTAATTCCATATTTTGTTTCGAAAGAATTAATTCAACTTTATAACCTTTCGATAGAAGCCTCGTTTCAAAAAATACTTACCATCTCCGCCACTGTCTGGTACCATCGTAATTTCAGGACCAAGGGAAACTCATTGACAACTCATCACAGTTTAACGACATAATTATTGCAATTATATAACAATTTAATTAAAAACAATTATTTTCAGCTTTTTATTCTGGAATATGTTTAAAGATCAGAGTTTCCGAGTATTATAAATTCAAGTTAAAGGCTTTTTTATTCGAAGTTTCGTTTAATATGGTACATAGATAAATGTTATGTATTTAATATTTTTTTAATTAAAAAACAATTTTTGTTGGTATAAAATCGAGTAAACTTCCCTTTTGTAGAAGAGGTTTGGGGCATAGACTTATGTGTAAAATTATTTTCCAAAATTTTTTAATGTTTTATAATCAACTTCAATCGAACTGATTTTCCGAAAATCAAATTGATGACCGATTCACTCATTCTTTTAGTGTGCAATTTTTTTTTTATATTTGTATATCCAAAAAATATATTCTGACATTTAACCTTATCGGTTGATTTAAGATAAAATCTCGCTTATTGGTAGATGACTTTAAGTAATCGAAGCAGTAACCTATATATGTACATACATATGTAGGCGTATTTTTTTTTTTTTGCAATCCCGGGGACAATTGGTTAAACAAAACGACAACGGTGATTAGCGATGCCGTCACAGAAACAAAATGGAGTTTTAATACGAACTATCGATAACGAGTATTTAATTCACGCCGGTAATACAGTTTTTCTGCGCGCTTAAGTTAAGCCCCCAAAAATTATTTAGGTTTTAGCTAAACCCATTGGGGATTAGTTGTTGTTGCAATTAACATGCAAATTATCTTGCTCCGAATCGTTTTTTTTCGTCCAATTCTCCCGGGGCTTGCAAAAAAAAAACACGCATAAAATACCAAAATATCACTTTATTTACTTAGTAATAACTAACTTAATACATGTAGACATCTGAACGAGATAATGATTTTTGGGTAGACCCTGGCGTAATTTTAAGTGCATACGAGTTACGACTGTCACGCTTATGCTCAGAAAAACTGAAATGTTTTTTTTCACGGATAGGTACCGCATCTTGTTTGTTGTGAGCCGCAGAATTGAATCCTATCATCTAGTTCTGAGCTTTGTCTCTAGTGCATCGGAATTAGTTTGGCATTAGAAAAATTTATATGAGCTTTTCCTTATTCGTAAAACGCATCCACCAACCAAAAAAATACACATCAATTTAAACAATTACTAATAAAATTCCAAATATTGCACATTTGTGAAATAAAATATTTTTTTGAGCTCAGGGGTGGCATTCTGTATGGAGAAAGCGATCAAACGTTTTCGTTTGCGCGAAAGATTTGCTTCAAATCTTTATGCAAGTCTTTCGCACAAACGAAAACATTTGATCACTTTTTAGATACAGAATGTCACCCCAGCTTTTTATATGGAGCATCTACTCTGAACTTCGTTTTATTCATAACAACCCAATTCTCCAAACCAATGTTAATATCTTATCAAAATATTAATTGCATGATTAAGAACATACCTATTGTACTAAGCTGAGTAAATTGTATAAAACAGCAGGAGTAAACTCTTAAATAAAAACCAGTTGAGTAAATGTAATATGAAGATCGTCTTGTTCATTTTTTATATTTTGAAGTTTCTCGAGATCCCAAAACCGGAACAAATTATTTTTATGGCAAAGCATATTTTTTTATTACCAACTGATATTTATAGCAATTGCTAAATGCTTTAACTTTGGTACGAAGTTAACTTTAAGCAATTGCTCATTTTGATCAATGCGACCCAAAGGCATTGGCCATAGGTTTTTAATTAAAAAATAAATACAATTTTTTGACTCAATTCCTGACGTTTTTATTAATCAGCATTTATTTCGTGAATTAAATATCAAAGAAAGTTAATAGAAGTTATTGATTTATTTGAGTTGAATTTTTTTTCAAGGGAAAATAAATTTAAAAATTTCTTGAAATTTATTCTAATGCTGGGGCCAAATTACGGCATCAGTGACTGAACGACACGTGAGGGAAATTTCATACGAAATATATATATTTTATCAAGGGAATTTCATACAAAATATTTATATTTCGTATGAAATTTCCCTCACGTGTCGTTCAGTCACTGATGGCGGAATTCGGCCCCTGGATTTAAACGAATGACAAATTGTCTGTATTTCTGTCAAAATTTATTCATTATTCTTTTTGTCTTGTAAAAGCTCAAAAATCTGTTTTTTTTTTGGTCATTGAAAAACTGCCAAGTGAAACTGACATTACATTTTGGCATTATACTGACACGTGTAAATACAGTGCTGACAATTTTTTTCAAATAATGATAATTCACGAATGAACTTGCTAATTCATTACTGCCAATTTGGCAGTATTTTTAATCAAAAACTAACTTAGATATTTAAGCGCCATAAAACGTCTACACTGATTTCCTCCATTAATTTACTTTTACCTCCACGAAAGTGAATAAATCATCTTTGAGTTCTATCAAATATTCTAAGTATTAAATTTGTTAATCGATTTTTATTTAGCAGCCTCTTGTTCATATACTTACCTTTGACATTTCATCCGTTTCGTCTCTCCTCTCAATTGGAAGTGTGTCTTTTTTTTCTTATTAGATACACGATAGGTAGGTATATAAAGGCACTCAACACTAAATCCACTTGTTCGTTTATACGTGATTATAAGCTTAGCTATAAATATATTTCCACAAATCAAAGTTGACATTTTAATTTAAAAACGTCTATCCTTTCTTCAAAATGGATTCCAACAAAATAAAAAAGTTATCCTGTCGACTAAATTTGCAATTAAACTTCAATGAATTTTTGCTCGTTGCTTTTATCCTTTTTGTCATTCTATTTTAAAAATTAATTTCAAACAAAAGGGGAAAAGAAAAACGTGTCAAAGTTCACTTTCAAAGTGTTCACATTGTTTTTTGCTTTAATCTCACCTTACCGAGCAAAAGTTCACACATTCACAATAGGCAATCATCAAAAGCAAAGTAGGCGACTACAAAGCAAAAAAAAAAAAAGAACTAAGAAGAAATGAAGTTAAAAATAAGGATATACCTATACCCAGCTATGTAGCAACCCTCGCATTTAAATTACAATTTACAAAATGACAAGAAGCCAGAATGACACTTGGCATTTCAGGTTGTTTGTGTCTGTGTGTTCCAAGACCAATGTTGACTGCGACAATACCGCCGACCGACAACATGACGTCCGTTTGATAAAAGAATTTATTTTTTTTTTTTTTTCTTGTTTAATGCCAAGGACATAATATGGAAGATGTTCCCACATGACATGTGTAATTTAACAAAAACAAAGCGCAAAAAAAGAAATACATACTGAATTTGTATATGTATGTAAATCTCCCATAATGGCGCGGCGGGTAAATAATAAAATGTCCTCCTACTGAGTGCCGGATATGACTTAAGCAAAATCCGGATATAAGAGCAAGACTCCTCGACTCGACTGTTGTCTACTCTGGGTGGGCTGATGTGATGTTTTCTGTCTGTCGTTGTCTGCTTCCACCTGGGTGCTGATGATTACATAGAATAAACATTCATTATGAAGGAGATGTATAGTCTGGGAGGTAGTGTTGTGTGCCGGGTAATTGTCAAGATATGTTTATAAAATGTCAATTATTCTTCGTCTGAGGTTATACGTTCTTTTTCTATAGACGGAATTCCCCTTCTATTCCCTAAAAATGTGGTGGGTTTCATACAATACAGTCAGTTTGTGCACAAAAGGTCATCTAGCGTGAAAATTGTGCAGCAGTTTTGATTTCTTTCATTCAACTCATCCCTAAAATTATGTATCATCGCTAAAATATCGTCATGAGGCCCCTAAAAAACGAAAACGATCGAACGATATCGTTTTGGCAATATCATCTCTATCACATCAAAAGGGAAACATAGGGACAGCTATTGCCAAAACGATATCGTTCGATTGTTTTTGTTTTACGAAATAAGACCCCAGCTTTATTTATGACTCTCTTATTTGCAACGCTACGTCTAAAACCATATTTGAAAAGAAGAGGAACGAACCCACACCAAGATGCTTTATGGAACAAAGCTAGAATTTGCATAAGAAGGACAGCACATTATGTCTTTCCCATAAAGAAGCACGTAGGGCACGTTAAGCATTCAACGAGTTCAATAAATCTCTTTCCTAGTAGGTATACCTACATGTTGATGATTTTCCGCATTATTTTGTTCTTGTTCATAAAAAAAATACTTGAAATTCAATGCTGCACAATTCTTCAAGTGATTATTATCAACCTGTCACATTGAACGGGGCAGGGCACTATACAAATGATGCAGCCAATAAAGTATTAAGTTTTATTTAATGCATTATTTTTAAAGGCGCTTAAATAACTTTTTGTAGTTGTTGTTATTTTGCCGACTTGATTTTGATGGATATCGTTAAATGGTCAACGAAACGAAATACATATCTAGTATACTTGAAGGTCCTTTTTGTGAGTTCAAATTCCTCAGAAAGAGTAATGGGTATATACATACTTATACTGCACGTGCCAGATAAATTCATTGTCATCAGATGGACAAAAAATCTGAGGCGGTTCTTTGTAATTCGTTATTGTCTTACAACGAATTAATAATAAATGAATGCATCGCTTAATTGATTAACAAGAAAGATTGTCGGAACGGGAAGACTTGAAAAAGATATATTCCCGATTAGGAAGAAAATAAATGAAGCCATCTAGAGATTCCTTGTAAAAATGAGTCGTTTTTGGATAAAAGAATTACAAATTAATGATGTTCTACGATGCGAGGATATGATATGTCGTTTTTAGTCCTTCGGGAAGGGTTTCTATATCTATTTGTATGAAGAAAATTGAATTTCTTGCTAAATAAATTTACATTGTGTTGAACTTGAGTTTATAAGTTTAGTTTATGACAATATTACTGTATAAATCCTTGGGGAAATGTATGAAATATACGAAATTCATTTTATGATTTGTCTTCTTCAAAACAGACAATCTTTGTTTAATTTTTTTTTTATTATGATTATTGTTCGTGTATGTTATTTTAAGTGGATGACATTTTGTAGATAAATATTTGAATAGGTTGTGGAAAGAACAAAAGATTGATGAGCTTTTTTTGCAAAAGACATGCAATATTGTTATTAAGTAAAAAGAAAAACTTGAATGTGTGTCTAGACAGGATAATTTTTCATTTAAATCAGGAGATTCTAGGATTTATAGAAAACAAATGTATATAGGTACTTAGGCATTGCATGTTTATTTCAATTTAAAAACAAAATTCTGTCATGTCATGTCGTAAAACTCCTATTAATTTTATTATTTTTTTTCATACTTTCAACTACCTATCCAAAATATTCTTCTTCAAACTCATATATCTTTCCAAGGTCATGGAAATACTGGTTAATTTTGTTGGAGAAGAGTTCAAACTCCCTATACGACAATAATTAATTTTTTTTTTTTTTTGCAATATCTGACTGTGATTGAGGTCTTATATTTGTCAAAATGATTCCGACACTTAATAAAAAAAGACCTGAAATTTGTTTACGATTTTGCAAAAAATTATCACAATTTGCTGTCAAAGGCCATGGAAAAAACTCATTTCTGGGAAATTTGTTGTAACAAAATTTGCCAAATACGCGCAACTGTGTGTCAAGTGATTCCTTCTGAGTTCTAGTATAGGTAACCTAAACACACTCGAAAATCCTTCAAAAGTTTTTTTTGTTAAAACGTAATTCCGAAATTCAAAATGTAAATTTCTAAAACATCTGCATTAAACGCCCTCCACCTAAATGTGCGGGATATTTTTAGAACCTACATATTATATCAAATAATTTGTGCCTGAACTAAAATTAATTTTTTTTATGTAGACATTTTAAAAAATTAATGTTAATATTACATTCACTGAAGTTGTAGACGGATAAGTAAGCAAAAATCTGACAATACAACGGTACATTTATTCAAATATCTTCTACTGTGTGCCAACTATCCAGAAACCGAGGCTACGAATGGAAAGACATTAAATAGTTTTTTTATATGCCTTTAAAATTATTGCCATACGCACACAAAATGTTTCGTGAAATTGTAGAGCAAATCAACATTTTTTCGTTTTTTTTTTTCAAATACAGGGAAAGGCCTCTTAAGGATTTTTACCGCAAAGAAAGAAAAATTCAATTGAGAACAAGTCCCTAATCTACCTGCACTCTTTTTAAAAACTCCGATAATTTATAGACTTCTCTGATTCAAGGCAAGGCAGCTAAGGCCGTATGTGAATTGGATTCAAATTTTAGGTGAAATTGTATCTGCGATTAAATATTGACGTTTTTCTCGCAAAAAATTAAATTAAAATTAGTGAAAAAATAAACTTTGGATAAAATTTAATCCGAAGTCAATTCAATTCACAAGGGTCTTAGTTTTAGCTCTTTTTTTCTGATTTGAATCAGAAGCAAATATATTGTGTTTTATTTTTTTTTTTGTGTTTATTTCCAAATAATTTAGTATGGAAGATTCAATTTCAGGCATGTTACAATGTGCACATAGGAAAAAACAAAAAACTAACAAAAATGTGTGAATACAAGTGATCAGTCTTTAAAAAGTGTATTTCGAATCTTGCTTAATTCTTAGTTGGGTTCCGGGCTAGTGCGAGTGTTACATTTCTGAACTTTTCATTTTTTTAATGGTCCTTTAAATGTCATTTTCTGGGTGAATATTTTTCCCCATTAAAGAAAGAGGGATTAAAATGTTAGCAAAAAAAAGTAAAAAAAAACTACGGCAACACATACCTACAGAATCTAAAGCAAAATGTAGTTTTCATTATTTTCAATTTTTACATAAACTAAAAGACCTGCAACTATTTGGTTAGTTGTTTTCGTTTTAAAATTGACAAGAACATTGAATATTAAAATCCAAAATACTAGGAAGGTACTTATTTACGAAAATATTTGAAAAAAATATAAAAAATAATAAGGTTTTTTTAATAATACAAATTCTACTGAAATACATCAGCCAAGTAGAAGACTTAGCTCTATTTTATTTGGACTTGTTGAATTGTTGATTCAAAATTTCTTTTAACAGCCTTTAGTCCTAAAAAATTTGATGTTTCGTCCCGGCGATCTCACTTGGACTCATCAGTTGACCAGTGAGGGCCTTGTTAATACGCAATTTTTTGTTAAGTTCAACAAAAATAAAAACTTCCAATTTAATGATTAGGAATTCTAGTCTTGTTGGATATAGTTCACACTAGATATTCGTCACGAAATCGACGTATGAAGAACTGAACTTAACAAAAAATTGCGTATTGACAAGGCCCTCACTAGTTAACTGATGAGTCCAAGTGAGATCGCCGGGACGAAACGCCAAATATAAATACATTTTTTTTTTATTTTTTCCTACAATTTTTATATGGAATTATTATTTTCAAAATTTGTCTATAGATTTAATAATTAAATAGAAAACCCTAGCTTTCAAAAAATCTAACGCATGATGTTTGCCTTAATTTTAAATTTTTGTTTAAAATTTACTATCCATTTTCAATCAATGTTTTAAAAAATTTTCTCCCATAAGATTTTATATAAGAACATGCTCAAGACTCATTTCCTTAATTGATAAGCTTAGAAGAAGAAATACCCTGTAAATATCGAAAAAAAATTAATTAAAAAATTGGCGTTTTGGTGGGCTTGTAGAAGGATGGATTTAGAAGTTTTTAAACAAAGGTCTTAGAAACAAATGTGCAAAACTCTCTGCAGGCTAAATTTATAGAACATTCTGCCCCAACCCCAGCTGTGCTGCGCCACTCGAGATTTTCCTTATAAGATCAGTTAATTTTTCAGGTTCCTATACCCTCAACTCGTAAAGTCTGATTTGTATAAATGAATGCTTAGTAACAATAAATAATCTTCAAATAGTTGGAGTAGAACTTCCCTATTCAATAAGTTCGGAAAATTAACATTTTAATACTTCAAAATAGATTTTATAGATATTTTGACTTCGATATTGATATTTTTTTTCAAATTCAAACTACATCCCTCTGCAATGGAATGCTAAAAGATTTAACATTTTGTAGTTTTTTTTTTTTGTGCATAAGTACAACTTAAAACTTATGAACCTTGCCTTGAATTTAGAATTCATTTATATCGTCGGTATCGCAAATTTTCTAAAATCTTCATAGAAAATTTGGATATTGATAAGAAGTGGCCAGTTAGTGTGTTTTACAGAATGCTTGTTGAAATTTCTTCAAAATTGTTCCCGATACTAGCAGGAGCCTTATAAACCTTTGTTTCTACTGTCCTTCTTCTTTTTCTTCAACTCGGAACCAAGTTGTTTTTTGTTTTCATTATTCTACAATTTTTACTTTCCTCTTACGATGTAGCGGCTAAGAGTCAGCTGAGTTTTATTTTCTTCACTACATTCTTCAGCTTCAAGGCAGATAACGTGGTTGTGGAATACGAGTTGCGGAATAAGCAAGGGAAGCTTCTTTTTACTAGGCATTTAAGTCTCTGATCTAAAATTTGTTTACCTACTGAGAAAGCTATGTGTTTTTGAATTTCATTTGTTTTGACAGACAAATTTTGTGAAGAGTTATGTGACCGATACACACATTAAATAATGGAAACGTTCAGCAGACCCTAGTGACTACATATGTAGTCAACTGCACTCATTGAACGCAAAATTGAGTAAGGAAACTAGTTGTTTCTTACGATTTCAAAATTGTGTCTTTACTTCAAAAATGTACATTCTTATAATATTTATCTTGATTATGGAATACGCAATTCTACATCTGCAGGGATTCTCAGTACAGAATTCTCTTTTCTTTTCACGATAAATGTGTAAAGAGAAAGGAGAGAATTGCACTGCGAATCACAGCGGATCCAGTATTGCGGATTCCATAATCGATATGAATATGTTTATTTGAAAAAAACCTCATACAAGGCAAAAATCAATATTTCTTACATTTTTAGTTAAATCTTTTCCATAATATAATATGATAAGGAACCACTTTAACCAAAACTTATAATAAACGTGAAAAAAAGAAGTTGCAGAACAATGAAGTACAGCTTGCTATTTAGCGATAAAATATAATCAGCTGATATTTTGACATAAATACACTTGACTTAAAATGTAGGGAGATATTTCTTGACTAGCTTTCCAGTCAACTTTCCAATAAATTTAATTGGAAGGCAATTTTTTGACAGCTGATCAATCAGAGACTAGAAACATGCCTTAATTTCTAGTCCTTACGTTCTTCTGAACGTACCCAATGTTTAAATTTTATGTCGAATTCCTTTCAAAAAAAGAATCGAATTTTTTTCCAAAAGAATCGAATTTTTTCTGTCAAAACGAATCTTGCTACACTAGAAAAATTCGTTTTGACAGAAAAAATTCGATTCTTTTGGAAAAAAATTCGATTCTTTTTTTGAAAGGAATTCGACATTATACTTGCCTCATTTATTTATATGTAGAAATCCACCTTCTGTTCATTTATTTGATATTGTGAATCATTCCAATCTAGACCATAGACCCACTGATAATTCGATGGCTGTTAATTCAACCTAAGAAATATAGTAAGCAAATAAAGTTAATCTGTAGTCAGATATCATTGGCATAGCTCAATTAGGTTTTACAAAAATTACTCTCATACTGTTGAATACAGGCCAACTATTTTGGCTTTAAGTATAAAATAAAACAGAATTTTTTTTTTAATTTTCTTGCACAGAATCACCTTTGTAGAGTTAAATTTAATCTTATGTGAGCTTGCCTTATAATTGGATATTTATATGTATTTACACGTGCTTTAGTTACCTAGAGGATGCCTTACAAAATTTGGCATAATCATGAGTTACATTTGATCCCAAATGAGCTTATTGGATGTAATCCGAGAATTAATTCCGAAATCGCCATTTTTCCTCTTGCAACAAGATTAATGCATAAATGAGATTATAGGCAACTCAACTACCCCACATGTCAGTGTCACTTCAATCCAATTGAATTTACCTTCTATATCACCTGTTGAATGGCATTCTGTTAACCAAGACAATTATTGTATGCAACAAAGCCATTTAAGTGGCACTCCATCTACTCGCACAACCTTCACAGTGGCGACGCGCACGGCGACGGCGGCGGCGGCGGCAGTTGTTCTTTTCATCCTTTTGAACTGAGCTTTACTTATACAACACCTTTGCATTGCTGCACTTCCATTAACCATTTACTATTCACACGTATAACCTGCAGCTCAGCGAAAAAAAAACAAATCTTTTGTTAACCTTCCTTCTCTAGGGCATCATAGTCTGGATGGAGGTGGTACATCACTGTCCTTCCAGCTGACATTGATAGATAGATTAAGTAATGGCTATGGAGCTACTGGTCTTATGTTATCACCACAAAATCATAAAAAAAAACTATCTTTCAATTTTTTCTCACAAAAACTCCCTGTTGCGAGCTGACAGTTTTCAATTAATAAACTAACAAACTTTATGTTTTCTTTTGTTTGTATCTTTTCAGCTTTATGGGTGTTTGCGTTCAAGAGGGACAACTCCATGCACTGACCGAGTACATTAATGGTGGTTCCTTGGAGCAATTATTAGCTAATAAGAATGAAGTATTAAGTCCTTCCCTTAAAATAAGACTGGCGCTTGGAATTGCCAAAGGCATGCAGTATTTGCATGAGGCTGGTATTTTTCACAGGGATCTAACTAGTAAGGTAAGCTTTTTATAATTATGTGTGTATATTCTCTTTTGTTTTCCTCCGGCATATTTAATGTTTATGCGTAGCTATAAGTCATAGAAAATATAGGGATACGTTGTTGTAGGGATAATCACAAGATGAATGAGTATTTTTTTTGTTTAATTAAAAAGTTAGACTCAGCAACTTGCTTAGCTAATTACAATTAAATTGAAAGAATTTGTATTCTTTGTTGTTATAAATTTAAAGCCAGGTTCGTAGAGACTTTCAATAGAAAATTGATAGGTTCCTGCACCCGGAGGTACCTTGAAAATCTCTACGAATCTCGCAACCGTCTCTACTTGAATTGGTCCTTTTACTTATCTTCAAATAACCAACAATGTTTTTTTTTTTGTAACTAACCTTCCACATAGTAAAATAAGTTCTTCATCTTCCCTGATCTAAGTAACTTTACTATAATTTAATGTTGGTTTCATTTTTTCAGAACGTTTTAATAAGAAAATTACCGGATGGTCTTCTTGATGCTGTTGTTGGTGATTTTGGTTTAGCAGCGAAAATTCCTGACAAAGGGTGAGTTAAATATGATAAAATCCAATAAAAAAAAACTTATTTTCACATTTTTGTTTCTATGTGCAGTGTTAAAACCCGCCTTGACACAGTCGGTTCACCATATTGGGTAAGTCCAGAGTGCCTAAAAGGTCTATGGTACGACCAGACCAGTGATGTTTTCTCCTTTGGCATCATTTTGTGCGAAACAATCGCTCGAATCGAAGCCGATCCGGATGTGATGCCACGCACCGATTCCTTTGGTCTGGACTATTTGGCTTTTGTTGAATTGTGTCCGATGGACACACCACCTGTGTTTTTAAGACTGGCATTTTATTGTTGTATCGTAAGTTTGACTAAAACAAAACAAAATTAAATATAATTAATTCAACTTCCATTACTTTGCAGTATGACGCTAAAAGTCGTCCGACTTTCAATGACATCGTTAAGAAACTTAACATAATGTGGGAGAACTTCTGTGAGGATTTAAGTCCTCTGAGCTCACTTGAACTAACCTGCAGCCTCAGTGGCAGCGACTCGGAGAGTCAAATAACAATCACGAGCAATGGTAGTGGTGGCAGTTGTAGTACCTTAATGAACGGTTGTCCAAATGGACTTGATGCCAGCAGTAAGGATTGCCAACGATATTCCATTGATTCAAATGGTGCGAATGGCATGAGTCCACAACCTACTAGTTCCAATGAGAGCAGCAGTCAGGGCTACGATGAGTTCGAGACGAGAATTTTAAAGACCAGAGTTCGACGAGCTACTAAGAAGCTCGAAGCAGAACTGCAACACAGGCGGTCAATGAGCGAAAATATAATTCACTTTCCACTGCATACAACGCCAAGTGACAAGGCGCGCTGTCATCAGATGCAACGCCAGAAGAACGTTTGCACACCAACACCTGAATCGCCTATTTCACTTAACCTGACGCTAAGGAAAGTGGCTGAAACTATGTGCCTGAAAGATCCACAGTATAAACCCATCAAACTAGACCATAATGGTGTCAAGTCTAACCCATTTACAGCTTTGGCTCAGCTGCGGGGAGTAAAAAAGATCCTCGGAGCGAATCCAAAGGCCTACGCAGCCGGTGTGGGTGATTTGTTTAGTTCGTGCTTTGAGATGTCAGCACCGTTCTTCAAAGAACTCGCAGCTTTGCAAAAAGCAACCAAATCTGCAACAGAGCCAAAGAGTCTGCCCACCTCGCCAAATGTGACTCGCAAATTCAGCGCTATAGAGCTAAAACTATCGCCATCGGCAAAGAGTAAACTCGAAGCATTCTGTGTGTCCAATGACGACCAGGTCAATGGAGCCAGTGGCAATTGCGCCGATGGTGAGTCTAGCAGTGACGGGGAGTCTACAATGCCAAATAAGATGGAAAACCTCCCACTGCCGCGTAAGTATAGGGCCAATTCGCTGTTTAATCATCCGCTGTTTAGGAACATAAAAAACGATGATGTCGGCGGCACATCTGATTCACACTCCTCTGAAGAAAACGAGGGCAGTGAGCACAATATCAAAGTGAAATCAGACGAAAAGCCACCTCTGCCACCGTCGACATTGCAGTCCGTAGATTACGAGGCGAAGAGTCAAGATTTTATGAATCCAAAGACTCTCACCCGCCGCGATTCCATCGAGAGTGGCTTCTTTTCGTGCTTTAATGAAGACGCTGATGCCATCACATTCAAGAATTCACAACCCTGCACGTGTATGGATCAATTAAAGACACACTTAAATCTGGACGGTTCGTCTAGTGATAAACTGGCAAATCTCTGCCGGTGTTGCTATTTTCAAAATAGTCAACTATCCAATCAAACCCTAAATGACTCTTCCTCAGTGCTGATGATTGATGATGTGGCTGCTTCGTCAACGAACGTTAGCTCACTGAGGAGCCTGGATGACCTAGAACTGGCCGATGTGCGGAAACGGTATCCTTGCCATCATCACCTTCTGAGTAATATGGATGCTACCTCAATCGACATGGGACTTATCAACCGTCTAGCGTTAGATTCTGAGATCAATTCTTTGATCCAAAAGTCACCGTTTGCCAATCAATTGCTATACAGCAAAAACCGCACATCATCGATCTACACAGACAGCTCTGATGACATCAGCAGTCTGGCCGGTTCCGATTCCCTCCTCTGGGATGAACGGTCGTTTTCCTCGCATCCTAACACCCGATCGGCACAAATTGCCAAAATTGTCGAGTACTTCGAACGAAAGGGGCAAACGCTGAGCAACTTTAAAGTACCTGATTCGTTTAAGACCTCGTCAGTGACGTCGTCGTCGGCTGCAGCAGCTGCTGCCGCTGTCAGTAGTTGCAGTAGTAGCAGTGGAGTTTCCTCCACAACATCCTCCTCGTCCATGGCAGCTGCAGCTGCTGTAGCAGCCGTAGCTGCAGCTAACTTACGTTCTGACTATTTGAGTGGATATGATTCGCGGCATTTCCGCAGTCGCTATGGCCAAGGAGACTACGAAGCATTCTGCTTTGATTTAGACAAAAAACCCACCCAACAACGTCTGATGGTCTGCGAAGGTGCTGTCAAATCGAAACTACAAATATTCGACAAGCCAAAGCAACAACAACCACATGGCATTCAAAAAGAATGAGAGTCGATACTGGAGGAGTAAACGATAATCAAGTAATTTGTTGTATTTTATTGTTGTTTTATAAAGATCGTGCTTAAATGGAACAAAAAATATACTTTTTATCCTTAAAATACTCCTCCTTTAAATACACCTAGAAAAGTTTTTTTTTTTTTAAATACATACTTCTTTTGTTTTTTATTTAATTGTTTAATATGTTTATTTTTTTTCCTTAATAAATAATTTATAAGCCAAAACTATTAAAAAAAACATTGTAATAATATATCCTTCAAATTAATTATTTATAGTGTGTTTTTATAAATTAAATAAATATTATTATTTTTCCTTTAATTTTTGTAACTCTATAGTTTTAAGAAAATTGATTAGGTTAAACAGAAAAAAATACCATATTACTTAGTTTAAATCTAAAATTTATTTATAATTTTTTTACAAACATTTCTGATTCAAAAGAAGAAATATACAACTTAATTTAGTATTTGTTACAATTTCCAAGTGGTGAGTATTTATTTATTTCAAAACTACCATCTGATCCGTTAAGCCGTTTTATCATTGAATGAGTGTAACGTCTCTTTAGAAATTTATAGATTTTCTAGCATAAGAAGTTGAGAAGACATTGAATAGAATTTGTAGTAGCGAAACATCTTTGACGCCTGGGGTAAGAATTTGTCTAACGGTGCAGAAAAGTACAAACTTTAAAGAAGTCAGCACATCAGTCAGTTGAGATGGGTATTTGGGAACATACTTGGCATACCATGTATGTTCCCTTAAATAAACCCCAGATGACTAAGTGTAAATTTTGAGCTATTACAAATTTATGGATTTAAATTTTTTTTTAATGGTGTCCAAAAAGCTTGAACTCAACTGAAATACGTTTTTTCTTCTATAAAGAATATACAGTCCTTGTGGTTTAAATTTCAAAATCGAAACAGTGAAACACCAACTTAACAATCAGTAAAGTTGTGCTTTTCTTTATTTTAGTCGAATGAATTATAATATTGTGATCACGGTTATTCTATTCACATATAAAGAGATTTAATCCCCAGGCCTTCATATTGACAGCACAAATTCTGCAAAATATAAGCGTTCAAAAACGGAAATGAAAATACATGTGTGTATGTACCTGCGCAGATTTTTGACGTGTATGAACTTCTACACAACCTTTATATTTGGTCCATACTAAATCGAGAAAAACAGTATCAATGACATTCAAAAAAATGTTTTACGGCAAAATAAAACGGAGAAGTTGTACCAACTAAAATATTATTATTTCTAACCTTTTTATTTGTAAAAAAGAATATTTTCGTTATTTTATATTTATACGTACTTCCTAGTCCTGTTATTATTTATAAACGAAAAATGTATGATCAATTTATCCGTGAAATACTACCTTCATAATTAGTTATTTAGATACAAAATATATATACAAAAGATACTTTATCCGATTTCATATTTCTTTTCCTTGTAAAAAAAAAAAACAATTTATACTTCCAATTTAAATTATAATTTATTTATTTTGTATAATGCCTTTAGTTTAATTTAATTCTGTTTTCCTATTTCAATATTAAGTTTATTTTACTACCTTATCTATTATATTTTTTATATCACAAATTTTCTTCTTTTTTTTCAAACTGTAAAATACAAATTATATATGAATTATTATAATATTAAACAAAAATAGGAATGTATATTATTTTACAAACGCAAAAAAAATATATAAAAAAATGTTTCAACAAAAATGAAAATATCAAGTTTTTTTTTTGGAAAATTAAATAAATAGATTCTAAGTATAGACTTTAGAAATACAAAAATAAAAACAATGATAATAAAACAATATATAAACGAGGTTGTAAGACTAAAAATGTAATTATGCAAATACATACATATTATTATATAAAAAGAAATGAAAAATATCTGAATAAAAATTCTTATTATTTCGTTGGGAATTCAATTTTGAGTTTTTTTTTTTGGTTATATTAGTTTGATTTTATTTTTGTTTATATTTATTTTTTTAGGTAGGTGAATAAACCAAAAAGCCCAGCTAATGATCTGATCTAAAAAAGAAATCAACAAATATGGGTTAATTGAGATGAAAGACTCAATGACTTAATTTCTGTAGAATAAAGTTTAACTTAATATTATCAAAATCAAATCAAAATCGGAACGAACTTGAAGGGACTTGGGAATTTGTTTGTTATGTCCCATGTTAGGTTATAAGAACAAAATAGATTCTACATCGGGATGTTGAATGCACCGAACTTAAAATTTTTCAATTGAAATCTTCAAAGTTTTTTCTTAAATTTCTCTGTTTTTAAAAATTGTGGAGATTGTTAAAGCCGATACTGAATATTAAAGCTGTCAAATTTTTAAATTTGCCAAAGAGGGCAAAAATAAAAAAAACAGCCTTCGATCTTCGACTTGAAGCGATAATTTGTAATAGCAGACAACGTTAGAGATATATAGTTACTGCAGTTTATAAGAATCTCAACAGGGACTTCAAGATTGGTCGTTTAAACCCATGCCACAATTATCGATTTTGTCTGTAATAATGTATCAAACTATGGAATCAAAACTTAAAATAATAATAATTAACTAAGTATGCATATCGATTGAAAAGCTCAACTTTGCTTTGTTTTTACATATGTACATCAATTTGTGATTGTTTTTTTTTTTCAATCGGAGCTCCGCGGAGTTTGGTCTGAGTCTGTTAATCCTAAGGCTTAGTATTAAATAATCAAGCAGCTTAAGTTAAAAGCTGAGTGCAGCCAATTTATTGAATTAAAGACGCGGATTTTGGGAAAAATTTAGTAGTTTAGGTCGTGTTCTTGTTAAAAAGCCGGTTTAACTGAAATTTATGACATTTACATCAATTTTTATGGTTTGTCATTCCATTATCTGAATGCGAATAACTCAATGAACTTCTATATATAAGACCTATATTAATTGATACAATAGATCTTAAACTTGTAAAACATCAGTTCAGCAAACGACTATAAATACGCGCCATTATGTTTAATTTTTACGTACATATGAAAGCAACTATTGGCCTTATCGATTTATAATGCAGAAGAACAATGCGATGCGATCCGGAACAATGTTTTTTTTTTTTTTTTAAACTAGGAATTGTGCGTAAAGTTATAACAGTTTAAATCTCACCATCACAGAACGGTATGTAATTGAACACGCTTACATTATATGTGACTCGATCTAGCTCTGCTTAATAATCTTAGTTTAAAAATATGCTCACTCAATCTCTTTTGACTCTGCTCTCACAAATATAAAATGCAAGAAGTAAGCGATCGATGGGGATGAAACTCAACCGTTAAGGCATTTTTAAAAATATGGAATTCCGGAAGTATAGGTACACGTTTCGCCAAAAAGTATACTACGTTTACAAATAATTTCAATTCTTAGTGCCATCTACTTTTCAATAACATAATGCCATATGGAAATATTTCAGGGCATATTCTTGGGATTTAGTTTTCGCCATCAAACAGTCAAAATCAGGTATATGAACTTTTCAGAACATGTATCGATCCGAGACAATTAAATTTCGGATTTAATCCATTCTTGTTATTGGTTAAATTGATTTTTTTTTATTAAAATATTTATTAAGTATATTTATTAGTTAATTGTAGTTCTTCCATTTCGAGACAAAATTTACTATCCTTTATTAGCTATCTTATTTAATTAGGTAATATTGCAAAAAATAAAGGAAGACATTTTTTAAAACAAATTAACACAAAATATGTATTTATTTGACTTTTTTTATTGGGAGGCTTCACAAACAATTCTTTTTTTATTCATTTCTAAATGTTCTTTCTCAGCCAAAACAGCTTTTCCGTAAGATGTTTTTTGAAGGCCTATAAAGACACCAACATATATTTGAAGGGACACTTATAAACGAAATTTGACATAAGGCTGGAAATTGTCTGTGTTAAAAAGAAAAAAAAATATTCAAGTGTTTTAAATTGAATTCAGTGAATAACCAAATAAATTAAAACTATTTTGTCGGCAATGTATTTATTATTTTTATTAAATGTATTAAACTAGCTTCTAGCTGCAAAAGGCAACAGCCCTATATATATATACATATATTTCAATGAATACTTACAAAATGATCTGCAGAATCAATGAACTTTTATTCCGAGTCCTCAACTCAAAGTCAATTGATCCTCACAAGCGATACCCTAGCGAAGTGTGATAGATTTTGAATTTATTTACTTGGATGAACGCATATGAAATTGTTTTTTTTTTTTCCTTTCTGCAAATATTATATGAAAATATTTTTATTTTTTTTTTCGTATCAAAACGCTGCCCGCTAAAAGGATGATGGAGCAAATGATTAAATTCATTGGAATTCTTTCGGAAGTCAATGTCATTTCAATACATGTTACTAAGTAGACAACAAAGAAAACATAAAGGTTTAAACCGGCAGGACATACTCTTTCTTATCTAGCAGAATAGTATCGCAAAATGTTCATATTTGTATTTTCAGGGTTCTGGCTGACATTCTCTTGATATACCTATAATTTATTTTCATGTACCTATATTTTTTTTCTTATGAACTTGAAATCCCAAATATCTTCTTTCACAAACAATATAAAAGTAAGAAAGTTTTTAAATGAACTAATAAGACTCCTTGAAAATTTTTAAATAATAAAAAAATTCTTTTTAAATGTGTAATACAATTTAACGGCCTTATATACATTTCATTAGTATACGTATATGTATTTCATGGACATCAAATTTAGAATTCAAATCATTAAAAATAAAACTTAAAACAAAAACATCAATTAGAAACAAAAAAAACTTTGTATTAAAGTTAAAAATTCAATTTACATAATTAAATTTCTTTTTTCGTATATATATTTGTGTATAACTAAGAAAAAAAAACAAACTAAAATTTTTAAAAAAATCTAATATAAAATTGTAAAAGCTAATTAAATAATAATTGTAAATTTAAAAGTCTGTGTATTTGACCTTCTAGAAAAGAAAATATAGAAAATAATTCAATTATTAGTAGATTATAGTTTAAGAAAAAAAAAATATAATAAAATAACAAGAACAAACAAACAAATTATCATCTTGATCTGTAATAGAAGAAAATATATTCAAAGGAAATGTCGTCCATAACAATTAAACTTACAAAATATTTGCAATTCAACAAAAATACCAAAGAAAAACTAAATACAATACAGAATATATTAAAATTGGAAAAAATAATACAAAAGTTGGAAAACAGGTTACAAATTATGTTTTCAAGTCTAAGAAATAAAAAAATATTATACATGCATATGTGGACACTTTAAAATTTTTTTTTTTGGTATAGATATTATCATATAAAAAAACATAATTTATAAATTTTTAAAGTTATACATAAGTAGCATAATCATATCACTTGTTAATTAATCAAAAGAAAATTAATCATTTCAATTGGAATTTCGTATATCGTAGTAACTTTAATCTTCCAGATTTTCTTTATCGAACTTCCTATCATCTTATCCCAAATTTATGTAGAAATCTTTTTATTAAAAAAAAAATAATGGAATTTAATAGCAAATTTGTTTTTATTTCTAACATGCACACTATCCATAGTATAAACCTGGAAAAGGTAACAATAAGCTTTAATTTATTTATTATCAAACAAAACAAATAAAAATACAAAAGTTTAATATCAATACCTACTTCTCACAATCATTGATCTTTCAAAAGAAAAAAAAAGCCGTAAACATCGCCAAAAGAAATATTATTTCAATATAATCACATGTCAACCATTACCATACTCATTGATGCCAAATTTTCCATACATCACAACATGCTCTTTAAGTTAAGCATCATCATATTGTATTTATAAAAACGAAAAATAATAATAATAATAATCTTAATTGAGGTAAAGAATTGATTTAATGTAATCATTATTTTTTAAATTAATTTTTTTACAAGAGAAGCAAGAGAATTTGTTTGAGGAATGGATAAATAAATTTAAATTGTAAACTATAGAAATTAAGTGCATTCGTATCATATAAAAAATTATAGTCTTAAGAAAGAAATAAAAAAGTATATTTGTAAAAAAATAAAAAAAATTGCGTTTTTAAATTCATATTAAAGTTTGAAAGAAATGCACTCTGCTTTTCTTTGTGACAACAAGTCGACTTATCTAGGTAAGGAAATAATGATTTCGTTCGAATGTGAATAATTTAGTTGAATTATATTAAGGTATTTTTAGTTGATCACAGAATTTAAATAGAACAAGTATTTTGATAAAAATGGTGTCCCAAAATTCACACAAATGATAATTTTGATAGAAAACATACGTTTTTAGATAAAAATTGTACCTCCGTGGGTTTTTCGTTAAAAACTGTATTTTTGTTATTGATAAAAAAAAATATACAATATGGAGTTATGAATGGAACAGAATACCGAGTAAGTGGTTTCCTCGGCTTTGCTGACACTGGTACTCTATTTGTACTACCATTTTTAATAACCCTCAAATGTAAGCTGTCAAGATTTTTTTACGTCGTCCAATTCAAATCCTGTAGGGCTATTCCAGAAAGCGCCGCGGATCGCTTTTATTGGCGAATTTGTATTTTCCTATTCTTAAAAGCGATTCGCTTTCAATTCGACCTTAAATGGAAAGCGAAAGTAAATTTCAATACGTTTGGAAAGCGATAGATGTAAAGGTGACGGATTGTTGGCGGATCGAAACCAAATGTTAATAAATTAAAAAAAATTTGTGTTTCCATAAGGTATTAATGGTGGATTTTATTGAACAAGAATTATTAAATACAATTAAACTGGGATAAACAAAATTCAATGCACATTAATTGTGAGGAATATCAATCCTTTTTTTGGATATACAAATCATCCCTTGCTTTTCACTTTCTACACTTAAAAAAACACATTTTTGGAGTAAGAAAGATTATTTGAGATGGAAGCAACAAAATCACAAAATAGTTAATCAAAATTCTTTGGTCAAAGAAAAACATTTTTTTTTTACTTGAAACAACTTTGATATTTTTGGAAACAGTTGGGATTTAAATGGGAAGAGCGGAACAAAGAATGGGAAAGACTTGGAAATATTTGACGTTTAAATTGGAAAAATGGAAGGATCGTTTTCTTCCAGTTTCGCTTTTGGGAATAACCGAAAGCGAAGATGTTCGAAATTGAGGTATCGCTTTCAATACGATTCGCCGCGCTTTCTGGAATAGCCCTACTGAGTGAATTTTGGGACAGTCTTTTCATACGACATAAGTTGAGATTTATCATTTGTATTGTTAACCGATTTAAGAAATATTTAATTTCGTAGAACTTAACAACAATTTAACTATAAGATTAATTCTGCCCTTGAGCCCAAACTTTGGCCCATTTTAATAACCAATGTCGATCAATATTTAGGTGATTCTCTGCCAATTGTGATTTTTTGTGTTCTCATGAATTTCTGGTTTAAATGTTGTCCGCGGATTTCATTTTATTTTTGAATTCAGCCATTATTTTATGAACTTCAGATTTAAGGAAGAACTATAAGGGCCAGTTTCACAGTGAACACTTAACAAAATAAGTGGCACTTAATTTTCCCATTTTGGCACTTAAGCCGCAGTTTTACTACCTGAGTAAGTGGAACTTAAGTGGCCAACATCGGAGACTTAAGTGTCACTTAATCCGATAAGTTTACACTGTGAAATTGGGAATTAGTTTTCCATATTCGGCACTTAAGTGACACTTACTTCACTGTGAAACTGGCCCTAATAGTCGGAAGGCGACGTAAGTGGTCGTGCGAAACTAAACGAATACAAAGAATTCATATGACGTACCAATAATTGGGGTTTGCTTTGTTTCGTTCAGTTTTCGTTAACTTTTTCTTTCGGAATTGAAGAGCGCTCACCGATCGCTCGATGCTTAAATGAACTGAAAGAACTGAGAACTTCATATATTCATATGTTTTACCCTCCAAAAGTTTATTTGCTTACACTGTTATTTTTTTGTAATTTTACTTCGTGTAGGTAGATACAATGTACATGAATGGTCATGTGAAACATAACAACAAACTTAAGGAGTGCGCCGATGAAAAATTTCTATGTGTGCGTTGTTTTACACATCCCTTCTCATTTCTTGTGAGAAAATAGCCAATTATTAACTTAAAGACGAAGTTTGGCATTTTTGTATTGCGTATCTTTGATTATGGGTAACTTGTGCATTTGATCTTTTGTAGGGTTATTTTTTCGTTTGATTTTGGAATTTGCTTTCGACAGCTTTCGACTATTATAGTTCTACCTTTAACTTTACGTTTCTCCAAAACGATGTAAATATTGATTCCACTTTTCGGTGAGATATGCCATCAATCACCAGTGGATTTGTTGCTATGAAAACCTTAGTGCCGGTCATTAAGAGGCTTTCGTTCTTCAAGATATTTCTTAAGCTGACGATTGATCAGCGTGTCCGTAACCTTGGAAAGAAGGGAGGTAAGTGCAATTGGTCGGTAATTGAAGGGTGAAGGAATTAGCTGTTTTCCATCCAGTCGAAAAGTATCCTGAAGTGTAAGATTTTTGCAAAATTTTGATTTAAAAAAGCACAGTTGGGCAGAGACTCTTAATCACCCATATCTATTTAGATCTTTCCCTATTTTCTTATAACGATCGCAAAGTGTTAAATAATTTTAAGAGTATTCAAAATTCATTTAGTGCGTACTTTTTATGAAAAAAATTCGATTCAATTTGATCGAGATTCGGTGTGATTTTGAGCTCAGGGTAGTTTCAAAAACTGTGAATGAAGAGAACTTTTCTCAAATCTCGTATGGACAGTCAACACTCTCAACAGCATTACCTATATCATCTTAAGCGAGCATATGAATGGAATTTTTCTCCTCGAGACATACCAATTTATTTATTATTATTTTACATTTCTTTGAAATTCTTTCGAATTTCTTTTAAAATGAATTAATTTAACAACAAGGGGTCACGTTGATTTTTATTAGAAAATTGACTTTATCACCGTCTCAAAGTAAATGCCTTTTTACTCATTTTCATCGTTATCCCGTTATCCATATTCCTTCTATATTTATTCTCTTCTCATTGTTTATATGATTTAAAATACCTGATAGGTTTGAAATTTTTAAGAAATAGAACAAAATTCAAAATACCTGCCGATATAATCGATCTTAATTCTATTGTGTCATTTGTGCAATAAGTCTTCAAGAGAGAATGGAAAATCTAAAACTAGGTGCTGGCAAATAAAAGCGAACTTTTTCACACAAACTTTAAACCTTGTTTATTGTTGTTTTATAATCTACTCTAAGACACAAGAGTAGATTATCCTAACCGTGAATAATATGATATTTATTTTTATTAAATAAAGCATATTCCACCAATTTGAAAATAGTTAGACAGTGTCTAAATAGACAAAAGTTTTATAAATACGACTGTTTATTTTTACTTCTGTGGGACCAAGTCGTGTTTTGTTAACCAGTTTCTTATTTATAAGTTTTTTAAGTTTGACTACAACAAATAAGCAAAATTGCATTAATATTTATCTTTATTTTTGTTTGTTCGTGTTTTAATTACTGCTAATTGAAAAGATACTATATGCATTGGGTTGACTATAAACGATTTCCTCAGCATATGCATTTTAGTATCGAAGACAACCAAGTGTGTGACAACATATACCTACTCTACTCATATCATATGACAACATAGGTATCATTTCCTTACCCAACATTACTAATATTCCATTTAAAAATTCATTTTGCGTACGGCAAATTTACTACTTTAATTGATTGACATGACGTTTAATTACACAAAATTGCTATAATTCTTTCATAATAATTAACAATCTTGATAAAGTTCCCTTTAATTGCTTTATAAACATGAGGTAAACATACGAGTATATTGTCAAACGCCTCCCACACTGTATATAAAATGAAAATCATGAGAAGGAAGACAGTGTTCCAGAAACTCAATTCAACAATAAAATGATTAATAATGTTGCGAATTGACTTTCTTTTTTTTTTTATAAAAAAAAAAATTAAATAAATATTAATTTTTATAAACACAATTCAATCTAAATGGGTGAATCAGCTGGCATGACGCGCTCTTCGTGTGTTATACTTCCATTTTGCCTGAAGGAACCATCAGTTTTTTAACATTTCCGCTAAAACAAAACAATCATTGTGGGTAAATCTATAGCTACGTCAGATAGAGAGCTTCTGAGCTATACACCACTGTCTGCTATATCTTTAAGAATTAAAAATTCACATCTACCAATTTGTATTTTGCTAAATGAGAAATATACCTTCTAGTCAAATTACAGTTGTTTATACTCGTAAATATTTTGTTTTTAAATTTTTTTTAATTATATTTAGTGACATAATGGAAGTTGTATAAAAGCACACTTAAAGGAAAGCCAAACCACTATAACATCACACAATAAAGAGGAAATAAGAGAAAGCAGTCAATTTTAAATAGGCAGATGTAATTACGTACAAAATCAGTGTTTGTTTAGATTTGTACAATGAATTAAAACTTGTCAATCTTGATTGCATGTCATGTCTGAAATCAGTGCGATTAGGCATGAGTAGAGTGACAGTGGGAAGTGTAAAGGAGTATAAATTGATGGTAAGCATGCATTAAAAAAAATGATGCCGCAACTGTCAACATGTAGGAAATTATAGTTGAACGAAATTATTAAATATGAAACGAGGTGTAGTTTCAAATAATGTAGGCCATAATAATTGTTACCTAACATATGAGTAAGATGGTTATTTTGCTGCGATATACAAACATTACACAGATGACAGATCACAAGTTCAATTTATAAAAGTCTTGAGATCACAAAGCCAGATTTACAACCCCAGAAAATCATATACATGTTTTATATGAATTTAGCATTGACCTATATAATAATATACGTTAATGGTATGTAGGCTTGGAATCACAGTTAAAATTTAATTAGGTACTTAAATTTGTATGTGCATATTAGCTGGCCCACTCCGGCTTGGGTTGAAAAACCCAAGTATCGTAAAAAAAAATTACAAAAGAAAATATAAATACATTATAGAAAATAAATACACTATTCGCTCTGCAATCTGCATACATGTTTGTTCCTTTTATATCTGCACCAAAAGTTTTGCAGTTCAAAAACAAAACATTAATCTGGTACGCAAGTGCCTTGAAATAAATGTGAAAAGGGTCAAATATTGCGGATTTCATAAGCGGCATGAGTTATTCATTAGTCGAAATTCCATTATATTTCGTATAGCTATTACCCGTCCTCTTGGCTGAGCTTCCGGCACCCGCTACATATTCTGTTTGCGTTAAAAAATAGTATCTAATAAACATATCAGTCCAAACCAAAGATACTGAATTATAAAGATATATAAATCTTTAGTACGTTGGACCCCCAAAAACCCATTTTTTACGTTGTTGTATTGGTAATTTTATTTCGTGTCCATAAAAAGATGTGAAATCCAAAAACAATATAATATAGGAGGTGGTGCGGATCCCTACTGCATATGTGTGAGGTTTTTAATTTTTTTTTTACGCATAATATTAGGTTTGTCCGACGTTCTCTGACCTGGGGAATGTCAGTCAATTGTCAAAAAATTCAGGGCTGCTTGGGTTTTGATTTTACATCGAACGCTTCAGTGCTACAAGTTTCACCATCTGATTTTTTTCGTTCAATTCACTGTTTCATAAACTGATGTATATTTTGGAATTTCATCTAAAATTACATGAAACAAATAAATAATAAAAATTATCAACAATATATCTCATATTTAACAAGAAATTTGTCTTAACACTTCTTTTTGCGTGAATGCCAACAGGTGATTTGAATTTTGCCACCTCTGAATTTTTGCCCCAAGAAAAAACCTGGGTCTCGTGAGAGTCATTCAGAGCTCGCTCCGAACTCAAAGAGAACACAGTGCAAATAACCTAGGGCGAAAAAAGTGCTACATTTAAACACCTCAGAGCGAGTTCAGGGCGACCCAGTGCGCCCCAGGGCTGACATTGAACAAACCTATTTTGAAAAAGAAGAAAAAAAATTAAAAACTAATTTTTTTTTTTTTTAAATCTTATTATTAAAATAATTTAAATTTATAAAATTAAATAAATTCACAACATATTTGTATTTAAAAAATATATAGCGACGCGTTTCGATCTTAATAGATCATCTTCTTAAATTCCAAATTTAAGCCCGAAGATGTATATATAAGGTGTTCGTTTTTGAATAAAAAAAATAATTTTTTCAGAGTTAGCCGTCATATTTGGGCTGAAGAGCCATACAAAACAAAGGTTGCAGTCGTTTATATGGGCTTGTTGAATCAACGGTCCATATTTCTTGAAAAATTCGATGCTGATCAGAAAGTGCGTCATGTGAATGGTGCCCGCTATCGCTTCATGAAACTATTTCTGGCTGAAACTGAAGACTGTGATTTTGACTACATTCGGTAACAACAAGACGGCGCTAATTGCTACACAGTACAAATAGCCCTTAAAACCATGACTTTATTGTGAAAACAATTCGATATTATTTAATTTCATGCTTTGGATCGTTGAATTGTTATATCAAATCTCTAACCTGCATGAATTACTCGTTATCATCATCGTTAAATACTACTGGAAATTTTTAAACGCGTCATCGAAAAATGGAACCTTAGAAATGACGGTCAAGATTGCTCGTTAAATTTGAATTTGAATTTGTTTATTGGTTTTATTTATAAATTAATACCTCTAAGCAAATCACCCGATTACAACTAGTGATGCTGTAAGACTTTGAATCATCTCCTTGTACGTAATCCATGACAATCACTTTTGATTAAAATAAAAATCTGTTTTTGTAAAACTCAAGTTTGTGTAGGAACTATTTATCATATAACATCACAATTTTTTTGTTTGCATTTGAAATTAATTTTAAATTTTGCAAACTTACGTTATGGATATTTTCTAGCATGAGTGCATTTGTAATTCTATATTTTACGTCACACAGTTCCATGTTTTTCTGTCACAAATTAAAAAAAATATCTATTAATATTTAAATCAAACAAAAATGTATGCTCTCAATTCTGATACCTTTCACTAGGTATAATTTTGTACAAATGAAATTATTTGCTATTAAATCAATTTAATTCTTAACCCTGACCTAAATATCCGATTTTGTCTAGAAAATATTTTCAATTTTGACATCTAAATTATGCTCTCAACACCAACACAACCAAAAACAGTTTGTTACCTATAATCGCAAAGAATAAATAAACAAATCATTTCTTTGAGTTTCTCTTCATATTTGTATGTAATTAACCAGACAAAATACTTTTATCTATGATAAATGTACATCCACATACATATTTTTTATTGCTTAACCATATATGAGACACCCAGTTTGCACATCAACCAAAAAAATACAACACATACCACTTTCAAGACAAATTTACAGTTCCAAATAAAAAAAATTAAAAGAACCAACAATAACGTTACCTGAATACCTAAAAAAAAAAAACCAACAAAAGCACTAACGTAACCCAGTGTGTCGCACTATTGATTGTCACTTACAGCTACATACCAAACGTTCTTCAGCCACCCTACCTTCTAACTAAGGTTATACTCACCACCATAATAACAGCATGCATGCAAATCAGCCAAAGGAAAGCATACACAAAACAAAAACTCAAATGTGTGTTCTTTGCAACACATATGTCAATGTCTTCAAAACATACAATGCAAGCTAACATCAATTCTAGAAACACACATATGTATCTACGACTCACGCACCTATAACCATCATTCTTATCTAAGCAGAGTTTGCGATGCAAAAATAAAATCAAAAAAATAGCTAAGCTGAATGTCATCTCGCACTCTTACTTGCATTCCATGGCTGACGCTGAATGTATCCAACAGATGTCCATTGAGGAAAAGTCTTTTTTTTTTGTCTTAAGTATTTCAAAATTTTGTTGTTCGAACAAAAAAAAACTAAAAACATGAAGATATAAAAATAACAATTTCTTTTATTTTTCCTCTTCTTTGCCATCGTTCTTCAACAGTTTGCGACTATCGTCATCGTCATCATCCATCCATATACACACATGTAGTGTGTGCTTCAAAGCTTATGCATATACGAACGGATGGTATGATATACCCGTACCTACCTACCTACCATTCATCCACATCCAGGTTTATGCTTTCTTTTTAATAAAATTTCTTTTGCCGACTCTACCAGTTTTCATTCAGTAAGTAACCTTCCGACTTGTCGGATGCTTTATAAATAAATATATATTTCTTTTGGTTTGATGAACAATTCATTTGCCGAAAAAAAATAATATAAGTGTAATCGCTTAATTATATTCTGTTCCGGGGGAAATTTAAAAATTATATGTAACTCGTATGTGTACGTGTTAGTAACGGTAGTAAAAGTGACAGATACAAGATATTTTCAGAAAAGTTGCATTCAAAATTTCCAAGTGTAGAACAAAAAAAATGTGAAAATTATTCAAATTGCAAAAGAAAAATATTTTTAAAAATTGTGCAACAATCTAAGATTACCGCAATCTTCAAACCGTTATATTGAGTTCTTACAAAAATAACACTTTCTCAATTTGGATATTGATAGCTAATAAGCCGACAGAAGGTAATTAAAGTCTTTCACATTCTAAATATTTTAAATATTTTTAAATAATGACAAAAGGGATAAAATCGAGTTCGTTTCTCAGCTCTTTTATTTATTTTAATTTTGTTTTAATTTTGAATCCCAATCTCTCGAATGACTTTTTAAGTAATTTTTTTTTGTGAAGAAAAATTAGTAAAATAGTCTTTATAAATTTGAAATACAATTCGCTGCTTAGTTCTTTTGTTTAATTTATAAAACTATTCAATTAAAGTTTATTGCATTCCAGCTTCCTATTGTGTTTCAAAAGTTGAATCAAAATAAAAACAAATGATTAAAAAATAGTTTTTATCAGTAAATATAAATCTACAATTACATACAAACACTAAACAAAAAATCTGATTGTCTATTTTTTATCTGATTGTTCTCTTTATCAAGTCGATTTTTTTTTGTATTTATGTTTAGTTGAATTAAAAGAAGAAACGGAAATTAAATAATTTTCTTCGTTATTGCAGAATGAAGAAATCAAGTTGATTGCTCAGCTCTTTTGTTTGGAAAGATTTTTCAAGATTCTTGTTCTAAATATTCTAATTCTACTTGATTGTTGGTTTTTAATTATAAATTGAATTAAAAAAAAAAGAAAATGAAAAAAAAAAAAAATATGAAATTATTTTCTCAATCGCTTTCCTGTTTTACTCTGATGGGGATAAGAATGTTTTACCTCTTTAAATATTTAGTTACGTTGACCTATAAAAATGCAATCAAAGTACTGACAGCATGTACATATGTACGTTAGGGTGGTCAAAGATTTTTTGTTTTTTTCGGTCTTCTCTGAAATATATTGTTTCAGATTTTTAAAACAATATAATTTGAAGGTCAATAGCATACATTTTTTTATAAACAAATTATAAGTTTCATTTTTTAAATATTAATATCATTTTTTTTAATATGTGTTTTATTCCCAAATCAACTTTAGAAAATCATAAACAAATTTTTTCATAAATCGACATAAAAATAAAGATATATTGTGTACTTAAAATCATTCAAATAATAACTGATAGGTAAAAATCGTTGAGTGTAAAAAAAATTCAAAATAAATATTAATAATTCTTATTATTATTGAAATTAAAACGTTTAAATCTTTTTAACGTTTAAATCTTTTTTTTATTTGTGTTAGTAAAAAATAAAAGCTTATTATATGTTTTTTTTTTTGATGATTTCGACACAAGAAAAAAGGAAACTCTAAATATCATTTAAAAAATCTGAAAACAAAGTTATATGTAGTAATATTTACGATCAGGGAAATTTTATTTCAAGAGAAAAACAACATACAAAAAAATTGGAAATTATGAACCACACTAATGTATATTGCACATTATATGAGTATGTAAATAATAAAAAAAAAATATTCTTACAGTTGGTAAAGACGATGCGTATGTATGACAGTAGGCTTTGGCATGTGTTAATTTATGCTAACATTTATGATTATAATTTAAAAGTTTTTTTTTGTTGTTCCTTCTTTTTGTACCCTCCGGTATAATATACAAGTTTATCTTATGCATGGTAAAGGCATCTAATTGAAGCAATTAATGTAAAACTAAGCAATTACACATGCTAGATTCTAGAAAAATTAGCGGGAAATATAAGTAGATACTATGTGTGTGGTTTTTTTATGATTAAGTATTTTAACTTTGTTACAAATATTCATACACAAAAAAAAAAGCCGCAAATAGGTTAAATTATAGACGCAGTCGATATCTTTATACTTAAATGTTTTTCGTTTTTATTATTTAAATATGTATTTATCTCATTCTGTTTCTTCAATGGTTTATTTAATTTTTAAGAACGATTTTTAATTGCGATACATATATACACTAATACATATATGCAGGTACTTTTGTATATATGGCAAGTAATGCATTCCAACTCGAAATTTTGATCAAATTTGACATAAAGATGCTAGGGAAGACGAAAAAAATTGTCCATTTGTTCATCTGTTCGGCTACAGCCTAAAGGCATAGGTCGATTTTCTTTAAACATGTTACCTAACGTTATTTGAACATTCCTTGACAGTTTTTTTTTTATTTTATAAAAGTCAAAAATAGTGTTTCCTTCTATACAAATGTTGGAATTTTAGGAAATGTAATTTTTTCTCAAAAATGGTTCCACAGATTAAAAAATTCAGTTTATTTCAATAGGTTAACTTTTGCTGAAATAAAATTCCGGGAATTTTTTGTTATTTTATCCAAAATGGTCTGATTGACTAATATTTATAATTATTTTATGAAATTATTTTGAAAAGTAGATATTTTGTACTAAATTTTCATTTTTTGTTTTTATAAAAATGTTTTAAAATTAATTTTTGTATTAAACTTGGCATCAATCGGTTTTTTTCACACTCTTTTTCTTATAGCCAAAACAAACGGTACCTTCGATATAGTTTTATACAGTACCTCCCATAGAACAATCTTATGATTTTCAAATATCTTATTAACTGGCTTACTTAAATATAAATATAGTTTAGTTAAATATATATTCTACAAGAGATTCTAATAGGTAACTATATAACCTTGGCCATTCATATTATTTCTTAATTCATGTCAAAAGGGATAAAATCAAGGTCGTTGCTCAGTTCTTTTATTTATTTAAATTTTATTTTTATTTGTATTATAAATCTTTTGAATGACTTTTAATTCTACTTTTTAAATATTTTTTTTGTTGAAAGATATACAAATAAATTTGAAATAAAATTAGAGACTAAGGCCCGTTTGCTGATACTACACATAACGATATAAGTTGAACTTAAATTCTTAAGGGGTACTTTGAAATAAATGATACTTAAGAAATTAAGTTCAACTTAAATCGTTATGTGTAGTATCAGCAAACCTCCCTAACTTATTTTGTTTAGCAAAAGCTTTTCCATCAAAATGTACTGCTTAAATTGTGTAAATGAATATGAAGTTATATTAATAGGATTGAATAATATTCTTGTCAAAAAATCCAAACAAAACAAAAAATTTTTGATTTAAAAATAAATCTAAATTAAAATAGGCTGATAATTTTTTTTTTTTTTTTGGCGTACAAATTGTTATTATTAAAAATGTTTATAAAATTTTGTATTTAAAAACCTATTTTTTAAATACCACTTAACGATTTTTTTAATTTTGTTCTCTTAAAATGTCTGCTAAAGAAATCAGATGGGGATACAATCGCGTTGGGGTTCAATTTAATGTATTCCTAATTATGTTGTTTTTTACGAATCTTTCAGTTTCAATTGTAAATTCCATACATGAATTCAAATTTACAACACCAATTCATTTATGTGAAAATTATCACAAAATGATGCCTTGAAAGTTTTTCACTATGTTCCTTAAGATAAAAGCTTATTTATTTCTTTTAAAGTCAGATAAATAGATTTATAATATTCAGACTTTTAAACATATCGTATATATCAGCAAATTCGAGCGACCCAGTTGTGTATTTTATTTTTTGTTGCATTGAACTTTCATTGTTCGTGTTGGAATAAGAAAAAAGAAAAACGATAAATTTACTAAGAAGAAGGAGTATAGAAAAAATTAACCTGCTAAACTATAAACACAATTGTTCGGTTGATTGGTTTTGTGTTTGGTCTATAAATAAAATCAAAAAGTGTTGCTATTAATCTTCTTTGGATTGTATATTTATTTAGGAACTAGCGTAGAACGTACTGCTTGAGTGCATTGCTTTTCTATGAAATTGAAATTTTTGTTTTTCTTCCAATTTTCTAAGTAATTTTATTAATTATTTTATTTTAAAATACTATATTAAAAAAGTTATTTTATTCATATATAATTAATTGTTTTATCAATGCGAAGTGAAATCAATATTCAAATGAATTGTCATAATATTTCGTTAAGAAAGCACTTGAAGAAAAATAATCAGTAAAAGATTTGAGTAGAACGTTAAGAAATAAATTTTGAGTTCTTTAATTGAGTTTCGTCCCGGGACGAAACGCCTATTTTTATGGCCGTTAAAAGCGTATTTTAATTTATATTTCATTTTATAGCTCAAGTCAAATAAGTTTTGTCTCTTTTTTCTAGACTCAGAAACAAAATATTTGTGTTCTGTATACAAATGTATATACAGGGTGCCTCATAATCGATAACTTAAACTGATGATGACCGGATTATGAGCTCTCAGAATTTAGTTACTTAGTATTCCAGTTGTTTTTTGCGATACGAAATGCACAAAATTTTGGAAGGGCAAATTCCTTGAAACGACATTAATTTTTAATACGTGTTTGGGCTTGTAGAAATGCAGGAAAGGGTCATTTTGTGAAAATTTCACCCACTTGGGCCAGCTAATTTATTTAAAAATATTGATTTTGAGAGTTTATCATAATTATTAGGTGTGTTTTATTCATTGCTGCATAGCAGCACAAGTCTGAATAAAACGATCACTCACTCTATACGTTCATTTCACTAATTCAAAGTTCTAACGCCAGCACAGCCATCTTTTTTTTACTGACTTCTTTTTCGCCAGAAATCAAATTTTTTTTGTTTGCCAAGGGAAATTTTTGCTGCGCTGGCTATGCAGCAATGAATAAAACACACCTATTATCTAATTAACCTTATTTTTGATTTGTTTTAAAATTTTAAAATTTTTTTTTGAGAAATTTAAATATTAAATTTATAATTTTTCAAAATATGTAATTTATAATCCAAAGAATTCCTTTCTTATATCCGTGTTTTCTTATATACAAAAATTGATACAAGAAAGAAAATTTCTTATATAAAAAAAATGTATATACAAGAAAGAAAATTTCTTATATAAAAACAATAAACAATATTTAGCCGGCAGTTATAAAGAGACATTGTGGAATGTGTCAATGTGGTGGGCTTTTTATTTCTCTATCATCTTCTTTGACAATTCCATAAGGGTGGGTTCAGAAATTTTGTTAAAGTTAGGCGGCGCATCATTTTGATGTTCACACGGGAAAATTTCTTATTATCGTTTATTTTTCCATGTATGGAATGAGATTTTGAGATTTTGTATCACAATAAGTTTCTTATATCAGTGTTTTTCTTATAAACGATGTTTCTTATAAGAGGTAAATTTAAAACTTATAAGCGTGTTTTTCTTATATGACATGTTACTATACCAATAAGTCTAAAAAATTAAATAAAATGGAAGTTTGATACCTCTTTCGGCGAACGTTTTAGAAACTCAGCGTGTGTTTTCTGAGGTAAAAGCTTTTCCACGCATGTAAAATTTTTTTGAAATAATTTTTAAGGTACAGTCGGTCGTATGTTTCATATATAACCTTCTACTCTCAAACATGTTTGCCCCAAAATAATTAATGTCAATCATCCCATACAAATATAATTCCACCCACTAACCTAGAAGCCTTTCAAAAACAAAGTTCCATGGCCATAAACATAGCTTAAACTATTTGCGATACAGAAATTTAGGATTTCCTTTTGAAAATGGTTAACTATTTATACTTTAACTATATAACTCTATACTTCAATAATGATTATATTATAACATCGCCCATGCATTCTAAGAATTTTTGTATACAAAAAAGCCAAGAATACAAAAACAAATATATATAATAAATTAAAACATTAAATTTCACATTCGTTTGTAATTTATACAAAAAAGAACCATCATAATGTCGCACAACCACACTTGTGTTGCTGTGTGTACCATCATTAGTATACAAGAATGGAATATTGTGTTTGAAAAAGGAAAGTGGTACTGCGCGCACGACAACCATTATCACAGTCAGACAACAATTTCCCTTCCACAATGCTCATATGGTTTGGCTCTCCATATGCCACATCGCATGTTGAGTGTGCGCTGTGCGGTATGTGGTGCGGGGTGCGGCACAATGTGTGTTTACACTCGGTGAGTTGTTGACTTACCAGTGTCTTGACTATGGAGTATATATGTATCTATGGTTTCCCCAACCAACTGATTCCAACCAAATACAATGGAAACTAGTTCTTTTCTTCATTTCTTTTTTTGGCCGAGACTCGAGAGCGCGTCGTCGTTATTATCATTTTTATTTTATTTTCATTTATTACGTTTATGATTTTGTACAAAAATATTTGTATTTATTAATATTTTTGTCATGACTTTTGCGCGCAACAAGAAGTCAATAAAAATTCTTTTGCCATCAGACTTAAAGTTTAGAAAAAGTGTGTCATTTTTGTGGTTTGTGTTCTTAGCCAAATCATTGTGTTATGACCTTAAATTTGAAAGACCAATTGGTTTGAACCTTAATTGGAATGTGACTACATGGTTAACTTCCTTTTTGCGAGTTACTATCTTGTTTTGCCATCATTTGGTGGTGAATTTAAATTAATTTTTAATCCACCATAACTCTTTTGGTCTAAAAACAAACTGCCTATACTGACGACTGCCTATATGGAGCTCCAATTGTGGGGTGATGAGTGGTTTGGTCAAATTTGTGGTGTGTGCACAAACTGGCTTATAGACTAATTTATATATATATGTAGAACGTTATGGTCTGCGAAGTTTCGTCTTTTCGTTTTTTTTTTTTTGTGTTATTTCCTCCCTAGAGTTGGTTAACTCTTTTACGGTGGTGATGACCTATTTTGTTAAATTATTTCAAATGGATTGGAGAAATTGTGGTGGCCTATTCTATGATAACGGTTAAGTTTTGGTTTTTGGCTTCATGCACAATTCTTTTATCGATATATAACGCAATTATGTGGTTAGCCGGTTTGTTGGTCGACGCGGTGCATTGCACTATACAGCAACAATCTACTAAAATTAAGCAGGTATGCACAGTGCATACTCTTTAACAAACACACGTCTTCATGGTAGGTATGCTGTTGAAGACTTAATTAAATAAATTCGTGAAACTGATAAATGAATTGTTTATTGTTAATTAAAACCTACCATAGTGATGGTTTTTATGGACTTGTTGCAAGTGTTTTGGTTCGTTGATCTTGGGTTTGTCCAATGATGTGGTTATTTTTTTTTGTTTAAGATTTCTCTCAGCTCAGTCCAAGAGGATGGAAATGTTTACTATTTATTCAATATATTATAGGAAGATAAATGAGATAAAACAGGAATTAAATTTAGCTATTTAATAGCAATTAAATCATTTTTTTTTTAATTTTTAATCACAATTGATGTGATGAAACTTAAAAATAATAAGAGAAAATGATTGTTTTAATTATAAAAGAAAAATGATGGTTTAATAAAGTATGATTATGAAAGTGCATCATCATTTTAAATAAATTGGAGGAAATAGAAATGTTGCATATTTTTTTTAATATTTGAAAGAAGCTCATGGATTTAAACCTATACTCTTTTCGTGCCACAACGCCCTTCCTCTCAGGTATTCTTTTTACTATGAGTATTTTTGAGTATTTGTATAATATGAAAAATTTGTTTTGTAAAAAATAGAACGAAATCAGGCTAGGTTAGGCTCACCTGGATTTCAGCAAGAAAAGTTTGACACTATAGTCGTTTTTCTTTTTTAGCTCAGAATAGAGTTCTGAACAGAGTCCGAGCATATCGAGCATGCTCTGAACATCCTCTGAACAAAGCGTGTTCTGAGCGCTCAGAACTCTTTTTGAAAAACACCTGAACACTTAGCTTTTTATTCAATTTTATCTGTCAAATGCTTGTGTTCAGCATTCAACTCGGTCTGCTCAGTTATTTTATTCTGAGCTCATATGAACGCGCTCTGAACAAGCTCAGAATACGCTCAGAACAAAAAAGAAACACAAATTAGAAGCTCTGAACGTTCAGAGGTAAAAAAGAAACACAATTTTTTGCTTGACAGTTCAGGCTCTGCTCTGAACTAAAAAAGAAAAACGCCTAATTAGGGCCGGTTTGTTCACAGTTGATCATCTTTAATCAAAGATTACTGCAACTGGTAAATTCATCGAATTTGCATCGTTACAATTTTTGTATTATGGGATCCGAAAATTTGAGTTCTTAATCATAGAAATCCCTAATCAGCCGATTTTGATTGATAAGAACCAGTTAAATGTGATGGTGCAGATTTAAAAAACTGGCCCTTATAAGTTGGTCCATTTTGATACAACTTATGTACTTCCTTCTTTTTGAACCACTTAGAACTCCAATTGGAGCATGCGAGACACCTAATACCATGATTTTGACAGATAACTATGATCAATGTAATACAACTCTCTCAGATGAAGTCTTCGTATTTAAGATAGAACAGGAGATGTACAGATAAAGTGAGGAATCAATTGTTTATTTTCCTCCTATTTACAACTTTTCTAGCATATATAAGCAGTACGTTTATAGACAAAACTTTTATAAATTGGCATATCTTTTAAAATGGCTTATTTGAATAACTTTTGTATACCACTTGATAGAAGAAAAAACAATAACACTACGTTTTTACTCTCCAACTTTTTGGTTTTTATTGAAATTCAAAATTAATATAAATTTTTAAGTAACGAAAAAGTTCAAACAGCTTTTCTGAAAATTCATGAATTTTGACTTATGTTTGCTGATGATGTATTATTATAGTGTTGTCTCAGTCATCTTTGGCTGTTGCAACCGTTTGCCATACTTTTATAATATTTTCTAAATCGTCATCACTTAAGTATCCTAATATGCTATCGGAACAATCATATGGCAGACCGAAATAACATTTTAGAAACTCCTGAGCCTGTTCAAGCAATAGACGTCTTTGAATACCATTTTTGAAGTGTCTTTTAATTTCCCAAGCATGCATTGGAAACTTTAATTCATTTTCGTCTGATTCAAAAACTCGTTTTACATCTTCATTTCTAGCGTACCTTGCCAATGAATGGATACTTTTAGTCAAAATATCATAAAAACTTAATTTAGTATTTGGTATTTTCTCAATTTTTAATTGCTCTATTTCATCTTTACGATTTTGTTCCCAAATTGCAATTTTGTTTTCATAATCAAAAATTAATCAAAAAAAACAATATTTGGGAATGTAGTACGTATTGTTTTCTACAAAAACTGTACAATTATAACTGTTACTGCGGCGACATTGCCGGGTTGATTTAGATCCCGAAACCTGAAATTGGTTGAAAGGATTGGTGTTGAAATGTTTCATAAGAATAAGGAAATAATATGCCTGTTTGGTAACTTTTTTTTTCCAAAAAATTTCCCAAAAACTAAGTTTTGTGAAATTTCCCAAGAAATTTCACGTTACCAAACAGACCAAATAAATCATAAAACAATATTTACTTACAAAATCCATTTTGCTTTTTTCTACTGCTCTTGCTGTTCACTGTTAGTTAATGAATGCGTGATCAAATATTTAATAAGAAAGCTGATAAATCATAAAACTATACTCCAAATATATTTTGCTTTTTTCTGCTACTGTTCTTGTTCACTTTTGGTTGATGAATGAGTAATGACGTCTGACGAAGAAAATTAGTAAGAGATAAGGCTCCTCCAACCCAACGCGAAACATTCGGAACGATGACGAAACTTGAAACAAAGATAAATATGTACTTTATTAAAGAAATTGGTTTTGAATATATTATTATTACCATATACATACATGTATGTATATTACTACGTGACTGCAATGATGATATCAGTTTTTGAACTGGGATATGTACAATAAACAAAAAGTTCGTTCATTTAGATAAGTAGGTATTGAATTCTCATGATGAAAACTTACCAAACAACCACCAACCAAAAATAGCGAAAATTATAAAGTACTTATGTATATGTAATACTTCAGCTGGTTTGGCATTTCAGATGAAACTTCTAGTCCGAAAATTTAGAAGAAACGTAACTAAAGTTCACAGTACACAAATATTAGGTAATATATTGCGCTGGTTTTCAAAGGAACTCAGCACGCATCATTAGAAACAATAACAAAATATTGAAATAAGATAACTAAAGTGGAACCAGGTCGACCATTTTCCCAAAATATTACCTCGATTTTGACTGAACAAAAATAAAAACGCAAATCTGTGCACTGTGACTTACTTTTTATGACAGCTGGCCAATCACAATCTCTAAAAATTCAGAATTTCTGAAAACAAAAAGTAGTATATAAACGAATGTTGCAATTTTATTAATTTAAAGTTGCAATAAGTTCAAATCAAATGAATCAAATATTAAAAGAAAATAAATTTTAAAATTTCATTTATGTAAAGTTCTAATAACAACGAAATCATTTTTTATACTCCGTAGTCATGGTGCAAAACAAACGTTTTCTTTTTTTTTTTGACAATCATGGATCAATAAACACTGCAACAAACTGCTCAGACAAGGATCATTCTAAGGATTTTACAAAATCTTTAAAAATATGAAAGGGCAATATATTCTCGATATATGTATGCAATCGACCTGTTTTAAAGGTTGGCCAAAAGAAAAGCTGTTCATTAAGCACTGACTTTCCAAAAAATGCATACAAAATTAACCAGAAACTAATCCGCCATCTGCTATAGAACGATTTTTTTTTATTTTAGATTTGCTTGTTAAGAGTCTTTTTTTTAAGTACATTGTTTTTTGTTGGGAAAATTGAATACGATTTTGTTCTTGTCTCGACTTAACCTGCAATCTCTAGCTTTTTGTCGCATCTCATGCGAATCACCATTTATATTTTTTTTGCCCCAAATGCTCCAAACGCATTTGATAAACAAACGATACACATCTCGACCTGTGACGTCAGTGGTCTAAAGTAGTGAAATGCGTAGTGCATAGGACTTCTAAGACAGAGCAAATCTGATAAATGCGTGGGTTCGAATCTCATGGTGTGCAGAAAGTTTTCCATAATAAAATTGGATTAAAGCTCAGCACCACTAATAAGGAGACTGATGATAGGGCTTGGCACCCCTTGAAATAGCTATATCTCCAACCAAATAATTAATTAAAACGAATTATAAATTAATTCGTATACCATTGGTGGTAGCACCTTTCAGTTGTTGTTGTTGTTCAGAAATTCAATGAAATTGACGGAATAAAGAATGTTAAGGAATAAAGAATGGTCAAGTCTAATAAACTGACATTCAAGTATGCATAATGATATAAATAATAATAATATTTTTTGATGTGTAAACATCTATACTGGCGGTAGGGTGAAAAGAAAACGTAACATAACGTTGTAATCGTAATCGTGGTCGTGATCGTGATTCTGAGCTTTACGAAAATTGAGTGCGTTCAACAATATGTGCGTTCAGTAACTAAACGTTGAGTGTTTATATACGAAATCGAAAGGTCGAGTTCAGTTCGGGTTGAAATTTGGCTGGCTGCTTAAAGGATATATTAAGCCCCTATTAATTGATGATTCTTTGCGTCTGACTCTATTCAAACATAATGAGTGCGAAAGCGAAAAAAGATAAGATGGAAGACCAGTTGCCTTGTGAGTCGTGGGCCAAGTTTTACGAGACTCTTTTTAACGCTTCTTTAGCATTAGGCTACGCACAAACCAACGCGATGGCGGTGGCGATCACGATAAAAATGTGGATGCCTCATATAAAACTCAAAGCACATTTCAATCGTGTAGATGTGTGCCTTTCCTTTGATTTATGTGTATGGCATCCACAATTTTATCGTGATCGCCACCGCTTTCGCGTTTGTTTGCAGCTACCTTTATCCGTATTTTGTATTCTTTGCATTACTTTTTTTCAATTACATGACTGTTTTGAGACCAGGACCCATGTTCTGTAACTCGGCGATAAATTTTCGTGGCGATAAACGGCGAAAAATGGAACAAAACCCATAGGATTCCTATGAGTTTTGTTCCATTTTTGTTCCATTTTTCGCCGTTTCTCGACGCGAAAAGTTATCGCCGAGTTACAGAACATGGGTCCAGGGGCCTATTTCACAGAACATACATCACATACATTGTATGAATGTATGTACCTTAAAGTAGACGCCAAAGATGGCTCAGTGTAAATTTTGAATTTTTTGAAAAACTTTGCGTCAACTTAGTAAACGCATAATTAAAAAAAAAATTAAAATTTACGCCCACTCATCTCGTAGTCGTGATTCTTATCTTGTAGCCGTGGTCGTTATTTTGATTCTGAGCCAGAGATTAGTCTGCTTTTACACGATGCATCTAGACGCATTCGACTTTTCGAACTACGTAAGTGCAAAAGAGAAAAAAAAATCGAAAAGATGGTACGGAAAAAAAGTGACCGGTGTCGCGTGAGTAAAATTTTCGATGCAACTATTTGACGTTTCTCTTTTCTCTTGTCCGTTTTTTACTATTCTGCTTCATATGGTTTTGTTGTTCAAAGAGTAAATTTCGATGCAACGCACTGTTATTGATTATAGCCTTATAGGCTTTCCAGAAATGAGAATTCATCTTTAAAAACAACATATAAAAAAAATTATTGCTTTTCTTGACTGATATTCACTTAAAGGCACACAAACCTTTCTTTCATCAATATGTCTAATAATGAAAACAAAAATAAAAACAGAAAAAGTTTTTTTATTGCTTGAGCACAGCCCAACACGAAAATGAAAAATAAAGAGAACTGTCAAATTAGATTCCTGACTTTGGTTTCAACGTGTAATAGCACCTGAAACAGCGGACGAAATAACAAAGAAGAATTCGAAGAAGGCGCATGCAACTAGATTCATCGTGTAATAGCAGACTTATGAATTATCCATAATCTCTGTTCTGAGCTTCACGAAAATTGAGTGCGTTCAACGCTATGTACGCTCAGTAACTAAACGCTGAGTGTTTATATACGAAATCAAAAAGTCGAGTTCAGTTTGGGTTGAAATGTGGTTGGTTGCTTAGACCATATAGTACATGGACTGCGCTTTCATTTTCCATGCATCATTACCGATTTTTAAATTTGCTTATGAAAAGTTAAGATCTATATAAAAATACCAAAAAAAAAAATGTTTGCTATCATCCACACCCTAAATTTGATGTAGGCTCTTGGTCTATGAGGCATTCGGACGAATGTTGATGTTTACACATCTTAACCGTGAGTCCCAGCACTCACACTTTTTTTTTTATTTAAAAAATGTTTCCAAACTTTCAATTTAACGTTTTTTTTGCATGTTTATTTTTTTTATTTATAAAAAGGAAATAGTTTGTTACATAATGTATACTTCTTTATAATTTCCTTTAAACATTTAAATATCAAAGCTTAAATTAAATAAATAACTTAAATATTAATAAATTTTTATTAAAAATCATAAATAATTAAATACAAAAAAAAAATAACTAAACTAAGAAAGTCTCAATACATGTACATATAAGTATGGAAATTACAAAAAAAAAAAAAGTGCTTTTAATATAAGAACATTTTTTTGAGATCAACGCGGCTTTTATATTTGAAAGTTTACTGCTTTAATTTATTTGTTATGGTAAAAAAAATGAGAAAAAAAATATTTTGGAAACTAATTGTCTCGATTAAAAGAACGAAAATGGGAAAAATGCCAATTTCTTTGAATGCTTATTAGTTTTTAGACTTTGAGGAAATATAAAATGAAAAAGTCCAACTTTTTACTAAATTAGTGTGACGTATCTAATCTATACCCCTCAATTTTGTATTAAGATTGACTTTGACTACTTATATGTTTTCCTTGGTTAAGCATTAAAAATAGATCTAAATTTCATCTAAATAGTAGTCTAATCACGCTAATCACAGCAATTACAAGCAACTCAATTCAAACCCAAAAATCAAGCTTATTATACCAAATTACATATTATTACAATTTCATAAAACATAACTTAAAGAACCGACATTGATCTTAAATTGCAAAAGCCACTTATTCCAGTCGTGACTGTGATGATTAGCTAGTAGGCAGTTATAGTATTGCAAACAAATTGTTCAATTCATTCAAATTCCCATGGTCATGGTAGTATAATTTGTCAAAAAATTTACCAAAAAGAAAAATATTTTTGTTCACGCGCAAAAGAATTCACTTTCACTTTTGTTCCTGTCTGAGACGATAGTCTGACAAAAAAAAATCAAAAAAAAAACGTAAAATAATCAAAGCCGAAAACTTCGTGATGCCTTCAAAGAATACCATAAATGCCCGTGATTTCACTGTTGTTTCATTTTATTTTTTATTTTGATCTGTAGGTAGATATTGTAATCACTTAGGACGGTGGCCTCCAATCTCATGAACCCCACTTAAATTCAAATCGTTTTGGCTTCTTGACAACATCAACTGCAGATCATATCAGACGCTGAGCTGCTCGCCAACGCCAAAGTATACAAAAAACTAAGCAAACGAACCTTAGTTTTGACCCCATTATTATGCCGGTGGATAAGCCAAGTTTACTAGAGTTAAATGAATATTGTGACCACCAACAACGTGTTGGAATGTTCAACGGGCAGTGGTGTTGATGGTGCTGGCTTTCAAAATGAGAAATGAAACAGGGGCTTTTCTATAAAGTATATAATTGTATTGAGGTGGTTGACACAAAGCGCGAAATCAGCGTGTGGCATATTTATAGAGTGTTAAATTATTTTATTATTTCTTTTTGATTATTATTTATGTGTGTGTGCTTTTTTTTTCTTTAAAATTAGTCATCACATCATTATATGGCGAATAGTTGTTTCTTTTTTTTAAAGAAAAATTTCACTTTTTAAGGTGCGTAAAGGCTTATCAAAGATTTTTGTCACGCAAATGAGCATTTAAAGATTAATAGACTTCCGGTGACATAAGGTTGTAATTAAGAAACTGAAGTTTATATTAATCACTTAACAGAAGAGATACAAAAAAAAAGTAAACACAAGAAAATTGCATTTAAAATAAAATATTCATAGAGTTCGAACGTCAGGTCTTTTGTTTTTTTTTTATCTATTATTATAAAGGAATTTTTTTTCTTACTGAAGATTTTTCAAAAACACTGTTCGTTTGGTGCCCATAGTGATGTGGAATTCTTAATGGCTTAAAGCAATCGTCTTTATAGTTCAAAGCTTATATCGATTGTGATTTTATTGTTATCGTATTAGAACAGCTGATTTCAGCTGTTTAAATAACCAATAAGACAAAAATGTGAAATCTCAATTAAAACTTACTTCTCAAAAATTCCATCAGAATTTTTATTTATAAATGTGTCAAAGAAAGAAGGAATTCAACTTTGAACCTATAGCTCATTGACCTGAAACGAAATGCTGTCAGTCAACCTGATTTGTATATACCAATCAACTTCCTTTCATAATTCAAAGAAGAACGTGTTTTCTATTTTCTATTAATAATTTTAAAAATAAAACAGAAAACCCACTTCCATATGTCAAGGCAGTCATCCACCCATTTACATAAATAAACCAGCAAACTTCATAACTTTGATGTATATGCAAACTCCAATTATTATGACATTCCATAGTTTGTGTTGACACAAAATCACGATCCATTGCCAACAAAATGCCTTTGACCGAGCATGAAATTGAACTTGACTTTCAGCAACAAAACGAACAAAAGCTGACAAGATCTACTGCACTTATAACTCTACGTAAATTTATTCAAAGACATCGTTGTCGCTGCTGAACCGTTTATTGTGCATGATTTGTATATATTTCCACAACCGTTTTGTTGTCTGAATTTTTTTTTTTTTAGCATTCAGTTTTCAGAAGCTCTGCACTTTCAACCAGTTCGAACCCCAATAATAAACGAGTGTGATGTGCAAGAGAGTGCAGGTGAACACCAACAAATCCAGATCATTTGCAAGTACGATATACTAACTTGATCTGCATCAAGTGCAGTGCAGCAAATGCGGTCATTTTTACTGATCGTCACCTGCACACCCATTATACAAAGTATATAGAAACACCAACTTCTGGGGTCTCCAATTACATAATATCGAAAATTGCACGCAGAAGATATATCAACAACTACAACAAATTATTATAATGATGTTCCTCTCGACTACTTCCCTCCAATGCATACAAAAAAGTTCATCTGCACAAACATTTGAAGCCCCGCAAAACCTCCCAATATAAACCACAACGCCATCATCATGAAGCTTCTGGAAATGGCGACTGGCGACAGCCTTCCGCCAACTAATTCACTACCAACCATCACTTCTTATTCAGTCGATGGGAAAATCAAGTTCAAGAGTTGTCCATCACTCGTTGATTGTCCCCCTCGTTTCTAGAAATACCCACCACTCTTAGCGAGTATATACAGCAAGTGCACTCAAGTGCTTCCAATGTTACCGTCTAAATGGCTGGCATCGAGTTGTTATAGTCTGGAGACCAAACTAGGGAACTGGGTCAGATTTTAGGAAACTCGTTTTCTCTTTACTTTTTTTTTTATCATCTGATATGGTAATGCAAAGCAAAAGATATCTTCAAATTGCAAGTAAGAAGTATTGCAATTTGAGAATCGATATAGTTAATCCGATGTGTAACAAATGTTGTTCGAGTACTGTTGGGTGTGACTGACATATTGTATTACAGTTCATTAATTGGAGATTGTGTTGTATACTTGAAGGCACACAAGAATGTATACATGAGATTAGTTTCATTATTTTTAGCTTAGGTATATGTTGAGGAACTTTAAATAAAAAAAATGTTCATGATTTTATTTCCTTAAATTAATTTTTTTCTTTCTTTTACTTTCAGATCGTTTTGGTGGATTACTAAACATTTTGAAACCCCTAACTAATAGGTAAGAATACATTTTCAGTGTAAAATGTTAAATGCACGAAAACGGTACTTCTATATTTCTTACTAAACATAGTTAAACCGTTAGATCATAGGTTTTTTCTTTTCATTCACTTTTTATAACCGTATATAGGGGAGTTCAGGGCTGTAAGTAACAAGGGTAAAAAGAAAAATGAAAAATGTTCGTCTCTTTTAAAGCCATTTAGCTTCAGTGCGTCAATCTTGAATTATAGACATCTAGAAGAAAAGTTATATAGTGGCGGTCCCAAAAATTTATAGGTTTGTAACTTTTTTTATTTTTAATATTTTTGTTGTTCCCCTTAATACAGAATAGATAGGTTATTTTTGTAGACACAAATGGCTAAGTTCCTATATATGTGAATTTTTTTTGCTAAAAACCTTAACAACAGTTAAGTTACAATTACTTTGTACATAAGAGGTACGCAGTTTTGTTATTTCGAGAAAATTAAATAAAAAACTAATTCTTTGAATAGCAAATACGTATCCGTTCTTAATGAGCTAAAACAAAAATTCGAATTTTGATCACATCACATCACATAAAAATATTTTTTTTTAAATTTTAAGCAAATCAGCCCAACCGTTTAAGTTCCAGATCCATGAATAGTAGACGTGCAGAGTCATAGACGCACCTACCGTTTGACGGTTCTTGACGAAATCCACTTTTTTGGTCTTCTCCATCATAGTAATGCTCAGTTTTATTACATAAACCTTAGAACCCTTTTTACGGTTCTTAACACACAAATATTTCAGACATGTTTGAAGAATTTTTGTTTTTTTTTAAATTTTTTTATCGTCAACGTCTTTTAAAAAGTTAATTAATTTTTGATAAATTAAAACAGTGTTTTTGATTTCTCACAAGAAAATTGTGTTATATAATTTTTAAAATATAATATGTATTAAAAGAAAGAGTGATAGTCAATTAGGAAAAAAAATATCTTTGCCCAATGAAATATTAAACAAAAACCTATATACAGTCGACTACCTCTAAATTGAATTTTCAGCGGATATCAAAACTATTTCGATTTAGAGAGGGATTAATATTTTTTTTTGTTTAAAAGCATTTATTTAATTAACAAATAAGGTTACAAAAATTAAATAAATAAAGAGAAGCTTGTTGCGTTTATGGCTCATTAATTCATTATTATCTCAGCAAAATTACTTAAAAAAATTGGTAACTCTTGATTGGGTCATCACCTTAGTTTCAGTGGTCGCCCGTTTAAAAAAATGATTCTATTTTAAAAAGGCAGTATATAGTCTGTCATATCAATTGCAGATTGAAATATTCCAAATGCGTTTTTAATATAATTTTTTTCTGGGGTTTCAATTTAATTATTTCGTCTTCTTCTTCTTTTGTTCCACTCTGGTCTTCATCTTTTGCCTTAGCAGCATTTACTTTTGCTTCCAAAATTGATTAGGTACCTACTTCTGTGGATACGATAGGTATCGTCATCGACTTCAACATAATCCTTCCAATTTTTTGATTTTATTTTCCGCAAAAGAAAAAAATCGACTTTGAAGGATTGAAAATAGGCCAAGAGTCGAAAGAATGTACATATAAACAGTCGACTCTCCCTAAGTCGAATTTCTCCGTAAATCGTATTTTGTCGCCATATTTTATAATTCCATTCAATTTTCTATACAAAAACCCTTCTCTTAGCCAAACTCCCTCTAAGGGAGAGTCGACTGTATTTAGGTATTCGAATTAGAACAAATTTCGATTTAGAGGGTTTTCGACTTAGAAAATGGTTTTTGTATGGAAAATTGAGGGAATTGGAAAACAAGTTTCGGAAGTAATTAACTTGAGTTAAACTCTCCTATTTGGTATGAACTCTCACTGAAAAACTTGACCTTAAGAACATGGAAAGAAGAATAAAGACAATTGAATTTTAAGTTAAAATTTAGTTTACAATTTAAATATAGTAGAAAATAATATATCTACATTTATATGTGAAAAAAGTTCTACTTCATAATTTGCTTTATTTCTATCCTTGGCACAGTTTTCTCAACAATAGTTTTAAACTTAAATTCATTATATCTATTAATTAATTCCTGCGAGGATCGAAGCATTGTTGCAAAATTCAATCAGTTCTAAAGCTGCTTATTTTATGAGATAAATAATAAATGTATACAATACCAACAACACCTTTTCCTTAAATTATCGCAGCTAATTTTACAAAACATTAAACACAAGAAAAGGAAAACAAAATCATTATCAATCATCAATTCCATAAAAAACCAAAGAGCTGAGCTGCAAACTAGCTTTCTTCACAAATTATGTCTATTTACTTCGTTGAATTGTTTATAATTCATTTCTCTTTGTTGACTTTAATTGTTTGATTAATTTAAGAAAATGTGAAGTATTTTTTTTTTTAAGAAATTTATATACGCAGTTAATGACAACCAATTATATCGTGTCCCATCCAAACGTGATAATAATTTCAAAATAAGAAAAATAAAAATTATTATAATAACCAAATGTTTTACGTTGGCATTGTTCAAATTTATCTATTCACTTATCTTTATTCACATTACATTTATCTTTTTTTCCTTCATCGCTCTCTTGTGTGTGGCAATATTCTTGTTTTCGTGTTTTATCAATCTGCAACTTCTGTTGAAAGATCTACCCATCAACATCATATCTATACACTTCAACAATCTAAATTGAAAACACTGAATACTGAATACAAAGACGATGTATGTATGTAGGTATGTGAAATATCATGTGAGCTTGTCCATCCAATGTCCATCCTATCCACTGTTTCCTACTGCATCCCTCTCAAAGCTCATCACTTATGACAGCTTGTTTGGCGGCTAGTTCAATGGCATACAGTACATTTCTTGCAACAACATTATCATCAACATCATAGATGAACAGTCAACACCCAACGTCGTTCTTAAGAGTGCAAGTGAGATAGGTGTAGATACAAATTAAGAAGATATACAATAGAAAATGTACAGCATCCGTAGGAACTTCAATCGTGATAAACAAAACATAGTGCATCACAGGAAGCTGGCCACAGGAAAACCTTCTTTTTTTTTTTGCACAATATAAACACACTAATGCTTTATACTAACAACAGCAACAACAACAATAATAACAAAAACAACAATACCATGTGGATTGATTTAAGACATTCGATAAAGATGAAGATAAAATTACAAACTTGGATTATTGGATTGTTGTAAATGATGGTCATTAATTATTTATATGGCTTTCGTTGGCCATAATTATATAGTGTGATGGTCTTATGGTCTTGGTTTGGCAGTGTGACTTACTGTCTGGGCGCGTTTGCGAGCCAGTGTGGTGGCGGTTGGCGCAATGTATGTACCAAAGCAAGTATAAGAGCTTATGAAGCTATTTAGGTTTTACTTTCATCATCATCATCGTCGTTCCATCTATTTTTACGTGATGTTTAAACGCCGACACCACAGCATCACACCGCACCGCGTCAGCCGTCACAGCTGTGAAGATGAAGATGGCACATCAGAAGTTTCCTTATGAGGGTTTTATTATTCGCGCTGGGAGAATGCATCAAATATCGACAAATTGCTGAAGATATTACACAGCTGCCAAGATGATTTTTTGTTTGTATCCGCTTTTGGTTAATGGTAATATTATCTTTAGTGTGAATGGTGGGCGGTAGTTATTGTCTTAACTTTATACTTCAGGTAAATATATATGGCGTCAATGTGGAATTGCGGGAGAAAGGAAGTATATATATGTAATCTTTGGCGAAATTTTAAATTGATGGCTTAGCAGAATAATGATATTGTCTTTGTCTATGCCAATATGAATGACAATAAGCAAGGATTCATGATCGTGAAACTTTCAAATTTCACTTTACCTAAAGGGAATTTTCTGCAGTGAATCTCTCGGTTAAAAGTTAAAAAAGCAAATCGTGACATCAACTTCAGCATAGTATGATATTTTGTCATTATACAAACAAAGACGACACATGGCCGATAATAATTCTAGAGTGAATTTCAACGAAATATATATATGTTTTGTTTGAACTTTGAAGGATCATTTTGGTAAAAAATTTAGCTGGGATATTTATTTATTTAACTCAGCTAAGTACTAGCTTTACAAAGAATTTACAAAGAGTTTATATACAGATTATGAATAGTTGGCAAAAAAAGTTAACTTGAATTTACTCGTTAAATTTATTCTTTGATCAAACAAATTGATATATTTATCATTGAAATAATTAAATAATTTAAACATTCTATTTAAAGGAGAAAATTGTTCATAGTTGGTCCGATAGTTTGAGATATGTATTCAATCGGTCAAATTCCTCAGGGTTTTTTGGGGAACATTAAAGTTTATACGAGACAGAAGGTGCAAAGAGTCTATATTTCCATTTATTAATTTAAAAATGAAGACAAAACATAAATAAGAACGTCTGCTCTCAAGACTCGGCATATCAATAAGTTTAAGTCTATGGTGGTAAGGTGGAAGATCGTAGGGATTATCCCATCCTAACCCCCTAAGTGCAAATCTTAGGAACCTGTTTTGGACCAGCTCTAGCCTGGCTTTATGGCAGGCATAATTGGGTGCCCAGACCTGACTTGCGTATTCTAGAATTGGTCGAACAAAAGTTATGAAAAGTTGTTTTATAACAAAAGGATCAGAAAATTGTTTTGACTCTCTCTTAATCCAACCAAGAATTGAATTGGCCTTATTAGTTATAGAGTTTATGTGTTGTATGAACTTAAGTTTGTATCTATAATCTATATAAATAAAATTGATTGTAGAACACATACCAAACTTATCTAAAATACAAGGTTGGACTGTTATGCATGTCTAATAAGTCAGACAGTCCTTTGGAACTTCGGAAGCAGAAGTCACATGAAAAACATTTTTTTTTTCATTTTCATTTTGAAATTTTGCATCTGTCAGTTTCCACAAAATTAAAACTAATACTTTTATTTTTATTTATTCATCTACGATTCTACAGGGTAACGCAATTTAATCAACCTATCGGAAGATGGTATAATTTTTTCAAATGGCGTCGTACGTCAATCATATTTGACATTTGTAAGCTACTGCAGCTGTCTAGTTCACAAATATCAAATGATTAACGTACGACGCCATTTGCATAAATTATAACATCTTCGATAGGTAAATTAATTTTGGCAAAGTGATTAATTTAGCGTCAGATATTAATATTTAAAGATTCTTTAATATTAGTGTGGTTATAAAATAAAAACCCAAAATATTACCGAAAGCGTGATAAACAATGAAAAAGATCCAATAGTGCCAAATCGTCAGATTTTTGCAAATTTCCTTACATTACTATGAGTTTGATGATCTTCAAAGACCCGCAGTTGTTGGGGTCAGGTAATGGGCCATACGTTGAGTTAACCATTTTTTATATACCTATACATACATATTCCTATTCTTTAGATTCATGCTAGTGTTTCTAATTTTTTATCCAGCTTTTTACTGTTTTGACAACAACACTCTTTGTCACGAAATTAAATTATAAGGGTATTCATTGCAATGTTGTAGGATACTAAACAATTGATTACAATTTGGTAAAGTTTACGATTTGGTTAATGAACTGGCAAATTTCGTATGTGAAATGATTTATTTACACAATGTGGGTAAAATTCCACAAGGATTTTGCTGCGGAAAATTTTTTGATAAACATAACCAAACGTCATCGTGACTTTTAGAATTAGGTGTGTTCAGAAATATGATATATTATATATCTCAGAGAACTTAAAAAAAATCTGCTCGCGTTCTGTAACCATTGCGCATTGACATTTGTTGACATAAAAGTTGTGAAATAAAATTTACTCGATTTGCCATTCCAGCATAGTTGAGGTTCAAGCTTCAAAGTTACAACTGACATTGTTAGTAGGTATGCCTACGCTTAAACATTTCTAATGTTAAAATGTAGTTCAGTTCATACAAAAAAAAAATAATTAGGAAGTTTATATTTTCTGAGGCTGAGTATTGTTGATCAGCATTGTTAATTTACACAAATCCAAAATGGGCCATATGGATAGACAAAAGTAAATGCTTATACTTGTTCAGACATATACTTGTATTTGTTATGCTTTCCGAATTGTCATAGAAGTGAAAAGAACCATTTCTTTTTTTTTTATTCTTCTTTCATTAAATTTCAGTTGAGCTCAGGACCACTTTTAGTACCAAAAACGAAAGTGAACTAAACTGAAGGAACAGTAGATTTCCAACATTATGGGTGCGATTTTCTTGTATCGTTCGATCGTTTTCATCTAATTCCCTTCGGGCTTAAAAAATTGCGACTTTTGTCGTATATCTTACATTTTTTTAATCATTCGGCTCCGATTTCAGGTTAGTTTGGAAGAGGTTCTCCATTTAAAAATAACTTTGAAATCTGAACACGCTTATTTGCATACATATTAATTAGAAGTTTAATACTTGATGTTTAACGAACAGCTGATTTAATAGGTGCGTTTCTTTACTTTAAAACTCTATCCAAAACTGCACATTTTTTTTTTATATGAACATTGACAGACTAATGTGTAGAAATTCACACAAATGTACAGAGTTTCAAAGTAATGGAACACACCTAATTACACAGCATTCAACCAAATGAATTAAAAAGGGTGTTCACCCTAACTTTGGTGTAAACATATTATTTTACACAATTTGTAAACTTACGAAACTGCAGGAATACCCTTAATATCTCTTTTTTATTAATTGTTGGCCTACAAATTTTAATTTAATATAATAGGTTGTTCTATATTTGACAGTTATTATCAAACACAAATCTTTGTATTTTAACATTTAACTTAAATAAAGAAACACTATCAAATCAAATGATCTCCGATACTCATATATTAGATGATTGCTTCCATGCTGCGGTGATTCTCAAACTTTTTAATCCCACAACAGAATATTTATCTTTTTGTTTTTTTGTTTAATAGTTTAGCAATCTTTTCGTTTTCATTTGAAATGGAAACCACAAAGAAGAAATCGAAATATATTCAAAAAAATGTCATCTATGAAAACTATGAAGTTAAGCTTAAATTTAATTGGAAACGACAGTATTGTTTAGTGAATTACTATGCAGCTCACAATGGCTGCATCAACTATATAATACACATATGTATGTATAACGACCGTTTGTTTGAATTTTTTTCTTCGACCAATATTGAAATAGAAAATACCAAATTAAAGATATAAATACTTAATGGCTCATAAATTGTTCGATGTTCAGCGTTATAAAAATTCCTATTCATTTAGTTTACTTTTCTTTTTTAAATTTTAAGACAAAAAAGAAATAAAAATAACTTTCTTTGTAAGCTTTCAAAATCGCATTTGTTGGTAGATCATTTATATGCGCAAGCTGACATACTATATAAAAGCAATTTAATAATATTAAAGCAGCTGTAAGATTGATTACCTAGGCATCTTATAGAGTTTATTCATTAGATGATTATAAGGAGATTTTCTCAATTTAACATACATATGTATATAGCAGCGTGATGCTATTGACGGCACTATCTGATCCTGCCAATCAATCAATCAAGAATTCTTATATTATATAGAGAGCTTACAAGAGACCAAGCACATAGTAAGCCAAAGTGATCCGTAGATACTTAAGAAGTGACATTTTGTACATCAGACAGCCACCACACGATTCGTGTGTCGTATACATGCATGAGGATCTTTTCAATTACAACGTATAATCCAAATTACTGGAATCGTTTTCTGAATATGATTGATTAACGCAGACGGTAGTCTTAGAGTCACTTTAGCTGCTAAGTCATTGATAATTGAGTCTTTAATTAAAAAAAAAAAAATAAAAAGGGAAAATAAAATGCAGTCGGCATAATTCAAAAGCGGGAAAAGTGCTCTTATAATGATTAATTATCACGATGACATTGGACTATGAACAGAAGAAGGTTTGGGCGGTCGTCATGGTCTCTATAAAATCCAATTAAAGGTGTAATAGCTTATGTTTGATTTCTGAAACCATTGCTCTGATTGATGTATGTATTTCTTTTATATACAAGAAAATTCTTGAAGTGAAATTTGACTAATTGAGAAATCAATTTAAGATTATTCAAAACTAACTGACAGAGTACCTAGCCAGATTTTAAGTTACAGCAAAGGATGACACTAGACAAACTAATAGAAATTGGACATTACGATAATAAGAAAGACGAAAAAGTGCGTCTCGCAATTCAGTCCGTCGCGTCGCGTCGGTCTGTCTGTCTCACTGTTTCGGTACAGTTTAAACACATATGAAGACTTTCTTATAATTGCTACCTACCTAGCGTTTTTGGGAAATTCCATCGCCACGTTTTCTTTTTTTTTCATTTTTGATGGGCCTGGCAGTCGTGAATTAATAGCTATAACTCCAGCCTATAAAAACTTGGTAGTAGCTCACTCAAGTGTTGTTGTTTATTCATACCTTCAATATTAATCGGTTTTTATTAAACTTGACACCAAGCGGTTTTTTTTTTTTTAAATATCTGTGTATAATGTAATGACTTGTGACGAGGAAAATTAGTAAGAGGCAAACAACTTTCAAGCAAGTCTCAAACACTCAACTTTTGAACCTCTTGTAGGTGTCAAATTAGGCCAGGCGAGCACATGCAACTAAACAGTTTGGTTTCGATTTTGAGTAGGTACTATAGATCCTCTTTATAGATTATAGTCTAAGGCAAACTGGCCTGAACCTAAAATTTCAGTATATCAATACATTTTGATGGTTGCTATATGATAAAAATGGGCTGAATCTGAAAATGCCGGGTATACTTTTGACAGCCTTGAGCGTTTTGAGAATATGACGTCATCAATAAAGGACGTCTGTCAAAAGGTTGCAACTAGTGTGCAATTAATTAATTGCACTCCAACCCCCGTCCTGAAAGATATTTTTCGCACTAGGGCAAAAGGTGCCTTTGTTGACACACCAATAATTATAAAATTCAACAACAAGAAAGACAAAAACACCTTGCTATATTCCATAAGTAAACGGTATAAAACTTCAAAACCATCTATCTGCCTTCGTGATATAAATATGAATTCTGATAATCGAATCTATGTACGTAAATGAAAGTTTAACTACCCACAACCATATGGTTTTTCGTGAAGCTTATCATCTCAAACATCAAAAGAAGGCCTCATCCGTCTTCACACGAAATGGCCAGGTATATGTACGTCTCACACCACAGAGCGATATAGTTTTAATTACTTCCCATGATCTCTTGAAAACAACAATTGCATCCCACGAGAGATATGACAACAGAACTACAGGCGAGGGAACGATCTCTGATAACGATGAATCACCTCAACAGCTTGCGTGAGCTACGCACAATTATTTTTGTTACTGGTTTTGTTCTTCTGCACTTGCAGTCTTTAAAATTTCTTTTACTTAACGAATTTGAATTATTATTATTGAATTTTTGTAAAGGCAATTGTTTTTCTAAGTTATTTATATGTATAATTACTTGAATTTTTTTATTTTGCACTCTAAACATATCTTTGTTTTTGTAGAGCATCAATATGAATGTCTGTGCACACTGTCTCTTATAGTAAGTATATCAGAATATATTATTCTTTTAATATTTTCATTTATGATTACAAGCGGTAGTAATGGGGTTCATGGTGGTGGTGTTCTTGATAACTCTCATGTTAAATATTTTGTGCAATCAGAAAAAAGGTTTGAATGTGTGCCATATTAATGCGCAAAGTCTTAATGCAAAACTTGATGAATTTCGAAATCTATTTGTTGGGTCGTGTGTAGATGTTTTGTATGTAACCGAGACGTGGTTTAAACCTGGGATAAGTAATGTTCTTTATTCACTTAATGGCTATAAGGTTTTTCATGTTGACAGGCAACATAGCAGTGGCGGGGGCGTTGCTATTTACATAAAATATAAAATATATGCTAAAATGGTCTGTTGTTCAAACCCAGGAGATGCTATTGAATATTGTTTTTTGGAAATTATGAATAGAAGAAATAAGACTTTATTGGGAGTAGTGTATAGACCCTACAATTCCATAAATTTAAATCCTTTTTTGCGCTATTCTTGAAGACGTATGTTCTTCTTTCTCCGAAGTTTTAATCAGTGGCGATTTCAATTGTAATGTTCTTGCACCTGAAATTTCCGAAGGCTTCATCAAACAATGCATTCGCTTAATTTGTATCCTTTTAATGCGACTACACCTACTCATTTTACAAATACCAGTGAAACCCTTTTGGATCTATTTCTTGTAAGTGAGCGTACCAATGTTGAATTTTATAGCCAATTATCTACGCCGGTGTTTTCAAAGCATGATCTTATCTTCATGACGTTAAAAAGTGATCTGCAATATTCGCCCTCCAACCTATACTTATAGAGACTTCAAAAATTTAAATACTGCGACCTTGGAACAAGATATTTTCCAACTAAATTGGCAAGAAGTTTATTTCATGGTATCTCCAGATGAACAAATTAAATTTTTTCAAAATAAAATACGTAGTCTATTCAATGCTCATGTACCTACCGCTTAAGACAAAAACTGTAAGGTTTCCAAATAACTGTTGGTTTACTCCTGAAATTCAAAGGTTAAGAAACCAACGAGATTCTGTATATAAAAGATGGAAAAGGTTCAAGTTGCCGGAGTTTTATGAAGATTTCTGCTTGTTACGAAACGAAGTTAACTCCAAGATCAGGCATGCGAAAAAGTTATACTATTCCAAGCGGCTTGATAGTAGTCAACCGTCGTCAGTTTTGTGGAAAAATTTGAGAGATCTGAGGGTCGGTCGGAATAAAACTCAAGACTTGGATGCAATCAATCCGGATGAACTTAATGTCTCAAAGATCTACCTCTACAGTTATAGCATCTTCTTATAGCATCAGCGCTAATTCTTTTCAGTTTTCAAGGATTGAACAAACAGATGTTGTTAAGGCTATCCTGAGCATTAAATCTAAATCTGATGGTCTTGACGAAATCCATCCACTTTTTGTTAAAATCATTCTCCCACATATTCTGCCGGTATAAACTTAAATTTTCAATTCAATTATCTTAACATCACGTTTTTCTGCAGTATGGTAAAATGCTAAAGTAGTTCCTATACTTAAAACACCGGGTACTCGATTGTGTGAGCCTGAATACAGACCCATTTCAATTTTACCATATCTCTCAAAAGTCATGGAAAAACTTCTTCACATTCAATCATCTTGTTTTTTGAAAACAAACAATCTTATTTGTAAAAACCAGTCTAGATTCAGACCCCCGCATAGTTGTGCGTCGGCGTTGCTAAAAGTATCTGATGATATAAGAATTGCAGTCAGTAATGAATTGGTAACGTTTTTACATCTGCTGGATTTTTCGAAGGCATTCGACACAGTTGATCATATGCTTTTAGTATCTAAGCTTAAAAACAATTTCAGAATTTCTAGTAACGCTGCAGACTTAATTCAATCCTATCTGTGTGGAAGAAAACAGTTAGTGTATTTGAGCGAGGATTGTAGATCACAATTTCTTGATATATTGAGTGGAGTTCCTCAAGGATCCATTTTAGGCCCACTTCTTTTTACAGTTTTTATAAATGATTTACCCCAATGCGTCAGTGAAGCAAAAATCCATATGTATGCAGACGACGTGCAGCTTTACTTTTCTGCAAATTTGGATTAATTGAAGATGGTGTTGTTAGGCTAAACGGCGAGTTGGACAATATCGCCACTCTCTCAATAGATAGAATACTATAGAATTACTTTTTTAGATTTATGATATAAAAAAAGACTTGCGTTTTCAAATTTCTTTTCTCGCCAGAACTAAGCCGCAGCGGTTTCCTTACTTAGTTTAGGCACACTATTACTATTACTTGCTGATTAAAGTATTGCAGAATGGCTTAAGAATTGTATACTTAGAAGATATGAAGAGAGCCAACTGAGAGGCTGTATACGACCTCAATTCTCACTCAGGATCTTCTTCTTACTTCTCGTATGTCAATATTCTAGTTGTCCTTAGTTTGCGCTGCAGGATTTTTGCATATACATCTTTTGCCACCTCATTCCGGTTACCGGTATGAATACCCCTTAGAAGAAGAAAAGAGGAACGGGCATATCGAGGAAAAAGGGAGACATTTTTCAAAATAGTGTGAGTTACACAGACACAAATGCATCCACACAGGCAGGCGTGCAGTTAGACAGCTAAATGCCCAAAGGAATTTAGATCTGTTTTTTTGAGGAATGTGTTTTGAGATTTAAAATCAATAAAATAGTAAAAAAGCTTCCAAAATTAAAAAACAAGTGATATAAAATGAAATAAATTGAAAACATGCAATATCTTCATTGAAAAAAATAAAAATGAAAACTACATGCAGTGCTGCCTTATCTTCTTATTCTGAGGAATACCCTTAATATATTTTTTGACAATAAATAATGTGGTTTCATTTCAAAGCAAAATGACACTTTTCAATTTTTTTTTAACTAGTAGCTATTTGGATGCAAAATGACATATGTAATTATAAATCTTTTTTTTTTAAACGGCTTATTTGAATAACTTTTGTATACCACTTGAAAGAAGAAACAAAAATAGTACTCTACAACTTTTTGGTTTTTATTGAAATTCAAAACATAAATAAGTTTTTTTAACGAAAACCTACAAACAGCTTTTCCGAAAATTCATAAATTTTGACTTATGTTTGCTTTTAAAGCGACGATACAAAAATTATAGTTTTGTCTCAGTCATCTTTGACTGTTGCAGGCGTCTTCCATACATTTATAATATTGTTCAAATCGTCATCACTTAAGTATGCTAATATGTTATCGGAACAATCATATGGCAGACCGAAATAACATTTTAGAAACTCCTGAGCCTGTTCAAGCAATAGACGTCTTTGAATACACTTTTCGAAGTTTCTTTTAATTTTCCAAGCATGCATTAGAAACTTAGATTTATATTTGTCTGATTCAAAAACTCGTTTTATATCTTCATTTCTAGCATACCTTGCCAATGAATGGATACTTTTCGTCAAAATATCAAAAAAACTTAGTTTAGTATTTGAAATTTTCTCATTTTTTAATTCCTCCATTTCATCTTTATGATTTTTTTCCCAAATTGCAAGTAGGTGTTCATATTCATCCCAATATTTATGATCATAATTTGAATTTCCAAAACAATAATAAAAAGGGGGTGGGGGAATGCAATCATTACTGTCGTTGTGGTGACCGCGAAATAACCGGATTAATTTAGATCCCGAAACCTAAAATTGGTTGAAAGGATTGGTGTTGAAATGTTTTATAAGAATAAGGAAATAATATTCCTGTTTCGTAACTTTTTTTTCAAAAATTTTCCCAAAAACTGTTTTTTTTTTGTGAAATTGCGCAAAAAATTTCCAAAAAACTGAGTTTTTTTTGTGAAATTTTGCAAGAGATTTCACGTTACCAAACAGACCAAATAAATCATAAAACAATATGTACTTACAAAATCCATTTTGCTTTTTTCTGCTGCTCTTGCTGTTCACTGTTAGTTAATGAATGCGTGATCAAATATTTAATAAGAATATAAGGACCTGATAAATCATAAAACTATACTCCAAATATATTTTGCTTTTTTCTGCTGCTGTTCTTGTTCACTTTTGGTTGATGAATGAGTAATGACGTGTGACGAAGAAAATTAGTAAGAGATAAGGCTCCTCCAACCCAACGCGAAACATTCGGAACGATGACGAAATTTGAAACAAAGATAAAAAGATGTACTTTATTAAAGAAATTGGTTTTGAATATATTATTATTACCATATACATACATGTATGTACATATGTATGTATATTACTACATAACTTCAATGATGATATCAGTTTTTGAACTGGGTTTTTATATGTACAATAAAGAAAAAGTTCGTTCATTTAGATAAGTAGGTATTGAATTCTCATGATGAGAACTTAACAAAGCAACCACCACCAAACAAAGCGAAAACCATAAAGTTCAAATTTTATGTGTTGTACTTAATCTGGTTTGGAATTTCAGATGAAAATTCAGAAGAAACGTAATTAAACGTAACTAAAAGTCATATAACTTTTTATGACAGCTGGCCAATCAGAAGCTCTAAAAATACAAAATTTCTGAAATTTCAGATTAAAACGTAATGCATTGAACTCACCCGATTACAAATTTCATGATAAATAACAAAAAGTAGTGTATAAACGAATGTTCCAATTTTATTAATTTAAAGTTTTAATAAGTTCAAATCAAATAAATCAAATATTAAATGAAAATGAATTTTAAAATTTCATTTATGTAAAGTTCTTATTAATACGAAATCATTTTTTTGTATTTTCTAAGATATTTATTAAAAGACATTCTTGGAAATTAAGAAATTCTTGGAAATTAAAAATTAAAAATAATTAAAATAACACACACAAAATCGGTTTATAACAATGTAAATTTATTTTAAAAACAAGAAGGAAGTTGTGGAACATACCTAATAAATAAAAAGTTACTGACATCACTGCATATATACCACTGATCTCTATAATACACTGGATAGTGAATAGCCAGAGATGGCAGAAATGCGATTTTTTTTGATTTACTACATTTGTTACGTGTGCTACATAAATGAGGTAGTTAATGTAGTTGAATGTAGTTAACGTAGTTAAATGTAGCAGACGTAGTGCTAGACGTCAAAATGTAGTTTGAAATATCAATTCAAATGTTAAAAACTGTAAATTAAAAGAAAAAGAAACTGTCGTTGCTCGTCGCCGGTCGCTACTTATTTTTTGTGAGTTGCTTGCTTTGTATTTCGTGTTTCGTCGATTAATTAGGTATGTCTCGTTGTTTATAAATCTTTATTAATAGGAAATTATAAAACACATTATTTTTTTTTAATTCTTTTTTGAAATCTAACGTTTTGTGTGTAGGTAGCATACGTAACAAATGTAGGTAGTTAATGAAAGAAATCAGGCGTGTAGTTTACCCGATTAACTACGCGTAGTTAACCGAGTAGATTACCTGACGTAAACTACTCTGCCATCTCTGTGAATAGCCTATAGTGTATAACAGTTTTTGTGAGGCAAGTTTTTTAAAGGGTACCAGCCACGACCTCAAATCTCGCTCTATACAAACGAAGAAAGAGATTGAAGATATTTGCCGAAATTGAGCATTTATTTTATATCAGTTAATGTCAACAAGCATTGCGGCTGTAAATATTGAAAAAAATATAAGAAAATGCAGGTCCAGTAGCGTCCATTCCGCTGGCGCCGCTGTTACACTGTTATATAAGGGTACCGGCCACGACTATATTTTTGCCTCAAAAATTTTGTATGAATACACTATCCAGTGTATATAGAGATCAGTGATAAAGGGTGATTTTTTAGCTGGTTTGGTTTTGGCAACACTGGTTTTGACAGCTGACGTGTGTTTAGTACCTTGTGTCACTGTCAAACAGCTTCAGTTTGGTTTGCAATTTAACCATGGATCGTCTTACAAATGAACAACGCTTGCAAATTATTGAATTTTACTATCAAAATTCGTGCTCGGTTCGAAATGTTCATCGCGCGCTGCTTCCATTTTATGGTCGGCATTCTCGACCTTCTGAGCAGTCTATTCGGAAGATTGTGACCAAATTTCGCACCAAATTTACTTTGTTGGACATTAAACCACCAACACGTTTACGTACTGTGCGTAGTGAAGAAAATATTGCGGCCGTATCAGCTAGTGTGACAGAAGACCGCGAAATGTCGATTCGGCGCCGTTCCCAGCAGTTAGGCCTTTGTTACAGCACTTTTTTTTGCCCGAAATGGAAGTTCTTGACTTGCATGATATGTGGTTTCAACAAGACGGTGCCACATGCCACACAGCACGCGAAACAATGGCGCAATTGCGAGGCGAGTTTGGTGAACAGTTAATTTCACGTTTCGGGCCGGTCAATTGGCCGCCTAGATCGTGCGATTTGACACCATTAGACTATTTTTTGTGGGGGTATGTCAAGGCTAATGTCTATAGGGATAAGCCCGCTTCGATTGACGCACTGGAAGCCAACATCCATGCATTCATTCGTGAGATACCGGCCGATATGTGTGAAAGAGTATGCCAAAATTGGACTCAGCGGATGGGCTACCTGAGACGCAGCCGCGGTCAACATTTGCATGAAATTATCTTTAAACATTAAATTGCAAGGTTCAAACTATCGATTCAAATAAATATTTCATTCATTTTTTCGAATATTTTTGTGTTTTTTTTTAAAAAAAAGTTCTAAGCCTCTTAAAAAATCACCCGTTATATACATATCCATTAGTCATGGTTCAAAGCAAAACGTTTTTTTAGCTTTGTATTTTTTTTTGCATTAAGCACTTCCCGAAAAATTGAAAAATATATCATTCGCACATTTAAAATGTTTTGCATCTATTATTATGACCTAGATTTTGGCAAACAAAATTAATAAAACATTGCAGGTTTTATTTCAAAACAGAATGACACTTTTTCAATTTTTTTTTAAACTATGACATAAGTCTAAATCTTTTTTTTTTTAAACGTCTTATTTGAATAGCTTCTATAAGAAAGGAGAAAAACAATAATACTTTTTTACTCTACAACTTTTTGGTTTTTATTGAAACTCAAAATTAAAATAATTTTTTTAAGTAACGCAAAACTACAAACAGCTTTTCAGAAAATTCATAAATTTTAACTTATGTTTGCTTTTCAAGCGACGATACAAAGATTATAGTGTTGTGTCAGTCATCTTTGACTGTTGCTGGCGTCTTCCATACGTTTATAATATTTTCTAAATCGCCATCACTTAAATATCCTAATATGTTATAGGAACAATCATATGGCAGACCGAAATAACATTTTAGAAACTCCTGAGCCTGTTCAAGCAATAGACGTCTTTGAATACCCTTTTCGAAGCTTCTTTCAATTTCCAAAGCATGTATTGGAAACTTTAATTCATATTCGTCTGATTCAAAAACTCGTTTTATATCATCATTTCTAACGAACCTTGTCAATGAATGGGTACTTTTCTTCAAAATATCATAAAAACTTAATTTAGTATTTGCAATTTTCTCAATTTTTAATTGCTCTATTTCATCTTCACTCTCTTGTTCCAGAATTGCAACTGTGTTATAAAAACCATCATCATCAATACGTATATTTCCACGCGTCCCACATACATAAATGCCTCTGCTATCGCAACGCAGAAAGTTTCTTGTAAAATTTTTATTGTTGTTGCGGCCACCTTTCCGGATTGATTTAGATCCCAAAACCTGAAATTGGTTTAAAGGATTAAAGGAGTGTTGAAATATTTAATAAGAATAAGGAAATAATAAATCATAAAACAATATGTACTTACCAAATCCATTTTGCTCTTTTTTTCTGCTGCTGTTGCTGTTCACTGTTGGACGTTGGTTGATGAATGAGTTGAGTAATGACGTGTGACGAAAAAAATTTGCTAAGAGATAAGGCTCCTCCAAACCAGTGATGTCAGAAGAGATTTTAAAAATCCCACCAGATTCGAAAAAAAAATCCCCATTTTTGTACTGGACGGAAAAAAACCCACCATAATACCGAAAAATCATGACGCTTAAAAGATTGCAATTTTTCAATTAAAACAATGACACAGATTTTTCTTTTTGAGCTTTTTTTTATTCGCAAAATAGATCAAATGCAAACACATGAGGTGACGCACTAAAGATTTCAATAAAAGTCTTGTTATTTTATCTTCTATTTTTGGGACTAAATAGTCACGAGATTGAAATTATGCAAGTGTGTTTTAATCAAACAAATTATTTTTTTAAACGTTGCTATTCTTTGTAACAATGATGGGGCTAATTCAGAGGAAAGATTTAGCTGCTTGTTTTACAAGATTTTGCATGTGAATGCCTTGTTTTAGAGTCAGACAAAAAATGTTTGTTCTCTGGGGTAAGTCAATTATTTTAGGTAGATGCGAGCACCAAGAAGGAAGATTGCTGTTGCATTTTAGTGAACAGAAAACTTCGGTTGGAGTAAAATAGGTAGGTAAGTTGCTATATTATTTTAAAAATATTATTTTCCTCCCATAAAAAAGCGTTTGATATATTTAACCACTGGAAATCTCACCATAATTTCTTTTTCTCATCATTATTTCCACTAAACTGATTTTTTCCCAACATTTTTGTTGGGAAAACCACCAATCTGGGAACACTGCTGTACTGAAACTTGAAATAAATATATATTTATAAGAAATAGGTTTTGAATACACTGGCTTAAGGGGGTTTTTAATTGTTAAACACGATTACTCACAAAAATTCCTCACTTTAGCTGTCACCAAGGCCAGCCCCACCCAAACTTGCACCCTGTGCCAGATTTTTTGAAAACGAACATATGGTTGGTCCGGTCCGGTCGCTGGATTTCGTAAATTCCTTTGAACAACCGGTCAACCGGTTTGGCTGGTTAGCGAACGTACCCAAAACCAAACTTTAATTTATATATACAGATTATGATCTAGAATCTAAATTTTGGCAAACAAATTTTTTTTTTCTATCTTTTAAACAAAATTAATCAAACATTGCAGATCTTATTTGAAGACAGAATGAGACTTCTTCAATTTTTTTTTAAACTAGTAGCTATTTGGATGCAAAATGACATAAGTCTAAATTTTAACATTGAAAATGTTTATAGGATCGTTTTGAGAAAAGTACCTATGGTGATACCAAAATGATTAAATAAAATGAATTCAAAGATATAATGAATGAACTCTAGCGTATAGGGACCAAACGATCGAAATTTTGATTGGTGTTACCGAAATAATTACCAAAATGAATAAAATGAACCTAAATACACAAACCTACAAGACAGGTTGATCATCGCCAATTGAGGAGCTTCAGTGGAGGATTGTTGAAGTTGTATTTATAAGATCCGAAAATCACTCGATTTGAGCTGACTTATAAGTTTATTACTCACGTTATAGTTATCGGATGTTCATTATTAAAGTAGATATAATTAAAGCTAGAATGACAAACTAAAAATCTGCATCAAACGTTTTACAAAAACGTACAAAATTTCGTGAATAATTATGTAATTCCCAAATAAGAAGGCAACCGGGAGAAACAAAAAGAAAAAAAAAACAACAAAATAATATGTATGTACATAATAACATATGTACCTACAAAGAATAATATTGCTGTTTGGGTGAAGACGGTGGAGTGTGTGCAATGAAAAAACACCACTGCTCTGTGACAAGCAAAATTGGCTTCTAGTCCAGTCAATAAAGCTTTGACTCGGAAATCGCCGGAATGCTGGATTTTGGTATATAAGCCTTCTCATGGTGTTCTTAAGAAACTGTCAAAATGTCAAAATATAAGCGACGCGGCCACTAACAAATTTACGGGAGGGGTTCAAAATTGTTTTTCAGGAATAACTCCCAAATGGTAAGTTGTACAAAAAAAATGTCAGAGACTAATAGTTGTTGCTTGGAAATTTCCCACAAAAAAAACATTAACATAATTTTTTTCATAAAAATAAGCGTTTCTGAAATAAACCAATTGGAAATTTTTTTTTGTCGGTAAATTATATGAATATGATTTTAAGATATCGGCCCACAGTATTTGTCCACCCCTTTAGATGGGAGGGCAAATTAAAAACAAAAATATTGCAAATAGAAAATGAATAAAAAAACACAACGGCAACACATACAATATCATGTTATAACTTTTAAAAACCAGTAATTTATTGTTTAATTATGTTTCTAAATTACGTTATTTTAGTGTTAAGTTTTTGATAAATGATTTTTAAACTTTAAACTTAAAATTCGAATAAAATTCTTACATTTGAGAGTTATTCCTGAAAAACCATTTTGGGTGGCCTTCAACCCCCCGTAAAATTGTTACCGGTGTCGTTCTTGGGACATTACTCATAAGTTTTGGCGAGGAGCTCTTAGAATTCTTTCTTGGTAGTTTCATCCTTCTCTTTCGTATTGGCAGGCGCGCTGATAAGGCTCGAAAGATGTAATTTGACTAGCCTTGATGCGGATTAAGTTGTCACTCTCTCGCTAACCTCTCGGAAGCTTTAAACTCTTTGCCTATAAGTTTTCCTCTGCTCCTTTCAATCTAGTAAACACTTCCCATAACATTAATCGCATTCTTCTATTTTTCTCTCTCCCGGCCCCGGTCCATTCCATCGTTACTTCGGCTTTGATTTTGGCGAGGGCAACGGTTAGCTGTTCTGCTTTTCGGGGCCGTTTAAGTGTACGTAAATTTCATGTACATACATACAAAAAAGTAAAAATATCTCAATTTCCAAATAAGTACATATTTAAATGTATCTCTAATCTGGGTCAACGAAAAAGTAGAACTGTCAAAAATTCGCAACACGCAAAAGATTAACTATGTACCTACAAAAATACAAATAAAAAAGGGAAACCAGATGCAAACATCAAAACCTTGCCACCCAAAATGATCCCAATTATCACGAAAGGCCACACCACCGCGCCGCGCGCCGCTGCCGATCTGACTCACGAAAATATCCAAAAAATAAATAAAACATAATAACTGAATTAATAAGTATAAGCGATGTTGAAGATGACGATGACGATGATGATGATGATGTTGACCAGCAGAAGAACTACAAAAAGGAAAAAAAAAGGTGAAAGTGAAATCTAAAAGAATATTTATGTGTTTTTCTGGCAGGCCTGGTCATCATCATAATATGGTTAATAGCAATCTTCAAAGATAATTATTTTTATTATACAAAATTGGAATAAAATTCCGGTGTCCCAATATTAAAACGATAAGATGAATCTATATGCAGATGAGCCTTGGGCATAGTGCCGGTTTTTTTTTTTTTTTTTTTTAATTTTACTTTCATCTTTGTGAAATGAAAAGTGAAATAAGAATAACAAAAATTTATTCTTAACACAATGGGAACGACAGTTTTGGTCAGCCTTGAGATTTCTTTGTTCTCTTTTTCAAAATAAAAAAATAACATCAAAAATGGCCAACAAAAAAAAAAACAAATTAATATTTTATTGTCACTTTAAAAGCTTCAGAAAGTGACAATTTCATTGTTGTCACGTATATGTACATTTATCGCTCTGCTATTATAGCTTCTTCAGATATTATTGGAATCGCATTCGTATATTACCAGAATCGTATTGGTAAACGAGAAACAGAGTTGGTGTATGTTTCGCAGTAAGTGATGTTGCTTTGCTTGCCGCTAAATAAAATGAAAGTTGTCCTCCTACATTCTTTCTGGCATTAGTTGAGAGTAATCTCTTGGATGGATTTGTTTACTTCTTTATTTGTTTGGTGCGTTTTGTCGATGATCGAGTATTTTTATGGACATTTGTAGCAGAGTTGCGCTTGCAAGATGTACAAAAATACTTATGGCAATAAAATAGACTCAACTATTATAACTTGAAGTTGTTTAGATTGATATTATTTTGGTTGGGTGTTTCAAATAATACAAACATATACGATATAGTCATGTTTTTATGTAGATAGTCCTATACAAAGAAATAAGTATAGCAAATATTTCATCATCAATAACAATACGATAAAAACTTGAACTATTATTTTAAGTAAACGTTATTCTTCTTAGATGAAGTTTTGATATAAAGCTGAGTTTAAGGATCATTGTTTCTGTTGTCTGGTTTGACCCGTTATGAATTCCTTTGGCACTAAGTTAATCATGGTATTATTAATGAATACGGGTAACGGTTTCAGTTTTTTTTTTAATTTTCTTGACAACGACTTTAATGACTTTTATTAAACTTCGTAACCTATGGGGTCCAAACAATTTTATCAAAATGCGATGCAGCTTTTTTGCAAAAAATTTACGTTATCGTTTTGAGGTTTTTTTTTTACGAAAGTTAGGTAATACAATTTATTCATCTATAAGACTTTGTTCGCTATGGTTCCAATCTTTCAATAAATTTCCCGAGTAGCCAAACTATGCAAACGGTCCTAAAGTAACAACAGACAACAAAACAACCCAAACTTTAGTTTCATATTCCGCACTGTTATTCAAATGATGAAAAAGGATACAAAACTGATCACTTCTTTTGTCCTGTTCCTTTGAATCGTATTTATTCGTTTCAAACTAGAGAACGTTTGTTCGGCAAAAGATATTGATATCGGCAGTATTGCAAAAATCCTTAGCAAAAAATAAATGTTCGGAAACTATAGACCGCCATACAAAATTTAGCAAGGTTTTTTGATTAGATTTTTATCTAAGTTCCTCTATTCTTTTGTGTTCTTAAATCAACATTTTTAGAAATTTTTGTCAAGCTTCATTAATTTCAGAAAACACCTCTTCTTCTGCTCGAATCCTTTTATGCCCATCGTGTAAATCTTTGGCGAGATCTTAAGCTTGTACCAAATCTAAATTTACCTTTTGAAATACGCGGTTCAAAGGCGCCGAAAGTTGTAAACCAATTTGATAACCTGAAAACTACTAGAAAATTCGATTTCCATAGCTTTTTGAACATTTTTGCCGTCACTTTCCGAGATTCTTATTTCACAAAAATCATCGGCGGCATCATTTGACACCCATCTAGCTTGATTTAATTTCTTTAAAGTTTTTTTTTTTTTTTGGAATTTTATAAGATTCTTTTTTTCCAGAATTGACTTTCTTTTAGTAAATGAAGGGATGCATTTATGGTATTTGTTCCTCCTTGAAAAAAAAACACGAATAAAGCAATTTTGATCACAAATTCGTGAAATTGTGCACTCATTTTTAAATCGTAGAAAACTTCTTACTTGTCGGAAAAATATAGAAAAGGCAATGATTTGGGAATCCAAACAAGTCAACATATAGCCGATGTATCGCTTTGTTATACAGTAATGTGGAATTTGTTTCAATACCTTTTATGGTTAAGCTGAAAACTCATGGGAGGAATCGTCTTCCCCCCGCCTATGTACGCCTCTGACCTTTTCAATATTGATTTAGATCCGGGCTTTGCATTGTTATCTTTTAGTTTGAAATAACTGTCCCCCAGTTGAGCCCTGGACAAATTCGTGCGGTGTGTTTCGGGTCGTCGCGGTCGTCTTACTGAAAAATTATTTCTTCAGTGAGATAATTTATCAAAAAATTCTGGCAATTTGTTCGATAGGTTAAATAGAAAAGTATTGGTCCTTTCTCATTATACCGTCAATTTTGATCGGCGGCTCTACTTTCTCTCAGGTTAACACCCCCCTACCATGCTTCATATTTTTATTTATTTTAGTTAAAACGAAGACAGAAGTCAGAACTGCAAATTTTATACTACGTTTTCATTGGGGCAATTGATGTAATTTCGTTGAAAATTTCCAAATTCGATTCCAAATTAAATATCTCATTTCCCAAACAAATTCACATTTCGAAATGAACCAAATTTGCACGAAATTTGATTTAAAATTACTTAAAAATTTTATGAACACACCCAAGTGGAATGCATCCAAGGTGGAAATCCATAGAAACTATTGAAAATGTCAAAATTTGTTGTATAAAAAACAGAAACATGAAGAGATCAAAAATTTGCAACGACTGCTTTTAGACGACTGCGATTTGTAAGCGGCGTGTCTTTTTTGGTCTTCTTTCGGTTGCAAGCTTTTAAACGCTACGAATTTTAATAGCTGCAATTTTTGTTAAATGAAAAGGAAACATGTCTTCACACTCTTTACTCTGCTTTTGTCTCAATAAACACGAAAAGGCACACAGAAGAAAGGGCGATAACTCTGCAATTTTTTCAACCTCAGCAATTTTGTTTACCCCGGCCAACACATATGTCCTAGTTTCTTAAAAATCGCAAGGGGTGATTGCATCGTTTAAAAGCAGTCAAACACTTTTCCTGTCATTTACGAAATTACCTCATTTCAGCTCCAATGAAAATGTAGTACCTTTAGACTTCCACTTTTACTATCTGATTCATATGTATTTAATCTGCTAGATTTAAAATTAGTTAAGATTTTAATAACGATTAATATATACGGGAAAAATATAAAAATAATAAAATAATTTTCCCAAAAAACTTGATTAGCGTTTTTTGAATTTTTGCCAAAAAAAACTTGAAAGGTAGGTACATAATTTTGTTTTAAGGAACATTTTATATCTAACTGGCGTTTTAAATACAAAATTTTCAAATCTAAAACATTCTTTATCTTAAATTTATAACGTGGTTTTGAATTTTCTTTATACTTCTACAAACAAAAATTACAATTCTTGCTTTTATCGCTTGAACACCAAAATTCCCCATCGATCTTCCTCTTTCTTGGAACATACCTGTCACAGCTCCTTTGCTGGTCAAAATAAATTACACACTTCAAAATGCTATTCAACATCAGCTTCCATCTAATGAATGTGCATTTCTGTTTCCCCGCTAAACATAAAAGGTAATACTTGCAAGCACCAACGTTAAGATATTCCAAAACTGGTAGCAAGTTTATTTTATTTTTATGTGAGTTGTGATGATAAAATTGATTGAATAAAAAAAAAAAAAACAAAGAAAAAAAGTTAAAAAAAGAGACATTTCAATAAAAATGCCAATTCGACTGCTGTCTTTGGCTACAATGTCTTTCAGTTTATACACATTGTTCTAGCCATAATAAAAAAGTGTTGGGAAAGAAATGTTTCACACTTGAATTAATTGTAGATATACATACATATATCTACATAATATGTATACCTAGTCGAAAGATACTAACTGAAAAAATCAACAATAAAACGGTTTCACTTTCAATATCAAAAATTATTTAAATATGTATTTATTTTTACTGGACAAGCCCTTTTTTTATAATCTTATTTAACTTTCTTCTTCTTTCAGTTAATATGGGGAAGCTCAAGATTGTCATAGCAATTGCCCTGGCGCTGAGCACTCTTTGTGCAGCTTTGCCCACTGCCTCCGAGGAGAATCTCAAACCTGAAGCACGTGATACAAGCGAATCCCAAGAAGATGAATTTGTTCCTTCGGGTTATGTTCTGCCGAATCAAATATTTAACGATGGCAAACCATTTTATGTTGGAAAAGATCCTATTTCTGGACAATTAGATTTCAGTTCAAAAAAGGCTGGATTTGAGACCTCAGCCAATGAAGTATTCGATCCAAAAGAGAAAATTGTTCTAAGTGGGTCTTCTCAAAATTTCCATGACTTTCTCAATCTACCTGTGAAGTATTCATCGTCGAAATTTGTGTATCCCTTGGTTTCGAGCTCCTATGCCAACTTAAAATACCAAGGAAACAACAAAAACTATAATTCGAAGAAGGGTCAAACTATTGTGCCAACTTCTATGACCTCTACGTCATCACCTCATTACTACAATATTCAGAGAAATATAACAAAGTTGCAGATAGCTACTGATTCCGCTGTTTATTCTACAACTTCCCGGATTACCACTACTATTTCGACAACTACACCACCTCCAAGAACCTATACCACAAGAAAACCGATTTCATCGACAACTCCATTTACCATTGCAACCACAACTACGACAAGAAAGAAATTTGTACCCACAAAGAAGTACAACCAGCTCACATCAGCAAGTCCAACTTCGTCTGAAGAAATCAGGAAACCCACAAAACCACAAACCAAACCCCAACAAAAGTCCACCACACCAATTTCAACAACTACAAATCAAATAAGCACCACTGCTGTTCCGAAAACAACAAAGACGACTCCGAGTACGACTTCAACTCGCAAAACAACTCCACAGTCTTCGATTTTCCCAACAGATCCAACAACAACCACAACTGTCAATAATCCTGTTATTTTTTCTGATAGCCCCCCTTCATTTAGCCCGATTCCAACATCACCAACTAAAAAGCCAATATTAGATGCCAGCGATGTGTATAACAGCGTTGGTCAGAAGAACGAGCCCAACTTGTCATTGGCAGATATTTTCAACAGTCTTGCCGAGGAAGAAGAAGAAAATTCACTTTCTGAAAATCAAGGCCTTGACGCTCAAGGCAACCTAATGAGACCAATTTCGCCATCAAAACCGTCTCCATTCTCTGTGCACCAGGCAACAACTGGTGGACCTAGCAGTACTAGACAGCCCAGTCTTATCAATCAATCGCGACAACCACCAGTTCAAGCCACTCTTTCAATTCACCCATCGAAACAAACCCATCAGAACAAGTTGAACTCAGAAAAACAGGAACAAACTCAAGGTGGAAGTGGCTTCAATGGAGAATACGTTCAATACCAAGTACAACAGCCCAATGTGATGCAATACCACCCCACTTCGAACATTAATAATGTTGTCATCTCGCCAGGACAGCAATCGGCTACATTTGTACTGGGGAGTCAGCAAACTGTTGGATCCAATGCCTTCATGGGAAGTGTTGAAAAAGAGCCATTGTTCTCCAAGGAGCCACCTGTTCAATATGGAACCGTCATAAATGAAGACATCAATGCAGCTTATCCACAAAAGGAAAACACCAACAAGAACACCATCAATTTCCAGCAGATTGGTAACCAAGAGCAGACCCAGGAACTCTTAGTTTCAAGTAATATCAGATTTCCAGCTAACGAGGGTCAGATCTCTGATAGTTCAGCCGATGGAAGCTCGGTGAATGGACACGCTCAGCCCCTGACAATGCACATCCAGATGCAACAAGCAGGAAACCAAGTTGTATTCCCGAATCCCGAAATTGGTGCTACATCTGCAATCACTCCCAACACGCAGGCAAATGAAATTCAATATAATACTGAGAATCAAGGAGATGTCCTCATCCAACAGCATGAAGTTCTCAATCTTAATTCACACCGCCATAATCAACCTCAAAATCCAAATCAAGGCCCAAATGATCACCATGTTCAACAACATGGACCACAAGACCGACCGCAACAGATGACCTTCCAGTCTTATCCACAACAAATTGAAGGTCATAGACCCGCCCAGCACATGGAACCTCCACACTTCCATTCACGCCCTCCGCCAGAGTATCATGAACAGCCCAGCAGGAGTCCTGTTCAAAATAGGCCACCGTTCCCACTTGGACCACATACCCAAAATGGACCCAACCATGGTCCACCGGGATCACAACCACCCGCTTACATGTACAACGAATTCACACGCAAACCAATCCCTGGTATGAACCGCCCGAACCCTGATCGACCTCTGCCCAACATCCTTCCGCAGTTTCGCCCAAATGCCAAACTTTCGCAAGGTCATCCAACAAATTTCAATCAAGAACCTGGCAACATTCGCATTCAACATCCACAATTCCAGAAGCGACCTGGTTCCCCACAGTTCTCACATCGTCGCCAACCTGTGGCCGGGCGTTATCCAGTAACTCGAGTTCCTGAGTATCCCGGTGGACCTCCACCACCACAAGAGGCAAACCGTCGGATCTATCGAGTTTCACCATATCCACCGCAATTCGTAGATCGCAACTACCTCCGTCGTCCACAACAACTTCCACAGCTGCAGAGGCCCCTAGATTATGGATATGAGCGACATGCAGTCTATAAGACCATCCCAGACCCCTATCAACCTCGACCAGAACCACCAAGCGGTCCTGCTACCGAGAGATTAGCTGCATTCGAAGAAGAAGATCTCGTTATCAATGATCCTCCTCAGCCAGTCATGAAGAAGGATGAACAGGAAGAAATCAAGTTAGAACCAGTGGTCACACTTCAAATGCTCAAATCCCAACAAAAATCTTCCGAAGAATCGGGTGAGATTAAGGTCCCGGGAGAGTCTCAAACCTCATTCGAGAAAACTGGTCCTAATCAGGGACTGTATGTAGTTTACCCAGTCAAGCCTTCGCTAAATAGCCCTGAGCATGACATCAATGAATCGGCTGAAACTAAAGAGCCTCTTCCAGTGGTAGCCCCATTAGAATCCGGAGCAATCACTGCTTCTGGAAACGATTACCAAAACACACCTTTCTCAGTCATTCGAGAACAACCACAGGAACCTATCCTAGTTGTTAAAAATAAGGTGCATACTCTACAGCAGAAACAGTCCAAAGATAAATTCCCTTATCCTCTTGAAAAGCCAGATCAATCGTACTCTGGTTTCGGTCCCAAGTATCACAACGAAATTGATAGACTTGATCGAGATCCAGGAGTGCTGATCGCACCAAGAATTATCAATGGAGCTCATCCACAGAATGCTATTACTGAGACTCCAATAGCGATTGCTTACACACCCACAGAACCTAACCATTATCATGGAATCCACCCCTACATGCAGGACCGATTCTCAAGCGTCAATTTGGCAACTCCTGTGATTCGAGAAATTCGCGATCAGCAAACTGAAGACACACTTAACCAGGATCTAGACACGAGAGGCCAAAACTTCGAGAAGGATTTCATGGCTCCGTTTTACCCAAGTATGAGCCTTGACACTGCGACAAGCTCTCCGATTGCGTCTAATGGATGGAACATCTTCCATGGAACAACTGAACGACACGTGGCATCACTGTACCAGAAGAACAACATCAACCGAGCTGACGTATCTTCAGCTGGTTCGTCAGATGAAGAAGAATCTACCACAAAGTCTTTTGAATTGGATAGCTTCCAGCCAGAGTTGCAAGGAGGATTCAAGCCGATATACCCACCAGGCTACAAGCACGATGATGAAGAAGCTGATCAAGATGAAAAGTCAACTAATGAACGACCACTTGCTTTAGCTTTAACCCGAGTGGAACCGAGAACGGAAAGCTCGACCATAGAGACCCCGGCAGTCCCAACTATCTCAACCACCATAACCTCAAGTACCACCACAACAACACCACGTCCAACAACTGTTACAACGACAAAAATGCCCACAACCAATCAAAATCCTACCCCTCAAGCCCTAACAGGTACTTCTTCAGCAAAACCTGAAGTAACCCCCGCTACAACTACAAATCCTCCCCCAACAACACCCAAGCCAACGCCACGGAAGAAGACACCATTCGAAACGAGTTTAGAAGCCCTGCTTTTTGGTGATGATGAAGACTTTGAGGACGAGCCGATCCCGAGTCAAGATGAAGCGAAAAGCAGTTAAACGATATAGCTAATAGTATGGATGTGTGTGCGTGTGCATGTGTGTGTGTGTGTGTGTATTAAAATAGAAACTTGTAACAAATTTTTCTATGATACTTAAACGTATTTTAGTAAATCCAGTTGATAAATTCCCACAGAACAACGAAGGCGACCTTTGCGAGTCTAATTCGAAAAACGAAAAGGGCCTCATAAGTATATAAGACCCCCAAAATAATTGAAATAGTTTTTTTTGGAAGCCATTTTTCCCATTAGACTCTCGAATCGTGCAAAACTCTTGATGATGATGTTTTTATTTAAACATTGTTTTTGTATTTTTTTTTCCAATCCAAATAACATTTTCTTTTAATATTTTTTTTTTTAATTTGCTTAATATATTATATTGATACTTTCTTAGTTTAGTTATTTTTTATTTAATATATTCAATTATTTACGATTTTTAATATAAATTTATTAATATTTATGTCATTTTTTTAATTTAAGCTTTTATATTTAAAGAAAATTATAAAAAAGTATACATATTTATAACAAAGTATTTTCTTTTTATAAATTAATAAATAAAAAAAATAAATTAATTTAAGTTTTTGGAGTATTTGTTTGTTCTGATCGAAAAAAAACATTAATTTTTAAGTTTGGAAACTTTTTTTTTAATTAAAAAAAAATATAAAGGATGATTCCCATGAGATGCGACAAAAAGCTAGAGCTTGCAGGATAGTCGAGATAAGAAAAAATCGTATTGGTGGGGCAATTTTCAAAAAAACATGACTTAAAAAAAAAAAAAAAAACAAGAACACATATTAGCGTTTTTATTTTTGTTCAATCAAAATCGGGGTAATAAAAATGGTGGATCCAGTGCCCCTTTATTTGTCTAATTCCAATATTTTGTTGTTGTGTCTAATGATGCGTGTTGAGTTCCTTTGAAAACCAGCGCAATATATTTACTTAGATTTGTGTAATGTGACCATTAGTTACGTTTCTTCTAAATTTTTAAACTAGAATCAATACAAATCGCTTTACATCTGAATTTCCAGATTTCTGAATTTATGTCGTTGAACGCAAAAAAAAAATCTGAAATTTCAGCCGAAAGTCATTTTGTCAAATTCCTGCATTCACCTGTAGGATTTACATTTAAGGGAAATAAAAAAGAACTTTAATTACATTCGTATATTAAACATTGAGCGTGAATAGTTGTGAGGATGAAATTATATGTAACTTAATCAGCAACAGGTTTTATTATTTTCATTAAAAGTCTTTTTATTGATATGTATGACCTAAAAAATTATAGAAAAACTTTCCAAACATCAATATAAAAAAATTTTGATTTCAAAATTCACTAAACAATAAACAAATAGTTTGTTCATTTGAATAGGTGTAGAATTTTCATAAGAAAAACTAAAAAAATCAACTACCAACAAGACGAAAATTGTAAAGCTCAGCTTTTAAGTGCAGTGCTTCAGCTCATTTGGCATTTCCCCCACCACATACAACTTTCATCTTAATTTTTAGATGAGAATTTCTTGTCTGAAAATTCAGATGAAACGTAACTAAAAGTCATCTAATTTTTTATGACAGCTGGCCAATCAGAAGCTCTAAAAATTCAGAATTCTGAAAATTCAGATGTAAAACGTAATGCATTGAAAGTACCCACATATGAAATGCCAAACCAGCATAATTACTAAACATAAAAGTTGAACTTTATGGTTTTCATTATTATTTATTGTATTATTCATACATGAATGTCAGTTTATTAGACTTGACCATTCTTTATTCCGTCAATTTCATTGAATTTCTGAACAACAACAACAACTTAAAGGTGCTACCACCAATGGTATACGAATTAATTTATAATTCGTTTTAATTAATTATTTGGCTGGAGATATAGCTATTTCAAGGGGTGCCAAGCCCTATCATCAGTCTCCTTATTAGTGGTGCTGAGCTTTAATCCAATTTTATTATGAAAAACTTTCTGCACACCATGAGATTCGAACCCACGCATATCAGATTTGCTCAGTCTTAAAAGTCGTATGCACTACGCATTCCACTACCTTAGACCACTGACGTCACAGGTCGAGATGTGTATCGTTTGTTTATCAAATGCATTTGGAGCATCAGCATTTTTCTAAGCGCCTTCAAGTATGCTATCTTGATTGGTGGTGTGAAGGTTGATTTGTTAAGTTTTCATCATGAGAGTTCGATACCTCCTTATCTAAATGAACGAACTTTTCTTTATTGTACATATAAAAAGTCTGTTCAAAAACTAATATCAACAATGAAGTCAGGTAATAATAGAATATTATGTTAATAATAATGGGAACACGCGAGAGCAATTCTATCTGGGGAAATCGAAGTTTGTAAGCGACGGAGCTGAGGAATGCGAATTGAAAAGATTAAAATGTTCCGCCTTGTTCTGCGTATAGAATATTTAGTTACTAATTCAAACACAATTTGTTTGTTTCTAGGCAAAAAAAAAAATCTGTTTTCATGAACTCTTCAATAGTTATTTTTCAAAAGCAAATAATTTTTTGCTGTCCGAATTGTCAAATTGAAAAAAATAATTACTCCACTACAGCCGCTACATGTACACAAAATTTTTCTCCAGCTTAGTTTACTCTGCGTGAGATTGAAGCAAAAGTAACTCTGGGTTTAGTCTCGCTCGAAATTAAGCCAGTGAATGACGGTCCAATATATTCAAAACCTATTTCTTAAATACCTACATATTTATCGTTTTTTCAAGTTTCGTCATCGTTCTGATTTTGTCGCGTTGGTTTGGAGGTGCCTTATCTTTTAAAGCCCTTCAACACTTTCCATGCTACTGCCAAATTTGTGGGAGAGAAATTCCTTTTCATTTTTTTACGACGCAACAGTTTAATTTAACCTCAATAAAAATGTGATGAAATGTGTGATAGAATTAGAACCATTTCTAAAAATGCTCATGTATTAACACGTGTGAAATCGTGTATGCATTGTACATGATCTGTTTCCCACGTTTTTGGTATGTGTAGTGTGTTAATACTCAGTTTTTTTGTCACACATCATTAGTCAATAGTCATTACTCATTCATCAACCAACAGTGAAGTGAACAGCAACAGCAGCAGAAAAAAGGAAAATGGGTTTTGTAAGTAGGTACTTATTGTTTTATGATTAATCATTTCCTTACTGTTTTTAAATATTTAAACACTTATCCTTTCAATAAATTTCAGGTTTCGGATTGTTTTGAAAATCCAAATCATTATGATCGTGAATATTATGATGACTATATAAACGAAATGTTAATTGTAAATCAAATACTTAAAGATGAAAAAGAGCAATTAAAAATTGAGAAAATTGCAATTACTACGATTTTGATTAAAATTTTTGTGTGATTATTTATACAATCTACCACATTAATGAAAAAAAAAAATTGCCTACGGTTTAAAAATGGTATCTATCTCTATCAGTTGAACTGATTTTAATGAATTTTTTTTGCACAAAATCTTCAAATAAGTTCTAATAATATTGCATACCAACATTTTCAAAAAAATAAATTATTGATGTTTAGAAAAATTTTCTAAATTATGTTTTGAAAATTCCATATTTCGAAAATGGGTAGATGATTTTTTTTTTAATTACTTCTTTAATTTCACAATAATAAAGGCTAAAAAATTGCGTACCATTTTTTTTTTTAATTTTTTCAAAATTTTATATATAAAAAACTATTTAAAAAAAAACCGCTCCAACGATTTTCAATTTTTTTTTTCTCATAAATTGAGATTTTCTTAAGAAATCGGATGATGTACATCGCGTTGGTGTCAAAACAATTTCAGAGGTTGTTTAATCAATTTATGTTTAAATTTTCAAGTTATCCAATGGAGGGGAAATTCTTTGTCCTCTCTCATTGGAACTTTTTTGAGTTAACAAACAGGAATTTTAGACAATTTTTGAAAAATTGTGAAAATTTGTGCAATTTTTCCAAAAATTTCATGTTGCTAAACAGATTTACAGATTCACTTCCAAATCGACGTGAAAGCAAATTATCATATGGGAGCGTATCGGAATCCCGGTTTTTTAATATCCCGTTTTTCGAAAATCCCGAAAAAAAGTTGAAAAATCGCGTCTACTAAAATACCGTTTTTTTTAAATCCCGTCTTCTAAAGTCCTGCTTATTCATAATCCCAAATCCCAATGTATTAAAATCCCTTCAAATACCGTCAATCCCGTTTTTTGCTATTCATTTGGGTATTAAACGAAAAATTATAACGTGTTTGTAAATTTCAAAAAATAAAAATTACTCGAATAAATTTTCAGATTTCTGAATTTATGTCGTTGAACGCAAAAAACATCTGAAATTTCAGTCGAAAGCCATTGTATCAAATTCCTGCATTTACCTAAAGGATAAACATTGAAGCGAAATAAAATAGAACTTTAATTACATTCGTAAATTAAACATTGAGCGTTAGTTGTGAGGATGAAAATATATGTAACTAAATCAGCAACAGGTTTTATTAATTTTAATAAAAGTCTTTTTATTGACATGTATGACTTAAAGCCCTTCCACACTATCCCACTGAGTATTAATACATGTCAAAAAAGTGTGAAACAAATCATGTATAATAGTGTGGAAACAAAATATCATATTCCCAGCCTATACGATTTGACATGTGTTAATACATGACAATTTTTAGAAATGGTTCTTATTCTGTCACACATTTCATCACATTTTTATTGAGGTTAAATTAAATTGTTGTGTGTGGTCAAAAAATGAAAAGAAATTTCTCTCTCACAAATTTGTCAGTAGCATGGCATTCTTTTCCACTTTGTATTAATACTCAGTGGGATAGTGTGGAAGGGCTTTTACAAAAACATAGAAAAACTTTCCAAACATCAATATAAAAAAAAATTTTATTTAAAAATTCACTAAACAATTAACAAAAAGTTCGTTCATGTAAATAAGTATTGAATTTTCATGACAAAAACTAAAAAAATCAACTACCAACAAGACGAAAATTATAAAGTTCAACTTTTTTTTATGTGCAGTGCTTCAGCTGATTTGGCACTTCCCCCACTACAAACAACTTTCATCTGAATTTTCAGATGAGAATTTCTTGTCTGAAAATTCAGATAAAACGTAACTAAAAGTCATCTAACTTTTTATGACAGCTGGTCAATCAGAAGCTCTAAAAAAACGTAATGCGTTGAACGTACCCATTCCCATTATTTTTGGAACTAACTCCCAACATAAAATGAACTAAGTCCCAAAATGCTAACTACCAAATTATAAAAAGAAAATTTGCATATATCCTATAGTGTGCCTAAGCCTGGGGGTTGCAGGGGGGCAGCATGCCACCCCATACACACTTCAGTGTTTATTAAAATCGTTGGGACTTATTTCACAATGAACTAAGTCCCAAATAAACTAACTCCCAAATTTATGAACTAAGTCCCGACGAAATTTTGGTGGGAGTTAAAACAACTTGTTTTGATTGCAAAAGCGGGATAATAAGAAACGGTATTATAAAAACTTTTATTTATTTATGAAAACTAGTTTTTAAACTGAATTTAATTTTTATTTAAGTACTTACAAAATAAATAGAACAAGATTTATCAAACTCCTTAATTTTGGTCCTGATCTTTCTTGCTCACGTACTCTACGCACTTTGAGGGATCTGTTGGGAAATATTCCTGGCATTTGGTCATCAATCTCTTCAGCCCCTGAATATATTTTCGCTGCGTTTCGTCGTTCATTACGTGTGCTACGTTCTTCGAAAAAATCTTTTCGCGTCCAGTACGTGCGTGAATACCAACCATAGTGACTCCGATTGGCCAAGGAGCATTACCGATGGCCATTTCCAGGTAAGCATCACTGGCGTGGATGTAGTTTCTCGATAACAAATGTTTCGTTATATCTCGCAAACTGTCAAGAATATCATCGGGCAGGTTTTTGTGTTTTAGCTTCCGGAAGAGTGGCTTCACGTACTCCTTTGTTTGTGTGTAGATAACACGGGCCATTTTAACTTTGGTCGATTGCTTTTCTTGTGCGGAATACGATGTGATTTGGTCGTTCCACAGTTTCAGCAGGAAAGTGAGAAGAGTGATTATGACATCCATGTCGTGTTCCTTGTTCCCTCGACCCATTGTCTTGGCCATTTCATGAATGGACTCCCAGCTGACTGAGTCATCTATCTCGGCCTCATCTGTTTGCTTTTCCACCTTAGCCGTGGGAGTGTTAGCGAACATTTCATTTAGATATGCTTGATCGACTTGCTCCAGAGCTTCTTGAAAGTCATTTCGGAAGCCACGATTTGTTTCTGGTTGAGAGATCTCACAGTAACGCAATCGATGAAAGGACTCAATCTCTGTTTCGCCAAAAAGCGAAATTGGTTCGCCGCGTTCACGAAGACGACGAATGACTTCCAGTCTGGGGAGGATATTAGTCTCCGACACAGAGTTGTGTATATTGCCTGGAATGGGAGATGTTTGAACATAACATCATGTCAATATTTAACCATTTAAGTTCTTACTGTTTCCCTCTTGGGAAGCATCTGTTTTGTTTTCTGATTCTGCAGTTTTATAGCCGATTTTCTGGAGAATTTCTTCAGTGTTCTTGGCAATTAAATCGCCTCTTCGAAAATATTTCTTTTCACCCTAAAATAAATAAACGATGGTTGTGACATTTATAAAGAATTTAATTGATTTTTGAACATTACCATAACTTGCTTTTCTTCTAGAAATTTCCGTTTTCTGGCTATTTCAGCTTTTAAAATATCCATCTTTGAAGAAAATTACGTTTTCTGTACGAAATGCTTTTCCAAAATAGACTTTTGTGATCAAAACAAAGTGCTGCTGTCAGTTCAGTTTTATCCACAGATGGGCCCAGATTTGAAACTGTTATAAAAATTGACTTCGCGCATTTATTCGGAATCTGGCTAACACAATAGATGCGCTGCCTGACGCGCGTCCTGTACTTGCGGAGTGTTCAGCTAAACGCACATTGGAACTGTACCACAAGTTAATAATCATGTTATGTCCCCTTTCACACGAGGAAACTGAGTTTCCAGCAACTTTGAGTTTATAGGTGAAAAGGGCAAAGAGTAATGAGAGGTAAATGAAATCTCCCCGGTCAACGATTTCAGGAGATTTTTTTTGACATTCCTCTTCACATACACAGTAGTGTGTGTTCAACCAAGCTCCTTTAAAAAGAAACTACAGAAAATTTTCACGATTTTAATTCTTCGTGTAAAAGGTACAAAAGATTTTTAAGGAAATTAAAAGCAAACGTGTGAAAAGCGACTATGGAATACGCAATACTAGGCGTTTTTTATTATCAGAATTGATCTATATGGATCATGAAACAACATACATAACAACAACAACACATGAACCTGTTCTTTATCGGGTTAACGTTTCATGATCCGAAAACAGTCTGCTGATTCTCGCCACTGTGAGGTTGTTTTAAGCTATGCGCAAACCGACACGATGGCGGTGGCGATTGCGATAACTTTTATCGCGCGATAAAGATGCGTTCAAAAATCTGCTCACATCAACGCGATATATTGTGTAGCGGGCTCAGTTGTCAGCGACAACACAAACGTTTAATTTTTGAAGTTTAATAAAAAAAAACATAAAATGGAATTTCCTCTAATTTTTTCTATTAATTTTTCACTTTTTCAAATTTTCTTTTTTAGACTGTTCAGGCGATATAGCGATCAAATGGTGCTTGCTGCGCTCAAGAAAAGTCGCGTAAAGCTACGCGCAAACCGACGCGATGGCGCGCCATGGCGGTGGCGATGGCGATAACAATGTGGATGCCGCACACGTAAATCAATGGAGGGGCACACATCGACGCGATATGTGGATTGCGTTCACATTCCACTGCTGCGTTCAGTTACGCGACTTCTAGAACGCAGCAAGCACCATTTGATCACTATATCGCCTGAAGAAAAATTACAGTTAAAAAAGCAAATTTGAAAAACTGAAAAATTAACAGAAAAAATTAGGGGAAATTCCATTTTATATGTTTTTTTTTTATTAAACTTCAAAAATTAAACGTTTGTATTGTCGCTGACAACTTGGCCCGCTACGCAATATATCGCGTTGATGTGAGCAGGTTTTTGAACGCATCTTTATCGCGCGATAAAAGTTATCGCAATCGCCACCGCCATCGCGTCGGTTTGCGCATAGCTTAACTGAACGCAGTAGTGGAATGTGAACGCAATCCACATATCGCGTCGATGTGTGCCCCTCCATTGATTTACGTGTGCGGCATCCACATTGTTATCGTGATCGCCACCGCCATCGCGTCGGTTTGCGCGTAGCTTTATTTTCGCAGGATCATGAGTCATAATAAAAAACGGCTACTAATGGATCAGCAATGATTCTCAAAACAGTGGTTTTTTTTTCTTTTCACGAAAAATTGGTATGGAGAAAAGGGAGCACTGCACAACGGATCAAGTATAGCTGATTCCAAAATCAACGTTTTCATTGGAGCAAATGAGATATAATTTCGTTAAAAATTTCCAAATTCGATTCCAAATAACCTCATTTCCCATACAAATTTACATTTCGAAATGAGATAATTTCAACCAAATTTGCACGAAATATAAATAAAATGCGCTGTCAAACGAAATTAGAAAATTTGAAATGAAACTACTTTCTGTAATTTATGAAATTACCTCATTTCAGCTTCAGTGAAAACGTAGTATATATATGTCTGACATCCTGTAACCTGTCAATTTCGTGAACTTTTAAATACTTTCAATGAATATTTCATTCATTTCAAGATAACATTCCAAAGTCTACGAAATTGACAGATTACAGGGATGTCAGTGAGTATATGAGGACAGAATGCGTCTATAAATTATGAGGACGTGTTCAAGCCATTGTCTAGGCTATTTCGACAAATTTATCAATAGTCTAATGGCCAGTTGTACAATAGTGGTTCAGCCTCGGTTCAAGATTTTAACTCGCCGATTTCGGCGGATTAAGGGCCAGTTGTACAAATATTTAAACCGTGGTTCAGCAGTTTTTATCCATCGATTCCGGCGGATTAATTGAGTTTCAACAGTGGTTTACTGTTCAAGTGTGTGATAATAACCAATTACATACTTGAACCAGCGTTGAACCTCAGTTAATCCGCCGAAATCGGTGAGTTAAAATCTTAAACCGAGGCTGAACCACTATTGTACAACTGGCCCTAACTAACGTTCAACGCTGGTTCAAGTATGTAATTGGTTATTATCACACACTTGAACAGTAAACCACTGTTGAAACTCCATAAATCTGCCAAAATCGGTGGATAAAAATTGATGAACCGTGGTTTAAATATTTGTACAACTGGCCCTAAACCACTGTTGAAACTCAATTAATCCACCGAAATCGGTAGGTAAAAATTGCTGAACCACGTTTTAAATATTTGTACAACTGGCACTAGGAGATCCAATAAATACGACTGATAGTATTTTAAAGCTACGCGCAAACCGACGCGATGGCGGTGGCGATGGCGATAACAATGTGGATGCCGCACACGTAAATCAATGGAGGGGCACACATCGACGCGATATGTGGATTGCGTTCACGTTCCACTGCTGCGTTCAGTTACGCGACTTTTCTTGAACGCAGCAAGCACCATTTTATCGCTATATCGCCTGAAGAAAAATGACAGTTTAAAAAATAAAATTTGAAAATGACTTCAAATACAGAAAAATTAATAGAAAAAATTCGGGAAAATTCAATTTTATATGATCTATCAAATAAAGATTATAAAAATATAAAAAAAAAGGATAAGATATGGGATACCATCGCCGAATCCCTGGGGGAAAAAGACGGTAAGTAAATTTCAAAAACAATTTTAACGTACTAAACCCACCTAAGCTAAGAATTGGATAGTTCAGAAAAATGCAATCTCAAAAATACTAACGAGTATCCACATAAGAAAATTGAGGCAAAATTATTTTTTATTCGCTTCCTCAAATTTTAACCGAACAAAGTTTCTGAGATCTCATTTTTCTGAATTGACCAAATGCCTTTTAGCATTCTGAAATTCAGTTTCTGTTTATATTTTTACAAGTAACAAAAACACTCCATATGAAGATGTCAAGCCTTCTTACGTTTCACTCATCGAAACCCATTGTTTACATTATTGTAACAAGGAGGTACTAAATTTATACTTTTCCGATCTTATCTATCTTCCTAAACATACTTTATGTAGTCTTATAGTATATCAGCTGATGAGTCAGCCATCATATCCATCAAAGGCAATACAATATGGAATTCACCAACATTGCAGGCTAAATTTTAATAATTTTACTGTTTTGATCTGTTTTATTAACTCTTTTCAATTATATAAATTTTTCTTTACCTATATAACTACATATTTTAAATAAAATAATAGTTCAAATTAATTTATAAACTAGATTAGACAAAAAAATAACTTAATTAAATAAATTTCAGTTGAATATTCTTTGAATGTACTATAATGGCAAGTTCTAGAACTTGTAAAAAAATCGAACTCTAGATTTTGATCCGTTCGGCTGCCGTCTAAACGCGCCGGGTGATTCGATTTTCTTAAAACTTGGTACCTAGCGTTTTTGCGTCGTACAACTTTTTTGTACCAAAAATGAAAATCTTATTTTTCTCAATATCGTGCCCACAACTGAAAAAAAAATTATTAATTTTTCCGCAAAATGGTTATAAATGGTAATGTATTATTTCAAGGGTTCTTAAAGAGGAACAAATTATAAAACAGGGGTTATATTCAACATTAAATCATTCTCATATAGTATATTGGAAGACTATACATTAAATTCTATTATACAAACAAAAAAATAGCAAAATTGAACATTTATTTAATATCTCAATTGAATGGTTCATAAAAAATATGAAATCTTTCGCACGAACTAAGAGATTCCTAGGTAAAAATGTCATTCTTAGTTGACTCAATTAATTTGTCCAACGTATGTTTTCACCAGGATAATGATTATCATCTGCTTAAGGATTGTTTTGCATAGATATCTAAAAAATACTGATTTATGAATTATTTTAGTTTATTTTCATATATGGGTTAATTTGTTCTTACCTCACTATATGATATTGATTTTTAGTTAAACATTATTGAAGTATATTTCAAATCTCTCTCGTATTCTAAATGCTCCCATTGTTGGCCTCCGTCCATCAACTTCCAGGTTATCAAAAGGCAGGGGAGGTATTGCGTCTTCTTCTGTTGAGTTGGACAGGTCACATCCTCGAATTCTTAAATAATTGTGTAACACGCATATTGTTTTAATGACAGCTATGGCAGTTTCAACTTTCAATTTAATTGGTCTTAATAGCAGTCGAAACTTTTGAGTGGCTATTCCGAAGGCATTTTCCACGACACGACGGGCTCTGCATAACCTTTTGTTAAAAATTTCTTTTCTGGGGTCGGATCTCGATTGTCGGTGTGGATATGGTCGCATGAGATATTCCTTTAGTGGGAACGCCTCATCGCCTATGATAACGCAAGGGGTAGCAACATTTTGATTTGGCAATATTCTATCATGCGGCAGGTCAAATGTTCTGTTCATAAACTTTTGTCCTATTATTGAATGTTCAAAAATACCACCGTCACTGTTTTTGCCATATCCTCCAACATCTATGGCAATGAATTTATAATCGTGGTCTACAATGGCCATTAATACAATAGAAAATTTTTGCAAATAGCAAAAATAATTCGTTCCAGAATTATTTGGGCACTTTATAGTAACATGTTTTCCATCGATACTGCCTAAACAATTTGGAAATTGCCATTTGTCATGAAAACCTGCAACATTTTGTTCCCAGATTTCTTTTGTTGGCTCCGGCATGAACAAAGGCTGCAATCTATTCCATAGTGCTAAACAAACTTCCAAAACAATAGAACTTACGGTTGTAAACCCCATTCGGTAACTGTGGCCAATGGTTTTAAAAGAATCGCCTGTTGCAAGATATCCTGAAAAGACACATACATATATATGTAAATGCATAGATAAATAATTAAAAACAAAAGTAACCGTTTCTGTTTTCTTTTTAGGCGATACTTTGAAAAAGAGGTGGAAAAATTTAAGGGACTGTTTTGCAAAATTTTTACGGTCTGAAAAAGTTCAAACGGGACAGGAAATGAAAAGTTTAGAACGGTACAAAACGTGGCCTTGGGCTGCACAAATGGGTTTTTTAAAGCCATTTTTAGCATTTAGTAAAACGCAGTCTAACCTTCATTCAATTCCTCAAATATCAGAAGAAACTATAGAAGAAATATACGAAATAGAACCATTGACACCGATGGACTTGATTGAAACTTGCGTTCAACCCACTCCAAAACGAAGAAAAAAAGATATAAAACAATCAACAGCAGTTAGTCAAGTGATTTCTTATTTGGATAAGAAAACTGAACCCCCTTCAGATGATAATGATGACTTATTTAGAGGCTATGCGAAAACGATGAAAAAATTCTCTAAAAGAAGACAAGCTTTGCTTAAATTCAAACTGTCGAAATTATTTTTGGAGGCTGAGATTGAGCAAATCAATGAAGACGAAGAAATGGGTTCTAATCAAAGTATCTCATCTGTATCTCAAGAAAGGATTACATCCACACCAGTAGAAGCATTTTCTTCTAATTATGAAGAAGAGGAATTTGTTGATGCTTCCATCGAAGATGATATTGATGAAATTTTACAACAATCTTATGATTGATATTATAGAACAATATGATCAAACTTAAGTCAACTTTGCATTGAAAAAGCATTGTTATATTTTTATTATTAAATTATTAGGTATATCTGTTCGCGTACTGTCCAAAACTGCGAATTTCTACGAATTTTATTGTTTTTAAATGAATTTGAATTGGGGCTAAATTCGCAGTACGCGAACAGACATAGTATTTCCTTTTGTTCACACATTGAACCTTGGGTATTTGCGTTCATATATATAGCTAGTCATTGTTAAACTAAATTCAAGTATGTTTTCATTAAAAAACATAAAAACGAAACCGATTTTACGAGTTATTATTTGATAGGTAATTACCTAATATTTTTTCTTAGAAGAATAAGAACTAGATATCGGAAAACAAGTAACATTTCGCTATAGTAGGTTTTTATACTTGTACACGAGATCTTGCTCCTTCTTTTTGTTATAATTTTACTTCTGGCTAGTAGATGACTTTCCAATTTAACAAATGGTAAGGACTGCACTAACTTGTAATATAAAGACAGCAAATTAAACAAATGTAAGGGCAAAACAGATTGGTATTTTATGCTAATTGAAAGATTTATTTAAGAAAAAAACTTGAACTGAAAATTTGCACATAATCAAAAAACGAGATTTTAAAAGGTTATAAATACATACATACATACAGAAGTTGAACTTAAAGCCCTTCCACAATATCCCACTGAGTATTAAGACATGTCATAAAAGTGGGAAACATAATCATGTATAATAGTGTGGAAACAAAATATGACTGCCCATCATACACAGCATATGATATTCCAGCCTACACGATATGACATGTTTTAATACATGAGAATTTTTAGAAATGGTTCTTATTCTATCACACATTTCATCACATTTTTATTGAGAAATTAAACTGTTGTGTGTGGTAAAAAAATGAAAACGCAGTAGCATGGAATTCTTTCCCACTTTCAATATGACATGTATTAATACTCAAGGGATAGTGTGGAAGGGCTTTTATGTTCACCGGTGTAAAAAAAAGTTGAAGTGTGCATACTTATTGTTACGGCTAGTCGTTCCGCAGGCTCGATAGGTCTTCGGAAATTTGTATATTCTTTCACTATATCCTCCTGAATTAAAGCCAGGAGTTCGTCGAAGCACTCAATCGACATTCTAAAATAGGTATAAAAATGATGCCTGTCCGCCCGGAGTTCCGCAAACATTGTGTAAAACTCGCCTTTTGTTTCACGGGCCAGGTTTATTTCATGGGCCCATATTCTGCTGCTGAAATAGGTGATGGAATTAAAATATGCAATTTCTTTTTGTTTATTATGATTTTACCTTTCCGCTACTTCTTCCTCATCTATGAGCAAAGCTAAAAGCAGAGCCTCTTCCATTTTCTTTTAAAAGATTAGATTTTTTTTTATTAAACTTCAAAAATTAAACTTTTGACAACATAGCCCGCTATACACAATATATCGCGTTGATGTGAGCAGGTTTTTGAACGCATCTTTATCGCGCGATAAAAGTTATCGCGATCGCTACCGCCACCGTGTCGGTTTGCGCATAGCTTAATAGTTCGAAATAGTTAAAAATATACTTTAGGGGTATTTCCGATCTGGTGCAACTAGTCTAATAAAAATGCGAAATTTTATATTTTTTAAGTAGATCGTAAACGCACTTTTTCTAATCTGTTTGTAACACTGAGGGCCAGTTGTACAATAGTGGTTCAGCCTCGGTTCAAGATTTTAACTCACCGATTTCGGCGGATTAACTAAGGTTCAACGCTGGTTTAAGTATGTAATTGGTTATTATCACACACTTGAACAGTAAACCACTGTTGAAACTCAATTAATTCGCCGGAATCGGTGGATAAAAATTGCTGAACCACGTTTTAAATATTTGTACAACTGGCCCTGAAGAAAATGTCAAAATGAGCTTCTAGGGGTACTTCCTTCTCAAGATATTTTCTATAATATATGTGCTGTAGGCTTCTGTAATAAATGGTTTGTATTACTAAATTAAGTCTAAATATGAAACAAATCTCACAATTACCTCAAAGTTTCCTGTTTCGTGAATGAAATCGAGAATCATATAATTGCTTTTTCAATCCACTTTTTAACAGGGTTTTCCCTCCAGCGGTGCTTCTTATTTTCAATAAACTCCATTTTGGGAATAAAAAGAACACGAATTTTTGATTTATAATACGAAATTTTTGTTTATTTCGGCTTCCAAAGACTTTTAACGGACCAATAAATTTCAAGAGTGAAATTTGGTGAGCTGTCAAAAACACAATTACAAATTTTACACTGTTGTATTTTTCTGTTGCAATAGGTTTCGGGTATAGCTAGAGTGCGAAACTGTTGTAAAATTGCACTCCGTATATTTTGTTGTTGTAGTGTTGTAAAATTTTACATTTCTGCATTCTTGCAATAGGGGAATTCCCGATCCGATGCAACTGGTGTTGTATCATTGCAAAAATGCAAAAGTGTAAAATTGTTTTCCCTATCCCCATTGTAAAAAAAAACTTTGCACTTTTGCAATGATGCAAGACCAGTTTGCATTGGATCGGGAATACCCCTAATGATAGACCTGTTGCATCGAATCGCAAATACCCTTTTTATTTAATTATTGAAAATGTTACACACGGAACGGTGACGAAACTTTCGGCAGTCAAAATAATACGGGTATTCCCGATCCGATGCAACTGGTCTTGTATCATTGCAAAAATGCAAAAGTGTAAAATTGATATAACCCAACCCCATTGTAAAAAAAACTTTGCACTTTTGCAATGATACAAGACCAGTTTGCATCGGATCGTGAATACCCCTATGTTTTACCTGAGATTCGCTTAATCGCATCGTCGCGTTGATGTAGTCTCATTTATCGCCCTGTAAATATATTTTGACAGCCGAAAGTTTCTTCGTCGCCGAATGTTTCTCGTTGGTTTGGGGGAGCCTTTTAAAGCTTCCCCACAGCAACGCGAATTTTCGGTGGCGACGACGAAAACAATAATAACAACGTGTTGTTTTCATTGACAACCACGTGGTGTGGGGGAACCTTTAAGGTTCCCCTACACCAACGCGAATTTTCGGTGGCGATGACGAAAACAATAATAACAACGTGTTGTTTTCATTGACAACCACGTGTTGTTATTGTTGTTTTCGTCGTCGCCACCGAAAATTCGCGTTGGTGTGGGGATCCTTAATTCTATGATTCGTGCACATGGAATGTGCGCGTACTCCCATATAAGCCCACTGTGATCAAAATCCAAACCAAACTGTTTAAGGTAAGACCGCACTCGGTGGAACTGCACTTCAGCGGAACTGAACTTCACAACTTATTTGTAGGAAATTGTATGAGCTATATCGCGCTAAGTGACAACTGCACTTCACGGTGCGGCACTGTGCGACAAAGTTAATAATCTGACCAACTTTGTCACGGTATCAAGTTCCGTTTAATTTCCGCGAAGTGCGCTTTTTACCTTAAGTTGCACCTGCGCTCCTGGTTTAATAATCTGGAGCGCTGTGACACGCGCCATGCTGCGCGTCTATTGTGTTCAGCTATTGAATTGTATTTTGAAAGGAATCCGCTGTATGGTTTTTATATTTGTTATACATCAATTTTTTTTCTTTAACAACCGTCAGCTAGCTGTCACTCCACTCATAACAAAAACCGTGTCACATCAAATTTTATCAATTTTAAAAGTTCCCAAAATTTACTCAAACTATTTTACTTTCCATTCTAAACAAAAGAAAAAAAAAATAAGCCAATCCGTTCATCATGCCAAAAAAAATGGGCCTTAACTCCAAAGCCGTCGAAGCACGCGAACGTAAACAAGCCATCAAGAAAGAAGCCATGACTAAAGCAGAAAAAGAAGCTGAGGATCGGCTATGGCAAGACGACGATAAGAATCTGGCTAAAAAGAAACAACGCAAGGAAGAGGAAGATCGAAAGCGAGTCGAAGCTGCCAAGCGAAAGGCAGAAGCAAAAGCACTTCTGGACGAGGAAATGTCTTCCATTCGTACTCAAGGCAAGCAATCGATGAGCAAAGTCAATCGATTGCAAATCCAAGAGGAAGTCGAGAAGAGAAACAAGAATATCGAACTTATCAATGCGCCCAAACTACCTGCTAAAATTGTTGTTCCAGAGCCGATTCTGGAGGAGAATCTTAATCGAGCGATGTCTGATACAGTTGTTGCAACAAATGTCGATCAGGCTTTGGCTGCTTTGAGGTAAGTTCGAAATCAGCTAGTGAACTTCAAAATTCTTGTAATTTGAATTATTTTCTAGAATCGAAGGTGAAGACAAACATCCAGAAAAACGTATGCGAGCTGCCTATAAAGCTTTCGAAGCTGCCAACCTGCCAATCATCAAAGCCGAAAATCCATCACTGCGCCTGTCCCAATGGAAACAGATGCTCATGAAAGAGTGGAACAAATCACCCGACAACCCGTTCAATCAACGCGATTAAAACGCGGGGGTTTGATTGGTTATCTTTGAGGATTACAAGCAGATTTTGGTGGACATCCCGATTTTGGCTTCAATTATTTTTTTTTTTTTTCGAAAAATGGACCAGACTTAATTTATGGTTTTTGTTTTGTATTTTGTAGAAAACATCCAAAAAATATGTATAGTAACTATTTATTTTAAAACCACCAAGCTCGAAGGTATAAAATATACGTAGAGTTAAAGTTAACGAAAGACACCTTTTGTTTTCAGTGTATCTAAGGTTTGGTAGGCATAGCTTTTCTAGCTTAAACTTAATTGTTTGCTTGTTTGCGTACCACGAACGCAAATACTTTGTCCTAGGTCCCAACTTGTACTAGTAGTAGGAGCTAATTGCCAAAACCACTAGAAATTAATTCAGTTTTATGCTTTGTAAGATATGCAGGGTGAATTACCACTTCAGCCCAAAAAAGATTTTAAATTTTTTGTTTCTGATAACGTCGATACACTTACCCCCATATTTTGAAGCTTCTGAAGCACTTGTCCCTCCTTGATATGGTTTTTGAAGGTGACAGACAACGATTTTGTTAGAATTACAAACATATTTTATTTCGAGACGAAAAATTTTACTCAACTGGAATAATCATTATTTGGTTCTCTTTAAGAACGTAGTATATATAATGTTTTAATAATTTATTTGCGAATTTTGGATAGAGAAGAGAATCACAAGCAAAACGTCTGATCTGTACGAGTTGTCTGAGCCCTAAACATAAGCAATTAAAGTCGCTTTGACAGCGAAAGATATTTTAGAGTATTGAAATGTTCCGCAAAACTATTTTTTCCCAAGCTCAGCAGAGCGTTGGGATGACTTCTCCACGGCTGTCATCAGAGTTGATCTGAAAAATAAACCGAGTGATGAATATAAAATGATATTACCAACGATGCCATACAAAACTAACCTTAAATTACCCTTCTCCAATTCATACACTCCACAGATAGTAGCACCACCTGGAGAACACACTTCATCTCTCAACACAGCAGGATGTTTTCCGGTCATAATGACAGTTTTGGCAGCTCCCAAAAGTGTCTGAGCTGAAAATTGCAAAGCCATCTGCCGTGGAACTCCCTGTTTTACAGCTCCATCAGCGAGAGCTTCTATAATTGTATAAACAAATGCTGGTCCACAGCCAGCCAACCCAGTTATGCCATCAATCATGGTCTCCGGAACCTGTTGGGCAATTCCCAGCGAGTTCAACATCAAGTGCACTTTTTCCAAGTCCTGTTGTTTAACGTAGGATCCTGGGGAGTACACAGTGCATCCCTCGCCCACTTGCATTGAGGTATTTGGCATGGTACGAATCATCTTCAGACCTTGCATAAAAGAAAATGCCTCCTCCAAAGTCTTCAGATTTACTCCAGCCAGGACAGACACAAATAGCTTGTCCTTATCCCTCGCTGAGATGCTATGGTTATTCCTCAACTGCGCTGCGCATGGCCCTAGAATGTGTGGTTTTACCGAAATGAATATGATGTCCGATTTCTCCAGCACCACGTAGTTATCTTCACTGACCTCGGTGACACCGTGATCCCGCCACCGCTGTAGGTTTTCAATGTGCGGCCCAGAAACTAAAACTTGGCTAGCTTTGACAATACCACGAGAGATGAGTCCAGCTCCGATAGCAAAAGCCATATTTCCACCGCCAATAAAACCAATTTTTTCATCCAACTTCGCCATGTTTTAAAAGTTCTTACGTAAAATTAGACGAATTCTACACACGCCTGGAAGTTTATTTACAAAAGCAGCTAGACAGTAGGGCGGTCTAACACGCACAGATGTTTTTTCTTGGATTTGTTTTGGTCAACAAAGTTGAGGATCAAACAAACGATATTTATAGATTACAAACAGTTTTTTTTTTTACACAATGTTGCACCTAAACACTAGCAGTTCCTCCACGACCACTTCAGATGTTTTTGTAACTACGTCTTGTCTGCGAAATTCGTGTCTGCTTTCGGTTTTTCCTTTTTCCCTTGTTGGTGTGTCTTGTGAGTTGCTAGTTTCGTCTTTTCGAATGATAAGAAAAAGTACGTGACGTGATGACTCTTTTGGCGAAATGACAGCTTAGGTCTGTTCCCAACATTTCTTGCACTATGTTGGTCAAATGTCAAATTTGATGAGTGGGGATATTAGGCAGGTTCAGGTACCATCATATAACAGTATAACAGCGGTATGGACGCTACTGGAGATTTTCTTTTATTTTTTTTCAATATTTACAGCCGCAATGCTTGTTGACATCAAATCAATGCTCAAAACGTTAAATATCATCAATTCAAACAACAAATTTTGTCTCGGATTTTTCTTAAGCAGTACGCAGTTCAAATGCAAAATCCAAACTTTTTTTTCAAACTGTACATACCAAAGTCTCCACATAATTTTTCTCAGACAAATAATGTTCTAAGCATTATTTTGCTAGACAAATGTTGACGTTTCGTGAATATCACGGTTTTTATCAACCAAAAACATATTTTCGTTTTAACATTTCCAATTTTGAAAAGTATTGTGTGAAAGATGACCAAAAAAACATAAAATAAAACATGAAAGAAAGTTACGGGAATAAATTATATAAAACAGCTGTTTTCACACAGTCAGTGGCGTAGCTAATAGGAAAGGGTTCAAGAGGGCCAAATACTAGTGCGGCAACTTTTTTAATCCAAGAAAATATACTAAATTTTTATAGAAATGACTTTTGAATGACAACATAAACTTGCTGTAAAGGCTGCAAACCCTTTTTTGTACTGATTTTATTTGTTATATTAATATTGCAGGGTAGATTTACAAAACCCAAAAAAATATTTTTATCTACGTTACTGTCCTCATTTGAATTTTATTTTTATCTCTACACCTTCAAAATTTGTCTTGAGAAAAAGAATGTAGAGATAAAATTTAGTTTGTCTCGATCTGCGTACTAGGCTTAAACGCAAAAAATCAGAGAAACCCACGATGTAAGAAAATGATAAAGCCTAGTACGCTGCTGATGAGAAACGAAAAATCCCATACAAAAATGACACAACGAAATCATAAACGGAAAATTTCGTTCTGCTTATCGTTTTGCAGTACGCTGTTCCAAGAGCGAAATTTATAATTGTAACAGATTATTTGGAGAAGTCTCCGCTCCTTTTTCGCACACAATTAATTATAGTGCCTGTTTACACAAGCCTTTTACTGAAAGGAGCAACCAGTGAGACAGGTAGATTGATGTGTGCTTAGAAACGAGAAGTGTAGATTCCTTCCCAAAATCTTTCTCGTTTCCACGCACATAAAATCTACCTGCTTCACTGGATGCGCCTTTCAGTAAAAACCCTATGTAAACAGGCACATACAGACTATTTATTGTGTGCGGAAAAATGACATTTGAGTTTTATTTGTGTTTTTTTTTGTTTATCATTTTATTACATCATTGGTGCCAAAATGAGCTAATTTCGTAAATTATAGAAAAGGTGTTTTCATTGCAAATTTGCTAATTTCGTTTGACAGATAACTTCATTTTGAATTTGATTTGGCAGTTAATAGCTTCTTTTTCTTGTGTTCTCTTTCTGTTTCTGTTTCTTATACATCAAATTTTGACATTTTCAATGTTTCCCCTGGGTTTCCACTGCGGATGCATTCCACTTGGGTGTGTTCATAAGGTTTTTACGTAATTTCCAACCTAATTTCGTGTAAATTTGGTTAAAATTACCTCATTTCGAAATGTGAATTTGTATGGGAAATGAGATAATTTGGAATCGAATTTGGAAATTTTTAACGAAATTACCTCATTTGGCCCAATGAAAACGTAGTATAACAAAATAAGTGGCACTTAATTTTCCCATTTTAGCGCTTTAGCCCCAGTTTTAATTTCTGAGTAAGCGGAACTTAAGTGGACCACATGGAAGACTTAACTGTAGTCACTTATTCCGATAAGTTTACACTGTGAAATTGCGCATTAGTTTTCCATATTTGGCACTTAAGTGAAACTTAAGTGACTCTCGCACCAATCTAGGAACATAAAATCTTTCCGTGGAAATTTATTTTGCTTGATTAAAACGTATAAAGTGATCGTCATTATAAGCTAAATGCTCACATATTGCCGATTCGGTTACTTCGTTCTTTTGTATGGCTCGTTTTGTCTCACCTATATAAGATGAGCCATAACTACACGACACCGAATAAACTGCTGGATTTTGCAGAGGATTTTATCTTTTGGAGGTCTTAGAAGCTGGCGGATTTTTTCTGGGGGCCGTGCTTCGATAAAATTCTTCCAATTGCTTCAGAAACGCCTTTTCTATAGGAAAGAAATGCTCTCTGTTCTGTTGTGCTACATTTTCTGATCTTTAGGTTCCCAAGATCGTGGTTTGGAACTATAACCATTTTTCAAAAGAGCTGCGTCAACAAGTTTTAATTCCTCTTCCCGATGATCATTGTCACATATCGCATTTGCTCTATTAACAAGAGCTGACACCACGGGAGTGAAATTTGACGCATGATTTGAATTGATTTTTATAATTTCGAAATAGTTGTTAGAAATAAGTTTTAAATAATTAAAACAATTTTCATTTTGGTCAAGGTTTGAAATGATTCCGTTGTTTAAGTAAGGCATTTCTTAGAATACAATGTTTACAACTAGGACCTAAACTATGCTATATTTAACTAAATAAATGTCACATTATTCAAGGTTTAGACTTAACCGAATCCGACTAAAACTGAAAAATAAAGAAAGAATATGAAAACAAAAACAACCATTTAATTTTTTGTTAAAAAATATTTTATAATTAAATTTATCTAAATATATTAAACAATATTATCATACATTCACTTATTTATTTCTCATAAATTATACCTATACATTAATTCAATTCATTCACTTTTATGGCAAAAAGCCTGTTTTGAAAAATATTTTAAATTTCTTTGAAAAATAATACAAAAATATATTTACAAACTTATAAGTATATTTTAAACTAAATACAGTATTAAATGCGAAACAATTGATTATTTTGCTAAGAGCATATTATTAAATCACAAAAAGAATGGTTGAAAACTTGGCAATAAACAAATTTAACTGTAAAATTCTGAATAAAAATAAAATGCAAAAAAAAAAAATACGTTGTCTATTATATCGAAACTTCTGTGATTAAAAATTACTGTAGAAATACGTTTTAAGAGAAGTTAAATTATTTTTACAAAAAGAATAACATTGACGATTATTTAAATTTAAAAATCACAATATACCTACATTATAAAAACGTACCTACATATATATAAACTTACATTCTAGTGACTAAGGAAATATTAAATTACATCAGTTTTTGTTACAGATTTTATTTTTTTAGTTTTTACATGATTTTCATTTTAAGTAGCTACACATTACAAATTTAAATAAGTAAAATTGAATTTTTACATCAATATAATTATTATTTTTTTTTAATTTACATTTAAAAATGGCAACTTTGTAAATAAAACACTTTTAGAACAAAATTAGAACACTTCTTTTTGTCCTTAATGGCCTCGTCGGTAGACGAGGCGCGGCGGTGAGTGGCAGTTTTGATCGTTGAAATTAAAACCATATTTACAATTCCGTTGTGGTTTCGACTTCCGATCTATCTAAATCATTAAGATATGAGAATCCCATTTGGCCATAGTCACGTTTGCCAAAAGAAACATTCTCATTGGTCGCACTTATATGACTTAAGTCACCATTCGATCTGTAAAATCATAAATAAAAAACATAATGTAATTTAAAATCTAGTGCAGACTGCAGCATTCTTCTCCTTTCATATTTTTTTTTCATATTTACAAATTTTGTTTTTAATAAACTGAAAACAAACATGAATCAGTAAAATAATTCCGAAATCAAAAACACAAAATTGTAGTTAATTCATGCTAATTAGATAGTTTGACTAAGTAGTTAGATTAACGAGTGATTAAGTTACAATACTAAAAAAACGTCTTTCGCGACAACTAAGTTCTTGTTGAAAGTAGTAGATTTTCGTTAAGATTTGCTAGTAAACGTGAATTAGGAGTTGATTTTGTTTACTAATAAGATATTTTATTTCGTGAATTTGGATTAACGTTTTAGTTGATTTATATAAATTAGAAGATAACTAAGCATTTTTTATTGATAGGAGTGTAAATTTTTAATTTCTGAAAGTACTTCGAGAAGCATTATTATTAAAATGATAATCTTACCTTTGAAACAGGGGATTAGCTATAGGTATTTCACCATAACCCCTATGGTTATTATTCCTCCCCAGGGTGTTTGTCATTAATTCCCCTTGGTTATCATTTGGCGTATTCTGTCCACTTCCGAAGGTATTCCCTCGCCTCCCTAATGTACTGTAAGCATTATTTGGCATATTAGCCAAATTATTTCTGCTTATGGTATCCAACTTATAGCCTCCGTTCTGATAGTGATTTGTATTTTGTTTTATCCTTCCCAGTGTTAGTGTTCCAGGCAGAGTACCATTTGACGCCAAAGGGTTTGCGTTGTTCCTGTTCATTTCCAGAGTTCTGTTAAATGTATTCTGTCTATTGTTCATATTGTTATTCACATTATTATTGTTATTATTATTTCGTCTCAAAGTAGCTGTAGTTGCTGTTGTTGCCTCAGAATGTGATGGACTTGATTGGCCATTTTCTTTGTGTGTTATGTAGCTTACACTATCTAAGCTAAAAGCATGATTTTTTGCACTGAAATCAAGCTGAAGATCATCATCACCATCCGGCGGTACTGCCATTGCTAATACTTGAGTCTCGTATTCCTTGAGATTGGAGACGGCTTCACCGTTTTGTGAGCCGACTATGACAGGATCATAGCGAGTTGGGCTTGAGGGTGCTGAATACTGGCGCATGCGTTGTTTGAAGTTTTTGTATCTGCAGAATAATTTTAAATTTAGTAACTGTCTTTTTTTGAAAAAGAAATGGATTTCCAATTACACTTACTTTGACCAAGAAATACAAATGTAAATAATTCCAATTGTTCCAAGAATAAGAATTATAAGTGATACCGCAATCAGAGTATACGGGAACACTTCATCATTAATCGCAATTGCAGCCTTTATCTATACAAAGGAAAAGATCAAAAACATAATGTGTATCAGATACTGCACAATGTCAATAAGATAAAAATTCTACACATACCTTATGAACTTGATGCCTCGCTTCGATTGGCCCGAAGATACCTTGAGCTGTTGCTCTGGCAATTCCTGATGCAGCAAAGTTTATCTCGGCCTGGGCTGTCGGCTCCAACAGGCTTTCACTCACCACGCTGTCATTGCGTCTTAGGATCATTTCTGTCTCCGGATCGATAATGTAAAACCAGACATCCGTCGCCGAGGGATTTTCCATTATACTGCCATTCTCATTGAGGAACTTTCGATTGCTGAATCTTTCGATACCGCCAATCATTCCGTTTGTCTTCTCCTCCAAGAGTTCTTCTAACTGTGTATAGTGACTGCGAATTTCGTTCGGTGTCGAATCGGAGAATACCAATGTCATGCGATTCAAATCTGTGATTTGATTGACAACAATTCGTGCTCTCGTCCGATGTCCATCCTCCTGTCCATCATTGTCACGCGCTTCCACAAAGAAACGCATTGGAAATGTGACACCTCCACGTAGCAACTTGGCTGTCTTCAGAATTCCAGTTGTTTCACTCATTGTAAAGTAGCTTGTGGGCTAGAAAATAAAAGAAAAGGAAGTTACTAACAAAAACAACTTATGATTTAGAAAATTAAAACTCACCAATTGTGCCTCACTAATGGTATTGTCCTCTTCGTCAAAGATCTTGTATCTGATCATTCCATATTTGCCCGAATCACGATCAGCGGCATGCACCTGCAAGACTGGCGAATCAATGTCCACATCTGGTCCAACCACACCATAGAATGTATCGGGTTTTCCTTGAACACGATTGAACGTGAATTCCGGAGCATTATCGTTCTCATCCTGAACTATGATCTTCACTGAAGTCACACTCTTCTGCGGGTTCACAAAGTATTTGTGTGACACCAATTTCAATTGCAGCACATGTGATGTTTGATTCTCATAATCTAATCGTTTCTGCAGAACGATGCCGCACCCATGATCTTCAATACTCACACCAAACAGTCCACGTTCGTTTCCATCAACAATTTCACACTTAAAGCCCGGATTCGCCTTGGCGGCCTTCTTTGAGTTTATGATTTGGATCAGTTTGATTGTTGCATTTATGCCAGTTGTTTCTGGAACACCTGTTGTATAGCTGTCATCGCTAAATGCCAGGCCCAGACTCTCTGTACTCATAATCACTCCACTATCCATTTTTCCATCTACTGTGGGATCATCAACTGATGGATCTGTTAACAGATGTCTCACAAATACCGGCAAAGTGGCTACCGAACTCAACTGTGGCTCACCCATGTCATACGCTCTGATGTCGATTTGATACTCGGTGTCTTCTTCCTTCCTCAGTTCGTCTCGAATCCTTACAGTGCCAGTGTCGGGATCGACTTGGAAGTATTTTAGCGCCTTACCACGTCCAACCATTTCATATCGAACCACATTGCCTGGAGAAGAACCATCACCATCAATCGCTGCCATTGTGTCGATTATCGTGCCGATTGGTTGGTCATCATTGACTGTCTTCGGTTCGGGAACCGAAACAAAAACTGGTGGAATGTCATTTCGATCATCAACATCGATGATGATCTTGATCGTATCGCCAGATCCTTCACCATCATTCTCAACCGTGCCTACTATTAATTCATGCTGTTTCTCCTTCTCATAATCCAAGTCTTTTGTTGTCTTAATCTGTCCCGTCTTGGGATCAACTTTAAACAGCTCGGTCGCACCTTTCCTCAGGATGTACGTGATTTCCTGCACAGTGTCAGGATCAATCGCCTGCACAGTTGCGATCAATAGATCTGGTACATTTTCCGGCACCCGAACATCAACTCGTGAATCGGTAAACTTCGGCACTTCATCCGGAATATCACGCACCAGAACTGTGACACTAGCAGTTCCCAGCCTAGCATCAGGCGCTCCATCCTTAGCTGTCACCACAAATTTATACTCCGTTTGCCTTTCATAGTCCAGCTTGATCTTTGTTCGAATCTCACCTGTTGTTGGATCAATCGTGAACGGAATGTCAGTCGGAATGAAATAGGTTATCTCAGCGTTGATGCCTTCATCGGCATCCGTAGCATGTACAATGCCCACAAAAGCGCCAGCCTTACCCTCTTCTACATTGAACACATACGGCAGTGTTGACTCATCAAATTCTGGATTTTTGTCATTGATGTCTGTCACCTTGACATTCACAGTTGCCGTACTCGATAGTCCACCATTATCCTCGGCCTTAATTATTAACTGATATCGCGTCAGACTTTCACGATCCAATTTTCGTATGACCACGATCACTCCATTCTCTTGGCCAATCGAAAACTGTCGCAAATCATTGCCCGACGAGATGGAATATGTGACAGGATCGCTTTCGGGATCCTCTGCCTTTACCACGGTCACTGTTGAATTTATCTCTGCACCTTCACTCACTTGCACCTCGTACACGGGCTTCAAGAAACGTGGTGGCTTCGTGTTGGGTCCCGGCATAACAGAAACCTCAACTATTGCCTGTGAACTCAATCCGCCAATGTCAGCTGCTTGCACTGTTATGCTGTATTGCTCTCCGGCCATGGTCCTGCCACGAGTCTCTATCCTACCTGTCCGCTCGTCGATGGTAAATTTATTGATTTCATTGTTGGAGACATGATAAATCGAATACGTGATCACTGCATTCTCACCCTCGTCATTGTCTGTCGCTGTGACCTGTGTCACAAGGCGTTTGCCATCGCCAGCGGTAATCGATATCGGGGCAACCATTGCTAGCTTGGGCGCGTTATCATTGACATCCTTCAGGTGCACAGTTAAACTCAATGGTGCACTGGCGGCATTCGTTTTTGGCTCACGGGCAACAACCTGAAATTTGAATTTACCCGGATTTGGAGGATCGCGATCGAGCGCCTCCTCGTTAACGATCAAAATACCATCTTTGGTCACATCAAATGATGGTGTTGTCAATTCGTAGATATACGCCGGCTTTGGGTCATCCTCACCCAAATCTGCATCACTGGTTTGGAAGGATATCGGTTTGCCACTTGAATCCAACACCCGAGTCCCGATCATGGAGTTCTCCTCCACATACCCTTCGATATCGGATGAAGCGATAATTGGTGGATTCGCATCAACAGGTTTCACCATAATTGTCAGTTTGGCCGTTGTGAAGCGCTTAGCTTCGGATACCTCTTCGGCCTTAACGATGATGTCATATTTCTTGGCTGTGGACGTATCGACAGCTTTTATCTGCTTCAGGACACCTGTCTGCTCATCGATTTCGAAATAGTCACCATAATTGCCTGGCATTCCACTCGCGAAGGAGTATCGAATGGGGGAGCTTATCGTGTCGAGATCTACCGCTTGAATACGTTCGGGGGAAACACTAAGGACACCCTGAAGTGAACCCGCTGGAACAGATGCCGAATATTCTGGATTAATGCAAGCTCCATCGAGAAGAACACAGCCACGATAGATGAACGAGGGATCTAGGTCATCCGAGTCGGCTATGTTCACTGTGAGGGTTGTTGTGGAGGAGAGGCGCTCAGATACATTGCGAGCTCGATCCTGTAAATAGAAAAAAAAAAAAAATGTAAATCATTTGGCGACTTGGTTGCAGAAAAAAGTTAAGTATCACAGATAGCGATCTACATCTTCTGAGATACTCGTACATGAAACAATTTTTAATCGTAACGAGTTCCTCCGGTCTTTTAAACCTAATCTCATTTTAATTCAAATTTTGAAGCATCGATATGTCTTGGAATTTAGCACGAAAATTATGAGATGTTTAGTCTGGATGTCTTGAACTAATATCCGCGAAATCTTTTGCGAGTTTAATTCGTAAGCAATTTGGTGTCTGATTGATGGATATGGTGCTGTTTTATGGAGATCAGACAACTTGTCTGATTTTTATCATTCCATATCGAGTTTTTAAGTTCGATTAAACTCTTTTGATTGAAAGTGGAGCTCATGCGCGCGGTGGATGAAAATGGCCATCCACTTATAGGAGCTAGTAGATACATATATATAGCTTAGCCATATGGAATGGAAGCCTAACAATTTGTTTGGTGCTGCTGCACACACATAGTTTTTTGTAAAAGTTGATTTTCTGGATCATGCTGAGTGGCAGCAGAACACATTTGGTAAGGTAACAATTTTATTTGATTTGCCTGATAAGTAACGAGAAGTACCTACTATAACTATACATATTATATAGCTTCTTGCTATACATATGTATATTGGCAAAAGTGTGGATTGTGAATGGCATTCAAACTGAGTAAACATTTTGACTATTGACAGGAGTTATTCGTTATCGATTACAAACAACAACTGCTGATTTGTACATATTGAGTATAGAAATATTTTTTAATGCAGTTGTTCGTTTGGTGAGATTTTCAAACGTGCAAATTACTGGGGATATTAGGTAATTTTTATTTCGATTTGGCTATCAACGCTAATTTGAATAAGATAAATAAATTGAATTGAATCTTTTCAATTCGGATTAAGGAGATGTAAGTTGTGATAAATTATATCGATATGCAATTTAAAATTGTTGCATATGTCCACTATAGGAATTGTGATTGTTTCTCATCGAAGCTCGGTAGTGAGAGTGAACAAACTTAGATGGTATAGTAAGGATTCAATCTCTGAATAACATGGCTTTATTAGGTACCTACATTTTTATTCTCTAATAATTTTTAGGACTTATGATACAATGACCTCTATGGGTAATTCAATTGGGTTCAAACTAAATTTTAAAACGATGTCAGTACAATTTCAATATTCATCGTTACTTTTGGGTACTTAACCAGAAAAATACCGGCAGATCTATGACTTTTTACGCAATAGGTCTGTTTCTTTACTTCCCAAAACTGCAACTTTAGCCAAAAGTTCTGTCGAAATTCAGTCCATATAAAATAAAATGCACGCATTTTCTCTTGATCACATTTTTAGTTTAGATCTATTCATCTGATTTTAAAAGAAATAAATTAGCTATGGGAGCCTATATTTTAATCCACCTGCTTAAAAAGTAGTTAAGTTTAAGGTAGTGTTATGTGTTATACGTATTTATACGAACATGGGAACTACAGTTTAGATTTAAAATTGTTAAAAAATCAAAATAATTAGAATTAAATTGATCAAACAACCTCTGGAATTGTTTTGACACCAACGACGCTATGTAAGCCATCTGATTTATTAAATAAATATCAATTTATGAGAACAAATTTTTTAAATATTTTTAAGAAAAAAATAACCTAATTTTTTTAGAATTTATTAATCTAGAGTTCAAAAATTAGTTTTGAAAAACATCAAATTTCGAATTTTCAAAAAATAATTTCGAAATTTTTTTAAAAAAATGCAATTTTTTTTTTTTTTTTAATTTTCATATGCAATATCATTCAAACTTATCAGAAGCTCTTATGTAAAATATGACGATAAAATTGCCATATTTTTAACTGATACGACCGAAAATAAATTTTGCGAAGCACCTTACCGTGGAGTTACTATCACATCCATTTTCGATTCTCAAAATTGAGCCGTAAATATTTGAAAAAGAAACGAAAAATTTTAATTGTCTATGCTGCTCAGCTTGTGCTGCCAACAGTCGACGAGATAAAAAAATCGCATAATTGCAAATTTTTTCGCGGGAAATAAATTTTGCGAAGCTCTTTAGCGTTTTCGACTTAAGTTATGTTGTAATAGACTCAAATTGAGCTACAATGTGCAAACATTTTAATTTTACCCATGAAATTTTTTTCGAATTTACGATTTTCGAAAAAATTAAGTTATGTTGTTGTGGGCTAAGTTATAATGATGCTAAGAGTCAAAGCGATACAAATTTTTTTTCGCATTTTTGCAACTTTTGTGACCGAAAATTTAAGTTGAAGAGCCTTGCTTGCTTTAACTATGAAGCGTTTAATAAACAAAACTTGTGCTGCTATGTAACGTAAATATTAAAAAAAAGCGCAAGTTTGCAAATTTTGCTGTTTTTTTTTTCAAAATCGCAATTTTTAAAAAATTTAAGTTGTGATCTTTTGTGCTCAGTTATGTTGGAAAGATCCAAATAGTAAAAAAAATTGCATATATTTTTGCCACTTTAACGGCCGAAAGTAAATTTTACAAATTTTAAGAAAACTCACAATATGACACCATTTCTGCATTTGTCAACCTATTAACAATTATAAATAAGTAGTAAATTAGGTAATCGTAAGTTTGCAAAGGAATATCTTCCTTTTAGCATTTTGGAATGCATCGGAATAACCAAAATATATAAGTAAAATACCTAAATTCCATTTAAAATGTTCAGAGCACGTTTGATTTTCTATACAAATAAACATAATACACAATAAAATTACGTAAAATTCCAACGGAAATGACATTTAAAAAAACCTCGAAGCAAAATACAAAAACGCACTCCAATTAAGCAATTAGACTTTGCAAAAAAAAAAAAAAACACGCTATCCAAAATGAAATCAACACCCCCATATGTTATTCAAAATGTCAGATATCAGACGAGGGAACACTTTCGCTTTCCTTAAAAAAAATTGTTACTTAAACCCCCGTTTGTCATCCTCATCGTCGGTCGTCGGTCGTCGTTGTTCGTCGATGTTGCAGTCTTCGTGTCGTCCGTCACCAGCTTCGACTCCCATTGACCAGACCAACCAACCAACCCACACGATTTCCATTCAATTGAATCCGATTCGATGGCATGACGCATTTCCGTGACGCGACTTCAAATGTCGGCCAACATTTATACTACACAAAAAACAGTTATACAGACCATGTTAACGTCTAATTACAATCACGTTGGTGTTGGCTATTGTAGGTTCTGGTAATGGTATAGGTATAGGGGGAGGTAAGCTATACAGAGAAAAAGCGTAGTAGAAATGAAAAAGAAAAAAAAGTTTTTCTTCTTCTTCTTTTGCATTTTGTTGCTGGGGACTTATTAGGAAAGAGGTGAGTATGGGAAATAGGGTATAGGCAGGAAGGTAAACGTCGGATCGGTAGGAAACAGGATGGAGGATGGGTGAATGACAGGAAACCGTTCAGGATTTGAAGAGGAAGAAAAATAGCGGTTGAAGTTACAACGATAGGTAGTGGACGGAAACCGAAGTCGAAGATAAAGGTAGGCCGATGAAATGGTAGGTGGGAGGTACAAAAAAAAGGAAAGTGAGTTGGAAAGGGAATAGGAAGACCTGATACGAATTCAGAAATACCTTAGAAAGAACAAGGGCTAGAGTTGGAGGTACCAAAAAGAAAGAACGATGAAAATCGCATAGGATAAGGAGGTAAGTTAAAAGAATAGAGTACCCTGAACGGGGGAGAGGGATGTCTGACCGTGGGACCTGGCACGCTGGCGACACTCGGCTTAGCTCGCCGGATGTGGGGGGGATCTTGTCCCAAAATCAGACCGGGCCAACAACAAAAATACATAGATCGTGCCAAAACAAAAAAAAACAACGACAAATAAAACCACCACCACTCTTACGTTGTGATCCGCTTACCGACAAACTCTTACCAATCCATCGTAGCTGCTGATGTTGTACAGGTACGCCGCCCTCCCTTCCTGGAGCCCGTGGCGGGAATTTTCAGGCCCCCCGTATGCGGAGCACGGAAGTCACCCTCAGTCTATCCTCTCACGAAAGTATTTTAGCCACCCCTTCCACCCCCTGAAAAGTTATCTTAAAATGCCATTAAGTGGTTTTTACCACTTAGTAAAAGACTATATCGGTTGGCGTGAATTACAAACATATTTTATTTAAACAAAAACTCTAGAATGTCTACCATTCCCGAACGGATGAATAATATCGCTATTGGGAAAATTTACACAGAATTGGTTAAATACCTTAAAGATGAATTTATACAGAAAGTTTAAACGCTTAAATAAATATATTTAAACAAAAATTGTATTTTAAAGAACAAACAAAAATAAGCAAGAATATATAAATATTAACTCTTAACGAGCGGAATTCCTGTGGAATCTAAATAATAATAAATAAATAAACTAAAATATGTATTGAATTTTTTTTTTGATTTTTTTTTTGTTTTCCTTTTTCTTTTAGGTTTTTTTTTTTGTTGTTAGTTTTTTTTTTTTATTGTTTTTATGGGTATTTTCTTTTAAATTTTCTTTTCTTTGGATATGTCTTTTTGAGAGAGCGGAAGGCCCCTAAAACGGCAGGAAAGAAAGAAGAAAAGCTGTAAGTGGCTTCGGCCCCTACCTCGCCCCCTCCTAGACGCTTTCGTTTGCTAGTCTCCTCCTTTCTGAGGATGAAAAAAAAACTACTCGTTGACGATTTCGTTGGCCCTACCTAAAAAGAGCTCTTGATAGGGATTAGCCTTCCGAAAGAAACCCAAAATGGCTGACGCGACCGTAAGCGGCCCAGTAGAAAGCGCGGTTAGGTTGGAGTAACTGTCCTTCCCCCTTCTTGCTTAACGGAGTTTTTCCTTTTGTTTTTCTTTCTTTTCTTTTGATTAGTTTTAATTTTTAATTCTTTTTTTTTTCAATATATTAACATTACTTAAAACATAACCGTTCCTTTTTTTTTTGATTTAACTATAAATAATGAAGCCCTATCTTTCACGCCAAAAAAATTTAATTTTCTTTTTCTTATATATTTTTTTTTCTTAAAATTTTGGATGCCCCACTGTAGCAGGAAACTGCCGTACCAAATAATTTTCCGGGGTTTTCTTCAATTATTCGGCCACTTTATCGGCGTTCCGTTTCTTCACCGGTATCGCGAATTCTTGATTTGGGCGCGTTCTGAATGTGGTCGATAGTGAAGCAAAAGACGATTCTCCAACAATTACCAACAAACTCTCGGCGGTCACGACTCTTCTTTAGTCGGCGACCGCCAATATTCTTTTTCTTCGTCGGCTATCTAAACTTTCTATTGTTAATAAAAAAAATCTTACGTACAAAAAAAATTAACTCACCCCTTATTCTAGTTAAATGATTTTATACCAACTGCCCAAAACGATTTCGTTTTCAAACCAGGCCCACAAAACTAAAATATCGCTAATTACTTCATATTCCTAATTGTTATCAAAGAAAAAAAACTTTCAACTCTCACCTTTTATTTAAACAACGAAAACTCCTTGCTTCCTTTTACAATTTTCCTTTCCAATTTTTTTTTTGAACGAGGATAGGTATATATATATATAGCTCCTTTGCAACCTATTTAAAGGTCACATATATATATCAGTATTTTAATACATATATTCTTAACTCAAAAAAAATACAGCTAGCTAATTTTTAGATATTTTTTCTTTGATATAATTAACATTATCACTCACCGGGTAATATATTTTAATTATAATATTTTAAATATTATAATTAATATTTTCGATGAATTCCTCCAACGGCTTACGAATTCACTTTTTCAAAAAAAACTATTGGTTCGTATTTGAATCCGCACTGCCTTTACACACAAACTCCTCAATCGACTTTGTCACTTTGCTAATTGCTTTTTTTTCTTAACTGTCAGCAAACTTTCTACACTAGACTTGCCTCTACCACGGTTTTGAGCTAATTGGTTAGCCGAAATCTATCTCCAAATTCCTACCCTACCTTCCTACAATGTCTACCTACACATACATCCGAGTACCGCTTGCTGGCCAAACCGCTTATTATTTGCCGTATCAAGCTACCAACAACTTGCTGAGCTTAACCCCTTTTCGGTTCTTTTTACTCTGCAGCGATCTAGAGGTAAAACCTATTCGCTCTCAATGACCCGGAGACCTACCTTACCGATCTGGTACTACCCCTAGGTTCCAAATTGATTTACGTTGTGGAACTAAATAGGTTCCACTCATAAACCTATTTCGTCCGCAATTAACCTTTTTTTTTAAATGTGGTTACCCCATCTATTCATCCTTGAGCCTAAAAATCTCGCCTTAATGTGTTACGACCACACAAAACCTCAATTCTAAATTAATCACCCTAAATGCCTACTTGTTCATCTGACGTTTGCAGGAAATTCTCTATTGGGTGTGGAACAAAGCTATGGCTATCTCGCCTCTACTATATGACTATATTCTGTACTATATTTCATTCATCTTTTGTTATCCATCCCGCAAAGCCACAACACAACAGCAATGATACTCATGGCGGCGAGACGACAATGCATGAATGTTTTAGTTCTTTAGTTGTAGATTTGTTTTAATTTCTTTTTATTTGTTATAATTATCGTAGATTTAATTTTAGCTTATCTTTCTTTATTGTTTGCATGTTTAAATCTCGTAATTTGTTTCATTGTTTTCTTTATAGATTTCAGATTCCCGAAGTCAATCCGGTACACCTGCCAAGGAGAATTTCTTCAACGGAGGTTTCTATAGGTAAAAAAAAAACAAATTCATGTTTTTTTTTTTATTACTTAAAATTCATTTTATTTTAATTTTCAGAGGATCGTAACAAAACACCGGTTCTGAAGAGGCCTTGATCGCATCAGAGACGGTGGCAGATCCCTAGCCTATGGAATAAATCTATCGTAGTGGAGGAATGTGGGGAGTTCAACCCACGCTAAAAGCCGGGCATAGGGCCAAAGACCGATCAAGGTCATTCTCTATTGACGAGTATTCTTTTGCTTTAAAGTGTTATTGTTTTGGTTTGTTGGTCGAATAATAAATAAAATAATTTCTTGTTCTGACTGACTTGGTTCTTTTTTTTCAGATGGTCTCATACTACGCGGTGGCTTCCACTCAATCCCACCTAGGTAGCTACACCGCTCTTCTTACCACCACTCAAGTACTGATAGGAATGTAACTCCTGCCCAGTAGGTGGTTGCGCTGACGCCTATGGAAATGTGAACCTTCAGCCACCCCCTCGCTATTTCCTAAGAGGAAACTATTCAACGAAAACAGGTGACAAACTTATATATATTATTTCTAAACTCGTCTTACTTTCCGTCGCTCCTGATACCTTCTATTTTGACAAATCTGGTGTCCTACGAAGCGATCTTAGCTACGGATTATAATTTTCTCAACAATAATTTGTTCGGCCACTGCATTTGTTCGTTTTTGTGTGTGTTATATGTAATTGCGAGAATTCTCGCACGGGTAGGCAAATCTGCTTACTTCTGAGTAATCAAACAAAAAAAAAGGAAAGAATTTACATTCCTCGGACAACAAAACCGGTATCTCGTGTCCCAACTTTCTTTGAAGATATTCGTTGCGCGTTCTTCTTGTAGTGAGGACAGTGGCGCGTTCTTTTTACCGTCTGTTCTTCGTAGGTTCTTCGCATTGTGCTTATGTTGAAATTTTTTTTTGTAAAGACAATTAGTTGCAACTAAGTTTGCATTTTTTTTTTCGGTGAACAGATGCCTATGTATGTACTTTAATTTAATATAATTCTCTGGTTTCGTACACCCCTTTTTTTTTTTCTTTTTTTTTTAGTTTTTTTTTTTGTTGGGGTTTCAAACGACGTCGCTAAGGTGACGTAAATTTTATTTCTTAGTGGAGCTGCATTGAAGAACTGTGAACATGATTGTAGCTTATTGCAATAAGTCAGAGTGCTCAGAAATTTGTTTTTCAGTGGGACGAAAATCAAACTTGGGCAGTGAATTTTTTTCATTTTCAATTTTCTTCCTCAGCCACCATGGCTCTGTTTATTTGACAACAAAAAAAAAGAAATTTTCCTGTCGTGTACCCAAACCAAAGTGATAAAATGTGCGAAATTAACACTGAATGTAAATAAATTGAATTTCTGGTAGTATTTTACATTCATTCCACTAAGTTTTGCGCGTTGACTGTTAATTATTCTAAGCTCAGTTGAAAATTTTTGTTTTTGTGAGACGTTAGGTACGAGAACTACATCACATAGCTACAGCTTGCTTCCTGTATCGCATAATCAATTTCGCTTCTGTGTTATGCGATTATGTTTAGCGAAACTGATTTCGCGCAATTATTCATTTTCTTAATACCGATTATATTCTTTTCTATGTCTTTCTTTTTTTCTTTTTTTTTTTTGCATTTCATTATTTCTAAATAACTACCTACATCGCGATCTTTGTTGACATGCGAGGTTATTTCACTATCCCTAAAATTTGTTTAGAATTAACACGCCTACTATATGATTTTGTTTGCTGGTCTATAATACCTTATTTTAACTAAATGAAATTTAATAAATATATTATACTCTATACACATATATATAAATAAATAAATAACCATTTATAATACAATATTTGAATTAATAACCCACCACCACGCACAAATAAATCAATTCTTAAATAAAGGAATATGATTTTTTTTTTCTTTTTTTTTTTAATTTTTTTTTTTTTTTTGATTTTATAATTTGATAGAAAAACTTACTAATTAAACTAACTATTAGGAAGAATAAACACTTAACTAAATAAATAGGAAACGTTACAAATAATAAATAAATAAAAACGTAATAATTAGCAAAAACTTATATACTTTTATAATTAAGCCTCAAAAATACGAAATGAATAAGTAAATAGTTACACGATCAAAAAAAAAATAAGGTGTAGCAATGCATGAATAGATCAATGACCATCCATTTTATGGAATTGTGAATAAACGAATTATGGTTAAAAATACACAAATTATGGTAGTAGAGAATAATCTATGTTAAAAATAAATAATTAGGGTTAACAATTAGCTGGAAGGCCCACCACCACTAATTAATAAAATAACAAATAATAAATAAAATATACTAACTTAATAAATAAATACCCACCACCATAATAAATAATTGAATATATAATTTTAACTAAATTACCTAAATAAATAAAATCTCTGTAAATAAATAAATAAACTATGAATCAATAACAAGTATATAACCTAAAAATGGACCGGATCCGGGGTATGGCACAACGAAAAAAGTTTCTATGGTAACGCTAGCCTATCAGGTACTTAGTATATCACAGATCATTTATTGCTTCATGTCCTTTGCGTGGAATATTCCTATCTTTTTGCCCGAAAGATTTTCCAATTCGTACATGTTCTTACCTATACATTTAATGACTCGGCATTTCACAAATTTCGGGCAAAGTTTCGACGATAGGTATTTCGATGAATCGCTTAGAACAAAATTCCGTCGAAACACCTCTTGCCCGGGTACGAAATGAACATTACGACTACGGATATTGTAAGTTTTCGCGCTTTTTTCATTTGCCTTAATGATATTTTCTTTTACTTTTTCGCGTATGCACTGCAGTCGGTTATGCCTCGGGAGAGTTAGAAGTTCACCATCGTCTATGGCTTTCAGCTTGTGGACTAGCTTGTAACTCTTGCCGTGTGTCATCATATTCACCCCGAAAAGAGTGAAGTATGGTGACACGCCAGTCGAAGAGTGTACCGAACTTCTCAACGCGCATGCGATATCACTAATGTGAATATCCCAGTCGCGTTGATCGTCTTTTAAGTAGGAGCGTATAGCCGCTAATAGTGTCCTATTAACTCTTTCGGAAGCGTTGGACTGAGGCGAATAGTTGGCTGTTTTAAAATGACGAATTCCATAACTCTGGAGAAGATTTTGAAACTCCTTAGCTACAAATTGCTTACCGTTATCGGAATGAATGACTTCGGGTACTCCAAACGCATTAAAAATTTCATTTTTCAAAAACTTAATCACACTGGTTGTATTCGCTGAACGCAAAGGCTTCAAGAACACGTACTTGGACAAATGATCGAGGACTACAAATACATAAGCATTACCTGTTCTTGATCTTGGGTACGGACCCAAGAAATCGATAAATAATTTTTGGAATGGCAGGTCGGTTACATAATTGGAATCAATGGGTGGTCGAAGGATCTGATTGGTCGATTTGCTCTGCTTGCATATTGCACATTGAGATATGAAATTCTTTATTTGAACAGTCATGTTAGGCCAAAATAAATGCTGCCTTATGCGGTGCAAGGTTTTTGCAATTCCACCATGGGCAACTCGCGGTGGTTCGTGCGCATGGCGTATAATCTCTTCAGTGAGTCCTGACGGGACCCACAAACGCCATGTATGGCTTACTAAGGACTCATCAACACTTACGGGGAAGGATCGTTTATACACAAAGTTGTCCTCAATCTTTAAATCTGGTAACTCTTCAGTTCGACTTTGAATTGTTTTAATGAGGTCTAAATACTCTTCCGAGCGAAACTCTTCCGACTCCAAATCCACTAAGGGTGCAACTTCGGCAATATCTAGGCTATCCAAGTGTGCCCGAGAAAGGGTGTCTGGCACGACATTCAGTGAGCCTTTTCTGTGCTCTATGTCGAAGGTAAAAGATTGAAGATCGAGACTCCACCTAGCCAGTCTACCATTAAGGTCTTTCATATTCATCAGCCACTTAAGGCTGGAGTGGTCGGTGATGATCGTAAAATCCATACCCTCGACATAGGGCCTGAACTTTTTCACCGCCATGACTGCGGCCATACACTCTTTCTCGGTCACACTATAATTCCGTTGACACGCATTTAGTTTCTGTGAGAAGTATGACACTGGAAATTCTTCGTCGGCGTCGTTCTTTTGGAACAGCACCGCCCCAATTCCGGACTCGGAAGCATCGCACTGAATGTAGAATTTTCGAGTGAAATCGGGATGCGTGAGAACCGGAGCGGTGGTTAGCGCTACTTTCAATGCTTCAAATGCAGCTATCGCTTCTTCCGTCATTCGAAACTTCTCATTTTTCTTTTTCAGAGTATCTGTTAGAGGGGCAGTCAAGGTAGAAAAATCTCGTATAAAACGCCTATACCACCCCGCCAGACCAAGCAACCGACGAACCTGCCTCGGGTTCTTCGGCAGTGGAAAATCCACCACTGCTTCCACCTTGGCCGGGTCCGTTTTCAACTTCCCACCACCAACGATGAAGCCCAGATACTTCAGCTCTTTAAAGCAGAATCTGGATTTCTTCACGTTGATGGTGAGGTTCGCCTTACGAAGGCATTCGGCCACCTGATCTAACAGGGCGATATGGGTTTTGAAATCTGGGGCTATTATGAGCAGGTCGTCCAGATAGACGAAAACGCGATCCCTGAGTCGTGCAGGAATCACCTTGTCCATTAAACGGCACAACCTTTGGGCTGCATTACACAACCCAAAGGGCATGACCGTAAACTGGTACAAGGGTCTTCCCGGTACCGCAAACGCAGTTTTCTCCCTACTCTGCATCTCCAGCGGTATCTGCCAGAATGCATCCTTCAGATCAACGCTACTAATATAGTAGGTGTCCGGTAAACGACTGAGAAGCCCGTCGATATGAGGAAGTGGGTTGGCATCCTTCTTACTTAACGCGTTGACCTTACGAGAATCCAGGCAAAAACGATATTTTATGGTACCGTCTTCACCTGTCTTCTTGATCAGGACAACAGGCGAGCACCAAGGGCTCTCACTCTCCTCTATAACGCCGAGCTTCAACATTCTGTCTAACTCCTGATACAAAAGGGCTTGCACCGCCGGAGATACAGGGTAGTGACGCTGCTTGACAGGACTCGCATCCCCGGTATCTATGACGTGCTCCATTAGTGACGTCTTACCAAGACCATGTCGGTCAAAATCTAAAAATTTCCCCTTGACTGCTTCCAACTCAGCCCGCTGCTCTAATGAAAGCTGATGAGCGTTCCTCACCTCTCCAGCCTCGTCCAGAATTGAGACGGAGCTTACGACATTCGGGGCTATGTGAAATGCTTTCCAAAAATCGACCCCAAGGTATACCTCTTGGTCCAAATTCGGAACCAGAAAAAAAGAAATTACGTGTTTTTGATCCTTATATTCTATCTTTGAACTAATCTTGCCGATTATGGCTTGGTTTTTCCCATCAGCCGTTTTAACGCCTGATTTGTATGGCTGTATCCGTATACCTAAAGATTCTACCAAAGAAATACAATTTTTTCCTAAAATACTAACGCTGGCCCCACTGTCTAATAGGCCTAACATTTCCTTCCCAGCCAAGACAATTGTGGCATAAGGTCTGGGGTCAGTGCTAGTATCGACGACTGATGACGAAATCTGCTTCCTGGTGTTTTTCCTTAAATTGTACCTTTCGCGGGTTTTTAAAATTCTCTTTGAAATCCCATTGACCTTTCCATTAAAAATCCTTTCTCTCGCCATATTATATTCCTTCACTCTAACATGCAAGGGTTTTACTTCTCTAATATTTCCTTTCCTTTCAGGTCCTAACTCTCTATTCCTTTCTAATATTTTTATTTTACTCTCTGTTTCTTTATTTATTTCTTTTGTAGGTTTTCTTGGGGGTTCTGAGTCGAACGCGGCTCCCCCAAAGGCGCCGCGCTCCTCAATCGGTTTTCCGGGTTACATATGCGGCATTTCGGTGTTATAACTCCTTCTTGCCCGCATCTGTAACAAAATATGTTTCTCACTGACGAAGGACAGTCCATAAAGGAATGCCCTGAAATTCGGCAGTTCCAGCAGGTCAAAGACCTTACCCCTGCGTACTCCTGTCCGTTTTTCTGCCTAGCCCCCGAGTGGTGAAAGGCCGCAAGATTTTCTTCCTGACTTATAGGAGGGTCATCGACAAAATCCAATTCGTTGGCCAAATGCCGAGCCGGCGGTCGATTTGGCTTCGGCCCATCCCTTCCCCGATCCGAGAATGCACGTTCTGCGTCCTTACATGCGATTCTTAGTTGGTCTAATGAGAAGATTGCCTGAGGATACACCAGCCGTTTTATGCGCTCATTTAAATTACCTTTCAGCACGCGGACCAGCTCCCCTTCCGGGATCTGCATCCTTAGCTGAGACCTGAGTTTATTAACTGCCGCAAAGTAATCCTCACTAGTCTCCCAGGCACCTTGCTGGCGGTCCATTATATCCCTCATGATATCCAGATCCGTCTTTGAATTTTTGAATTGACGCATTAAGGCGTCTCTAAGTGTTGACCAATCGGGGCTATAATTTGACCGTTGGAATTGCCAATACCAGTCATTGGCAGTGCCCGAGAGAAGGAGGTGGAAATCGCGCAGAATCTCAACCCAGGTACAGCCGTGCTGGTGTTGCAGAATCTCTACCCGGAAGATGAAATCCTCCACAGTCAGTTTTTCCGGCTTTCCATCAAATTTAAGCCCCCACTTATCCATTTTAATGGGTATCCTGGCCCCCCTATGTGGCTGATAATCGGGCTGCCGATACCACCAACCGGGAGGATTCCCCGAATGCTGAGGACAATTCGAAGGCCAACCAGTCTGACTTCCCCCCTGGTGTCTCTCGAAATTCCCCTCTACCCGTCGACGGTTTGAATATTCAGGACATCCATCTTTTGCGTCACCATATCTAACGTCAAAATATTGGTGTTCTCGTTCTTTCGGGACGGTTTTATCATACTGGTTAGGACGAGACCTTGGCCCACCGACCGGCGGCTTCGGAGATCTTTCCTCCAATGGCGGCTCAGCGCGGACGGTTCTGTTAATGTCCCCCATAAATTCTAGGAAGTTTTTCCTGACCTCCTGTTTCAATGACTCCGACAGATCTTCTTTTAACGAATTTGTGTATGATTCATACGCTTGCACTACCGCCAAATTTATGACGGTTTTTAACTCAGCTGAAATGTTAAGCTGTTCCTTAGATATGACCTTGGTATTATTATTGTTGTTGTCTAATTGCCCACTAGGGGCCTCTCTTGTCTGAACGACCTGTTGAGGTACGGGTGGCTTAGGTATCTGGTAGGTATTACCACCAGCTGGTATTGGAGCTGGATTTGTAGCCTTCGGCTTCGCTCCCGTTCCCATCAGTAAATTTTCACCGTGAAGGTTTGACCGCCATGAGACGACTTTGTCTGCCTCAATTCCCTTATTATGTAGGGCGTCTGTTGGTCTCGAACTTAAAAACATATCTAATTCGTAACGAACTGATCGACTATTAAACCCCCCTTGCCTCTGAGCTGTAGCTTCTTCAACCAACCGCTCCTCTTGAAAATTACTAGGTCCGGACGTAGGATCAATGTCCCAATCGATTGGTTCATAAGCCTGATCTAACAGGGAATCTCTCGGCCCTCCTGACAGGGCTCTCGGTATTGTACTTGGTACATTTTCGTTATCTAAACCCAACGCCATTTCCCTCAATGCTGAAATTGGATTAAGATTATGTTCAGTTCGCTGAATCAAAGTGTCTGAACCCCTCGACCGCCCCCCAAAGGGCGGAGACTCTAACCCCGTTAGGCTGCTAAAAGCCGGAGATGGTATCGTAGCTGTGCTAGGAGTTTTACTTGAGGGTTTGGGTGGTACTGGTGGAAGAAAATTTGTAACATTGTCTATAGCTGCTTCGGAAGCTGTTGCTTTTTTGGCTTTATTAACCGGAGAATGCTGTACTAACGACATGTCGATTGTTTTTATTAAGTTTTTCTTCGCTAATGATCTCGTTACTATCCTATTTCTGGTTATCTCTAAACGTTTATTAATTTTGTTTTCTTTTTTGCTAGGATGCATCCCCTGGACGAAACCTTCTTTAAACCTCGGACCCGTGATGCGGCTACAAAGCAGATTTTCACCAATGAAATATGTACTTTATCCACTTAAAGAAAACAAATTCTGAATAAATTATCTAAAAACCAAAATGTATATTACCTAAGAAAAATATGTATATTACCTAAAACTAAATGTATATAACCTAAAACGAAATGTATACTATTATCAAAAACACAATTTATATTACCTAAAAACAAAATTTATCAACTTTTTGGTATCTCTATTAGTACAACCTACTTACTTACTGTAACTGAAAACCTTAATACTAATGATTTGACGTTAAATGAATCTTACTAGTTTTAAATTTCTCAGATAAATCAATTCAAAGTTATTTTAACTGTTTGTTTGCTTGTATCTAGGGCTGCTGTCAGCCGATCTTAAAAAGTAGAATGTATCTTTTTGAGAGCAAAATCAAAACTTCACTATACCTATTTAACTAAATTTAAAAAAAATCTATCTATGACAAACGACACAAGTATATAACAACCTATCCAATCACTAATGTGAACATGTTAATGTTATTCCACAATAAGTTTAAAAATTTGATTATTTTCCGATATCTTGGTACTGTACCACCCAGCGGGCAGATAAACAAAAAAAATTTTACCAATAAGCTTTATTATGCTTGTCTTCTAAATTAACTGATTTTTATATCTGTACCTATGTTATTACTTATAGTTGGTGTTGAGTGATGATTACTTTATTAAATTTTTTTCCTATTTGTTTTGATTGTTGTTTTATTTTCATAATGTGCGGGGGTGTAGGGGGCTGCTGTCTTCGGAGGTTATTTTCTTTTCTGGTAATGTGGACTTAAATCTTAAGGTAACTTCCGTGTGCTTCTTAATTGTCGAAGTGTGTCGGGTAAGCGAAACATAAAAAAAAACGACATAAATACGTAACTAGCTCTCACTTGACGTTGCCATCGGACCTATTGTGACTCGTCGCAATTGATTGGGCATTCTGAGGAGCAATCCCAAACAAGTCATACGATTCACCTTACTCCTGTAGCACCACCAACTGAGGGGAGGAACACATAAACACACTGGTAGTTCGCTCTTGATGCTGTTGCCGAATCAAGATATCCCGTCGCTATTGACCCGGCATTCTCAAGAGCTATCCCTGGTCACGACATACGAGTCATCCCGCTCCAGAAGCTACACCAATTGAGAACCTATGTAGCAGTTGCCCTCGGTGTCACGTCCGGAAACCCCGCCGCAATTCAACAGTACGTTTGAGAACCTTCTATATGAAGACTTGCAGAACTTTCCGAACCTGTCCCGAAGGCGAACATAAAATGAATTTCATCAGAACATTCTCCTCTCGCTGACACCACTCCGCTCCACGCCGCAAATGATCAGGCATTCTAAATAGCAATCCTGGATCATGACCTACGCTGAACGAAATGATGATACCGAGATCAAAATAACTGAATGGATAAGGGTTAGGGACAACAGACTAGGACTACACGAATGGGCGCCATTTGTTGCTGGGGACTTATTAGGAAAGAGGTGAGTATGGGAAATAGGGTATAGGCAGGAAGGTAAACGTCGGATCGGTAGGAAACAGGATGGAGGATGGGTGAATGACAGGAAACCGTTCAGGATTTGAAGAGGAAGAAAAATAGCGGTTGAAGTTACAACGATAGGTAGTGGACGGAAACCGAAGTCGAAGATAAAGGTAGGCCGATGAAATGGTAGGTGGGAGGTACAAAAAAAAGGAAAGTGAGTTGGAAAGGGAATAGGAAGACCTGATACGAATTCAGAAATACCTTAGAAAGAACAAGGGCTAGAGTTGGAGGTACCAAAAAGAAAGAACGATGAAAATCGCATAGGATAAGGAGGTAAGTTAAAAGAATAGAGTACCCTGAACGGGGGAGAGGGATGTCTGACCGTGGGACCTGGCACGCTGGCGACACTCGGCTTAGCTCGCCGGATGTGGGGGGGATCTTGTCCCAAAATCAGACCGGGCCAACAACAAAAATACATAGATCGTGCCAAAACAAAAAAAAACAACGACAAATAAAACCACCACCACTCTTACGTTGTGATCCGCTTACCGACAAACTCTTACCAATCCATCGTAGCTGCTGATGTTGTACAGGTACGCCGCCCTCCCTTCCTGGAGCCCGTGGCGGGAATTTTCAGGCCCCCCGTATGCGGAGCACGGAAGTCACCCTCAGTCTATCCTCTCACGAAAGTATTTTAGCCACCCCTTCCACCCCCTGAAAAGTTATCTTAAAATGCCATTAAGTGGTTTTTACCACTTAGTAAAAGACTATATCGGTTGGCGTGAATTACAAACATATTTTATTTAAACAAAAACTCTAGAATGTCTACCATTCCCGAACGGATGAATAATATCGCTATTGGGAAAATTTACACAGAATTGGTTAAATACCTTAAAGATGAATTTATACAGAAAGTTTAAACGCTTAAATAAATATATTTAAACAAAAATTGTATTTTAAAGAACAAACAAAAATAAGCAAGAATATATAAATATTAACTCTTAACGAGCGGAATTCCTGTGGAATCTAAATAATAATAAATAAATAAACTAAAATATGTATTGAATTTTTTTTTTGATTTTTTTTTTGTTTTCCTTTTTCTTTTAGGTTTTTTTTTTTGTTGTTAGTTTTTTTTTTTTATTGTTTTTATGGGTATTTTCTTTTAAATTTTCTTTTCTTTGGATATGTCTTTTTGAGAGAGCGGAAGGCCCCTAAAACGGCAGGAAAGAAAGAAGAAAAGCTGTAAGTGGCTTCGGCCCCTACCTCGCCCCCTCCTAGACGCTTTCGTTTGCTAGTCTCCTCCTTTCTGAGGATGAAAAAAAAACTACTCGTTGACGATTTCGTTGGCCCTACCTAAAAAGAGCTCTTGATAGGGATTAGCCTTCCGAAAGAAACCCAAAATGGCTGACGCGACCGTAAGCGGCCCAGTAGAAAGCGCGGTTAGGTTGGAGTAACTGTCCTTCCCCCTTCTTGCTTAACGGAGTTTTTCCTTTTGTTTTTCTTTCTTTTCTTTTGATTAGTTTTAATTTTTAATTCTTTTTTTTTTCAATATATTAACATTACTTAAAACATAACCGTTCCTTTTTTTTTTGATTTAACTATAAATAATGAAGCCCTATCTTTCACGCCAAAAAAATTTAATTTTCTTTTTCTTATATATTTTTTTTTCTTAAAATTTTGGATGCCCCACTGTAGCAGGAAACTGCCGTACCAAATAATTTTCCGGGGTTTTCTTCAATTATTCGGCCACTTTATCGGCGTTCCGTTTCTTCACCGGTATCGCGAATTCTTGATTTGGGCGCGTTCTGAATGTGGTCGATAGTGAAGCAAAAGACGATTCTCCAACAATTACCAACAAACTCTCGGCGGTCACGACTCTTCTTTAGTCGGCGACCGCCAATATTCTTTTTCTTCGTCGGCTATCTAAACTTTCTATTGTTAATAAAAAAAATCTTACGTACAAAAAAAATTAACTCACCCCTTATTCTAGTTAAATGATTTTATACCAACTGCCCAAAACGATTTCGTTTTCAAACCAGGCCCACAAAACTAAAATATCGCTAATTACTTCATATTCCTAATTGTTATCAAAGAAAAAAAACTTTCAACTCTCACCTTTTATTTAAACAACGAAAACTCCTTGCTTCCTTTTACAATTTTCCTTTCCAATTTTTTTTTTGAACGAGGATAGGTATATATATATATAGCTCCTTTGCAACCTATTTAAAGGTCACATATATATATCAGTATTTTAATACATATATTCTTAACTCAAAAAAAATACAGCTAGCTAATTTTTAGATATTTTTTCTTTGATATAATTAACATTATCACTCACCGGGTAATATATTTTAATTATAATATTTTAAATATTATAATTAATATTTTCGATGAATTCCTCCAACGGCTTACGAATTCACTTTTTCAAAAAAAACTATTGGTTCGTATTTGAATCCGCACTGCCTTTACACACAAACTCCTCAATCGACTTTGTCACTTTGCTAATTGCTTTTTTTTCTTAACTGTCAGCAAACTTTCTACACTAGACTTGCCTCTACCACGGTTTTGAGCTAATTGGTTAGCCGAAATCTATCTCCAAATTCCTACCCTACCTTCCTACAATGTCTACCTACACATACATCCGAGTACCGCTTGCTGGCCAAACCGCTTATTATTTGCCGTATCAAGCTACCAACAACTTGCTGAGCTTAACCCCTTTTCGGTTCTTTTTACTCTGCAGCGATCTAGAGGTAAAACCTATTCGCTCTCAATGACCCGGAGACCTACCTTACCGATCTGGTACTACCCCTAGGTTCCAAATTGATTTACGTTGTGGAACTAAATAGGTTCCACTCATAAACCTATTTCGTCCGCAATTAACCTTTTTTTTTAAATGTGGTTACCCCATCTATTCATCCTTGAGCCTAAAAATCTCGCCTTAATGTGTTACGACCACACAAAACCTCAATTCTAAATTAATCACCCTAAATGCCTACTTGTTCATCTGACGTTTGCAGGAAATTCTCTATTGGGTGTGGAACAAAGCTATGGCTATCTCGCCTCTACTATATGACTATATTCTGTACTATATTTCATTCATCTTTTGTTATCCATCCCGCAAAGCCACAACACAACAGCAATGATACTCATGGCGGCGAGACGACAATGCATGAATGTTTTAGTTCTTTAGTTGTAGATTTGTTTTAATTTCTTTTTATTTGTTATAATTATCGTAGATTTAATTTTAGCTTATCTTTCTTTATTGTTTGCATGTTTAAATCTCGTAATTTGTTTCATTGTTTTCTTTATAGATTTCAGATTCCCGAAGTCAATCCGGTACACCTGCCAAGGAGAATTTCTTCAACGGAGGTTTCTATAGGTAAAAAAAAACAAATTCATGTTTTTTTTTTTATTACTTAAAATTCATTTTATTTTAATTTTCAGAGGATCGTAACAATTTGCAGTTTTTAAATCTCACGGATTTCACTTGCCTGCCAAGAAACACATATCCCACACTTTTGTTTGCAATACCAACATTGTAGAATGTTGCCGGCGACCTCACGAAGCTTTTTGGTCTAATTTCAACGTCTAATTCATTAAGGGATATAGGTAGAAGAGAATGACTATTTGGGATTTAGTTTCTTTTATTTTAATTTTGTAAACAAATTATACGGGAAAGTTGAGAAAACACCTTTGCCAATGTGTGTATGGAAATTTAGCATGTTGTAACAATTAATTGAGAGCCAATGTCGTGAGACCGATTTACCATATTACCACAAATTTTCTGTTTTGTTAAAACTTGAGGAAACTTTGTTAATATGTATACTGTATAGTTACACTGAAGAGAAAAAAAAAGTAAAACCTTACCTAAGAAAAAAAAAAAAAAAAAAATCCGTAAGCACGTCTTCGAAATAATTGAAGTAAATTAATTTAGACTCACAAAAATTAATAAAATAGAAACAAAATAAATACGTTAAAATTTTAATGTTATTTAATAACTTTCAAAAATGAAAAAGAAAATTGAGTAATTCACCCGAGATGGAGGTACACTCCGAAACGCGTCGCTGAACCTTATATATTATTTTAATTAAAAGTTGTGAAACTTATTAAATAACATTAAAATTTAAAACTAAAAACATATATACACGTATTATTTGGTTTTTATTTTATTAATTATCAACACAACTTGGAGATATACAAACACACAAGAAAATGCACAAAAATTACATCGTAGCTCTCGTTATGGGGAAATTGAAAATGTAACAGCAACGGAAATGCCAATAACAACGGAAACGTAAGTGACAGTAACAACGGTTGTTGTCTCTGAAAATTAATATTTATCAAATGCATAGCCCGGATAATGTACATCTAGAAATATGCCATGGCTTTTTACCATTTTTTTTGAGGGAAATATTTGAAATATTTCGGTTGAAATTTGAATTTATTTGTGCGATTTGAAGTCGCACCACACCATAAATTAAGCCCCTTATCAACACATATTATGTTTACACATCTTCACCCTGAGTCCAAGCACCCACACTTTTTTTTTTTGTCAGGGATAACAATGTAAATGACCACTTTTGACAAGTTATTCATTTTTTTTAATGAAACCATAACTCAATCAAATTTGGAAACTTTAAATTTAAAATTTGTCAATGGTTAATCATAAGATGCAATCATTTCTGTCAGTGTATTATGGAACACCTTAAGTGCAATTCTTCATGCAAGTTCGATTAGTATAAAGGAGAGGTGCTCAAGTGAATCACCATGATTATAAGGTTGTGAAATCTAATTTTTGCAACATATTCCATGAAAATTGCATATAATTAGGCGATTTTTTGGTTCGAAAGGTTAGTTTTAGTTGAACTTTGCATAATTTAATGAATTCAATTACCAACCTTATGAAGACTGTACAAAAATATGAGTATAACTTTTGGGTATGGAAAATTGGAGACAATTGATTTCGTATGAATCATATTGGTAAAGTAGTTATATCTAAATAATGTACATAAAAATGAATTAGATTATTGTTTGTACGCGCATAACTCTACTGAACATAATCCGATTTTCATGGCCATTTACCATCTGTTGCCGATCTCATTTTGTAAGGGACAAAATTTGACGATTGTCAATTCCGTAGTGTTTGTTATTCCTTAGAAGTTAGAACCATTATTTTCGCCTTCCCATATGCAAAATGGAATTTTCATGTATCGCCACCATCTACCCGTAAAAGTATGCAATTTCGGTTTTGCACGGTTTTACGAACTTTCCTGTCGAAATTTCCCATTTTGGACTTCGTAGTATATGTTTACCTGGGGGCCGATTCAGGTTCTTTGAAAAAGTGAATCGAATAAATTGTTTTCACATTTGCTCTCGTGCATTGCTTTCACTTTTTCGATTCACTTTGTGCAAATAAGCGGTTCTGGTTCAGTGAATAAAATTCTCTTACGAACTATATTACCAATCCCGAACCTCCTTATCATTTCCCCTGAAGCGCATGTGCAGTCAATGCAATTCTTTCTTCATGAATAGGACGAGAGAAGGAGATGTGGTTGAATTGACGATTTTTTGTTCGTATTCACCCTTTCTATTCAAATATTCACTTCCAAATGCCGACGTGAAAGCAAATTATTCATTATGAATGTTTTTGATGTTTGGTTTCACATTTTCGCAGAACGAAGAAGATTTAAATCTTAATGTATCATTGTAAATTGAACTCTTCTTCGAAATAAATGAAATGAAATGAAAAAACGAGAATTGGATTTTAGGTGAAAGGGTGAAAAGTTATTCGATTCACTTTTTCACAGAACCAGAATCGGCCCCCTGGTTTAATACGAGTCCGAAAATGGGAATCTCGACCGGAAAAGTAGAAATATCGTTAAAATCCGAAGTTGTATACTTCCAGGGGTGGATAGTGGCGTTTCCAAAAATTTCATTTTGTATGGGAAAGAAATTCTAAGGAATGAAAAACACAATGGAATTGACAATCGGCTGAATTTGTCCCTCACGAAAAAAGGATCGCCATTCCGTTAAACCCTCAGGCTGTTACATTTGTGCATAATGCCAAAAATTTCATTCAGTGTTGTTTGATGCCCCTATAATTTTTTCTTATAAAAATTTAAACATTTCAAGATAATTTAATTTTAAAAATTTTTACCTCCGGTGCATTTTGCAAAAAAATAGCAACCTACAAACACAGCTCCAGTATGTTTAGACCTTAGTTTAACCTAAGTGTAACCCTCAACAACACCTTAATTTTAGTACAGTCTGGCTTCTGGGAAGGCGATGCACTGTCCTGTGACTTCTTCAATATAGTTTTGGAACAGATAGTGCGAAGGGCAAATATCAACATGGAAGGCACTATCTTCACAAAATCCGTACAGCTGTTGGGTTTCGCAGACGACCAGAACATCATGGGTCGTTCCCAACGTGCGGTCGTTGAGGCCTTCAATGCGATTGAAGAAGAAGCAGCAAAAGTTGGTTTACGCGTGAACGAAGACAAGACAAAATACATGCTGTCAACACAAAAAAAATCGTCCACCCACCATCTTGGACAAAATATTACAATTGACAGCTACAACTTTGAGGTAGTAAAGGAGTTTGTCTACCTTGGATTAAACATCAATTCCACGAACGACATCTTAGTGGAAATACGACGAAGAATAACCCTAGAAAACCGCTGCTACTTCGGTTTGGCAAAACAGCTGGGATCAAAACTCCTAACCCGAGTGTCAAAAGTGATGCTCTATAAAACGCTTATCCTACCAGTTTTATTGTATGGTTCCGAGTGCTGGACAATGACTAAGAGAGCGGAGCAGAGCTTGGAAACTTTCGAACGAAAGATCCTTCCTCGGATATTCGGTCCTGTGTGTGAGAAGGGCAAATGGAGGAGAAAACGCAACCACGAACTCTATGAGCAGTTATACCAAGACGCGGATGTAGTCCAAATGTGAAAACTGGGCGACTACTATGGCTCGGACACGTCGAGCGAATGGAAGAAAATGATCCAGCTAAGAGGGTCTTCGAATCCCAGCCCTCAGGTTCTAGACGACAAGGAAGACCGAACCTTAGGTTTAAGGATCAGGTGACCGCGGATGCCAGAAAACTTGGTTCTAGAAACTGGAAGCAACTCGCCCGGGATCGACAGGGGTGGAAGAGGGCCGTGTCTCAGGCCGAGACTCAACGTGGGATGCAGCGCCCCTAAAGTAAGTATGTAAGTATGTAAGTTAAAATAGAGTAGGGAAAAAACACATCGGAAAGTATTGATTTTCACAAAATTTCACAATTTGCTGTCAAAATCCATTAAAAAAAGTTAGTTTTGGGAAGCTTGTTGAAAAAATATTTACCAAACTAGCATTTTATTTCACTTAAGGAAAATAAGTAGTACCTACATACATATACATACTATGTAAGCCTAAAAACAAAACGTGTTTCAATTTCGATTTAATTTTGAGAATAACGTACAACATATGTATTAATGCTTCCAGGCGCACGAAGTCAGTTCAGATTTCACAATAATTAATCATCTAATTCACTTAAAATCAATGAACTTATCCAAAGGCTTGAAATATTATTGCAACACTTAAGATGTTAGGTAGGTTCTATGGGCGCAATATTATTACCTTTGCTATACATTGTGTACGCAAACATATTTCACTAGACATGCATATAATGTATGTATGCTGCGTGTTTATGCACCACAGGAAACATTTACATACTTTCTCACCTTAAGACATCTGTTTGTAATTACAATTATTTGTCACTTTCTTGCGTCGGTCGTTCGCGTCATCACCCACCGTGCTGGCACCGCGTCGGTCGGTCGTGCCAACGATTTCCTTAAACGCGCCATTCAAATCAAAAAAAGAAAAAAAAATCTTGAAAAACGCGTTCGCCTGACACCGACACGCGAACAACGTAAAACATGCAAAATGGATAAATAATTTGTTAATGTCAAACATCAAACATTTCATTTTGGATAATATGAATACGTTTTGCAATTTGTTTGTTATACCTATGTTTTTTTTATGAATAATCATGAGACAAACAAGAAAGATGCTAAATGTTGCAAATAATGTGAAATTAGGTGTGTGTGTCCAGGCTGTCCGACCGCGACGTCCGAGTCCGATGACAATTTGATTGCCTTCCAGTGTATAATAATGAATGTATATATCCTAATTGAATTTCTTGTACGCGCTTTAAGGCCGAAACACACAATCAATTGAATCTGGACATCATGATTATCCTCTCCAGTAATTTAGTTGATCAAACCTCTGTTGATATATACGCCTATCAGTGTTGTCACTTTTTATTTTTAAATTAGTAGCAGATACTTAAATTGGTTGCTGAAAAGCTAGAACTGAACTAAAAATCTACAAAATACACCATTGTCACTCTTTAAAAGATTATAATACCTTCACCCAATCAATTTTGTGTATCTTCCATTAGCTTTGAAAATGTACGATGGGCATTTAGAATGTAGGACCGCTTTGCGTATATAGAGACTCACGATCTGTCAAATTTTGAAGAGTTTGAAATTAACCTTGTTCGTTTACTTGCCAAACCTACCCATTTCTACCATTTTTAGCCCGAAAGGCTGTCAGAGTTCATATAAAAAAATAAATCTGGGTGAATCTGGCAGCTTCGGGCAAGTACGCGAACAGACCTATTCTCTGCCTTATGCGAATGACACACACGACCCGATATTTGGTTTACAATCATTTACTATTTACTTACATTTTGCTGAACTGGTTATCGGAGTATCGCTGGAATATCGTTTTTTTTTTTCTCTCGTTAGCGTTCTGTTTCGTGAAAAACTGCGAAATTTTTCAGTACGGGAATAGCTATGGGTTGAAAGTGTTTAAACATCTTATTTAAATTTCGAAAACTTTTAAAATAAACATTAGCAAATCTACTACAGTTGCATTAAAGTGACAACACTGCCAGCTACCACTTTACTTATAATTGCAAATTTTATAATGATCAAACATAAATTATAATGTCTTTCTTTTGGTTTTGACCGTTTGCCATATATGGCAGACAATTGGACGGGCGAATACATTTCAGTATGGTGGTTTATAATAATTCTTCGAGATTCGAGCTTAACAAACGATATATGCCTTATGGTTTTATGGTGAGACTCGAATGTATGTAGTACTTTTGTTTTGTTTTTTTTTTACCCGTCAAAGAAGCAATTCTTTTAGCACACAGCTCTCTTACAATCTATTGTTGAATGATGATAGTTGCGCAGTACAGTATAAGTTTATTCAGAGGATTTTCATTCGTTTTTTTATTTTTATTAACTCACTGAAAAAAAAAACAGAAACAGTGAGTATAAACAAACCATTTTGGGGATATATGAATTGTAATTTAAGGAAATTTATAGACGTTACTCTTTTATGCATTTTTTGTTATGTTGTTACGTTGTGTTGGGTAATTTCATTTTTATATTTTTGTGGGGATAAAAATAACGTGCCATATGATATAGGAAACAATCATACGCAACATCTACTTTTGAAATACCTACATATACATATATGCAGGGCCGGCCCAAGCCAAACTTGCGCCATGTGCAAGATTTATGGTAAGCGCCACTTTTTATATCTTCACACCTACATACACATGGCAAATGGTATAGTACAAATTTGTTTGCGCAAGATCAGATTACATTGGTCTTAGGCAAAAACGCCAAAGATTACATTGGTGTTAGGCAAAAACACCAAAGAAAATAACTCCCAAATCGATTTGGAAATATCGCCCAAATTTTTTTTTATCGCCCAAAAAAATGGGAATATCGCCGAAATTTATATATTTCCAAATCTTAAGTTGGAAATATCGCCAAATATTTTCAATGTTAATTGTTTTTGTAAAATTTGGGTGTTATTTCTTAAATTTTGGGAGATCAAACATTTTTTTTAATTTGGGCGTTCTTTCCTAAATTTAGGGCGATATTTCCAAAGTGAAATTTCAATGATAAGATAATCTTAAAAAAATCGCGGCGCATAACAGTGAGGTTTCTCTGGATTTTTTTTTTTTGGGCGATATTTCCAATTCTGGGCGTTATTTCCCATTTGACTTTTAAAATTTGTATTTCCTTTAAAAAAAATAAAAAAATTGGAAATAACGCCTAAATCGAACAAAAAAAAAACAACAATTATTCAGAATTTCTTTGGGCGATATTTCCAAATCAATATGGGCGTTATTGCCTAACGCCAATTACATTTTCTTGCTCCTGGTAATGCGCCCCTAGAATTTTGCGCCCTGTGCATTTGCACATCTTGCACATATGGTTGGTCCGGCCCTGATTATATGTGTTTACCTTTAAGCTGTAGTTAATAGGATTTTTAATAAAAGAATCGAATAGAATTAATATCAACTCAGTCTTAATATTTCGTAAAAGTTTTAATTCGTCATTTAAATATTGCGAACAAATATCGAAGTTCTTAAACTTAAAGTTAAAAATTATTAAAAAAAAGAGTTTTTTTTCTGAAAATACGTCGTATATATATTTACATACATACATAAATTCATTTTCTTTTGTTTCTTTAATCTAGTACAGTCTAGATATCAGATGACAAATGATTTTTTTTTTGATTTGAGCTTCTTTTTCTTTTAAGCTCTACATACACAATGTGTTAACTAAACACCAGAAGATGTGTACGGACAACAATACTAGTTTTACATTGTTCTATTTATTAACAGTCCTTTTAATAAAAAAACGTTTAGCTCATTTTTAATCCACGAGTTTATTATATAGGAATATAGGATCTTAAAATGTCTATTTATAAAAAAACAAAAACATTTATTGAACAGCAAACTGATTTTTATTGAAAATCTACTACAATAAGAAGGATTTCAATTTAGTTCATTGCAATGTATTTTGAGCAGAACAATATTTCTATTTTTTTTTTCTGTTTGTGTAAGAGATGAGGAGAGAGTATACTGATTTTCCGGGTTGAAATTAAATAGAAAATATTTGTTTCATTAGATTATTTCTTTATTAAAAAATAAACTACACCCAATCCTATGGTTATGTATGGAATCACACGTCGAACAAAATGGCCTCCACGTCTTTACTGGCAAATTTTCAACGACCGTTATTAATAAATGTGGCCAACCGCACGGGCGGTTGTGGCTTGTTGGCATAGACTTTTCATTCCAAACAACCCCATAAAAATAAACCCAGTTTTCCCTGAATTTTTCAATTAAACTTTCTTCATACCTATTTTGTAAGAATTTTTTCGAAATATTTTTCAAAAATGAAAACACATTGCTCTGCCGTGTAATGCTCCAATTTTACTAACCCTATAAACTCTCAGCTGGCAAATCGTTTTTTTTTTTACTTTACAAATGGCGGCAAATTGTTATATAAATTGGTGTTTTATGATTAAATTCGATAACCCAACGAGTTTTTTTTTTTAAATTAAACCTTATTTCAATGATTATTGTTATTAATTTTTTAATACTTTACAAACATTTCAAAAATACCATAAATAAACGTTGTATTAATTACTCACACAAAACTGCGCAACCACCTTCTGTTTCTACTTTAGGTATATAGGTACATAGTTATATATTTCTATAGCTTTAAACTTACTATATAAACTGGCTGCACAAAGCACCTAAATTTCAAGTCCCATGAATCAGGATTAACTTAACCAGCCCAGTGATTTGTATCTTTCATATATGGCATTTTTCTTTACTCCCAAGAAAAGCCGTATATATTCATATATAACTTGAAATGGTGAACTCGAGGTGAAAAATGCGATCTATTGATATTTTTTGTTTTTGTATTTGTTATGGTCAAATACCTAAAAGCAGTCAAATTCTGATATAACTATATATAACATTCAATCGTCAGTTTTTACTGAAAGTCTAAATCAAAGAGTGATGTGACTTTTAGTTTGTTTATAGTTTTCTAATTTCGGAAGATGAGGTATGAAAACCCATGTTAACCTTTTTCAGCTATTTCCGTCAGCAATTTTTGAAAGATATTAATTTTTACTCTGTTCGTTGCAATACAGGTTGAAATCATGTAAAATAAATGGTAGTTTACAATTAGGCTTACTTAATTTTATAATTTTATATGCAACCCGCGTTTCGGGTCAAATCGTGAATACTCCTATACTTGGTGTATTTAATCATTACCTGCACTTATATTGTGCTTGAATCAGCCTTGTATTCAATATGACCATTCAAATCTATATTTAACAAATATCAGCCTTTGACCATAGCATATATCTTACGAATATACGGTGCGGCGGCGGCCGCGATTGGTTTAGCATAGATATAGATATGTAATTATCACCACCTATAATATCATTAAGGTAAACTTAAGTTAGCGACATGTTCGTTTCTACATATATGAGGGGACTGTTTTGGTTTTTGTGTCTTTGATGATTACAATCATATATATTAGCTGATAATTAATAATCCTTTGTCGGTGTGTATTTTGTTAACACCTCGGATAATAATTAGTTTGGCTTTTTGTTTATACTTTGATGATTCGATATACTGCCGTGTTGATAGTTTCATGCAAAATTCCTTGAAGTAAGACTGGTTTTTTATTTTTAGTTGTTAAAGCAATTTACAATAGTTTCATGGATAATGAAAAGCTTAATTGTCTGATCAATGAGCACATGCTCTGGTGGTATAGGTAGGTAGGTACTAGGTACTCACCTCAGGAACTTAGTTTAATGCTCTAAAAGCCGCTTTAGTTTATTTGCTTATGGCTTTGGATTGTTTATTTAAAAATATATTGCCATCTTCCGCAAAAAAATAAACTTCCTGGTTAATATAAATTTAAATTCGTTTGAGAAAAAATGGACAAAATACCTAAATATTTTTCTAATCTTAGCACAAATTGTTTATTGATTCTGAATGATTTGGGAAAACCAAGAAACATTTATTTATTTATTAGCTTAATACAAGCGAAACTTATATCTATTCTTAAACTTAGAGAAAACTTAAATCTATGGTGGGTTTTTCGTTTTCGTTTTTTTTTTGTGTTAATATTGAAATTTGGCCTTATGTTATATGTTAGCATTTTTACTGTAAGTAATTTTGTAGTTGAATTAAAATTCAAGTTCTTTAAAGAAGATGTTTATACGATTTTAAGGTTTCTGGCTTACAATGCAACAATAGTTTGAGGAAATAAATATATCGCACCTGTAATGAAGTTCAAACTCGATATTAAACATGATCCGTTGGAATTCTGGAAAATGCTGAGGCAAATGTGATTCAGCTTCTGGGTGTCGTAATTTTGGCCTAAATTCATTAATATACTACCACTGCAGTATGGATACACATTTAAAAGGTAATGGCGCGATTTAAATTTGAGACGATTTAGTACGATGTTAAAGCATTTTTAGGACGATGCTATGTTAAAAACAGGATTTTTCCAAATTTTAAAAGAGTTAGCAACGTTCTATCTTTTTGACATTTTATTAAAAATAAAATCAACAAATGCCTATTTTAACATATTATTATCACAATAGGTATGTAACTTTGACCAATAAAAATGTTAAAATGATATGTTTTCTTTACTTGTTTGCACGAAGTGTCATTTGTATTGAGAAAATATAGGTTTAGTAGATATGAAAATGTTTAAAACTAAGAACATTTTAGTAAAGAGCTTTAAAGTAAGTAAGTTGTAAAGTAGTATCATGCTTATGCGTTAACATCAGGTTGTTTAAAATTTTGCACAAATATCATAAGCGATTTTGTTTATTTTTAAGGGGACGACCCAGGAATCCGTGGCTAGCGTTGCGTTGACGTATACATACACCCAACAGATCAATTAAATACACACGTTCTTATGAGAAGCGACTGATAGGTAACGCATTACCCGGAAGCAACGCAAAAAGTAGCTAAACTTTTAACTTTTCTCTCTGGCAGGCCCGTTGAGATCAGTTGTCAATAATAGGCATGTTCCATGACTGGAACGAAGTGGGTATTCTATTTGGCTCTGAACACGTCCTGATGTATTTTATGTACCTATTTGTTTGCCCTAGTTTAATTGCAATCAGTTTAGTTTCCAGGTACTCTGGAAATTTGTATGACAAAAACAAAAAATAATTTGGTATTAAACTTAAGCTAAGTACAGACGATTGTCAAATCTTTCAATATTGTCAGATCTGACAGTGAAAAAACTGTCCCTGAAACTTTAAAAGATGTTAACAGTCAATTAATTTTTTGTATAGATCTGCCAACCGTTTGAACAAAAATTTTCAAGCTGCCAATATTGTCAGATATATTATCATACGAAAATTGTCAGACAAGAGCTGAAAATCAAACTTCCAGACTTTGGGAAGAAATCTCCTAACCGTGTGAACGGACAATTTTTCATTTCAAGAAATATGTCAATTGTCAACTAATTGACAGCTATTGTCAGACCATTCACAGTTCTGACAAAATTGTAAGATCTGACAGTCGTCTATACTTAGTTTTACTTTATAAATTCGTGCGAATGTTAACGGATCTGTTGGCGCAACGCAAGCGGATTTTATGGGTTGGCCCCTTTAGTTCTGCCCATCTGTCACAATCAAAGAAAATGGCGGATCCAGTGCCCATTCACCTGCCCAATATCAATATTTTGTTATTATTTCTAATAACGCAGTTTTTGTGGGCACTCGAACAGCCATTTTGAATTTCTGACACTTTAAATTTTGTCAACCTGCGCACTATATTACCCAAGATTTTAATACTGAGATAGTCATAATATAAGGCCAGTCCTTTAATTTTAGCAAATAAACTTAGAGACTGTCAAATTCTGAATAAAGGCATACAACAGGATTGCTCAGCCAAATTTCTCAGCTTTACTGTCAAAATGCAGAAAAAAAATCTTGGATTCGCTTGCTTTTGAGTGAGCAAAATCTCTGAGACCTCATTTTTCTGAATTCACAAAAAAAAATGCAAATTCGCTTAAATTTTATCGACAAGGTATCCCATGTTACCTTATTTAAATGACTGACTTTTTTTTAACCATGGTTCTGAAATTTTGCAGAACTATGAATTTCTGTCCACAGAAATTTATTAGACGAAAAAACACAAAAGGGTATATTTTTGGTCCATTTAAGCTGTAGCTACTTTTAAGTTTATTAAATCTTCTCTATATCATATTTAATGTTATGTCAGAACTCCTAATTAAAATATCCAGGGCGATGCAGTCGTTCCCTTATGTTTCCTCTGTAGATGTAATGCAAATCCTGCCATCACGATTTTATAAAAATATTCTGTAGTTATTACAAGTTGATTGATTTTGTATGCAATCTGTATGTTTCCTTACAATTTTCTCTATATTGGAACGGAAGCCAACAAAGTAATTATTAATTTGCAACATTTCCTGCAAAGAACTTTGCTGAAAACAACTGCCGCGTCTTTTGATCTCACCGGTAGAACACAATTCCTATATTTAAAAAATGCATCGTCAACTAACAAATGTGACTAATTGTTATATGATTTAAAAAAAAAATATTATGACCTTTTATGTGATACATTGTTTAGTGACAGGTACTGTGCCCCTCGTACTATGACAGTAATACCCTGATTTAGTAGACATGTGCGCTTAATAATAATTGATGTATGTAAGAATTTATCAAGATAAAAATCATTTTTTTCCAACACTCCCGCATACTTTGTAGTCATATTGCCATGAAATAAATCTATAATTTATTTGCAATCTTAATGAGTTACATTCATGCGGAATAGTAATGTTAAAAAAAAACATCTTGATAATCTCTTTTTGCAACATTGTATTTTTTTTAATAAACTTAATTTGTTTCACAAGAACTAAGCTTCTATAAAGTTTATGATTTAGAGCAAATCAAAATGTAATGTAACTTTCCCGTTTGTTCAGAAAAAAAAATCCAATTACAAATTGGTATACCCATAACCTACCTCAAACTACTGTTTTGCAATATATTTGTGGTTTAACCACAATTCTGTACAAAGACCACAGGCTCATACCTACCTATATATAAAAGTAGTCCGGTTCGGTAGTCCATCTATGAGCTAAAGGAGATCATTTTCCATTTTCTAATATAAAAAAAAAAATCGTTTTGGAATAACTTGCGCTATAAATTATTATGCACAAAATTGGGTCCTCAATTCGCAAACGAATTTCATAGTTACTATAAAAGATTCAAGGAGTGAACAACGAACAACCAAGACAACAGAGAAGAAGAGATTCCAACATTTCAGTAGGCTACGAGTAACATGAATTCCTTCGTGCCTGGCTTTGTTTTGGAAATTGGAATTGACAAAAATTCTTGCCAGCAATAAAACACCAAACATTGCTTTAAGCTGCTGGTGCACCATAAGTATAACAAGCGAACAAGCAAGAAAAATTTCTTCTCTATGTAACTATATTCGGATAGACATGCCAAGCCTATATTAGCACAGGGCTGAATTTGGTGGAGAATAATTAGGATTTTAGATAGTTAAAGGGGCCTCTTCATTTAGGCAGAAATTTGAAACAAAGTTTGGTAGTATAGATTTATAACTATCTGGCAACACTGAACTTATTAAAGTGACTCTATTATAGATATAGGCTTTCATAAACCCCTAAGAACATAAAGTAAACATGTATTGATCCTAGCTGATCATAGAATTGATATCTCGGGGCTCCAAAAAAAAACAAATCTGTCCTCGCAAAAAAATCTTGGTGTTCAGGAAACCTGCTTCAAGACTTCCCAAGAACATAAAACCACCTTACCTGTGATTGAATCGGTGCACTGCAGTGTTTGCACCGTGAGCTACCTAACATAATCCGCTATTTCATCTGTATATCTTTTTTTTTTCTCAAGTAGAACATGCCCTATAGCAGCTGAAGCTATAAAGCTGAAGCACTGGAGGTTCCCCCAGTTATAATTAAATTTTCCTTTTCCAGATCGTTAATAGTAAACATTGGACTATTGGAGTGTAGGAAGTGCAGATGCAATTCCTTGTATTATCGATGCCAATTGCATTTGTAATTATGCATGTTTTCAATTATTTTTTGTTGTTGTATTGTAAGTATTTCACAGATAGCTAGCTATTCGAGGGAAGAGCTGTGGAGCTATAACGTTGAAGTATTCTAACCGAAGATACATACCTATACCTACAACCTACATAGCTCATGATTTTTCTAACCAGCTATGCTAGATGATGCCCTTGTTTAAGGTTATGGTATAGTGTATAAAGGATACCATCGGGAATCACGAATTTATTTGTTAATTTCTTATCGCAGGGGGTTATCGTTGTTTTGAGTTTTTTTTTCTGTTTAGTAGGATTTTTTTCTGGTACTTATAAGTTTTATTTGTTTTCTTTTTTTTGGTATCCCCATATAGGTATAGGGATAGGCAAATACAAATAAAAGAGTTTAAAGAAGATTTTAGATCTTTGTTGTGGTTAGATAGAAATCAAAATTTCTTAATACAATGGGATAGTCTGTGGCGGGAGAATAATCGATCGCAGAGTGTGCTTGAAATGGCAAATTCGTGATGCTTTATAAGATTGGGTATATAGAAATCTACTTCATTCAGTCAGAAGAAGTCAGGTTTTTAGTTTTGGAAGTTCATTTATCTTGATGTCTTTAAAATTGTTTTGGTATTTGTGACAAAACAGCATGATGGACTTTCATTGATTTAAAGTGGAAATCAAGTTGTATGACAAGAATTTCTATTTAAATTATTTTGAAGTTGTATAGAAATAGACGACTTTGGTTAAAAAAGTCAAAAATTTTAAGGATAACATATTTTTTACCTCATAAGTTATTCATAAGCAAATTTCAATAAACTATTGTATATGAAGACAAACTTTCCACTGTCAGCCAGACAGCCAAAATGAACCGATCTTTATTTAGACATTGTAAAAAAGGCCCTTATTTTTATCATTGATTAAAGCCTTTACATATCCCTACCCCTTAAACCCCTTAACTTTATTTTCCTAATATACTTACGAGTATTCTAATTTTACTTTGTTATTGCGATGTACTTACAATGTCTACATTTATTTTATAATTTAAATTCAAAAACGCACATTTGGTAAAACTTGTTATTCTACCCAGTATACCCACCCACTTAGTTATAGATGACTTAAATAAAACACACCATGTCATGCAAAAGTCTATCGCAATAATTGTCATACATAAAAAAGTTGCTCTCGTATATTTATGTATATACACTAGTGTTGGTTATAACACATTGCTTTAGCCATTTTGATAAGAAAACATGGCTCTAATGAACCAACAATTCTACCAATTACTTTACCAATAAAATTGTTTTTTTTTTTACACTTTTACAGCAAAAGTGTTCATTAATTTACTTTAACTCGTCGTAAAGTAAGAAATAAAAAAAAAGAAGCAAACATTTAGCAAATATGTAAAAACAATTTGAATAAATGTATCTAGATATGCAAAAAAAAAAAAATACCACACGCTAGAAAAATTCAAGATTTTATAAGTGCGAAAATGTTATTTGCTTTGGCAGACCCACAGTGCCAATTTGTGAAGTTGTATAATTTGTTAATTGGTTCGAATGTATAATTATATTATAGATGGCGAGAGAAGTTTTGTTTAATTTTTATTGATAACATCATTTGGTTTATTAATAAGAGTACGTTGAGTGAAATAAAAAAAAAAACATTAAATAAAGTAAAGATAAAATGACTTGGTTGTACGAACTTGTTCTGGGCATGTTGAAAGAAAAGAAATTAAAATCGTTGTTTCCAACTGATGTTAATTGATTTTATGAGCTTTAAAACCATAATATTCAGGAAGTGAATGCAACAAGTTTCCTCATTATTTTTTCACAATTAAAACAATGGCACACCAAGAAAAAAAAACTCTTTAAATTCTTGAATAAACAATTTTTAAATTAAAAGTTAACATTTGCGAAAGACAATTACCGTATTGAAAAGTTTTCAAAAGTTTTCGATTTGAAAGTTACAATTTGATTCTTTTTAAACGTCAACGTGAATCACTTTGAATATAAAAGTGATTTCGTTGAAATTTAAAGTTTCCCTATTTTAAGCTGCAAACAAAAGTTTCCCTTTAATTTAAATTCAAAGTAAACACTTTAAATTTATCTCACGTTTTAAAAAAAACATCAAATTCTTTGTATTGAGACTAAAATGGAACACTTTTAATTTGAAACTGGAATTTTTAAAAGTCATTTGAAAGCATTAAATGATTTAAATTAAAAGTGCATGTTTAAAGCTAATATTTTCAAATTTCTAATTTTTCATTTCTAAAAAATTTGCTCAAACATACACTTATTTTTAATGTTAATCATTTCTACATATCTATATCTTCATAAGCTGAAAGACAAAATTTCACTTAATGTCCACAAAAATTGTGTATTGACAAGGCCCTCACTAGTCAACTGATGAGTTCAAGTGAAATCGTGGGTACGAAACGCTAAATTTTTGTAGGACTAAAGGCCGTTAAAAGCTCTTTTGAATCGCTAATAAAAGAAAGAGCGTTAACTTAACTAAGACCGGAAATCTTAAAAATACATTTCTCTCCTGGCTGGAATTTTTAGGTTTTTTTTACAAATTATCTTGCCTGCTTATGATTATCATTGCAAAAAGACACTTTAAGGGTCCCCCACACCAACGCGAATCTGTCGCGGCGACGACGAAAAAAATAATAACAACGTGTTGTTTTCATTGACAACTACGTGTTGTTATTATTGTTTTCGTCGTCGCCACGACAAATTCGCGTTGATGTGGGGGATCCTTTATTCCTGTCAACAGTATGAAATAATAGAATTCAGAAGTCATTAGATTTGCTTGCTCACTTTTTGACGAAATGAAATCTCCTAGATCTCATTTTTCTTCATGCGCCTATTGATTGAAACAAGAAATTCTATAAATACTGCCAGTTCTTTCTTGGAACGTACATATATTTAAATCTGACAGTCTGGATATATGACATTCTGGAATCTTAAACCTTGAAAATAGAGATTATCCCAAATTAAGAAATTAATAGAATATTCAGGATTTAAGGAAATGAATGCTGGTGTTCCACAAGGTACTGTTTAGCTTCCAGTACTTTTTGTATATTTCTTATAATTTCAAAACTGTTGTGTTGTTAACTAAAACCGTATATGTAGATGACACAGCTTTGTTTGCAATATATGAATCAATTTAAAAGACAACAGTAAAGTCTATCCTTTTTTTGAATACAAAAAAATTGGACTCACGTTAAAAGGTAGGAGAATGAGCTAGAAAATTCTAGAATTCTATGCTAAACTGAGAATTGAATGCACCAGCTTCGTCGTTGCAATAACAGACCATTTATGAATCCTCACAAATTTAAGATAATAAATTAAAAATGGCTGTTCGAGTCCTCACAGGAACTACTCATAAAATTATTAGAAACAACAATAAAGGTATAACTATAATAGTCGGAAGCCGACCGCGACATAAGTAATCGTAGGAAATGAAACGAATACAAAGAATTCATATATTGCGTGCCCATAATTAAGGTTTGCTTCGTTTCGTCCAATTTTCGTTAACTTTTGCTTTCGGAAGTGAAGAGTGCTTACCGACCGCTCCATGCGCAAGTGAACTGAGAGATGTATCGAAGCTGTTTATATATTCGTACGTTTTACCTTTCAAAACCCATTTGCTTACTCTGTTGTTTGTTTGAACTTCAATTCGTGTACATAACATGAATGGCTATTTGAAACAGAACAACAAATTTAAGGAGCGCACCGATAAAAAATATCTATGTGTGAGTTGTTTTACACATTTCTTCTCAATTCTTATGAGAAAATAGCTATTATCAACTTACAGAGAAGGTTTGTCATTTTTATATTGAGTATCTTTGATTATGGGTGACTTGTGCATTTGACGTTTTGGAAGGTAAACTTTTCGTTCTGTTTTGGAATTTTCTTCCGACTATTACAGCTTCACCTTAAAACATTGAAATCAGATAAGTGAAGGGGAACAAGAGCCAATATTTTCCTCGATTTTGACAGATGGGCCGGACTGAACGAAAATGGAAACGCTAATGATATTTATTACCTTTAGTATGTGCACTGTGTTATGAACCAGCTCCCAAATAGTTGTAAGTTTATAGACCCATGTTTTTTCCAAGCTTTTTATTTATCATTTACTAATTCAACCCTGTCACCCTCCTTAGCGACACGAATATTTAAAAACTAAAAAAAAACAACTTTCAAAGAAAACATTATTATGCTAAGGAAAAATATTTGAGTGTTGCAGTATAGTTAAAGATATATTAATATTAAAAATTTAACAACTATAAAGGAGGAATCTCAGATATAAGAAAAGTGGGTATAGTAGTTGGCGGATTTCTGAAAAAAAAAACTACACATTTCATGGTTTTTGCGATTTGAAGATTTATTATAAATTGTTAGTTTTTTAAGGACAATATGTAAATATAAATTTATTATACAAGCAAAGTGGGCGTGGTGGTGGGCGTGAAAATATAACATGTTATGCTTTAGGTCGAAGATAGCTTATTAACAACATTTTAATGTTCTAAGGACGTTCAATAAGGAGAAATTTAAAATATGATAAAAGTGGGCGTGGCAATGCGCTGATTTTAATCAAACCACTTTCCAAACCATCTGCCTGCTAATAGGGAAAACATTTCAGAAAAATTTGTTCAGAAGTCTTCCCAGAAGAAGTAAGCCCCATATAGAATTATGTACATTCAATTTTATATTTATCGATTAAGATAGATTATTTCTATTTTATCAAATACTCAAAATTATTAAAATTCTTCTTTTACACAAAATAACTTGTACTAGTACTCTAGTACTTGCATTTAAAAGAAAGTTCAAAATAGATCATATTTGAATACAAGTTTATAATTGTTTCACCAAATTTTCATTCATAACCCGATGCAAAGGAGAAATTCGTTAATCTTGTTATAAAATACTTCGTTAATCTTGATATAAAATCCTTTCAGTATAGACAAAAGGGAGTGTTCCAATTTTAATTTACCCCAAGCCCACCTACAAAGCTATTGAACTTGTGTATCTTTAACTTACATATATGTATATAGGTTTTCCTTTACACATAATCTTACTGTAGCTATAATTTGCCATATTTTTTGTTTGATCTATTTCATGATATATTCTTGTTTGAGCCTATAGTTTTCCAGGTAATTAATTGTAATCGCAATTACAAGATCATGAGAAATCCTTAAGGCAATGCTGGGAAATATCTATATACAAATATGTGTGTGGGGTGGTACCTACCTTATATAAATGCCTAACTTAAACCAACATGTTGCAGAAGGAAGGCAAAAAGTTATAAATTGCATCAATGTATCTTTTATTCAATTTATTTTCAATTCAATTTGGCCTTGGTGCATGCATATCCGATAATATCCACAACAAACCAGCAGCTGTGTGTTTTAAGAAATAAAAAAAAAAACGAATTCCTATACGTATAGAAAGGCTTTGTATAAGGGCTTAGAGATTGTTTCATATAAGATATTTTAACCAGTTCGGTTGTTTTGAAAGCCTTTGGGGAATTTAAATTAAGTACGGTTTAAATCACGGTCATCATTAATTATAATATAGAAATCTCATACAGTTATTCTGTGATTGTTTCGGGAAGATTTGAAAAACCTCTTCACATTGCCTATACATACAGAGAATCAATTAATTTTTGTTAATTAAGGGTTTGATCAATGATTTTATTTTAATGCAATTGATTGGTAGCTCATTTATTTTAACTAATGAACTTTCTAATTTTTTAAAAGCCAAAAAGAAACTGTCTGTCTGCAATTTGCTTCTTGAATGTTGAGTGATAAAAAAAACTCTTTTTGGAGGATGTTATCTACTTAATTCAAATTATGATTTGAAAGAAAAATTTGTTTTTAAATCTAGAATGCGTGCTATTTCAAAATACAAATTTAAGAAAAATGGCAGAAATTCATAATTTCTAGAAGGAATTTCACATTCTAATGAACTTGGGCAGATACATATATGGTTATATGGATGTTTACTCTGTGTGTGTGAAGAAAGTGTACACCAGTAATCAGTAAGTAAGTAACTTATATCCTTTGTTTTAACCTGTTCTTGGCAAAATGTCTTTCGTAAGACGTCAACTATGATCTTGCCAAGTTTTCCACTAAAATCAATCAATCAGAGATATTGATCAATTCGTGTTTTTCAAAATGGCTGCTTTCGTAAGGGTCACAGCCAGGTAAACTCACTACGGAGCCGAAAGTTGAAAATTTCGACCGGTAAAGACGGAAAATCGTGAAAATTCTAAATTGCATATTTTCAGGAGTGTATAATGGTGATATCTGAAAATTCCATTTTATATGGGAAGGTGGAAATATTATTATATATTATGGAATTGACAATCGGCTAATTTTGCCCGTCAAGAAAATGAGATCACCAACAGAAGGCGGTACGCTCTAAGACTGCTACATTAGTGTATACAAATTCATTGTTGAATTTTTAAAGCCCCCATAGATTTTATTTCCAATTTTAAAATTAGTGAAAAATTCCGTGTGAAGCCTAAAATTCATTAGAAGCTAATGTAAGTTTATTCGAAAAATTTTAAATTAAGTTGCTTTGGTTTTCGGTGATATCAAAAGTAATTAGCGATTTTCATGAAAAGAAATCTTATATGTACTATATCTAGCCCTTCTAGAAATCTTTGCCTTAGAATAAATAAAAAGGCTACTTTTCAGCTTCCTATATAACTCTTAACAAAATGTTAATAACTATCATAACATCAAAGCTTGTGGTCTACCTTGTAAAATTTCTTGAATGAAGGCCAAGTGTTCTTTTTCTCATTCATATGCAACCGCTATAAATTTTTCATTTCTTTAAGACAAGAAACATTAATTTTTTTATATTTTACAGGCAGAAACATTATATAAACTGTGTGGAAAAATTATGAAGTGTATTATTAAAAATATTTGCATGACAGTTTTAATTTGCATACTAACTAAAAATTTTTCTCTTATAATTATCTGGAACTTGTCAGTCATGGGCTAATAATATCATAATATTTAACTATATGTTTTGCTTTTCTTGAGTGAAATACCATCATCTTCGCAATATTTAAAATTTAAATTTATATTCCATATACTTTGGCATCGTGATACAAAGAGAGTTTATAAATATAGACTTGACAGGCGCAGCATATGTTCAATATACAGATATAAATTTATTTTAATTGCATTCCCCTCGGGCCGAAAGATACAGATATGTATATATTGTGAGACTTTTATTTAACTCATTATATCATCTGAGGTCAACTTATAAGATCCCTACATATGCACATGCAGAGATTAACATCTCAATTGGAATCGGGCATCACAATATATAAATGCATGCATCGTGTTTTACCATTTTTGTGCCTTAAATCAATGTTCGAAAAAGGTTAAATGCATTGCATAATCAGTCAATCAATCAAACCGATAATTATGCACTCTGACATTCCTCCATATTTGTTTTTTCTTTTTGCCTTTGATCTAAAGACGACAATGTTATAATAATGACGTGACTAATGAAAGGAGGGGTTATTTGTTAATTCTTTTTAATTCTTTTGTTGAAGACGCATATAAAGCCATTTTTGTATTGATTTTGAATTTGTGAAGGTTGCAGCATGACAAATCTAATTGGACAAATGTGTGACAAGTTTATTGAAGCTCTGGCGCATACAAAAACAAAAAATGTCTAATGAAATTAGGTTAATCTATTATAGTTGGTATGGTATTTCTCAATGTGATCAACATTATTTGTTAGAATTAAAATAACTTCTGTCTATGGCTTGGCTGAGATAAATCATATAACTTGGCTACCTGTGAAACAAAAGAGCTGGTTAGCAAACTTTATTTTTCCATTCATCTACTGTATAACTCATGTTGTAGACATTTATTATCCATAAATTTATGCTGTTTCAATAAACAACTCCCGTCATCTTAATTTCCTATATAAGTTTTTATGGTTCCGGGATTTTTATTTGATAATTCAACATCAAAAGTAGCTACATACCTCCACTTCTATGCCATCGATGTATAGAGGGTATAATTTGTTTATTACACGCTTCGCAAGAGCCATCATCGATAATTGACTCGAAATTGGCATTCTCTCGCTAAGGAACATCATTTTGTCCAACAAAAAAAAAATAAATAAAATTGAAATGACTAATGATCCGAATGATGAAAGTGACAGGTCTTTTGCACATTTCAATGGAAAAAACGTCATAACGACATCAATAAAATTCGCTCGTAATCTTGAAGCGAGACTGTTGCTTCTTTCAGAAGTTGTATCTATAGTAGCCTGAGAAAATGCAAATTGTTGTGGTACAACAGAAAGACACACACACACCGCAAATGCAACTGCAACTGCAACTGAAACTCTTTGCAAAGACGATGTGAAAGAGAGTTATATTTATGCACGCGCATGATGCATCGCACATTGCTAAAGCAGCAACAGCACTTAGCCACCAGTTAACTGTCCGAACATTTATCTTAGTTTATTTGGTTTTAGCAAAATGTATGTACGTTGTTTGAATCGAAACAAAATATTTGAATGGGTTTTTTTTTGCTACAACTTTGAGCAGTGTGTACACATTGCATCTGTGCTGTCCGGTTCGTATAAAGATTCCATTGGATTGTGAAGCAGGAATGTTTAGGAAAACTAAATATAAAAGAATAAAAGAGGCTAGACCACCAACACATAAATCTCACATTACAATTATTTGCAAATTCTTTGACATGATATGCGAAGGTTTTGATATTAAAAAACAATGATCGGTTGGTCAAGAAGAAGATAAAATTATTATTCGAACTCGTATTTGTTTTTATAATTGCCTTGCAAATTTAATAATCTTTGATTAGGTACCACTTATGATTTTTACTTTTTTATAATAAATATCTTCTTTTAAATATAAAAAAATTAATAGGTTTTTTGTTTGTACGCGCATAACTCGACTGAACATCATCCGATTTACATGGAGATTTTTTGTTGGAATCATATTGAACCAGTTTGTTAGTATGGAAAAGATTTGAAATTGTGTACTAAAATTTTTCACTATTGCTATCAAAATTCTGAGAAAAAATAGGATAAAAATAGGGTGAAATTCGGTAAAATCAAAAATGGGATCCAACTTGAAAAAACATTTTTGTGCTTGGAAAGTAATTATTTGAGAATATACATATACTTCAGTTATATTTTTAGAGTTAGCAAGGGCTAGGGCAGGGTAGCAAAGAGATGTGCTTGACCCTCCTAATATAAAAAAATGAATTTCCTACATTTTTGAATATTTTGTGAATTGGTCAAAAAAATGGTAACCGATTTTAAGACATTTTTGTGTTTTAAAAGTAATATTTGAAATATATACTTCAATGATCATTTTAGGGTTGAAGATTTTTCAAAATTAAGCTACTTAGGTATAGGGTGAATTAGGGGTGAAAATGGAATTATGTATATATTTTTAAATACTTAATTTTAAGAATCACTTAATGGGTCTTAATATAAAAAATCTAAAGCTTAAACTTGGTTTGTGATTTTTTAACCTCTAAAAAAATAATATTTTGATGAAGAAAATTTCCCCTTTTAACTAATATGGCTGTGTGGTAAGACTCACTTTTTCACATTACATAGGTCTTAAACTTTGACAATTTTCTTACAAAATGTACATAAATGTAAAATCACACAATGTTTTATTGCAAATATTTCTCTCATAAAAATCTTAATAAACTTCCGATGTTTTAGCTTTGCAGAATTGTCGCCAAGTGCGATGACGCCCGAACGGATGCTGCAAATGACGGCCAAATGAAACTAAAGCTAAACATTTAAATTTTTTTCACAATGCAGACAAAATGACGTAACACTCACATTTTAATTTTACATTTACTTGTTCGTAAGTAGGTATACCTACTTCTGATGTCAATGCAACAAATGAAATTAGAAAAAAATAATAAAAGATGTGTGTGTGCAAGGTAGGTGCCGTAAAATAACACCAAGAGAAATATGAACTAAATTTTTGAAAAAGTAAAACAATGGCAGATGGGGCAATATCATTCATTACAATATATTCACTACAAACTCTCCAACAGAAAAGTGCAGCGATTACAATATTTCATAATTCTCATTTTGGAGAATTTGTTAGAACAAAATCCAAAAGTTAGCGTGAATTTTAGGCTTTTATTCTTAAAAGTTCTCCGAAATAAAAGTATGATGAATCAATTTAAAAATTGCGTTTTTACTATTTTGGAGACTTTGGCTAATATTTTCACAAATTCTCCAAAATAAGAAACACAGCTTTTGGAGATTTGAAAAATGGTCTTGAATTCGCGCGAATTTTAGGCTATTATTTTCACAAATGGGAGCACATTGTTAGATCTCCCATCTATCAATCTTCTGACAAAGAGCTACAATTTAGTCAACAACTTTACAATGAAAAAATTTCTGTTCACACTGTTTGCGGATGTTTTCCCAAATTTTGAAAACTTCATGACAATATCAGATTGTTCGCTGTCAATGGCCTGACAATGACATTTCATTTTGTACACCTCTTTTTTCCAAGATGGCAGCCAAATATGGGACTTTAAACTATCAAAATGGGTTTGTATACTCACAGTGACAGTTGACACACCCCTATACACATCACAACACAAATCTTGTCCTGTCTAAAATTAAATGTTGGCCTAAGATTTTTTAGCATTGCAATGAACTGTGAAGAAATTATCAGCAATTTTATTGTCAAATGTCTTAAACAACCAAATGTGACAATTTCAAATGAGTCGGGCAATGTCCTAATCATCTGAAAATAATACAAATTGATGTTACGACGATTGTCATATACTTGACGATTTCATTGTCAGATGGCGTTAAAAAAAAAATTAAAAAATTAACCTTGTTCGTTTCCTTCCCAAAACTACCCATTTCTATACCATTTTCAGCCCAAAAGTCTGTCAAAGTTCACATACAAAAATAAAATTGGTAGATTCTGGCAGTTTGGGGCAAGTAAGCGAACAGACCTTTTTTAAGTATAAGCTTTGTAATATATTGGACACAATTTTTTTACTGACATAAAAGTGTAGCTTATAGAACTTCAGCTCGTAGTGAACTAAAAGGGTATAAAGTTTTAATTAAAATTGAATGTAAGTTATTTAAATACTGTACCTACGTATAAATTAACAAATACCTAATTCTTATTTTTCAATCTAATATTCAAATCTATAAGCCATAAATGTTTCGTTCATGGTTGTCTTAACAAAACTTAACATTTAAATTATTATAAATTCATCGTAACTAATGAATAATAAATATGTAAGATTTTTTTATTAATTTTTAGTGGTTTACATTTGAATTTGAACAAAGAGAATTTTTATTGTTATAACACTTTACAATGAAGAGCTCAAGTTTTTGATGATTATGACTTGACCTAAATTTTGATAATTTGCAAAATAATGTATGGCACCTACGCGATACCCGTGACATTAATCTCTTTGAATTAATAAATTTTCTCCAAACAATCTTTTGATTTGTTATACTCAATAAATTCATCAATAACAATAAAGTTTTTGATTTTTAATTTTATTTTATTTGAATATTTTATTCACCACCTTTGTGAAACATACTGTAATAAAAATAAAAGTCATGATACAAATGCTTCCACCATAAATATATCCATATAGTTAAAGGAATTTGCTTCCTATTTAGGAAAAGCTGCGGCAGATTGTCTATCTAAAAGTCTAAAAGACCGATCAGATCCTCCAACGGAACTAGATTGGCAAATTAATAAATTCCAATTCGAGCATCGAGTGAGTAATGGGCCAGTTCATCAGGAGTTTCCCTGATGCGATGTTTGATACAATATTGTATTTTATTTTTTTGTTGTTGTGTACGAGTATTTCTTATAATATTTATTTATTTATTTTATTTTTATCAGTAACTTACCGATGCGACAACCGTCAGGTAATATCGTTGAACTTTTTCATAATCCAATGTTTTAGCAACAGTCACCTGTGTGGATGGTAGAACAAAAAAGAAGATATAAAAAGATATTTATGAAAAGAAGAAAAAAGTGAGACCACATGAGTGTATTACATTGACGTTTAAACAGATTTCCAATAAATCTTTCAGATGGAATATGGCATTCTGCTATGGCTATGGCTGAGATGGTAACTTGGTGGATTGTGGTTTGTTGATGGTGCCTCTGTGCGGATGAACATATCTCATCGTCTTCTTAATTTATCAACTTGGTACACATACACTATACCTACAATATAAGAGATGCCTTCTGGGACAATATGACAGGCCATTGGATCCTGTATCCAATGATACCATTTAGGTTAAATGCCATCCATAAATCTGTTTGGGTAATTCATTTTCATTAGATGGACGAAAAGTCTCTTATATTTATTCTTTGCCCAGACATGGCCATTGGAACGAAATTGACTTGATGTGCGCCACCATTTAAAAAAAAGATTCGATTAGATTTGCTAGTTTTTCAAGAAAAAAAAAAAGTATAGGTATACAGAGCGAAAGATGTGAAGATGAAATGACAGATGGCGGCCAGGATTGGAGTAAATAACTTCCAAGTCGTTTAATTGTGAGCAACAGTGAGCTAAACTGTGTGCAATTGCACTATGCGCTGCAGTCACTGCAGATGGATGCATTGCGAAGACAACATCAAGCTAAACGGAACTGTCACTTCTGATGATTGATTACTTCTGGTGGTGGTTGTAAATCAATGATTGAAAGTAACCAACCAAGGTCTGGATGTTTTTAGCTCTATTAAACGCAGAAAATTAATAAATTAAGAAAACGGTAAAAGGATCGATACCATCAATAAACAAAAAAAAAAAAACCAGAAATGGATTGATAGAATCAGAATTGACAACAACAAAAAAAAAAAACAGGAAAGCTAGTCTTTATATAAGACCGTTATATATGACTGGAGAGATTTATTAATGACTTAAATAGTCAACAAATTGTTTATTAATTTAAAACCTGACCTATCAGGAAGCGGTATGGATCAACCACGCAAGGAAGAGGAGAGATAAATATTATCTCACGTAAGATATAATAATTACATATTTTTTCAAAAGAGAATGTTTTCCATTATTTTTGAATAAATTCCAATCAATACAGAAATAAGATCAAACTTGCTAAATAACCCAACAAATTTTAAGTAAAGCTTATACCAGTCGTTCTTGTTAGTGGACCGGCGCATAAGTCCCAGAAGAAATCTGTCCCATTTGAGTGGGACATAAGTTTCAAATCAAATTTTTGAACCTTTGCCTCACCATGTCCCACGAAATGTGGAAGCTAAAATTTACTGAACAACAGTACCTTTGGGTTGCTCGCATGGTGGTAAAAGTTCGGAATGAATTATGAAAAAAATTGGGACTAATGTCTTATATTCGATGAAAGAAAAAGGGATTTATGTCAATCTTGTCCCAAAATATATTTGTCCCACTAAATTGGGTAAAAACTCCCTTCGGTACATATGGCCTTGGGACTTATATCTCAGCGCCAATTTGACCATGGTATGGCACCAAGTAAGCGCCGATGACAACATTTTCCTTGAATAACAGTATAGGTATGTGGAGTTGCCAGATTTAAATTGGGTAGCCCTTCACCAAATGCATGCTTGTAAAATTCCGGAATGAATTATAAAAAAAAATAACAAACATTTCGGACTTTTAATTTTGCATCTTTGAATATCAGTAGATCTTTTCGGTTTCCCAACTTTGTTAGTGTTTTCCAGGCAAAACTACTGGCAATTAGGGAAGCTTGCAAATTACTCAAATGAGACCCTAAGCAAAATCGAAATACTGCTATCCTGACAATAAGTCAGCAGCTGTTAAAGCCATTCGGCTGTATCATCATCAAGCGTGAATGTTAGTCTCAAAGTCACTCTTATCTGGGTTCCAGGTCACTGTTTCATTGAAAATAATGAGCGTGCTGACGAAACAGGTCAGGTAAGGATCCGCCCTTCATAGTTCACTTGCGGAAGGAGTCAACATTGCTCTTGGAGTTGTGAAGGGCAAGACATAGCTAGGATCGTTGCAACCTGTTCAGGAAACTGGTCACTAGGAGAGCTTGCAGTTAAGCTAGGAATCTCTCACAATACTCACTTTTGCAGTTGTTGGGACCAGCAGGAAAAGGAAACAGTACTTCATTTCCTTGAAAATGCCCCGATCTGGCCAGAATTTGGAAAACCATTTTTTAACGACCTCAACGAACTTTCCGAACTAAACACCAAAGACTTGATATCTTTTCTCAACACGACGAAGTGGCTCTAAGATGATCCTCGACCGCGAGTAACCAAATCATGATTTTCTGAATTTCTCTGGTCCCCTGGGCGGATATTGACCTTCACTGCCGACCTCATGTCATGCAAAGTGAGCTCAGATGTAGGTTCAGTGGAGCTTAATATTTGAACATGTAACTAAGCGATCCCCCTGAGGGATTAAATCATATCTATACATCTCTGAACGAGAAAGCAATTTACCTATTTCGGGATATTGTGGTTGGGGGAGTGTAATGATCAATCCGCTTGGAGATTTATCCACAAAGTCCTCTAAAAAATTAATTTCTTATCTTCAGGTGAAACGAGATGTTATCGAAAGGGCACGATTCAGCGTCATTTCTACCTACCAATATACCTTAATTTTGGAACTTATGTTCTATATTCGATGAAAGAAATTACTATTCATGTCCTTTTTCACTGGGTCAAAAATCCCCAAATGGAACAAAAGACTCTTCGGTACCTTCATATGACCTAAAAACTAATGTCACACTAAGAGACATTAGTCGCAAAATAAGTTTAAGGACTTATGTCCCACCCAAATGGGACAAAATTCCCTTCGGTATCTTTATATGACTTGTAGAAACTAATGTCACACTAATGGACACTAGCCCCTATGACTTTGTAGAAAAAATTCCAGAAATTTTGAAAAGATTTCCTGAAAAGTTTAGTCTTTTTCCTAGAAAAAAGTACCAGAATTTTGTATTGAAAAGTTTCTGGCGATTTTTCTAAAAAAAATTGTAACGTGATTTCAATTTCAGTTTTTTCAACTCAGATAAGCTATGACAAAGCCAGTTCTATTTTTGGATTAACGATGGTTCGCCAGATTTTGATGTCCGTCCGAAGTAGAAAATGTAAAATTACTTACCGTTTCAAGTTGATAGAGAGTAAAAAAAAAAACTTTACCTCCTTTGAATAATTCTTGTATTTCAACCTAATGATTTTAGTTTTCTTTAAGGGTATATAGCAATTAGTTTTACCAAACTCAAATCACCAACCACATCACAACAAACCATCAAACATTTGAAAGAAAAATTGGAAAAAGGTATTCCTGCATCTTTTGCATACTATATGCCATTTGATTTACTGCAGTAGCAAAATCAAAAAAAAACTTAACTTAACTTAACTCTCTATATATTATGTATAATCCTTACCTGTCCTTGATGTGGAAATGAAATAGCAAAAGTGTCATAGCCATCGGCGATAGTCATTTTCTCATCCTCTGTAGTATTCGTTCTTCCTTCTACAAGAAAATACTCAACAAGTCCATTAACTCCAGCATCCTTGTCGAGGGCTTGAATGTTGCGAAATATCGTTGTGCCAACGGGTGTAGACTGGAAAAGACAAAAAAAAAAGTTAAATAAAATAAAACAAGAGAAGGTGCATTCATTAAGCCAGAAAACATACTAGCAAAATTCTTCTTTATATATATGTATATCAGAAGACATCAAAAGAAGTCCCCTCTGAAAATCCCCGTATAGGTATGTATATATATACCTAACAATTGCATTTCACCCATAAATTATAACCAAACTCCCTTCGCTTGAATTTTATTTTTAAGTCTTTTGTCAGAGTCAGAGTCAGAGTAGTCGGTAGTCTTCTCATCTCTCATCTTTGTTCCCGTGCTCGCGTCACTATAAATATTAATCAGTTTTATATGTACACATTTGCAATGTGGCACATCATCAGAAATGACGGAATGACTATGCAGCAGCAATAAAAGCCATATATGCATCCCTGTATATAAGACAAAACGACAGATGCACCAATGATGACTCAAAGTGGGACAAAATTGACATAAAATTTGTAAATAATTAAATTATTCGATAAAGAATTCAATGAGTTTCATGATTTAATCAATCAATAAGACGACCACTAACACGCCCAGTAATAGACATTTCTGATTCCAGAGTTTTCAAAGCTATATACCGCCAATCCTTTGGGTGCCTCACAACTCCTTTACGTTTATTATATTGATGTAAATACAACAATCACTCAACCTATATTTTAAAAATTTGGGCTAATCAAAATGACATCTGTCAATATAAAATACGTCAAATGGGCATCTGTCAAAATGACATTTATCAAAAGTGGCGCAGGGACATAAGTCCTCATGCCAAAAGTCCACAATGGACTTTTGATCCACTCCGGACCAATGGATTTTCGTGAGATAGGACATATGACCAAAAGGTGAGATAAAATTCTTAGAACCCGTGAAGTAGTGTTCCCAGATTGGGGGTTTTATTTTTAACAAAAGTAGCTAGGATTTTTGTTTGTTACAGATATAGAATATTTTGAATTTATTCCAATTAAACTAAATAAACAACTCCACTGTGCGTGGTGACGAAAAGACGATCTACCAACTCAGGATCTATGCTATCTTAGCCGGGAGCTGTATACCAAAGATATAAGCTATATGTACCTATATATACCTAAATACATACATACGTTCGTCGCATGTCCTCAACTTCGATTATGGACGTCATGCAGGCGCATAACTAAGTTATTATGAATCTGTATTGACGTAAAATTGATCAATACGTCATGTTTTATAATGTGAACTGAAATCGAAGGTTATATTGCTGCATTGATGGCCATGATGCATTGCCTGCGATTCTTGATGAGATGCGACACTGCAACACAAGCTTGTGTGCGCAAAAGCACATACCTTCATAATTGTGCAAAATCAATTCTTTTCTGCATCCATTTTGAAGCCAAATATAGCTGGATAATTGGAATGTAGAAGCATTTACTCGTATATACATACCTAAACTACTTTTATGGAATATAAATAAATAAAAAAACTGAATAACAACTCCCAGCTGAACCACCATCATTGACCACCAACACCACCACCATCACCACAAAACCGTCTTTGGAACACTGGAATTCTTTTAGACTTCTGAAAAACTATATAGATACGCGTGATATGGTGGTTTATCGTATATTTTATCCCACAAAAGTATAAACGAGTATATGTAGTGCTTTAAGAATTCTTTAATTACAATTTATTTACGTAAAAGTTATAAAAAAATGACTGCGAGACTACGTCAGCGCGAGAGATTGGTTATCCGGTGGAAATGATTTGGATTCGATTTTGCAAAAAGAACTTTGAAAAGTGTTTGCAACTTACAATTTATCTATACCTATGAGCTAGATATGGAACTAGGTTGAATGAATTACATATACCAATATCATAATTATTCTTGATTGGTTTCTTGTTAGAATGTTGTCAATAAGTGTTTGCCATTTATTTTACTATACGACTTTGCTTCTGTAAGAAGCAATAATAGTTTTTTTTTATTTATTATAGACTAGTATAAATAAATTCGATCAAGGCAAGATTTAAGACTTCGAAAGTAAAATGATTGATATTGTTATAAAGGAAAAACGAACAAAACTATCGAAAAAGCAAAGAACTGGGTTCAAATTTCTTATGGAAACGACATGGAAGAAAGGAATTCACGGAACTTAAGCTATATGTAAGGTTAGCTGATGAAACTGCAAGCTGCATTGGATCACTCGGATTGCATTAGATCCAAATTCACTATAGTGTAAAATATATTTGTATAATCTTGAAGATTTTTGTGTTGAATTAATTAAAGATTTTTCATTTAGTTTCGAAAGTTATTCAAAACATTACGATTCGATGTATCGTATGTAGATGTGAATAAATCTAGTTATTAATATAGTGCCATGTAGAAGATTTCGGCTTGCTAGTTTGTTTGCTTATAGGGACGCACTGTGAAGTACAGAGATTCTTTCTTTAACCGCACAACACGAATGTGGAATGAATGCTTTACCTTACTATACCCCCCCCCCCCCTCCCTGTGTAATGTTCAGAAATTCAAAAAAAAATCGATATCTCTTTTTAAAACTTATCCTATTTTCCTAACGCTCGCACTGTGTTTTTATATGTTAATGGTAGTCATTTACCCTTGAGTATCGGTATCTCTGGATCTGTGGATCTTGATGCCCAGAAGAATTGATAGGTCGTTGAAAAAAGAGGATTAAAATTTTCTTCCTTGGTGCTTCCCTATTTCTTTAGGGATTCCAAACCTTGAAATCCATCCAGAAAGAATAGCTGTTCTGTTGCAACTGTTTCGACAGTTTTATAAACAATTGGAATAATTTCTGGCCATCTTGTAAAACGATCTATGCAAGTAGGGACACAAGTGAAACCATCGGAAAATGGCAGGGGTCTAACGCGGTCTAAATAAACAAAATGAAATCTTTCTTCAGGAGGTGACGAATTACCGGTTGTTGATTTGATAAGTTTTTGAATCTTGCGTTTTGGCAGTTGACACATGTCTGTGACCATTTGCGAATTGCGACTACCCTTTTTAATGTCTGACCAAATCCAAGCGTTCATTGATAGCAACTGGATGTTTTTTTTTAACGCTAGGATGGAACATCTTGTGGATCGAAACGAAAACTTGGCACCTCAAAGGTGTTTGAAAAGGGCGAGCATTGGCGAGTAAAAATATCGCAGAAAATATTTGATGGTTAATGTTAGGCTGAGTAAGTGGCTTAAGGTGTAATGATGACTCCGAGCTTAGGAGTCTCTTTAGTTCAATATCGGTCACTTTAATTTGTTGCTTTGCTAAGCCATCGTAGTCGATTGGAGATCGTTCGGATATAGGGTTCATTCTTGATTGATAATAAACAACAACTTTATCATTCTAAGATAGATACATGTCTTAAATTCATGGTTAACTGTCCGATGTAGCTTTAATGCCTAAGTTAACGCGGGGATTGACTTCTCTGGCTTTTGTTGAAAATCGAAAGCAAAGGGTTTGTGGTCCGCGTAAAGCACTAATTGTCATCATTTAAGCAGGTGTTGAAAATGTTCGATATCCAAATAAGCACTCAAAAGCTCACAGTCGTAAGCGCCATATTTTGGGCCTTCATCATTGGATGACAGTTTCTTTTTGTTGACGGATATATGCATGAAGTGAAGCTTGAAATCCTAGCAGCTTTGGGAATGAAACATCTATACAACTTTAATATACCGAAAAATCTTCGCAACACCTTAATATACATAGTTGATTTTTCTTGTTGGGATCCACATTTGGATTACAATGGCTTGGTCCTCTCTTCTCTGACAAGGTAACCCAAGAAACTTCCCGATGATGCTTCGAATGTGCATTTAGAAAAATTGATAGCTAGTTAGGTCATATTCTCAAAAAACTTTGGAAAAGCTGTCTCAGATGTTCTTCTCCTGATTTGGGTGCATTAAAATGCTCTTACACGACTTTGTGGACAAACCGCTGAAATGTTTGAGCAGCGTTGCACAGTCCAAAAGTCATAACCGTTAACTCAAAGAATTCAAAAGGCGTGATGATAGCTGTTTTTGGAGTGTCTTTCGGCTACACAGGGATTTGATGGTAAGCACGAGCCAGATCTGTGGCGCTAAAAACTTTCTTGTCCTTGAGACAGTGAGCAGAGGCATGCGGGTTAACAATCTGAGATGGTCTTCCTCATGGTCGCAGGTCAACATTTTTCTTTTTGACAATATGAAGACAATTTTTGGCGGTCAGCATTAGAACCTCAGTAATAAAATGTCGGAGCATATTTGTAAGAAAGTGGAGTAAATCGAAAATTTCTGAAGTAGATTTGAAAACGGAAGAAAAACTCAAGTTTTTGAAAACAGTAGGTATTTTTAAGAACACATTTATTTTAACAAAATAAAATCACTTATATTCCATTCATTTCAGAACAGAATAGAATTTTAGATCTAAACACTCTTTCAGGGTTGGAAAAAAGGAGTAAATCTAAAAAAAGCGAAGTGGTGGATATATTTATTTTCTCTCTTAAAGTTGAAGTAAATTTACTCCGATTGGAGTAAGGTTCTTACGCTGCTGGGCAGCATATTCCTTGGTTCATCATTATTATTCAAATTCCTGCTTTGCAAATTTTGAGTTGCTTGGAAGAAAGTCATGTATAGCCATCGAGTATAGGAGAGGTTCTTTGGTTTGAATATGTATCGCCACATTGGGCCAAAAGGTTTTTTTTGTGGTGTCTTTATATTCTTTCAGCAAATCAAGATGCAATTGAAGATGCACCGAAACTAGACATTCGAAGAGTTATTTTCGATCAATTAGTTCTTATTTTTGAAATCAACTAAAAGATCTAAAAACGACAAATAACCTGATCCAATTATAGGCTCAGTGGCTTAATTAAATTTTGTTATAACCGTTGAAATTGTTTAGCAAAATTTGTTGTACGATCTTTATTTTTTGATAACGTCATCAGTCGTCACTATTAAATCACAATACTTAAACACTGTTGACGTAGAAGCTATATATTTGTATATATTCATAATTATATTTAATTCAATAAAAAACATTCCCATGAAAACTAATTTTTCATTTGAAAAGAAAAAACGAAAAAGAGATCTCAATCAGTGGTGGTTCAATTTCCAAAATACCCAACTATGGTTAATTGCGCCTTGTCAAAAAACAAACATATAAACTCAAACTGATCCGCACTTAATGATAAACGCAACCATTTATAACTTCTGATACATTTATTTGACTTGTAACTGAGCCAAATCCGTCCGAGTAATTGCAATTAGATATGCATCAGTCGTTAATTACTCCACCTTCTCAATATCTCTCAAGTTGTTGCTGTTGATACTTTATATAGTAGTATATATTGCTGTGCCAGTGTGCCACCAAATCAGGATTATAAGAAGCCATAGCTTTCCCAATTGACTTCATCTGTCTAATGAAAATTCATGAATGTCGCAAAGGAGAAAACATGACAAATTACACGACACCCATATGACGACTGTGTGGTGTGCCTATATAGTTTGCCAATGGCAATGTATCAGGCAATGTTTGTGAGGAGTGATGCCATATTGGTGATATGTTAGTTTTCCATCTTTACAAAAATATAACCAAGTCTCCTCCTAACGCGCTCATCAGTTGATTAGCTGTCACTTTTGGATGTCAAAAATAGAAACTGCCATCGATGATGATGTGAAAATTGAAACATTTTCACATGCGCGGAATATGCCATAAAGTCAGAATTGCCCTGGCCAGGCTGCCACTGCCACCCATCTACCACCATATTCGTCAAAGTGCTTCTACCATGTACATTGTACATCAGCACCGCTCGTGTACTCCATCAGCCATATAGTCAGTCAGTTCGGGTGTTTGTTACCTGATATCGTTGGTGTCGCAACTTGAAACACTAACATTATAACGTGTATATATAGCTAGCTCATCTTTGGCCATAGCAAAGCATGTTTTATCCGGATACAGTGCAAAAGAAATGAGGACAAACATGACAGATAACATCGGTGCCATATGACATTTTTGATTCATATGGTGGTGAGAGTCGAGCATGTTTTTCACGACTCCCATGGTGAATTATGAATGAGATTTTGGTTTGGTTATAGGAATTTGTTATTATGACTTATAATATACAAAAAGAGCCTAAATGGCATTTCTATTTTAGGTGAGAAGGATTGCTGGCAATTTTTGCGAATATTATTTTTGAGGTTATACTTCTTTCCGCGGGAAATTTTCTTCTGAACTGTGACATGATAATTGTCAGAAAAGCAACTGAATAATTTTCAGCAAAATCAACAGGCAATTGCTGAATGTTGTCAGCTTTTCAGCGAAATGGTTCTATTTGATGCTAATACACTTGGTTTGCTGTCAAACTTTATAAAAGAATTGCCATATTGACAATATTTTTTTATATTATTTGCTGCGTTACGTTTCTATTTGAACCGTTTATAATTTGTGGCTTGAATAAATTATTGATATATTTAAAAATCTGACAGATTCACATGCACTTCAATTATGGACAAAACTAGTTGAACATTTTTAACAACAAAAATGAGTTGTAGACTCTTTGCTTCAATTAACCTCTTTTCAGTAAATATGTAGCATTTATTGCAAATAGTTGCCATTGTAGATATACCAACTCGGTTTATAAAGAATCATAATTTATGTCATTTGACATAAAACATCTGCGCGCAGAAATACAGAAAACTAAAATAAAGAAACAGATCCTGATCAAATTTCTTATAGTTAGCTTAGTTAGATTCCTGTTTGAGATAAAAATGACTTGTTTGTTATAATTATTGTGTAAATAAAGCAATTTCGACATAGTGCAACTTTAAGTTTACAAACTTTTGCTATGTAATAGTTGTTGTCTGCTACAGCGATTGATGAGATGAAAAAAAAAAACTAAATGTCAACCACGTCTGAGTGATTGCGTTCCACATTATTTGATTGAAGTCGCTTATCTTTTGCTACACATTTTTACCTGCGATTCGAATGGCTCTCAGGTTGTTAGCCAAACTATGCGAAATAAATCTCTTCATTCGATCTTAAATGTTCCTATATATTGATGCTTGTTTATATAAACAAACTAATGAGCTGACTAAGTGCTATCAATCAATTTTAACTGCATTTGAAAATGCTGCAGGTAATTTTTTAATGGGATCATTTTCTTTTTTTTTTTATTAAATGATAAAGTGTGTTTTTTATTGAGAAATTAATTCATACAGTAATAATAATTGAATTTAACTGTATTTTATAGAAACAACCCGGATGAAGATTTTATAAGATAAAGTATAGCTGGTGGAATGAGAGGAAATACACAAAATTTAAACAGTAAAAAAACAAGATAGATAGATAGAATGTTTGGGAAATAATCAAAACATTTTATCACAATTTCTCAGAACTCAGCTGATGTAAAACAGAGCTAAGCTCAATATAAAAAACGAAAAGGGTCCATCTGGACCTATGTGTCCGTCCGAAGGGTTAAATTTAAAATATGCGTCACATGGAGGGATAAGACTTAAAAAAGAGTTTATTAAAATTCAGCTTTGTCGAAATATTTGTAATAAATCAATTTTAAAACGGAAACATTTTTCATTATATATATAAATTTATCTTCTAAATGGTTTTCTAATAGTGACGGATAAATTTTGACAGTTTATGGTAGCCATACTTCTTGTACGTCAAATCTGTTGTTTATTATTCTGTCACTGATGCCAAATCAGCAAGACGAGTGATAAAACTTCATTTTCAAAATAAGTGTTCGTTACTTAAAATGTTGACGCGCATTTTACGGGAGACGCGGTGGACCTTTAAACTCCAACAATTGGTAGCCAAGTTCGAAACGAGCGGTTCAATAAGTAATCATCCAACACTACTACGTCAAAGGAAAACCAGATCGGCAGAGAATATTTCCGCTGTCAATGAAAGTGTGCAGGAGAACCCGAGGTAGTCGATTCCTCTTCGTGCAAAATAATTTTACTTTACACAGACTTCAACTTTTGCGTCGGGAATTGGGCATGACAGTGCACATATGAAAGGTAATAACCTTATTCGCATATTTCCCAAACCTACCTATTTCTACAATTTTTAGCCCTTTCAAAGTTCATATAAAAACAAATTAAACTGGGAGAATCTGGAAGTTTGGGGCAAGTAAGCGAACAGGCCTAATATCATTAGAGTTTTCAGTTTTGTTTAGTTCTAAGTATCTATCAAAATCAAGGAAACTGGATATACCTACCAGTGCCCCTAATTCACTTGTCTAATTTCAATATTTGGTTGTTGTTTCTATAAATGATGCGATGAGTAGTCCTTGTGGGCACTCAAACAGCCATTTTAAATTTCTGACACTGACACATCAGCGATGCGCATTAACTGGAACAGCAAACGCATCCAACTGAGTTTCTAGTGACTTTCAGGTTTTAGGTGAGAAGGTACCAATTAAAAGGAAAAAACAGTCTACGATTGGCTGAGATTGAAAATTAAAAGAAAACGTCAAAAAATCTCAAGCAACTTGTTTCCTCGTGTAAAAGCCGACTTTCATTTTATAATTTGACATTTGAACTAAAAACAAAATAAGTTTATTTTTCTATTGTTATTGTTTGTTTCGAAAATAAATGATAAATTTAACGAAGTAAATGATCAAAGTGCTCTTTAACTATTTTAAGTTGCATAAAATACGTTCCGAACTGTCAAATTGATGTAAAGTAAAATGTAGGTACGTAAAGCATCCGGGATGCGTTCCAGAATAGTTTAACGCATGAATAGTGTAACGCTAACGCCTCAAAACTTTTTGTTTTATGTTTTGGAACTCAACCATTATGTTTGCATATTACCGTGGTGCAATTAATTTCCTGAACCAATAATTTTTGAATTTTTTTTAAGTGCAAACATTCTAACAAGAATGCTTCTTAAATCATTTTCATATTCTCTTTAAAAAAAATCATTTAGTTTTTGAACATTATGTACATACATATCTTGTGTTATATGAACCAGAACATTTATATTATATTCTTATCTTCCCTTTGTTTATTCTCGCCCTGAACTATTGGTACCGCTTGCATGACACTTTAAATAATAATGCTAAAAAAATACAACAAAATATTAGCATACAATCTCTTAGAAAATTTTCTCATCTTTCATATAGTATAGAATATATAAATGCATATAACAGGAAAGTTATACCTTTAAGCCTTCGACTTAAACGCACAGTCCATTATATCCTTTCCGCAACATTGGTCACCTTCAAATTATTCATAAAATATAACTGAACTTCTTGAAACCAGCATCCAAAATCAAAAAAAAAAAACAAAACACTCCACCATAGCTGGAGGACAATATACAACATTTCCAGAAAACCACTCTACCATAACTAGATAACAGTTAATCCATCTCGTAAAAAAAAACTTGCCCAACAAGAATTGGCTAACTGAAGTCTCCAATCATGCGCACAAATAGGTGTATATACAGATTGAACATTTAAATGATGATACGGTTGATGTTTGCGTTGGACAAAGAGAGTATTGTACTAGACGTACCAGTATAGCTTCCTATGCTTCAAAATGGCACGATTATTATTAATAGTTTAAGTTTTTCATAACATAACATAACATAACTATCTTGGTATGAATTCTAAGAATAACTGTTTAAATGGGACGAGTGTTTTTATATAATGATTGTTCCTATATCCTTATAATAAGAAGAAAAGAATTTATGTGGGAAAAAATCTGTCTAGGTAAAAAGTTACGAGTTCCGTAAGTCAAATGCAAAAATGGTGACAAAGTCAAGAGTTTCTAAACGCATCCCAAACGTCAGTGATGAACATTTGGTGTTTTTCTTTTTTTACCTCAGAGCAGATCACTGAGCTGTCAAAAATAAATTCTATGTTTCTTTTTAACCTCAGACAAATCAGAGCACATAAGTTATGTATGCCTTTCTTGGCCACCTCTTTTTCGCCACGAAGTGGGTGGGAGACATGTATACAGAGACGTCAAAAAGAGTCGGGAGAGAAAGTCCAATGTAAACACCGTCTAAAGCATCTTGGATGCTTTTCAGATGCGCATGAATAGTGTCAAAACTTTTTGTTTGACGTTTTTGAACAAATCCTCTCTAACGTGTTTTTAATTTAAATAATATAATTTATAAAGTGCTGTGTTGTTATTTCATTGAAACATGTTGGAACATGAGATTGAATAAATTTGTTATTTTTTTTTTGTTTTACATAACTTTAGTGTTTTTCATTCTTAAACAATTTTTTCATCCCACATTTCTTGCTTGGTTGATTTTGTTTACAACTGCGTCACAGTAGCAAGCAAACCGAAGCTGGTAATAGGTACATACTACATAAACGTAATTTTCAACTTCGTTTACCACCTAACAATTAGCTACAACACCGACACTCTCGTTTTGTCTTGAATAAGAATTTGTAAAGCTTTTATGCTGCTTTAACTAAATTGCACAGGCAGAGGTCTAGCACATGCTCTGCACATGTCGTTTCGTTATTGTCGTCGTCGTCGCCGATGGACGTCAAGATTGAAAAAAAAAAATATGTTAACCTACCTTAACCAATATGTAGTTCAGTTTTTAACTAAATGCGTTCCCAGGCTTTACAAAAAATAGAAAAAAAAAAAAAATAAACCACTCGGCGTTGGTGGCATAAAGACCTTGAAGTATCTTATTAAAAAGACCCCCGAAGCGAACGGTTTGTTAAAGGTTTGGTCACTCTCTGATGAAAAACAGGTATCTAGAGAATGCTGTGCGACAGCGAGCAAGTTTTTTTTTAATTTTAGAATGAAATACATATACAAGCATTAAAAGCGGAGGGGCTGGGGGGTGTCGACTGCAGTTCACATGTCTCAGCATTATAAGTACTGAACAAACTGAAATATTGCATAAAAGCGTGTGTGCATTATGAATGAAGTTTTGCGTAACTTGAAAAGGAGAAAAGTCGAATAGAATAAACCGATTTGACAGGTACACACATATGGCATTATGGGCTTTTGAAATCATGTTCATTTAGCATCCAGCATAGAGACATACAAAATTTGGTAGAAGCACAATTTTTTGTTGTTGTTGTTGTAGCTATGAACATTTTATGAAAAGTAGACAAAATTTGTAAGCATTAAATTTTGCACAATCTTTGTTTGAAAACCATTTATAGACCGAACATGGACTGCGCGTGGTCAAACATTGCCTCTGGATTTGGATGAAAGTTTGAATAACATGGAAAGTAATTGTGCACGTGCTAGAGGTCATTTTGATTGCAAGTTTTTATCAGAATATATTCCGTTGGTAGCTAAAAAGTAAAGTTAAATTCAAAGGACCGCGCATAGTTTTAGTCATTCTTATTTTTATTTAAAAAAAAAAATGTTTTTTTGAGAAACTGAAATTAAATAAAATAAAAACTATCTGTAATGCCTCGTCTTCGTTGATAAGGTAAGCTCGTGCGTCAGTGTCCAGGATTCTTCCCAAAGAAGCAACGAAAATTGGGCTTGGAGGGTTTAAACTTAGAATAAAATAGTTTAATTCAATAATATTATTTTTTCTAATTTCTATATTTATTTTATTTTGTTTATACGCATTTCTAACAAAGTATTTCATATATTTATGGGTCACAATATTTGGAATCCCAATTATATTTAGAAACCCTTGTCTATAAAACACAAAACTTTAAAAACAAAACGCTTGGAACTTTCGTAGGAGAACCTTGCACAATATGAGCTTCTTAAAGAAGAGCTCCGAAGAACGAACTGGTTCGGGGATCCTTATCTGAATCCTGTGTTCATATAGAACTTTTACGTAAGGAACAATGCGGTCTTAAATCTCGGAGAAAAACTTTGTTCAATGAGCTACTTGAAAAGGAATTCAGAGAAAACATCAGCTAATGTTCCTACCAATTTTAATAACAAATTAGGATTGGTCTCTCAAGCAATATAGGATTTAAATAATACCTATTTGTCACCCAAACAGGTTATATGAAAGGTTTATAAGGTATATACTAGATTGGTACCCACACTTTGACAATGAACAGGAAAGAAAAGACTATTTTGTCATTTTCTCCACCTCTTCTTATGAAATGTACCTACGGTTATAAGTCAGTGTGAACTGAGAAAATAAAGTTCAAAATTGTATGGAATTTTATAAATTGGTGCATAGTGAATTGTGCAATAAGCTTTGTATTACATCTCATGTGAATATTATTAGGGTGTATGTATTTGTTGTAACGCTGTGGTATAAAACTTATTCCAATTTTAATTTGTGCGATGTGGTGCGTAAGAGAATAAATTTATTGATTTTGTATCACGTGAGCATGCCACATAAAACTATTCACGGTCGAAATATTATTGTTATTAATTTTTACATTTTACATCTACCGGATAACTTGAAAAACTTTGGTATACCTAGTAAATTTTGCATACATACTTCCTCAATTTAGCTTGAAAATAATATATGTGTCACATAGCGTTTGTTTTTTTCGTTGGCAAAAATATTTAAGCTATTTTTAACTTAATTACTCTATAGTCCACCTTATTGGGCGAATTAGCTAATTAACATGAGTTAACTTCAATTTTGTTTTATTGTTAAGATTTCGAAATTATTTCACTGATTAAAAATAATTTATGTTTGTTTTGAGTTTATTAATAGGGGCGTTAGTTTTAAGTTATCTTTTTGATTTTGGTTTCCAGCGCCATTTATCGAAAAATCTGTTATCTTTCCATTTAGGTACACTGTTTTCAATTTTTTTTTGTTTTGAATGCCATCTGTCGAAAAACTTAAAAAAAAAATTATATACTTGCACTTCTCTGCAGATAACTGCAAATATATAATGTAAGTTTCAGCCCAAATAGATGGTTAAATAAATAATTTGGGTGGCGCGACAGCTCATGTAGAACCATGACCTAGTGATTTACAACCCTAAGCCATTCCTGTGTGCGAGAGCAATATAATGTATTGGCAAGAATCAAGGGGACTTACAATTTTCTGCCGAATCCGAAGGCCAAGATGAGAAGCATTTTTTCATGAAAAGAGATACTCTTGGAGGATTTGTCAATTCCCCGTAGAAAACATTTCTGTTTTAAGGTGGCATAGGCTGGGAATCGAATCCAAGACCTTCGCAGTATCAGTCCTATGCACTTACCATTACGCCACGGGCTACTACACAAATAAGCAAACAGATGGATAGTTTTTAGAAATTTTCTAATATAAATATCTACACTTGTACGTCTTGTTTGTCAAAGTGATCATTTACGAGATATTCATTTAAAATCATCTTTGTTCACCTTTAACCCAAAGACAACTTTACTGAACCTGGTTTTTCAATGAATTTTGTTCTTTTTAACAGATGAATCGACTTGCCCTTATTTTGTAGGGAAAAAGAAATCTAACATTGTTTTTAAAGTTCTTCAAATAATCTTAAAAAAAAACAATTATTTTAAAAACTTAAGTAAGTAGTGTGAAAAAACTTCAAAGCAAATACAAAATTTGCAACCTATTTCTGGGATTATATTTTGTATGATTTTTTATTGCGAAATTAGTGAGCCTTAAGCTGCAAATTTTATTTATTTCAAACATGATATTTTTAAGACTTTCCGTGCGTCGTCAATGAACCGCTCCCTATGGAAATGGATTATTTACATAATTGAACTATCAACATTGCATGCCACAGATTCCTTAAAAAATGGGTTGGGCACATGTTGCAGAAAATAAATTCCATTTAATTAAGTTTATTCAATGACTGTTTTATTTTGTCCAAGTTTTGTTTTCCTAAAATAACTCCTCCCTATTTTAAATATGTAAAATAAAACTAACTCAACCAAAGGGACATAGATTTGTCAACGTTAAAGTATTCATCTATCTCATTAATTAGCCACTAAAGTATTTTCCAAAAAAAAAGAAAGCAACAGACCTATGACTTTCACTTAAAATAAAAGTCACTATGGCGTATGAGTAACATTTTCTCTGGTTAAATTTTTCAACCAGAGAAAATTCCTCCTTATTTCGAAATTGTAATCAAAAAATCGAAACTCTTTAAGATTACAACATCTAATTTCACTGTCTTTTAATTAAAACTAAAAAAATTAAATTACCTTTACAATACATTTTATTTTCGAGAAGCTTGTTCGTGATTTACCAATAAGCAAAAAACAAAAAACAAACTATTCCCATAGCACATTTGGTACAAAAATTCCACATGGGATACCATTGCTTGCTCGACACCTATATATGATTTTACTTCTCTAAACTTCAACATGGTATCCAAATACCACAGGTGCACAGCTGTAAGCTGCAGGAGCTATAGAAAAATCCCATATGAACTGAACATTGTCAAAGCAACACCATCGCTATTTTTCATTGTTATGTTGAGGTCGGATGTATAATGTGTTGTGTTGCGGAGATACTCGACCGTCATGGTCTGGAGAACACAAAAAGACAAATGGTACCTTAATTGTTTTTTGAGTCACTAACCACCATAGCCACCGACTATAACCATAATCATGTCAATGTGACATATAGGAAAAGGAAGGAAGGAGAGCAATATAATGTAAGTGCGAAGGATTTTATACGTAATGTTGATCATGTCAGCGCAACAAAAGGCAAAAGAATTTTTTGTCAAATTTATGTGTTTTTATGTTGGAAGGCTGATAATAGTGGACTAAGATGTTGACGGTACATGGGCGGCACTCACTGTGGCGCCAAAACGTGTCAAAAACGGTGATAAAAAGAAGACATTTAATTTTTATTTTCCAATAGACCCTTCAAATATTAGTCAATTGAATTGTACTAGAAGCCTTTTGACAAAAATTTCAATTTCTTTACGTTTGTACTAAATTTGAAAAAATATGATTCGGTGAATTTTAATATTTTTAACATATTAACTCAAATTGTAAAAGATTTTTAATTAAATATGTAAAATTGTTTCCTGTTATTGTTAAGTATATAGAATATTATTTTGTATGTTTTGTAACATTTTCGCAAACCATTTAAGATCTCGCTTGATTCCACTGTTTCAAGGCTCCAAAGAAGATGGAAGCGTGATATGTTTATTGTTGTATCACTTTAATTTCAACTCTTAGAACTAGAATGAAATTTTTTTTATCTCACGATCAACATAAGGTTTGGAATTTACTCTAAAACAAGACAAAAATATCCCGGAACCTGCCAATCTATAACATCCAATCCAAAACGATTGCTTTATTATATTGTTTGTTTTGTTTGTTGTTTTTGTTATTGTTGTTGTCTATCTACCTCTATTATACATTTCACGCTGACAGATGGAGAAGAAAAATCTATGCAATTCCACACACAGAAAGAGACATGTGCCTTTATAAGTCGCAAATTAAAAACCAAATAAAATCAATATACAACGGGAAATCGAATTGAAGAAAAACACATAACTGTACTTGGACTGTATAAGCGCGCAAGGAAACCAAACATCCTCGTTTTGTATTTATTTTTTTTTTCTATTTTTTTTTAAGTAAAAGGTAAAATAAAAAAGAGGAAAAATTCAATAAAAAATCATGAAAAAATGCATCTACAATGCAGCAGCACACGTACAAGCTAGCGCTAGAAACATCGTTCACGTTGCACGTCGTTGTCGTAGTCGTCGTTGTCGTTATACAGTCTTTGCTTTCAGTTCAGTTTAACAAAAAAAAAAAAAAATACTGTTAAACTGGTTAATGCCATGCATCCAAAATGCTGTCATGTGCACTGTTTAAGCTGGCAGCAGGAACCTATGGACAACGACGATCATCAGGAGACACCAGATTGGTGCTCACGCTGTTTGAAGACATTTCTCCAATGTTTAATGTAAGGAGATTTTTTATTTTAATTTTTTTTAAATCGTTGTTAAAATACCTAAACTTACATATATACTGAAACCCACGTTCAGATTTGGTCACTTTCACTTAGCATGACACCCATGGATGACTAATGTCATAGTTGGAATCGACACATCATTTCAGCTTGTATATGAGTATCCTCATATTTTTAACATGTTACGGATGTGTAACATGTATACATTTTCCTTGAGTCTTGGGTGGTTGACGGGTTAAGAAGATTTGCGAGCATAGCATTTGAAAAGAGTGTTAAGAACCAGCTTAAAAGTTGTAAGAAAAAGTGATTAATGTCCATATTTCTTTAAGAAAAGTTGTTTCCTTGTTTTTGTATCGAGAAGATTTTGAATCGAAAACTTGAATTTTTTTTAAGAAGTTGTTATTGATATATTTACCAAGATTGATTCAGTTTTGGTATTAAAATCCTTGGCATGCAAAGGGAAAGAGAAACTTTAACAAGCTCTTTATTATGGATCACGTGATTAGATTGAAGGATATAACTACAAAGTAGGAGACAACAGACAGAATTGGTGCGACTATAATAACTTAGTACCCCGTGGCGGTCATATTATAGTTGCGAATAGAACTGTCACACCCTTCGAGGTCTGTGAATCTAATCCAAACTTACTCCACCCGAAGCAATTTAATTTAGTGGTCAAAAAACCGAAAACCCAATATCGCAAAAACCACAAAACCCAATTCCCGAAAACCAGAAATTCGTAAAAACCACTTAAAATAATTTAATTTCAGGGAAACATACGTAACCCCCAGAAACTTAAGTCTCAACCGGACAAAATTCCTATAGGGAAAGGTGACCTATGTACAAAATCTCCAATAAATATTTTCTTTTTCTAAAACCTCTAAATCTCCAAAAATATTCAATAATTCCCAACATATTAAGTAAAATATAAAATAGATAAATAATATAAATAAATAAATAATATTTTTTTTTAAACAACAATGATCAAGTTCGGATGGTCAGATAATAAAACGAGGCTGTTGCTGTAAAACTTTTAAACATAATTGTTTTTTCTTAATGATCACATAAAGTTCCTGGTGAAATATTTTTTATTATTGTTGTTTTTTTTTGTTGAGCTTACATATGTTAGTTTGTCTTATTTTCATTTATCTATACAAATACAAATTATTATGATGTTAAAAGGACATTGCACATTTCTTTCATTAGAAATCTAGAATGTTCAACAATGCAAACAATAAACCTTTTTGTATTTTCCCAAAAAGAGGATGTTGCTTTTGATTCACTACTTCCAGATCATCTTTTTGGGATTTTATCTTTAAGAGATTTTGTCTTTACCTGGTTTTAGTTAGGGGATTTTGGCTTTAGGGATTTTCTTTTTGGGATTATAGCTTTTTGACAAACACGACTTACCATAATTTTCCGGTCATAATCCCAAAAAACCAAAATCCTGCAAACCCAATTTATTAAAAGCCCACATTTCCTAAAAAACCAAAATCCATAAAACCCAAATTTCCGTAAATCCAAAATTCATAAAACCCAAAATACCAAATCCCAAAGTCCCAAAAGCACAAATTCGCGGAGACTCCAACTCTATAAAACCCTAAATCCCAAAATTTGAGAGATTTTATCTTGGGGATTTTGTCTTATTCTAGTATTAGTTTTGGTTTTTTGGCTTTTGGGATTTTCTTTTTGGGGTTATAGATTTTTGACAAACATCACTAACTCTTAATTTTCGGGTCAGAATTCCAAAAACCCAATATCCCAAAAACACACATTTCCCAAAAGTCCAAAATCCTTAAAACCCAAATTCCCGAAAATCCAAAATTCTCAATCCCGAAAACACAAATTCTGGAAGACTTCAACTCCAGAAATCCCAAAATTTTAAATCTTGAAACATTTTGTAAAATGAAAACATAGCGAATTTCTATTTCGGAAAAAAATTAGGTGTTTAGGTAGGTATGATTTTCGATTTTTAGGTTTTCTGATTAAGTTTTGTGATATTGAGGTTTTAGTTTATTGAGATATTAGGTTTTTGGGATTTTGATTTTTGGGACTTTTATCCTACCCTTTGTTAAAAGTTGACAGGAATGGAGGAGACTTAAAATTTTCTGTTCCAAACGAATAGGATCTTAGGTTTTCGGAATTTTGTTTTTTTTTTCAGATTTGGAATTTACGGTATTTTTAGATTTTTATTTGGGATATTGTCCGATTTCCCAAAAACATGCACATAGGAGTCGTTGATAGCTTTAAGACACTAGACCCATGGTTCTCCATAAGCGGTCACTCTACCAATTTATTTATTATAAAATGCAAATTACTTAAGAGCAACTGAAACAATTGTAATTTCAAGTTCAATTTTTGTATGATCATAAAACTATAGCTCTTAGTAGGTATGGGATTTATATTATGGCAAGTAAAATTTAAAAAAAATTTAAGATCTAAATTAAAATGGTTGAAAGCAATGCCTGCAGACTTCTCATTTGCATTACATTACTTTGCCATTGACATTGTACCTTTAAAACCTGTAGGTTCAAGTTCAAGTGGGCGTTTCTACTTCTGTACAAACAATGCAAAACCTTAAACAAATTCATGAAATGCAGTCCTCTTTTAATGCAAATAGCTAACCAACAACGTGATTGCCTTTTTGGATATATTTTACAAAGGAATATAATGCAAGTCACCCTCATGCATCGGTACCTATACCAATGCCAAAATCCTATTCCTGAGCTGTCACTTTTGGTGTCAGTTTGTTTTGTTTTTTGCTTTGCTTTTTTCTAGCCGTCTTTGAGTCTGCATATAATATGATTTACGCTGATTGCGTTTTAGCTTCACGTCAGCTATTATTTACCAAAAATCTACATCAAGGATATGCCTTCTTTCGCACTCGCACATAGAAAATAAAATTGAAAACAAAAACAAAATTCTTCGCGATGTCACGTCAATTGCCGCACATACGGCCTCCGCTGAAATGTTAAACCGATCGTTAATCTGGCGAAGAGACCGCCTTTGACGAAGCGCGGCCTCGCACCGTAATCGTAATCTATGCAATCTAAAATCCCTCTGTGCGCCATAACCACGAGCTGCTTGATCCTTAGATCGCTTTGTAATGCAGTTCAATCGCAAATCCCAAAGTAGGTACGTTACATTAAACTTTGCATCCGAATCTCTGAATCCGCATATAAAAGAGCGAAAATCAAAAAAGATCGTGTGCCATGCGCGCGCACTTACTATATTTACCTTCGATTTACATGTTCGTGATCTGCTGGACAAGTTGATCCATTTTCTCGTCGAAGCGACGCGACGCGACGCCGATACCGACGACGATGGCGACGTCAGTCGGGTTGGGACGTATGTATGTATACGATCGGCGTTGTCGTTTTGTTGCCAAAAGGAATTTTCAATTCGGATCAACTGCAACCTACGTGCTGACTATTAAATAACTATCGAGAAGATAAATTGGTTGATAATCTTATTTTGGGTATATACATACATATGTATAAGGTACCTTGTGTTGGCTATATTATGTAGTGTATTAGAGAATGCGGGTGCCCGTGGGCTAAAATTCAGCAATTGTTATATTATAGAGGTTTCATTTTCATGAAAATGGGCCAACAAGTTTTTCGTGGTTAGATTTTTTTTTTTTTATTTTTTTTTAAATGTATCAAGTTGTGGTCGTTGTTGCCTGAGATTGATTGTTCTCAGCACTTAAGCACAAATGCGATGGAATAAAATATTATTAATTTAATATCACTTACCTCGGCTACCGTAACCTCGTAGGGTGTGTTCATAAATCTTGGTGCATTGTCGTTGACATCTGACACACGCACAATGATCGGAATGTTACGTTTCTTGTTCGACGATCGTATCGTACATGACACCTGAAATGGAGGAAAATGTTTGCATTATTATAATATTATGGTGATTTATAGAGAAACGTGTTTAAAAAATGCTTCGAGGGGAATGTGTTTGTGTATTATGTTCTTAAAGATTTTCAGTTAAGGACAATTGCCTCGTTCTTTGTTTTTTTGCAGAGAGATACAAGAGATGATTTAAGTTACGGATTCTTATTTAAGAACACTAGAAAAACATGAATTTGGATGGAATGTCATGAAACTAAGTCAGCTAAATTTTGTTATATATGAAAATAATTTTTTTGCCGATGTAGTTGAAAAAATAAGAAAAAGAAGGAGTGATAGAAGATATTGATAGTTGATATTCAACAAAAGTTCTTTCCTATCCTTCTATTTCTTCAAGAAAATAAATGCCTGATCTTATAGAACCAACACAAAAACATAATAATGGTGGTCCTAACTTTCCGATGATGATCACGTGATCGAGTTGTGGTGGGTATATGCGCGAAGTAGTGTTTAAAAACTGTGTCCTATTCAAAATTAAATTTAGTACTGGATTAAAAAAATACCCTGTAATAGAAAAAATTATTAGGTTAACTTTTAACCCTGTTTCTTTTAAACAATTTTGTGTTGTTTGCTTATAATTGTGGCCTACTGTATAAATAGAATATTTTTTTAATCAATTCGTTAGCAAAATGGATTCGCGTGAACTGAGTAAAATAAGCATTAAAGTCAAATTAGTTTAATTTAAAATGATTATATTAACACCTTTAGTTCATTAAAATCCCCAAAATATATAAATATATTTAAAATTCATTAAAATCAAATCAACTCTTTTCGAATTTACATTCTACAAAAAATCTACAAAAATTCTTGCTTAAAAACATTCATTTTAATTGATTTTCAATCTCAAGTCTCCATTAGGATTTCAATAAATTACTTAAAAAACAACACCGAACCATAATATGTGTCACATTCAATTTATTATATAAGTCATTAGCGCAAACGTTTGCCTTTTTCCCATTTGATTGGACTAATAAAGTTGAAAAAAAAGAAGAAAAAACAACGACATTTCAATAAAATACTTCAACCATTTACATCTTGACACTTTTCAATGTTTTTAGCTCAATTCAAATAAGATCAGAAAAACCAGCTTTATGTCTTTGGCGCTATATAGATTATAAATAACAAACGAACAGACGACTCGATGCGATGCCGTGCATTGGACGCCTTGTGTGAAAATCAACCACATTTACCTAAAAGGCCACGTATGTATAAAGTTTAGCACACATGTGACTTTTTCATTTTAATTGTACTATAGGTTCTTTAAGCGCAAGTTAAAGGTTTGTTAAGAAAATTTGACGACCAAACATTAGAGATACCAACAAAATGGTGTTTTAGTTATACACATAAATATAATTGTTGAGTATATCTACATTTTACACCTCAAAACACAAAAGCTTAAGCCAAATCTCTCTTCCAGAAAATGAAAACTTGTAGAGCATTCTTATCCAAAAACGAGGTATTAGGTGTTGTAACAATCCTGGGATGTTTGCGTATCAATATGCATACTAAAATGAAGGCCTTGAAGACGGCCATTCTATGCACAGAGAAAAATTGCAATATCTCCATACTCAAGTACTCCAGAGCGATTTAAACCAAAATCGAGTTATTAGACATTGTGAACAATCCAGGACTCGTAGCGTAACAATATGCAAATAAAATTAAGGCCTTAAAGGTAACTACTTGATGCCGAAAGAAAAAGTGCAATATCTCCTCATCCATGAACTACAGACCGTTTTTAACAAATTTCATTTTAACTAAAAATGAGGTATTAGACACTGTGAACAATGCAGGGACTGTAAAATACCAATATGTATACCAAAATAAAGGTTTTTAAGATAGTCACATGATAGATAAGGAAAAAGTTCCATATCTCCTTATCCATGCACTCCAGAGCATTTTTAACCAAAAAATGAGGAAGATGATATTGTGGACAATCAAGAAATTTTGTTCATCTCCGTACCGAAAATAAATTGCATTAACTGACCAATAAACATATAACAGCTACTACTTGCGACACATTAGTCCACTTTATTCAATCTAATAACCTCATATTATTGAAAAAGGTTTTGTTTGCCATCCATTCGCTATTATAGGCCAAACCCAAAGTTTCATAATATGTTAAGATTTAATTTAAATGACATCTCTTCTCACCTGGAAGACAATATGACTGAGATTTTCTTCATCTCGGTCGAGCGGTTGCAGCAGCTGCAGCCTCTTGCCATTCAATAAAAATGTTGGATTACCCTTTGGAAAGACTAGATCGAGTGCAATTTCCGTGAATGGATCACCAAAGATTGGAAGCTCCGGTGGATTTGTAAGTTGACCAACATCTGAAATTAAATAGAAAAAAAAATAAATACAAACATAAATATATTATTCATTATAGATGGCGCAGGAAACAAGTTTTTTTTTATTTTATTAGATATTTCAAAGATTTTTTGTGGGCTTTCTCTTGCAAAAAAATAAAAAAAATTAACACCGCTTCTGGCGGTGTTGGTGTTCCCACGTAAGTTAACATACATATTTGTGCGTGTTTGTTTTATTGAATAATAATAAAAAAAATTAATTTAAATTAATGAAGTAAAAATAAAAAAAAAAAAATGATTGGCAATTTAATCAAACTAACAATATTTTATGAACAAAGCAAAGTACTCGAACTTGCCTCCGCCTGGAGCTTTTTTTTGTATATGTGTTTAGATTTTTTTATTTCTTTGAAATCTGATTATCACTTTGCGATTGTTGTTCAAAGAAGTGAAGTGGATTTTTATATAGGATAGATTTGTTTGCTTTATATAGGATAGATTTGTTTGCTTTGGACAAAAATTTCCGGGTTGCGATAAAATAATGAATCACATGACACGTAAAAGAACTCCTTAAATCTTAATGATGTATGATTATAGTGAGCTGATCTTTGATTAGTGAGAGAAGCTGTCATTCTGTTTGACTTTACGGATCTACAATAGGCGTTTCAAATTCATTAAATGAGGTTATCAATATATATCAAACCGAAAAAGTTACAATTTACTGTTCTGTTATTCAGTGGGGCTTAGATTGTTTGTTTTATCGATCTCTCCAAAATGTTTTGATGTAGAAATTGGCATTATGACTGGCAAGTTTTTTTTTCGAATTTTATATCCAAAATTTTGAGTTTTAATATAATTTATTTAAAAAACTAAGCACTAAAATATCTTAGTTTGAAAAAATAATAAAAGAATGAGCCCCATGTGTTTAAAAAAAGATATAACATAATATTGGAAGTGTTGCCGTAGTTTTTAAATTTTCATTTTCTATTTTAGTTCATTTTTTTTTATTTGCCCCTCCCATTTGAAGGGGCGGGCATATATAGCGGATAAATATCTTAAAATCCAATTCATATAATATAACAATAATGAAATAAAATGAATGCTTTTATCACAAAATGCACACTTTTTTTTTTAACTATATACATACTTCCACACTACAAAAAATTAAACCTTTAACTCTACCGATTGATTTATTTCTAAAACGGTTATATTTATGAAAAAAGTATAAATATATTTTTTGTAGGAAATTTTCTAAGCTAGAAATAAGTCTTTGACATTTCTGTATACAAATGACCACTAGGGAGATATTCCTGAAAAAACAGTTTGAAGGGCCTTTATTCCCCCTTATAATTATGGCAAATCATTGGAGAGTTTTTTGTATTCAAATGTCTTCAATGACTGGCTATACCAAGTTTGAAACCATACTGTTTCACAGACCAATAAGATGTGGAAATTAATATTTTTTAGGCGGAGTATGGGAAAACTTGAACGCACTCACGAATCTTTTTTGCCGCAAGTTGCTGAATTGGTTCTCGAAAATTGTGGGTCCCAGCAGGAAAAACGGTCACCCGGCTCAGGGAAAGATACAGACTTTGTAATATAAATTTATGACACGAAATGACATTACCAACGATCAGATTGAGCTGAAATATAGATGAAATAAATATAGATGACACTGAACACAAAAATATCATTTGGTCAAATTTTCGAAAAATTCTGCAGTTAAGTAGGGCAAAGTTTATTTTTTTAATATTTTTCGTAAAGATCGGAGATTTACTGAATTCCAAAGGAACATTCTTTATCCCCACCTGAGCTACAGAGGAACTTTTGAGATTTTTATTTCTAGCAATAAATTTACCGTGTTGATTGCTTCAACCAGATATTTGTAGCTTCGTTTGTTCAATTGATTAAGACACGCAAAGGAAAAAGATACAAGTTTCAGTTCAAAATATACCTACTATATAGTTTAAATGATACCTTCAATCATACATTTAAATTGTTGTGCATGGTTTGCTCTATAGTGAACTGTTACTGTAATCGACAGATACTTTACCAACGTCCCATTTCAATAGTCCTAGTCTATCTTCTTTTTCTTGGCAAAATATTCTTAGTAAGTCATAAATCGAATTTTCAACGGTTTGCTGGCTACCAACCATTTTGATATATTTTAATACCTCCGAGCTGTACATTGAATCCACCACTAAAACACGATCACTACTTCCACTTCCCGTTTTACAAAATCGTCGTCGTCGGCATAGTCATCGTCCTACTGTTACATACTTATGTTGTTGATTGCGCAAAAAGCGTTTCACAAATAATAAAGCAGCAGCAGAAACAGTATATTCAGTAGTAGTAAAGCTGGAGCACCAGTGGCCTGGCTAAACCCTCCCTTTTTCAAACTCATAGTCACCTTCGAGCTATATAATCAAAATCATGACACCAATAATCCCAGCCAATTGCACGAAAGTCCGATACTTTGATCGCACTGCAACAGAATAGAGCTCCTGCAGCAAGTCAGCAGTTCAGCATATTATGATGCAGCGATTTGATTTATTTCCATCAGAGGTGTTTATTTGCATGGCAGGCGAATTGGTGGCGTGGACGACATGGATAACCACAAAAAAACTTAAGTTTTTATTTTAAATTTGCTGATCCATTCTAAGATACAATTGCGCGCCCATCTAATGCAACCATATTTTTCACCAATTTTTTTTTTTTCATTTTTTCGCAAGCTGTTAATTCAAGCGAGGAAAATGCAAGTTGTTTCTTTAAGATGAAAAAAGCTGATTACATCACCTCGTCGGTCGTCTTGCAACACTCGCTAGGGAGTTCATTTTTTTTCTTAATTTTTTTTGTTCTCCATGTTCTTGGCTGCGTTCGTCATTTGGACAAAATGCCTAAGTCTCTAGCGTGCAATATCTAGATCAGCATCATCAAGCCAACCAACACAGAGGTTGGTTGTTTTTTTTTTTTTGCTATTTTTATGGATTCCTGCTGAAAGGCGGTAAATTTATTGAACTACTCTAGAATTCTACGATGTTTGCATGCCAACCACATCACTAACCCACGCTGATGCACAGAGCTTAGCTCTCAGAGGTTCTCGCTATAAATGTAGGTAACGTATAAAGCAAGGAACTGCCATTGGATGCGCACTGGAGATAGTACTAATGATTCTGGCGAGGCAAGGGCGTCGCAAATCTTCTGCACACGCGGACATGGAGAACATTTCACCATCGTCATCATCATCATCATCATCATCATCATCATCATCATCAATATCATGTGGTGGAGACGACAACGAGCGGGCTATAATGAAAACGAACGACTCCCGTAATGCCAATAACTTAAATGCGTTCCAAGTAATTGGATAAACTTCTAGTGCAGATGGCCGATTGTAAAGTGATCTTTCGAGGTATGTATAACTTTTCTATAAACCTAGCACAAACACAACTAAGGGTCACCCTGTACGTATATATGTGTATGCCTACTCGATTGTTATGTAGAATGAGTTGTGACGATGTGATTACCAATTAATGGTAATTATTTTATATTAGCATTTTTACAGGCGCTCAAAAGTGATGCTGGTTCAGAATGCTGAATTTCTTGCAGGCACATGTTTCGGTCAAACAAAAAGGTTAAGGCCAAGCTAAGCATGGAACAAGGTACATAATTGTGTTTTTTCGTTGGTTATAGAGAATGAGTATATAAGAAGAAGAAGATATAATCATTTTGCCGACAATGACGACTCATCCTTGTGAAGCACGCAATTTTAAATATTTCTTTAGTCTCAGTCTAAAAAATGAGTATACGTTTCAAAATACATATAATTAACACCATATTTTTAATATTTAATTTTACCCTTTACGAATAAAGGAAAATCTGTAAAAAGCTTATGATGTGTATGTTACCACGACAGCTGAATAATTGGGTAATTGTATAAGTATAAGTAAGCCTTGTAGAGCGTCGAAAAGACGAGACTTTTCTTAGTGTCTCCTACATTATAAAGGTATGTTAAAATCGATCAATTTCAGTATCGGTATCGGTCTCGTATAATAGCTGTGTTTTATTTTCCCCCAGACCCAATCCAGATCAGATCATGAAAATAAAACAACCCAGGATCTCAGTGACAACTTGATATATACCCAACTCTTTTTTCCTTTTGTTTTTTTTATTTTTATACACCCGTTGTCTTTTTTCTTTACACTACTGGTGACATTTACAAATTAAGGGTGTGTGTTCAAAATGGATTTGGAAATCCAAATCCAAAAGAAAGTTGGATCTTGTGTTGTATTTGTAATACATGTATTTTCGTAAGCAAATCCAATCTGGTTCGGATCTGAGGGAAAATAAAACACAGCTAATATAAGATCAGATCAAAATCACAATAGTGCCAATAACGATACCAGTCTCGATAAAAGCAATGAGAAAAGCAGAGGCGTATCTAGAATCGGTATTGTGAATATACGGGCAGGCCCAAAAGCCCATCAAAATGTGGGTCAAAAGTCCACAAATCGTCTGTGGACTTTTAACAAACTTTAATGGGCCACAGGACCACATCAGATTCTTATGAACTTCTGGCCCATCGACTGTGGATTTCTTACTCATTTAAGGACATAAGAGCGACTGAAGAATGAACGAACATTCGTCCATTTTGACATTTCGTTCACATAGTATTTTTGTATTCGTCGTGAATGACGTTTTCAATGTCGATGACTTATCACCAAGTAAACAAAAACAAGAATGATTTTGAGGTAATTCATGAGCGGACAATTCATTCGTTACAGTTTGGATGTTATGTGGAACGCGAATAGAGTTTAACAGTTCCTATAACAATCAGATTGCAATTCTTGACGAAAAAATTTATTTTCTTAAATTTCTCTTATTTTAGATATTAAAATGCAAATTTTAGTATCTTAACATTAATTTAAATAAGTTTTCTACCATTTTGTCTAGTTTTTGTGAAGAATTTAGGATTAAATGTTTTAAATCCCATTTGTTCTTTTATTCCTTGGTCGTTGGTCGAATTCACAAGAGAGTGGTCCTTTACGATCCGTTTAAAGCGTTCATTTTTGGGGAATATTTATTTTTTAACCCAATTCCCATACAATTGCTCTAGGTTGCTGGGCCAAGTTCTTGAACAACAGTTCGTTGTCGTCGCGGGTTCAAAAGATTTGAACTCGCTTTTCTGATCCTCTGGGTGGGTTAGAAGTCCACCATTGATTTATGGACTTGTAACCGACCTAAATGGGTCGAAAGACTATTATGGCCTTTGGGTTGAACCCTTTGCCTGAATATACTCATTTCTTCTTGCATAAGAATATTTCATCGTATCGATATTGGAATTATAGGCCATTTAGTGCGAATCTGGTCTAAGTCTATGGAAAGTAATGTTGATACTAACTTAATTTAATTTTTTTTTTTCAAGTTTTATGGTAAATGTTAGCCATTTTAGCTTACTGAAAAATTGTACCAAAATCCTGGGATCCGCTTTTAATATTAACATAAGATTTTCCTTAAAAGCTGTTGTATGGTAGGTTCCGTTATTTTTGATTTTATTAAAGATATTATTTTTTTTTTAATATTCGAAGTTATATTAAAACTTAGAAAAGTTGAATACCTTTGTGGAAAAGAGTGGAGACTCTACCAAGAATAATCTGATACCAAATAGAATATCAATTTCGCTTGTCGAACTGTGTAGATACAATATACTAATCGATGACCTCTTTATTTGAACCATTAAGCAGGTCTTAACGCCTCGCCGCCGACCCAGAAAATGTCGTCACGACATTGTTGGCCGACAGACCTAGTTTGCCCTTCTCAGGCTTCGATACACCAGGAGAAGTCCACTGTCACTACTAGTAGTTCCTTGGTCTGTGGTGTATTGTGATGAACCCATGATTCGTCCACGGTTCTACGAAATGGCAAAAACATTTTTGGGAAATTGCAAAACTCTTTTAAAGTTGTCCAACGATTGCGTTTGTTATCAGTTGTGCCAGCAAACGCAGCACCACCCATCTTGTAGATAGGATATTTATACAAATCTGATATCATTGAGCCATGTGACAAGCCTGTAGCTTCTTCAAGTTTGTACACCGATCGTCTAATATCATACTGAATTTCATCGACCATTTCTGGTGTTGAGCGTCTCTTGTGTTGGTACGACCAATAACGTTACTGGTTTCAATCGATGGTGAAGAGTCCCCATAATATTTACTTTTCGAGCATTTTCTTCCATTATTACGAAACTATTCGTAAGCGTCTTTTTCAAATGGCTGCAGTCACAACAAAACTACATAGTTGACAAATCTTTCTAAAAATTTTGCAGCATTCTTTTGAAATGCGAGTAGGTAAGCTTTTTTTAAACAAAAAAATTTTAGGACTTATTGACCTACCCTCTATAAATTTTATAAAATCAGTTATTGGCAGTGTCCCATGGCGTAAAATTAAGCGTTATCTGCGTTTGGCAGATAATTGAAGGTCTATTTTAATCCTGCAGACTAGCAAAATGTACACAGGCAGATCTAAGTCACAGGGGATGTAAGTCACATATATTATCCCATGGCACAGTACACAAATCTAAGGTAATATGATATTGCGCAGGTTGTCAAAAAAGGTAATATATTGCTCAGGTTGTTAAAAAATAAAAAATGGCTGTTCAAGAGACCACAGGAAATCAACATGCATTATTGGAAACAACAACAAAATATTGAAACTAGATAAGTAAAGGGGAACTGGGTCCACGATTTTCCTCGATTTTGACAGATGCACAGAACTGAAAACAAATGAATACACTAAATGATATTACCATTAATATGTGTACTGTGATCCTAAGGTTCTCTAATACCTATTTCGACACCCAATTTATATAATTATTACTTGTGTTATTTTGCAAAACCCCAAAGAACTTATGCAATTGTGTTTATTTATTTTTAAACCAATTTAAGTGTGTACGTGTTAAAATGAAAGAATTTACAAAACCTAACGAAAAGGTTGGTACATTTATATTAAAGACATACCACTGTATGAAGTGCAAAATGAACTTTTATTATTTCGGAATTGATCTTTTTCTATTACGAAGATATGATCGGTATCTAATACAATTGTTATACGTAGAGAAAAAGCCTATGAAATAGCTGAAATCGCTAACGGAGCTAAATTTGAGAATCATCCAATTACAATTTTGCACTACTTCGCAATACCATGCGGACTTTCTTTTTTCGCTTAAAAATGAAACAAGCAAATAACTAATATCATTAATATAACATAATTATCCCGAAACCTTCAAAGATAACAGTTCAAGAAGTTGATATCTTACAAAACAAACAAAGGCTAATAGTTCCTTTTCAAATTACTATGATTAATCCGCCTTGCATCTCGAATCGAAAGCAAACAATTTATGATGATGCAACTGGAAAACGTGTGGACAATGTGAACCTATTGTTCTGCAACAAAGTATTTCTTATCCATTAAACATTTTTCCATCAAAAGACTAAAATTCTGTGCTTCAAACCAATTTTAAGTTCGCATGATTCAACTCCAATCCAATGGGCAATGGCATCAGTCAGCAATGTTCGTTTCTTTATTATATTTCATGCAAGTGTGCTCATCTTTTAATGGCTTCGCCAACAATTACCATTTCAAGTCGCGTCTCCATCATCTCAGCGGTGGTGGAGGGAGAGCTTGATTCCTGTCTAAAGGGATTATTATTTTGCAGAGTTGTTGTTTTTGTTGAAGTTATATTTTATTTTCTTATATTGGAATAATGCCCCAGAAGTAATCTAGTTCATTCAATTGAAGATTTATTGCATACCGTGGAAATACCTGTTATTAAGTACTCTATTTTAATTCAGCTTTTCCTCAAACACAAAACTAAGCCCCTGGTTTCCTGTCGATCATTTCGTGGATATGAGGAGCTTCAATGGGGCTATAAGTATATATGTAGTGAGTAGAGTGCGGCGGCATCTTGTCAGTCCCCGAAGACAAGTCAGTTTGTTCGGTCAGCAGCGCGAGGGGGAAGTCTTTATAATCTTGTTATCTTGGCATTTGATCTGTATAGCTTGAAACGGGCTGTGTGTTTGCATTCTGCACAGCGACGAGTCACTCTCTGATGCTGTTCTCTCAAATCAAAATGATCGCACGTTAATGATGACCATTCTTTTCTCCGGTGTGGTGGTGGCGCGGCGGCGGCGACGCTGACGATGGTGGCAGAGGAAAAAAATATATCCTTGGCCATTTTTCATGTTTGTGTCTCGTCTCGGGATGGTTTGATGAGATTCGGTCCTCAGTTCCTTCTTTTCCATGGCAAATCATGTAATAGTGGCCCCTATGGCGGGTCCTATTATAAACATGGATTTGCATTGTTCAACGTTACCATGCTGCCACACCTAACCACTGAGTGCAGCAAAGAAGAATATCAGTCAATGAGCTCATTTTTCAACGTAACTCCTTTTTGGATAGCCTCAGGATATTTATGAAGCAGGACCCTTAAGGTATAAAGCAAAATAAGGATAATATCTTTTTATATACAAAGTGCACTGTTTCGCTATACCGTGTGGATTATAATCATAGGTCTTTGGCTGCACGGAATACACTTATTCTACTATAGACTCCAGAGGCCAAGAAGAACAAGAAGAATCAAGAATCTATGCGAAAAGACAAGCTCCTAAGTGGCATGAATAGAGGAGCCTCCACATCAAGTAATTCAGATTGTGATGAAATCGCCACTGATTCGTCGCGCGCAACACTCACTTGAATGCAAGAATTTATGTGCAAATTATTTTTACCAAGATTGTGTGTTGATGGAATATGCGTTCTACAGTGTGATGTATTACACTAACGTTTGCTAAAGACCGACACACCCCCTCGTAAGGCGTGGGGGGGGGAATTGTTCATATGAGTAGGTAGGTACTGTACATTGTATATGCTGTATAAGCATTATGATTTACTTCTTTACATTTGATCTACTATCAAACTAAATGACGAAGAATGATAGGTGGTAGTTCGTTCGAAATAATAATGATGCATTATAGGTGGAATGAAGTGTTTAGACAAAGATTAGGTCCTGAGGAGATTTTGAAACTTGGAATTCTGTTTTATGATTACAGATATTTTGAGAAGATAACTAAATGATATACAATAATAAAATAATAAAAACAGGTACACTGTGCAGGTAATAAATTTCCCCTAATATTTTTTTCAAAAACTTAAAAAAAAAAAAATACATAAAAGAGTGTGGTCCTGACTTTCAAAGCAGCTATAGCATAATGTTGTAAGTGCTGATTTTGAGAGATTGTGGGTTTTAAGTTTAAGTCAGTCTATATAAGAGAGAATTAAAGGAATGTTAAAACATTCAAAAGTAGATATTTACAAATATTTATGAATCCAATATTATTTGAACTATTCTGAAGCATCGGATTGCAAAATATTAACAAAATAAATCAAGTCCTTAAAAAGTTTTTATGAACAAAATTCAAATTCTATTTTCGTGATGCTATTTTTCTTATGACGAACCTTTTAAATTCAATTTTTTTACAATCGGTTTCGTCATAAGAAGTAATAAGTTTCATCAATATCGTTGGAGCCATTTTCGAGAAGATTCAAAAAAATCGAAATCCCCAAAAAATCGAATTTCGCCTCTTAGGAAAAATTGATTTTCGCCTCTTTGGAATTACATACAAATTCTGTGTACGGACGGTATAAACGTTTTCGGCAAAAACTTGAAATGCAGTTTTCTTACAATAACTTTGTTAAATACAAATACGAAGTTTAATCAAAATTAGTGGAGCCGTTTTCAAGAGGATTTGAAAAAACAAAAATCCCCAAAAAATCGAATTTCGTCTCTAAGGAATCACATAAATATTCTTTACAAGGAAGGTATGACCGTCTTTTAGCAAAAAATTGAAACGCAGTTTTCTTAAATTAACTTTGGTCAATATAAGTACGCGTTTTAAAAAAAATTGGTGGAGCCCTTTTCGAAAAGATTTGAAAAAACCAAAATCCCCAAAAAAACGAATTGTCCGTCTGAAGAAGCACATACTAGTTCTATGAACGGACGGTTGGACCGTTTTTTTTGGCAAAACCTTGAAACGCAGTTTTCCTACAATCACTTTGGACATTACAGGTACGAAGTTTCATCAAAATTATTCCAGCCGTTTTCGAGAAAATTTAAAAAATCCAAATCCTTAAAAAATTTAATTTCCGCCCCCGAATCACATAAAAATTGTATTATTGGACGGTATGACTGTTTTTTGAAAAAACCTGAAATGCAGTTTTCCTACAATCACTTTGGTCATTTCAGGTACGAAGTTTCATCAAAATCCTTGCAGCCATTTTCGAGAAGATTTGAAAAAACTCAAATCCTTTAAAATTTGAAATTCCGCCCTCGAATCACATAACAATTTTGTGTATGGACGGTATGAACGTCTTTTTGGCAAAAACCAGAAATGCAATTTTCCTACAATCACTGTGATCATTACAGGTACAAAGTTTCATCAAAATCGTTGGAGCCGTTTTCAGATCCCCAAAAATTTGAATTTCACTTTTTAGGGATCACATAAAAATTCAGTGAATGTACGTTTTGACAGCTTTTTTGAAAGACTTGAAATCCATTTCCCTACAATCACTTTGGTCATAACCTACAGGTACGAAGTTAAATCAAAATCGGTGAAACCGTTTTCGAGAAGATTTGAAAAAAAAAACAAAAACAAAAATCGTTGTATGGCAGCTAAGCGTTTTTTTTAATCAAAAAATTTGTTTTTTTTTTCTCCAAGGAATCACTTAAAATGCTATGTACCAAATATAAATTAAATCGTCTTGCCCCTTTAGACTGAATCTCAAATTATATTTGACGCACAGACGCACAGATGAATTGACTAACGGGTAGTATGACGGCTTTTTGGCAAAAACTCGAAATGAAGATTTGACAAAAAAAAAATTAATATGTTTTATGGCAGCCGGTGTTTTAGATCAGTGTTAAACCCAAAATTTGAATTTTCTCTCTATGGAATAATAATAACGGTGAACGCGTGGACGCATTGACGCACAAACAGTAGACACACAGACTGACGGACTTTCCATCATCGTTATTTAATTTTGGTGAACACCGGTAGCGCTGTGAAGCTATAGGAATTATGCTTATAGCAGTGCAAAAGTAGTCCATTGTTTTTGCTCCTTAGTGGGATTTAAAATAAAAATTACTTTACCGCTTAAAAGGTAATTCATTAGATGAATAAAAAATACTAAATTAAGTGTTCAAATAAATAACTAAATAAATAAATAAAAAAAAATAAACTTACAATTTCCTCTGCTCTCTTCGATATCCAAAATGATATTAGTCTGTCCGGTTTCAACTTCACACATCTGTGACTTGCCCAAAATTCCCTGAGCTCTTCGCGTGATCATAAGTAGCACAACACCAATCACTCCAATCTTCCACGTCATGTTCTGTAAAATTAATAGAAAAATAAAGTTGAAAAAAAAAAATAAATTTGATTAATTTTTATTTGACCACCCACTTAAGAGTGCTGAATGCTGAAAACCATAAATAAATTCTAAATAATAAACTAAACAAAAACATAATCAAATCAATATCATCGTCATAAGAGGTCCGAAAAGTTGTGTCATATTATGAGATTTAAGTGCAACCCACACACAAATAAAGTTGCCTGTGCGCCTGCCATTGTGCGCTGCCGACAGAGTGATTAATGACTAATATTCCGGCAACATGAAATTTTGTCAGGGTCACTATTATTATTTGGCCAAATCGATTTTGGACTACTTCAAAGTTATATACCTCTAAGTCTGAGATTTAAAGTTTTTTTTTTTCTGCTTGTATTTATTTATTTTGTTGTGTTGGTCAAGTATCATTCAAAACCTTCGATCATATAAATTTTGTTGTATGGTAATTGGTGGGTTGTTATACGAACCCAAAGAGCCCTATAACAAAGCAATTTCAAATTGAAATACAATGAGTGCGGAATACATTTCACGGGCAATAGAGGAAGCAATAAATTAAGTCCCAACTTGGATGTAGAGTTCTTCGTCCGAGCCAAAAGGCTTACACAGTGCCCCTTGATAAGTTAGTTATATAAATTTTTATTACTTGAGCCTCAATAAAAGGTCAAATTGAGATTAATCCAAAGGACCGATGGAGATACGGCTGCTGTAATAATGGAAATCAAGCAGCGCATTGCTGGACCCTTACACACATTGCAAGTCTCTCTTTATTTGGAGTGCTTCGGTTGCTCTTTGCATATGGTTGGCTTTGGTTGTCTTTGACATTGGACCTTTTTTTTTTTTTTTTTTTTTTTTTTTGATTTCAAACCATTGTTGGCATCGCGCTCCGCATATGTTCAAATAAAAATCTGCGTTTCTTGGAAAGATTGAAAAGCAACATCGAATGCCCAGTAGCAGAGTGCTCTCTGTCTCTGATGGTTTGTGGAATGCCAAAGAATCTAAAACTGAAATGGAGACCATTGAGGTGTATGCTAGGTATGGCGTATATATATATATGCAAGAAACACAATGGCCAGTCATCCAGGAAAGCAATTCCCTGTCGTCTTGTTTATTTGTATGGTGCATTTGAATATTATGGTAAGATATGTACCACAATTGGTAATGGCAGTGGTTTTATGCGTAATGTCCTTTTGGAGTGTCTTATTGTGGTAAATGGTAAAAAATGTTGACTGTAAAATAGTTTTTTGGTATTCCAAATAAAATGAATAATTCAAAAAGGTCTGTACAATTTAACTGTAGGACTGTTTGATGTATTATATTTTTTTTTGTGAAAGTTAACAGTTTCAGATACTACTTAGAGTGTGGTTAAGCATATATAGACCTTCAGTTAAGTTAAAGGTATTTTGAAGTCAAAATAAATAGGATTTTTTTTTAAGACTTTCTAAAGAAAGTATAGATTTGTTTTTATGTAAATAAGGAAGTGATGTCAAAAGGGCAACACAGTGTGTAGCTATATAGATTAATGATTGAAATCTTCATATTTATAGGAAATAAAAAAAGCGTCGTCTGATGGTCGGGAAGGAAAACTAGAAGATTCCCGTTCCGCACCATAGAATATTTAAGTTTTTAAAGCTTCCTTCCCGACCACTAGATGCCGCTTTTTTTTGTTATTTTCTATACATATTAAGACAAAGGTGGACTAATTTAAAATACTAAAATGCGTCTGGAGCCTGAACGCGTTGTTCGAACCGAAAGTAGGAGGTGTCCACAGAAAGCTAACGCTCTAGAAAATATATATTTAGCTTTTAAATTTCCCGACCAACAGAGTCACTTTTTTTTTGGAAAAAGTCAACGTAATTAAAATGCGTCTGAAACGCATCGTTGGAAACCAGCGTTTGAGGTGACGCCAGAAAGCAAAAATTCAGGGGGATACTTAAGGCTTTTAAAATTTTCTTCCCGACCACCAGATGTCGCTTATTTTTAAAGCAAAGGTCAACGTAATTAAAATGCGTATGAAACCTGAACGAGTTGATGGAACCGAAAGTTTGAGATGTCGTCTGAAAGCTAACCGCTATGGGAGTATAAAAAATTTATAAAATTTCTTTCCCGGCCACCAGATGTCACTTTTTTTTTAAGGTCAAAGGTCAACGAAATTAAAATGCATCTTAAGCCTGAAGTCGTCGTCGGAACCGGGAGTTTGAGGTGTCTCCGTAAACTAACGATCTGGGGAATATAGTAAGCTTTTAAAATATTCTAAACAAATGAACTTCACTATAATATCTTCTTTTTAATCCTAAATATCCTGTCTTCTTAACGCTTACATACATATTAAAAGGGCTACTACTTAATGCGTAAGTGTTCCCAAATTTGAAAAGAAGTTTTGGTTCTTGTGAAGATTTAAATTGTATGCTAATTCCAATTTTATATCTTGAGTTATTTTGAGTACTCCAATTTAACAAAACCTTAAGGCTGTTGGTTCATTGTACACCACTGTTGTAGTATTCTGGTGATAATTATGTAAAAAAAATTTAAAAAAAAAAAATTTAAAAATCGTAGTTCATATAAAACACCACTATGGTTCCGCATCATTTTTATTTGATATTGGTTCCGCTGCTGTTCGGTGCGGCCAACGAGTTTCATTTTTCTCTGTTCCATCAAAGAGCGAGGTGCGTGCTGCTCTGATTTCATGGCGGCTATATACCACTTTGCTAGATCGATAGAGATTATTAAAGTGCCTCTGCTGTGTAGCACTAAAAACCAGCACTAGAAGCAGTCACCGTCCCAACGACCGACGATGCCAACATACATGTATCTAAAACGTTCCAGCTTCAACTCTATGTATAGGCGATAGCAACTTGTCCATTTATAGACAATGAATTTACTGCGATGTTATTGCAATTAATATTGCACCTGATTAAGTCCGGAATTTTCGCAAATGCAGTGACGGATCCAGGACTTCGCAAATGAAAGAAGGGGGCGGGCATCAAGCCTATGATAACAAAAGTATTTATTGAATACATTTTTAAAAGTAACTAGCTGTTACGAAGTGCGCCTCGCCTCCGTGCAGATGATAAAAACGTAGAGAGAGATGTGTTTAAAGCGCCATCTATCAGACAATTTTTAAAAATTTTGATTTTTGTGAATTTCTCACTTAATAAAAATTATACAGTTATATTTATAAATGTTGTGTTACTATAGTTAGCCGTTCCAATTGTTAATAAATATTTTAATTTGTTATCTGAGAGTTATCTAACTTAGACAACGGCATCACTTATCTGTGTATGCCGGCGCGTAGTAGGGTTAACTGAAAAAGTGAGCCTTACGTGTAATAAATTAAGTATATTCCCAACTATTTTGAACTATTAAGACACTGCGTAAGTAATTAGTTAATTTTTAGATTTTTTTTGTTCAGCGCCGGAAAATCAGAAGCTTTTAGTTTACATTCATATTCTGATTTTTTGAAGCCATCGCAATGTGATGAAATCAAACTCCATTTGGATTAAAGACAAAATTTATAAGAAATCAAGTCGAACTGGAAACCCTACTTATAGATCCGCCACTGCATAAGAGGTTTGTGTTAACTTATGTGCTTGCGAAGAGATCTAACTCATTTTTTTAACACAGTCTCTAAGCCTGATGATATATATTTTTTAGGTGCTATGGTATGCAAGTTAATTTGATTGAAAAGCGTTTATAATTTTTTTTTATTGGACTGGAATTGCATGCATATATATGTATACAGAAAACTTTTAAGGAGACAATTTATTTCTTAATAAGCTTAACAAATATACATGGCTAATGGTAACTGTACAGAAATATTTTTTTTTTCTAAGTATCGACAAGTTAATTAAGAAATGATTGGCACCAATAAATAATTGGTTTTAATTCTTTCTTAATATTGATTTGTTTTCGTGTAAATTTTTAGTCGTAGTCTTAGTTATACTATAAACTCTACGACTGTAACTAGTGTTTACTTACGATAAATACACACATTAAAATTACCCGGGTCTTATAAGTTTACTTAAACCAAACTAAAATTTCGAAACCATTCATAATTCATTGTCCTTTCCCTTATTATAATAAATTATCTTCACTCAAAAAAAAATGTCAACGTACCTATCTACCCACACTGATTGACATAATAACAATAATAATAATTTCAACATCAATTAGTCTTATGCAAACAACCAAGTGATTTGTTATTCCATCATATTTTCTATCCCAACATCATCATGCCCAAGTATACAGTGGTATAAGCTCAAGCTCTATGAGGGCTCCAACCTTTTTGAGATCTTGTTGCATCAACATTGACACTTAATCAGCACAATATAATTATATATATACACATCTTTGCAATTTGAACTCTATTCAAATAAATTTCCTCTGTCAACGTTTCTTATATTAATCCCTTCCAAGTCTGTGTCGATCGATTCCAAGTGTCATTGAATTTGGATTGCGGCAAAAAAAAAAAAAACGTAAGCATCTCCTCTCGATGCCACCCATTGACTTTCTATGAATTGCCACACTTCCATCTATCCACATATACGATCCGATCAAGCGAAACAGCACATTACAAAAAAAAAAAAAAAAAAAAAAAAAAAAAAATGCAACAATCCGAGTGAACGTCGCCGTCGTCATCGTAATCCAAAGACCAAAGCAAGCGCAAGGGTTTTCCGTCCTCCTCCAATCTAGGTTGTATATATGTATGTAGTTATGATGCATCCAGCACACGATCAATGCCGCAGGCCGTGGCGCATTACATATGTGGAGTGCGCGATCTTGTTAAAAGGTCAAGAACTTCCAATGAAATTCAATTCGATGAGCACAATCGCGAATAAAGTGAGATAGAAGTGAAGGAGCACATTAAAATAATATATAAATCGATCTTGTAAAAAAAAGGAAAGAAAACCAACGGGAACTAACACACATTTTATAGATATATATGCGATTTGCAAGAGTATCTTATGGATCGCACACAACACGCCATTACAATAGTGATCTAATTTCTTCCTGGAATAGAGTCATCGCTTATGATAATTCTACAGATAGCGCTATGATGCCGATGTAGCAAGGGCTCCCCTTTATACTCGATATCTTTCTTTCCATTTCAGTCTTTATCGTATGGTCTTGGTCGTGGCAAATATGAAATTATAACCCAAGGGAAAGCACTACCGCTGTCTGCTCTCTCTCTCTCTCTCTCTCTCGGTTCCCCCTGATGTCTTGGATAGCAAACTAGCTCAACGATCACATCACACACAATGGAGCAAGACCATGACCACAAAATTGCGACACGATCCTATACATGATGACGAAGTGGCTTTGAGTACCGTACTATCTATCCTATAAACCTCAGAATGTATCTATCGTTTGGACAGACAGACCCAATCGCTGGGTTCTCGGATTACAAATTCCAAGTTTTTTATTTTTTTTTATTTTTTATCATCATGATGGGTGAAGTGGGGGATAGGCGTTTTGATTATATATTTGTTAAGGGTGACCAAGCGGATGAAAATGATTTGGTTTTTGACAATTTTACATGTCGAACTAAAATATAAGTTAAACTTCAGTTATCTCGAAAACTGCTTTAATGATTTCTACATTATTTTCTACACAAATCCTAACATAGGCACGCTCTTATCCGTACGCATTGAATGAATGGTCTGTTATCTATAAAAAATCAATGGACTTGAAAAGATTGCTGGGTGCTATTGGTGGATAGAAAGGTTAGAATCTCAGCTTGGCTATATATTCTTTTGGATGTCCTAATGTAAAAGGGTCTTCATAGTCTGTACTGTAGAATTACTTCGGTGAATCATTTAGTGCCACTTTTTTCAGTGCTAAAGTTTACTCAGAGATAAGCCAGAGTTAGTAAATCTCGCAAATAAATAGAACCCGAGTATAACTCAGAAGCAGTTTTTCAAGAATTACATTTTATTTTCATAAAAGTTGTCAGTAACCTACCAAAATCCATGCGGTTTCACTATCGAAACAGAGAGAGTAAGAGTCGCCCTCTCTTTTTTAAAAGTTTTTTGACACATCTGTCACAAATAGTTAATCCGAACTTAAATCACCAAATTCGATACTTATCCCTAGCACGCAACCAAGGATACAAAGCGGTCGAAACTCGCTGAGAAGAACCTTGTCCAGTAAGCTTCATGAGGAGGTGCCGAAGGAACTGACCGTCGGGAATGTCAATGAATAGCATTTTCCCTAAGCCCATAACATAGGAAACTAAACGGTCGAAACTCTCGAAGGAGAACTTTGTGTAATGAGCCGCTTGAAGAGGGGCTTGGAAGAATTGAATGGTCGGGGACTCTTATAGGAAACCCTTGTCCCTAGCACTCAACCTAGGGAACAAAATTGGCGGAATTCACGATGGAGAACGTTGTCCAGTGAGCTATAATTGAAGAGGAACACAGAGGAAGAAAACTGGTTCGGGGAACCTTATCGGAATCCCTATGTCCCTAGCATGCAACATAACGAACAAAGTGGTTGGATCTCGACGAGAAGAACCTTGTCCAGTGAGTATCTTGAAGAGGGGGCCCAATGGAACTAACTGTCAGGATTCTCGATGGAAACTCTTGTCCCTATAGCACACAAGTTAGTGAACTAAACGAAACTTTGTCAAATAAACCGCTTAAAGAGGGTCTAAGATGATCTAAACGGTCAAGCATTCTTATAGAACACCCCTGTCCTAGTATACAGGCTAGGGAAATATACGGTTGGAACTCTTGAAGGGGAACCTTTTCCAATGAACTCAGATGAAGGAAAACTTCTGAAATTCTTATGGAAAACCCATTATAATACCAATATTTATAATGAGCGTAATACCAATAACAATACTCTAATAATTGCCCTAATGTCCCTAAAAATTTTTCTCAGAGTAATCTCCAATAAGCAACGCCTATCTGTCACGAAAAACCTTATCAAAATTTCTGTTATGGCCCGAACTTAAATAACCTTTACTCTAGATTGGTACCCAAACTGGGGCACCAAAAATAGACAATTTAGTAATTTACTTAACGCCCTCTTGTTAAATTGGCGACTATAAGTCAGTGTGAATTGAAAAACGAGAAATTCGAAATTGTATGGAATTTTAAGAATCCAATTTTGTTCAACTTAAATGACCATAAGTAATTAGTTAACTGTGCAATATCAAGGCCAATGCCTCTCCCTAAAAAATATTACACATGGCAACTCTATGTATCGATTTTAAAATTTTTTGTTTTCTATTTTTCTGACGTTGTGATTTGAGTTTTTTTTGTTTTCTCTACAGAATCCTCAAATGCACCATCAGCCAACCATTGGAATGAGGAAACCGAAAACCACCTCAACCGCGACATAGAGATTTTGTGTGCGCGACGAGCGAATTTTATGTATTGGCTCCTGTCAAAGTTGCTGACCACGTTCTTTTGGGCCAAATCGAACATGATGCTGCTGTTGCTGCTGCTGCTGCTGCTCGAGCTGCTGCAGTTGGCATACGTGCAGGAACACCCTTTAAGTGGATCGTGAGCTTTGAGCATATAGGTAAGGCATCTAATCCTCCGATCGAAGGAAAACACTCGCATCTAATCATTTTGTTCAACTCATGGACTTGGACGATGTCAGGTGTACGTTCGCGGCTGACTATATTTTTTTTTTGTGAATATATTTCTCCTTCTTCTTGTTGTCTTCAATTTAGTTTGAGCTCCTTCTTCTGTAGCAGCAACGACAACGATGACGACCACGACGACGGACGGACGGGAAGGCCAGCTTAAAAAAACAGTTAGATGATGGGCCAAGGAGTGTATCTATGTACCCTATACCTTCATATATACCTACACATAAGTATGAACCGACCCATTGGTAATTGGTTGTGCCTGCTGCTGCTATTACACCTGAATACAGCAAGAGGTTAAAGATTTCCCTCAAGACTTTTAGAAAGGTGGTTCGTTCTTTTAGGTTTTTTTTTTTGTTTTTGTTTCGTTTTGTTTTTAGTTAATGAAGAAAATCGGAAAAAAATGTTTGTACGTGTTACAGTTGTTGTAAATAATGAAGTGCAGCGTAAACGGTAGAACGAATGAACTTTTGTAACCCTAAATGCGTTTAAAGGTAGGTATACCTAACTATATAATATATCTTCTAGGTATATGAAGGTACATGTTTTTGAGATATAACATGGTAAGGAGAAACTGGGTGGCTAATGTTGTGTGCTCAGCCTTTGTCCATCTTAATGGCTTTTAAAGGTGTTGGGGTTTTATATTCTCATAAAGGAAAAGATTGTAAGGCAATTATAGTGGAACAATTGAGCTAAAATTAAAGAACAGGAAACATTACCATTACCCTGATAGGGAACACGATTTTAAAATTGTTAATAAAAATTTTGAGGTAAAAGTGCAAGAAATTAATATTCTTCTTTCAAAAAATATAAATTTAATTAAAAGATATATCTAAAATCCAAATACGGGTAAGGAAGGAACTTATACAGGCTTAGTGGCAGATAAATGGAGATTTTGAAGCAATAGGCATCATTTTATTTCGTAGAACTTCTTCAACATAAAAAATGATTGTCTAAAGTCACTTATCATAAAGGTATTCTTGACAAAATAGCTAGTGCTATTAAATCAATTTAATATCTTCCCAGATAGTGTTCTATAGCAACTGATGATATTGTGCTGGACCTGGAAATTATTGGTAAGATGACAAAAATAGTTCATAATTCTGTTTAAAATTGAAATCTAACGTGTGCTCGTCTGGAACAGGTATTATGCGTCCACAGTTCTAAAAACCTTTTGGCATAAATGATATTCAAATTTAAGAAGACATAAAGCTATAGGGGAGAAGGGGGCACCTTTGAACGTGGGGTACCTTTGAACATGGCTGTGCAAAATATTGGCAACAAAATATTTCAAAGTCCAAAATTAATTTTAAACATGGCAATACCGATATTTTTCACGTCAACCACTCTGCGGTGCATTTCTTAAGTTCATCCGACGGTAGATAAATATGCAGTTTTTATGCGCAAATTATATTTTTGTAAGTTTAAAATTTGTTTGCTAAAGTTTTTCATTTTTGAAATAAATTTAATAAATTCACACATTCATTTTGATTAACATAAATGTAAAGGTTTAAATTAAATTAAATACATTCCTCGAAGTGCCGATAACTTACAGGCCCTTAATTCCATCACACTGGGTTTATGGAGGCACTAAACCAAAAAGTGTTCAAAGGTGCCCACCTCTCCTCTAAATATGTCGCTGGATTAGTCGAACTCGGTGGATATCAGACATTAACTTAAGTTTAGAAAAAAATAGACAAAATAAAGGCGAAACTGACAGCTGTGTTTTGGGATAAGCTTTAAGGCTTTCCTAAACCAACGCGAATCATTTGGAATGACTTTGAAATTACTTTGAATGAATTTGAAACCCGTTTTGACTTTCAACTTTGGGGATGTTCAAAGAAAAAAAATGCTAAAAATTTCAAAGCAAAATATTTTTTTTGGAATATTAAATGACTCTCGGTGTGTAAGAAATAGCATTATACATCGTGCATTACGAATAGAAATAGTTACAGAAGTGATTAGAAAACATGCTTTAAAACACAATCACCAACTGAAAAGTCATACTAATTCCGAAAAAGAGAGGTAGACTACTTGGTACCGAATATTACCAAGTGTCTTTCGAAGATTTCTACCTGTAGAGAAAAAAGAAACTCTATAAAAGTACTTATATGAAATTCAGTGATCAGATACGAGCTCTTATAATATACAACAAAAATTACTTAGGTATAGGTATATTAAGTGTATGATGGATCCAAACTAAACATTTTTTAAGAAAAGACAGATTGGAAAGGCAATTTTTTACATAAAAAATCTAGGTTATACAGACAGCGATTTCCCTGCCCTCCCCCCCCCCCCTCACACAAAATATTATAAAACCATACATGATCAAAAGATGAATTTTTGGGGCTGAAAACAGAACTGTAAAGCTGAAAAGTTCAAGGTTTGCTAGCCCAATTGTCCTCTTTCAGGTGCTCAATACTGGCATATTATATTAAATTTATCGTTTTGGGTAGTGAAATTAAGCAAGTAACTACTTTTTTGAGGAACTAAAATTTGTCGAGCCACTGTTATGCTTTCCAAACCTAAAGCTTAGGCTCATATGTTTCTCTTAAATTCACACATCTCTTAAATCATTTAATAACTTAACCTAAGTTACGTATCAACACTACCAACTTAATTTCTCAAAAATATCATTCTCATTACAATAGCTTGAAAATTAAAAACATTGTAAAATCCTGCCAAACCATCATTAATACTTATTACTAACAGCATTCGAACAAAGTCAATTAAACAACGTCAACGTCAGTTATAGAGTCACGATTTGGCCAACATCCAGTCGAACCAAACTAAACTTATGTATGCAGTCAGCGACAGTGGCGGTGGCGGCGGCGGCAGCGATGGTGTAACATGAACTTTACTAGAAATCATTCTGTCTTACTCCATATTTTTCTCAATCGAATGGGATCTATTTAATTGGACACCATGTTCCAGCTGACACTTAATCAGCTAAAATTAAATGTACAATAGATCCAAAAGACACAAAATGACGAAATATACCAACTTCCCCTTCCCCCCTAGCATCTTCTGCCTTCACCCACCATTATATATCCCTCGCTGATGTGCTGTTACATTCAGCTAAGTGATTCGAAGAACTACAACAATTACTCCAACGTTCCCGCCGCCACCGAAACAACAGACTAACAGAGCTAAAGCACTGTCAGTTTGTTTACACAACAAAAAAAAAAGTCGAATTAGCATTTGAAGACATCCCTCTTGCACCTGCCATTTTAGCGTGATCTTTTCCTGCCAAGAGTTGCAGTATAATATTGCAGTTGGCTAAGTACCAAAGAAAGAAGACAACACAAATGCAAAAAAAACTAAAATATAAAAAAGAAAGACAACATGAACTTTACGGGCTGTAAATTGTCTTCCCACCAATAATGTGCTCTGTGCAGTGCAAGTCAAGTGCGGATCTCTATTTGGATGGAATTGTTGTTGTTGTTATGCACATCTCAGCACTCATAGATTCCGTTAACGATGACACAATTTGCCTTAGCTATGCCATCACAAGTAGTATATAGAATCAACATAAAAACCGGAGACTCTCATTTGGACTTGGAGCTTGAAGAGGTTCCTGGTTTAAGGTAAAATCTTGGCGAACTTGTTGGTCTAACTCTTAACTGGCATAAAGTAACTTGTGATGCCAGACATTGTTGTGGGTGGGTGGTGAAGATGTAGAGGAACCAACAGTTTTACAGTCTATAGAGTTGGTTGGTGATGCTTACTTAAGTGAGTCTTAACGGAATTGCCTGAAGGTACTTTACATTATTACCTATACCTATTCAAAAATCCAGGGATGTATTTGTTGACACTTCAGTGTATCACAGATATGTAAGTCAAAATATTGATGATGACCCTAGCCTCTAAATAATAATGCTGTCAACTACTTTCCATTGCTGAAATAATCCCAAAGGCTCTGAACATCTTAAGGGTAATCCCAAGGCCATTACGGGTCCGAGGGCCCAAGGACCCAAGGATATAAGTAGGTCTGCAGTACCTTCTATAAGGACTCTTGAGGGTTTTATTTTACCACCACCACATAATTTAATACTATATTAAACCATTGATAAATGATTTTGGAATTAAAGTTTTAAAGCGATGTCCCCAGGTGATTTCCGAAAATACTTTATTGAAAGAAATATAATTTATTTCAAAATATTCCTTTTGTTGATTTGAAGGTTTTAGGCTACTTTATTTTTATTGCGACCACTTTTAATGGTCGTCTGCCACTAAATACATTTCTGTCAAAAACAGATTTCTATCTCCCTTGCACTGCATAAGAAAAAAATGATTTATTTGATGTAAATGTCATAAAAATGGAAGTGAGTGAAAACATCGAATAAGGCCCTTAAAATTTTAAATACAGCCCTGTTAAGAAGTGAATCTTCCAGTACATATAGTTTTATTTCCCGCCATATAATAATAACCTACGCCATTCATGCAAATGTCATGTTTGTTTGCAAAATCGTGTTGACCCAGACAGCATGCTACGCCATGCCACTGTCCTTATCCCAATCCCACCATCAGAGACTCACTCAATGTGTCTCATGTTATTTATTATTTTTTTTTTTTATTTGTTAAACCGAAGACCGAACAACTAGCCTGCGGAGTCCAAAAAACTTTGATCCGATATAAATAATTCATATTCACACCTAAAAATTTTAAGGTTCGCGTGTTGTTCTACCAGTAAATAAGCGAGTGAGTATAGATTTTGTTCTGTCAAACTTTAACAACTATAAAGGCACACAATCTCTCAAGCACTCCATAGTCTATAACCACAACATCATGTTACTAAAGTTTGGGATAAAACATTTCTATCATAAAGGTTCCCATAATTTCCAGCTTGCGATCATGGACATAACCGCACATATTCATTCCATCTATGTTGTCTTCCCTGCGCTTGCGCGCACATTGCATGCACTCGCGCTGGCTGGCAGTTTCCGTTCAGCTATATTATAACTGTGGTGGTTCGGTTTGGTTGATTGTCAATGTGGCCAGAAGTGAAAGGTTACAATTACTTTTCCAAACAGTCGTACAACAACAACAATAACAAGAAAACGGAATAAAAAATCCTTTTATTGGATGACAAGGCTTATTGTTAGGTTAAATTCGCGCGCGAAACTATAAGTTTGAATGTTGTTACTGTTATTGCCGTCGTCGTCAAGCCGCTATGGCTGCCGCCATATTGCCCCATTGATGACGATGAGCCGTATAAAACGAACCCCGAAGAGAAGGAAGTCAATTTGGCTCGCGCGTTTCTTTGGGAAGATGTTCCCTGTGTGAAAATAGCTTCGCAATATAACTGGATATTTAACATTTTGACTTTTGGATAAAAACAACAATAACAAAAATCAAATAAATAACAACAATCCTGTGCTTAGACAAAAAAAAAAGAATAAACTTTTTAGATAAACGATGGGAAGTGAAAATAATAAACGGGATATTGGTTGGATTTTGAGCGGTCGGCAATGGCGGTGGCGGCGCGCGGCGCGGCGTGACGGCGCGGCGTGGCGGTGTCGTCGTATTGGCGGAGGGATTTTCGGTGCGAGGTTAGACGTTATTTAAAAAAAAACGGATTATTGCTCATCATTAAGGCTTCTTGGTTTGGTTTTTTTTTTTTCACTCGGGTTTCTTTGTTCGAGCTTCACACAAATGATCCCAGAGGCCATTCGATTGGCGTCATGTTTGCCTTATTGGGAACTTTCGTTATGAACAAGTAAGTAGGATAAACATAATGTGGTGGTTGATCCGATTGCAAGCTGTTCTCATGGGGTACTTTTCTATGTTGGATTGAAAGATTAAAGATGCTCTCACTGTGATATATACGTTAACCTACCTTTGTTGCAATTTTTGTTTTGTGTATGCCAGTATTTTAGTTAAGGATTCAAAATTTTGTTCTTCAAGCCATTCCTGGAATTTTGTGTCGCGTTTTTTATTTTGTGAAAGTAAGGGCCTTAACAGATATTTTTATTATTTGAAAGAAGAATGTTTGTTTGGGCGCCATTTATTTACTTATAAGGTTATCAAAAATGTATCAACCTATAGGAAGTTGGTATAATTTTTGCAAATGCCGGCAACTGTCAGTTTTGTTTCGATATTTGTAAAGTAAAGAGATGCAGAAAGCTTCGAAAGCTATACTCTTCAAGATCGCGGATTACTCTTGGTTATTTTTTTAACGCAATTAATAATATATGAATTTCCACACAGATTTCCCGGCCGTCCTCCGCTAACTGTCGCTATAGCCATTCTCCCTAAAAAGACTACAACAACACGTGACAGAAAAGGCGCCGGAAGGCAAGCAATGCAAAAAAATTAAATATCCAAATTATGAAATTGTGTGTTATGACTTATGAGGGTGGGAAATAATGAAAAATAAGCTTTTTAGATGTTCATAATATATACTTGAAACAAATTAATCTGAAAATGAACACCGAGACTTGATGGTATTATTTCAGATGGAGGAAATTTTTCAACGATCTAAAAAAAACGTGTTATTTGGCCTAAAAATATATTTTTAGATCAAATTTATTGTGAAAATTAGAATTTAATAAACAAATGTAACAAAGGCAGATTTAACTCATCAAAATAAAATAAAATTGCAACAACAATTAATGTATAACTTGAACTCAAGAAACTGTAACTGCAATCGGATATAGCGGGCTGTTAACCAGCAAGGTTAGTTGATATGAACTTCAATGGTGTCAACTATAACAGCAAAATTAATATTCAAAAGCACAACTTTGATGAGTACTTAAAAAGCATTTTATTTACAGAAAAGTAGTGTGGATTATTTTTTTTTGTAATTTGATTAAGTTTCAATGAATATAATTTAGTAAGCGGTCAGTAAAACAAAACAACTAATTAAATATGCAAAAGAAAGATAGATATAAACACAAATTGCTTTATTAAGTGAACAACGAACAAAAGAAAATATTTATAAAGATAATAGGCGTGTTTTATTGGAAAAACTACCCGTTGTATTGTAAGATTTTACATGAACTACAAATACAACATCGACAGTAGTATTACGACTGATAAAAAGCTAAAGTAGAATCCTAATTCTGAATTCAAAAATCACTAATTGCGAAATTTTAGGTTGTAATTTACGAAACTTTTTTTTAGTAAATCAAGGCGCTTTTATTGAAAAATGATTGAAAAAATTTTAATGTAGTATTCAAATCTTCGTAAAGAACAAAATTTTATATTTTGGTATTTATTATCAAAAGTCATAATTCGAGCTTGTTGACTTCAAAGTAAATTACAAGTTTTTTAGGCGCAATCTACTATATCTTCAGGGGAATAATTAAATTATCGCCTCGATGGGCTACTATTGTTCTAAGTGTCTGAATTTAATCAAATTCTCTTAGAAAAATAAAATTCACAGTATATTCATGCTTTGAGTTTTATAAGAGTCGCGTCGGTAAGCATCGACCATAATTCGAGTCTTAGAAGGGTATACGACAGCATCTAACTGAACTAAACAATGGTAATCAACAAACTCCTTGTGATATTTACAATCAAGAAAAAGATGAAATTGATACAAATTGATATCAATTGCAATTCGGTGAAGAAAATATTTTTTTCTTCGACCGAATTATTGATACTCAAAAGTGTTGAAATATGATTATTGAGTGTCAATATCTTCATTTCATACCCAAGAGTAATCCGCGATCTTGAAGAGTATAGCTTTCGAAGCTTTCTGCATCTCTTTACTTTACATATGTATATCGAAACAAAACTGACAGTTGCCAACATTTGCAAAAATTATACCAACTTCCTATAAGTTGATACATTTTTGATAACCTTATAAGTAAATAAATGGCGCCCAAGCAAACATTCTTCTTTCAAATAATAAAAATATCTGTTAAGGAAGGCCCTTACTTTACAAAATAAAAAAAAACCGTCTTCATTCAGATACGCGACATAGAATTCCAGGAATGGCTTGTAGAATAAAATGAAGAAGCGAATAATTGATACTCAAAAGTGTTGAAATATGATTTTTGAGTGTCAATATCTTCATTTCGTCCATTTTTTTAAATTGCAAACAAAAAGTCTTAATTTGCTGATGACCAAGCGAAGGTACAAAGCAGCTGGATTAATTTTTCGTGATTTGTAACTTATTTTTCTTAATCTGATCTAAGAATTCTTTCCGTGCGTTTATTCGAGGTTCGAATTGGATTTTGTTAGATTTGCTCTTAGATGCAGTAGTAGTAGTAGTTATAATTGTTTAATAGTACTAAATCGGCTACTGCCGATGAATTTTTTTTTTGGAAATTTCTTATACTGTGCTATGTATAGATTCCCAAAAACAAAAACACGTCTTTTGTACCTGTGATATAATTTAACAAATTTGTGATGTCTGATTCATACTACAAAAGATTAACTTTACTTACAAATTTCATTGTAAAAAATTTAAAATTTCAAAAGAAAAATATTATAGAAATTTGGATAAGAAAAAAACTTGGAACATACAACCCAAATTTTATCAAGTAATAACCCAAAATAATTATATGTATTTCATCGCTTTTATAGTTCACACTTTGTTGTAGCACAAAATATAACAAGAGGACGTATGAAATTCAAACTCTTATCTACTCATGATTTTCTTGTTATCGAATTAGAAGTGTATAGAGAATAAGTTTCCAGTAGATATGAGTTTTTGGGAACTGTACTGTAAGGCTTCAGGTTCTTTTTCTTAATTAAATCGTGTATCAGAAATAAGAAATCTTTTTGGTCCTAAAAAAAAAATATTTCCAACGCCAATATTGTTACTTCTTCTCGCTTAAGTGAGTTGTGGCCTTGTGAGCTGAAATTAGATTCCTTCTGTTACTTCCTTTGTACTATTTAATTAAGCAGCTTGTTTTCCATTTGTATTGGCTATGGGCTGGAATCGCATTCCATATCACTTTTTCCTGGTTCACTTCTTCTTAGTGAATCTCGCCTTATCCCCACAGCATCTTAAATAATAATGATCCAAAAATTGAAAAAACTATGGTATACTACAAGCAATTAAATTTAATTCAACTATTAACCGAATTCATTAAAAGACCATATAAGCAGCTAGCCTTATGATTTTCGTGTCATCGTAAAAAAACAGTTTAAATCTAATTGAATTTTGTATTTCTTAGTCTACTTTTTCTACTAAAAGTACAGGTATGTAAGAACGTACTTGTACTGTAAGTTAATTTCTTTTGAAATTCAATACCCATCAGCAGCTGCTAGCTTCCAACGTGATTGGAAATCCTTAACAAAAAAAAATGCATAAAATCAACCATCATCATTGCAAACAACAAGCAAGTCAAAAGGAACGACTTACACATTAAGAGGCTTTTCGTATATCCCAAGGTAATATTGATGTGTGGGCCATATTAACTACGTCAGTAAGGTGGCATTCGAACGGCTACATCACCAAACGAAATTCGTTATTATCTAAGAACCATAGAGCGTGTGTAAAAAATTTTCTTTTACTAGTAAAAGTTGTTCTGTTCTTTTTCCAGCGAAGCCTTAACTACGGAGACAGACAGAAAAAGTATATTTAAAAGAATTTTGTATGCAAAATGGATGACGGCCCACGGGCAAGGCACAGTTAACTGACATAACCGAAGTTCTTTAAAGTTCGTTATGTACACCGCAGCCGCGGCAACCGTGGACCATAGAATTCCATGGCCCAGAACTATACACACAATATTGCCAGCTCGTTTCAAATTGATGTAAAAAAATGCAAATAATTGAGTCAAAATAGGTTTTTTATTTCAGTTGTTATTGAAACAGTTACAAATTTAAGAACCTGCCATTGCCCAGAGTATGTAGACAGGAACTTCACTTTACGAGACGGATATTCTTCAATAAACTAATTGTCAGTTTAAAATGAAATCTTGTCCATTAGTCAATTTAAGGATCTCTAAAACAAAAATATTGTTTTGTAATTTAAATACTCCACATGGCAACCATGTTCTAAAATATCATTTTGTCAAGCCCATAGTCGAGAATCAAGATGCATCTAAGTGGGAATAGAAAATTTATTGGAATCTGCAACACAAGACTGACATGTGCCTAGAAGGTCTGTTCACAGAGGTCTTAAACGAGGAGTGGTGATGCGGGCCTCTTGTATAATCTTTTAGTGATTTGCTTTCGATTGCCTCACCAATGATACTTTTGAAAGAAACTAAAAAAAAAAACGTTCGTTCCTATTTGTTTGATGACCTCCACATCACAATGAGCCATCATCTATTGGAATTCTATTTATTAACCACTCATTTTGTACACGCTGAGATTTCTCGAGAGTGGGCTGATGCTCTCCATCATCAAATCCAAATCGAAATAATTGTGAACAGAAGTTGAATTGCAATTACATATTATTTCAACTCCACGTAAGATCCAAAAACAAAAACACAATTATCTCAGATGCGTGAAAAATAAATTTATTTGAAAGCAAAGATTTTTTTTTTGTATTGATTTTGGCTTTTTGTGAAACTGATTTTGCACAGCAGCTGGGAAGTTGGTTATGTTTTTTTTTTTTTTGTTTTGTTGATTGATGGATGCACTGATCGAGATTGAGTAATGACAGACATCGAAATGAGTGTTCGCATTGGAAGTTACGACTCACGAGGTTATAAGTGTAAAAGGTATGGATGGAAGGTGATTTGCGCACAATGATTTGCACTTTTATGTTTTTTTTTTTTCAAGCAATGTCCGGAGGCATGATATTCACACTCAAAACCTTGACAGATATATTTTACTTATTTGAATATAATCATCATTGTTTGATTGATTTGGAACTAATATTATAAAATTATATGAAGTAGTTGTGTACATACTTGGAAATGGATATTGAGTGATGATCTGCACAGTCTTGAAATCTTTTGATTTCATGGTCTACAATGATTGTGATTACAAAAAAAAAAAAAAATTAAATTAATGATTTTGAAATTTATGGAAAATCATTACCTATAAATATACCTACTTTCGCGTCCGAGTTCGATATCAAGATTGATCTGAAACCAATTTTTAATACAAAATATGTGACTTTGGTATGGTAAGCAAACAATTTTTTTGAATTAAGTTTTTTGCTTTATACAACGATAAAAATAGATGTGTATTTCAATACGATAATACAAGTCTGCAAATCTAAAGAAACCTTCAAATAAAACCAATTCCTTGCCCTGGGCAATAAATTCCAGTTTTAATGATTAAGAATTTCACTCTTGTTAGATAAAGTTCACTTTTATAAATTGTCAAAAAATCGATGTTAGTTGGACTGAATTTAACTTAAAGTGCGTATATTTTTGACAAGGTCTTTAATAGTCAACTGATGAATTCAAGTTAGATCACCGAGAAGAAAATTCAACTTTCGTGCCCTCAATGACATTAAAAGCTATTTTAAAGAAATATTTTTTAAATAAAGGCATTAAACCAAAATTTCTGAGAATTTATATGTGGATACTAAAAATTACTATATATACAATATACAGGTGAAAATCAACAAGGTGTTCATTAAAGCGCCCGTTATTGCATTAATTAATATTTTTTAAGAAGAATTTTAAACCAAGTTAAAAACATGAACTGCAACCATACTTCTTAAATAATAAACTCTTCAGAGCTAAGCTTTTGAAAAACTCCCATACGGCTCTTTTATATCTCATTGCTATACTTATAAGAATTATTATCTTGTTATTAAACTTAAATAGGTCTCATAGCTCCTTTATTTTAAGAGCTGAGCACTTTTTTCTCTTAAAAACACTTAAATCTTATAGCTTAATCAATTTTTTGTTCTTGGAATAGTAGGAAAATATAAAATTGTAGTACTATAAGAATTCTTTTGTGAAAATTCAGTACTAAGCATAGTTTTGTAGTCTTTATAATCACAGAACAACACTTATTCTTATATAAGAGTTTTAGTCTTTATTATACTTCTTATACAGGATCTGAGTTTAATACCTCCTATATCAAGAGTATCTGGGAGTTCAAATACAAAAAGTATTGCAATAGGAGGCTTATAAGAGATCATTAATAAATAATAAAATAATTAAGATATGCATTATTGTTTTTGTTGTTGTTGTTTTTCGAGGTAAAGGTTCAAACAAGTATATTATACATTTTCAACCGCATACATTTTTTGGTTCTCTTATATGAAAAACAATAAATATAATGTATCGCCATCAAAGTAAATAAATTAAATACATTGATTAAAAAGTAAGTTATTTGAATTTCTTAATGTAGCTCGATTAGAGCTTAAAGCACACAACACTGTCGATATCATGAATTCGTCTACATCCAGAGCCTCCATATAAATAATTTCTTCAGTACTCTTTAGAACTTAAGTGACATAACTTATCTAAATAACTTAAACATCAATACATTTGGATCTACGGAGTCAAAAGCTGTTTTAAAATCCAGAAAAAATGTAAACAATTTGTATTTCTTCAAAGAGTTGACGATGCCTTCGATTATTTACCAATATGTGCAGGTCTATGGTAGAGCAACCCTGCCTAAACTGACCTTGATATTCGTTTAGAGTGATCATACGTCCCGCTTTTAGCGGGACAGTCCCGTTTTTGGGGTCTCCGTCCCGCGGCCATAACTGTCCCGCTTTTCCTACGACGTTTGTAAAAATGTTTGTAATAGGTCTCTACAATTCTCAAAATTAAGCAATTATATAAATACTATTTTACATCCCTGTGCATACAAATTGGCTGTTAAAGGAAGAAAATGAGTTCATGTACATATATGCCACATTAAATGAATTCTCAGTTTTGCTTGTGGTCTATCATTTTTAAATCGAAAACAAAAACATATTTTCTCTCAATTGATAAGTGTTCCATTGTTCATCAGACGATTTTTAAAGACCCAAGTTCAGAACTATGGTTGATGTTTCTTCATAATCAGTCTTCCATGTTTCCATGTTTCATAAAACAATTTTAGCAAAAGTTAAAAAATAATAATGAAATTCTTAAAGAAATTCATACTGCATCTTAATAGATAGGTATAAGAATTAGTTTTAAATTTGTAACTAAAATTAATTGTCTAAATACGCTAACAATATTGAGCCTGATTTTTTTTAAAGTTTTTTTTTTTAAATAAATAGGTATGTCATTTCTTGTTTATGTTGCGTACTATTAATTTTTTACTCATAATCATAATTTCTACTCCCTGCGAAGTTTTGAAAATGTGTCCCGCTTTTGCTTCAAATAAATCTGGTCACTATAGCTTAGTAGCTTATTTGAGACTGTCCACGAGTTTAACCTCTTAAGTAGTATATCGAAGAAAAAATTTTATAGGATGAGTTTAAAAAGAAGATTGAAGACTCGTCGATAGGAAATGGCGATTTTCATAGTTTCGCCCTACCTATTTCGAAACTGTCAGAAGCACGTATTTGATAGAAATATCTTAGTATTCAGTTAGTCCAGTTTTAACTCACCAAGCACGGGATCTAAATGAAAAATATTTTTCAGAAGTTAATTTCGGAGACCGGTTCAACTCTGAAACTGAATTGATATCTCACTAAAAAGCTGTGACCAAAACTGTTTTGAATGCGATTCAATCAGCCATTCACATTATTGAGATCTCAGTCCATCCATAATTTTTTTTTGCGGTAAATTGTTAAAACAGTTATAAATTGGTATTTCCTTAGACTCGAGCTTTTGAGAATACTGAAAATAACAATATGAATAACGAATAATTCATAATATTCGACATTGGCGTAGTGAATAAAGTTGGCAGTAAATATTTTTCCCACTGTTTTTTTTTTTCAAGAATCTGACTTTTTGTAACAATAGCTGCATTTTATTATCCACATGATCTGATCAGGATCTAATTTTTACACGTAAATACAAAAACAAAATGTAATCCTGTTTTTTTCTGGATCTATTTCATGATCAAAAATCTAGTACTTTTTTATTATTATTATGCAAGGTAGTGTAAACTGTAGTGCAAAGAAAAAAGCCAACAAAAACATGAAAAATATATATACAAACACAATTCAAAAGGAGACGGATATATACCCTGGCCGTCTTTGATCCTGTTTGTTTTATTATGGGGATCTGATCCAGATCAAATCATGAGGATAATAAAATGAGGCTAATGTCACCATTTTACCTTTGAGAAAAATCTATATTAATCTTTGTATTACAGTAAAACGCGCTTAAGAGAAACTGCAAAATGTCACAGTCTTTCTTTCACCTAAGCGGGTTTTTCACTTTAACGAACCCCGCTTAAGTGAAAAAAATTTCACTTCAGCGGAGTCCGTATAAGTGAAAAAAAATTGCACTTAAGCGGATTTAAAAATTCCAAAAAGGGTTCAGACATATCAGAAATTCAAATGTCATTTTCGTGATGAAAATTTGGTGGAGGTGAAATATAAAAAGGAAGTAAAAGCGTTCAGCAAATTTTTTATACTTTTCTATTAAATTTTGTTTTCACTTAAGAGAGTTTTTTTCAATGAAAAATATTAAATTTAACTGAAAATATGTTTCAGGTATCCGGGTTTTTCACTTAAGCGAGTTTCGCGTGTTATAAAGGTAATTGGTCGACAAATACTGAAAAAAGTGTTTCAGATAAGCGGGTTTCTTTTAAGCGGGTTTTACTGTATTAGGTTTCTTCGATGTCAGCCCTATAGGGTGCACTGGGGTCGGCACTTACTCGTTCTGAGGTGTTTTAAGTAGCATTTTTTTTGGCTTAGGTTATCTGCACTGTGTTCGATATATGTTCGAGGCGAGCTCTGAATGCCTCTCACAAGATTCTGTTTTTTTCTTGGGGCAAGAATTCAGAGCTGTCAAAATCAAATCTGCTGTTGGCATTCAAGCAAAAACAAGTGTTGAGGAAAAATTTCTTGGTAAATATGAAGTATTTTGATTATAATTTTGTTATTTATTTATTTCATTAATAGACGGAATGCCAAAATATACAAAACTCTTTGAAAATGGGATATCAACAAAAAAGTTGCACTTAAGCGTTCGATGTAAAATAAAAACCCCAGTAGTCCTGAGTCTTTTGACAATCGATTAAAATTCTCCAGATCGTCCTGAGGCAGAGAACATCGAACAAACCTATTGCCTAGTCAACTTTTTTTCTTTCGATTATTCGTACGTAACCCATTTGCATATAGATTTAAATGTATAATCTTATAGGTTAGACTATGGACTAGTTTGCTCACAGTGGGTTAAATCTGCATCACCACTTTAACAAGTTCTAAATAACTGGTCCTATAATCAATGAAAATCGGCTGATTAGCAATTTCTATGATTAACAATTTTGATTTCGGTAATTTACCAAGTACATTTTTCTTTGACTAAAGATAATCAACTGTAAACAAACTGGCCCTAAAGATATTTTTTTTAAATTTTACAATAAACCAATTATAATAGCTAACTAACTAGCTCTAAAGAGAAATTTCACAGAAAAATGTATTTGATTATATCATTCTTATCAACATTAAACTTGCAATTTTTTTTTTTTTTTTTTTCAAAGCACGAAAATCTCCCATTGAAATGCAATTCCCAGTAACCCATCTGTTTAAAGGTGTCTTTTATTATTTCTTCGGTATCTTCTTCATTGTGTTATTTTAACTGAGAAACACTTTCACTCTTGGTACAGTGAGGTCATTAAGGTCTCCACAATGCTCGTTTAATCCCTGATATATCCTCATTTTAAAACATCAAACAACCAGTTTCTTGCAAAGCCCCATCTTCCCGCGATGAGATATAAATCCACCAAAAACCAATCCACACCACGTGTGGTTTACCCCATTCGAGTTCAAATGTTTTCTATTTATAAATAATGACATTTTCGTTCGTGGCTTGTTAAGCGCAAATCTTACGTCAAGAAAAGCCAAACGTTTGTCGTCACTTCTCCCGCAGTATAAGTACCTAGGTATTGTGTATAGGGTTATACTTCCTCGTGATTCTCTGATTTAATAGTTCAATCCATTGTACACTCTTAGGTCGTGATGGATATGTTCCGCGTTTAACACAAGTTCATCAGGCATAATAATTCTTTTTCAAATCGATTTCCAAAACAGGTCTATCATCATAAATCCCACTAAAGTATCTTTTTAAACATGAAGTAGGTACTATAGTGACCAAACCATCATCATGATTCTTTAAACGACAACTTTTGGAGAAAGAGGTCGCATCACTCATGATTGCTTACTTTGACTCTATACCTAACTTCCTGCTTGAAAAAAAACGAAGAAAAACTTCTCCTCCTGGCGAGAGTTCTTCATCAGAAAATGTTCCTTCTTTTGGTGTCAGGTAAACAGGTACCACTTATGAATGTTCAATCGATGAAAACTGAAGAAGACACCGACCGACAATGCAACGATGACGACGACGACGACGATGACGAACGGACGGGCGTATAAAGTCAAGTTGATGATCAACAATATTGACCTCAATTGGGAATTTTGCCGTAAGCAATAATCGGTGTATAAGATTCTTGTCCCAGATTTTATGTTTTTTTTTTTATTTTTATTTTTAATTTTTCTCTCGGATTTATGGCTCCATCTATCGCTGATGGCAGCAAGTTCTTGCAAATAGATATACCTACACTACATAGTGAAATTGATATCTGCTGTGTGGTGAGTGTTTGTGACTTTCTTTTCTTATGGACTCGCAGAAACCATGTTGAATTTATAGAGCTCATGTTCATATGTAGGTATAAACACTGAACGCCTTTGGGGTTTGCAAATTTGTGTATGCAAATAATTTCAAGAGGTTTATGGGCTGATGACACGATCATAGAGACGCCCGCAACACGTTTTTTTGTATTTACTATACATCACATCGCTATTCAAAGTCAACACATGCACACACACACACGAGATATCAAGATTTCTTTCCTTTAAACCTGGAGGCCTTATTTTGATCTTTTATTTGTACAGTTTGTTTTAACATTGACTGAGTATAAATATTGATTTAGTAATTTTTCAATTTTAGGTTGCCTTTTAATCTCAGGATTTGTATTCTTGAATCGTTTTCCCGGGGCATGGTTTTTGATTGTCAAACTGATTTTCGGTAAATTATTGCATTTGAAAATTGTAATGTTTTGAGTTATGATATTTCTACTGATGCATTTATCTCTTCGACCATAAGTACATGGACTGCGCTTTCCCTATCCTTGCGTACAACTGAAGAGGGTCTCAACATATAGTCGGCCGCCATAATGATGTCAGAGAATGTCTACCATATTGACATGTAACCTTATTTCTCATTTGCCAAACATGGCGGCCTCCTATGTTGAGACCCTGCAGCCATGGTGGAAGAGCAGTCCATGTACTAAATGGTCTAAGATTTATCTGATATCAATATATTGATGAATGACGATGTTTCCTTATCATTGCTGATGAGTAGATATTATTATTTATTTTAGATGTAGATTTAGATGTTGTTAACTTCAACACTATTTGAATAAACTGCAATCTATCAGTACCCATATTAAAGGTTTAGCGTTTTCATTTTTGTCCACTTCTGCGCATCTGTCAAAATGAAAGAAAATAGTGGATCGAGTGCCCCGCAATACTGGATTGGATCCGCAATGATTCGCAGTGCAATGCTTTATTTTCTCATTTGTCATGAAAAGAAAAGAGAACACTGTTCCTACTGAGAATTAATGTGGATCGAGTATTGCGTATTTCATAGTCGACATGAATATTTTGTTGTTGTTTCTATAATGATGCGGTGAGTAATTCTTGTGGGCACTTGACAACCTGCGCAATATATTCATGAATTCAATTAGTAATGACTATTTGTATGAGATTTTCCACTACGATGGAATCTGTGACAGTTTTTGTCGGAATTCGTAACAAGTTTCCGATTACGATGGAATTCGTGATAGGGCTGATTACCTTCGATTTGTGTACTGTGACTGCAATCACCCTAAGACTGCTTTCATAGTTTAGAGTGTGAGAAGCGGTATTATACGAAACGAAGCATTTGCGTACGAAAAAACGTATTCGTTCATATGTCCAAGCGATAATTGGTATGAAAAATTAGAGATTTCTACATGCTTTTAACAAAAAAAATAATTCTGAGCACGTTTTAAAAGAAAACTTTGTATTGATATCAATACATTTTTATAACGGTTATTTAAATAAGGGCACATGTTGAAAAGCCATACCATCATGCAAATTAAATTCAATGAGAAAAATTAATTTTATACAAATTTGTTTAACAATTAAAAATTAAATCACGTATTATTTGGGCAAAGTTTCAGTACCTTACAATTCCTATAAATATGAAAACAAACAAAATCACGTATTGTCACTTTGAATGTTTAATTAGTTAATAATAAAAGTAATACAATTTGTATTATTTTTGGAATAAGCAGATGTTTATCACATTCTCGATTTCAATGTCATCATTATATTTAATATGAACATGTAATCCAATAAGTGCTATTTAACACTTTTAATTATAGTCCGCTGCAGATATGACAACATTTTTCCAACACACCATGCTTATGGAAATGAGGGAAGCGGAAATGCTTACGGAAGCCACAGCGAAAAACTATAAACTGCAAAAAAAGAAAAAATTCAAAAAAATCACATAAAGAAATGCAGAAATGAAAAATAAAAATAAATTTAAACACGAATAGAACACAAATTTCACTTTTTCGCACAAAATTGACGTTTCGGGAAAATAAAAAAAGAACGGAATACAAAAAAAAAAAAAAATAATGTGCGGAGACTTCTCCAAATTATATGCTGATTATTATTATCTGATGGTCTGGATGGTATCGATGTAAAAAAAAACAAGGGTTGTACTATGTCATTTACTTCAATAAAAGTACAACATTTTCAGAAAGTGCCATATTATGAGAGTTGCATGATTCAATGATTCATGCTGCATGTTGTATGTTTAATGTTGCATGATACATGTTGCATGTAGTATTTTAAATTGACCTTAAAATTATTGCAATTAATAAATTTAAAGTAGCATATCCAGAATGTTAGTACCTACTGGATTAGTACCGTTAGTACCTACTGGATTAGTACCATTATATTCAAGAGAACAAAATGCAGATGAATTGATCAAAAACGGTTTATCTCTTGATTCGATCTAAACAGAATACTCGCTTCTAATACGATTGGAGCAAGAAAAGAATAGAACTCAACAAGGTTTCCTCAAAGTCGCAAAAGACAGATGGTCAGCAATTGGCTATTTTCGTGTCTTCGAGGAATCTATATTGTCGGATCTTTCTAATAAAAAAAAACTGACTACTTATACTCAAGCAGGCTTCAACTGTTCATCTTGTGGGATTCTTAAAGGGTCACAATGAAATGGGTACCCACACATATACAGCGAGTGTTTCGCCGAAGAGACGGAGGAGAGCTACTATCACTTCGTAAGTGATTCTCCCAGCCCAGCAAGAAGCAGGAGGACAGCCTTCGGAGAATACTTTTTCGACGAACATGGGTAAAATCACTACCGAACATCGTGAATTTGTTCAAAATTCAGGATAGTTCGGGGAGACACTGTTTACCTAAGCTGCCACTAACCTTCTTTTTATACCCAGCTTGCCCAACTTCTGAGAAGCAGAATGGATCCATGAAATTCGAGTGAGATAATGCGTCTTGGCGTGTAGATTCAAAATAGCTTCTAGCGGTCTGTAAGTTTACAACGATTGGCGTTTCTTCTCGGAAATCTCACATGGAATTATCAGTTGACTGGACTAGTCCAAGTGAGATTGCCAGGACGAAACGCCGATATTTGTGGACACAGAGTATGAATTATTGAACAATTTGAAAGGTTGGAAAATCTTTTCGCCAAGCATATGAATTTGGACCCGTGAATTGGTCGGACCTATAGAAATTATTTTCTTTGAGATTACGTGAGTTTAAGTCTAAACGGCGAGCAATAGAAACTACGGCCAGTTATAGTGACTGAAGTCAATTGAGTATTTTGATTGAAAAAATTACTTTAGCTTTAAAATATCAGTCAACTAGTCATTTTCAATTAAGCAGTCAGTTAATTGACTGTTTCTATATAGTTTTTAAGTCACAAAGCCATATTTATAAGTCTTTATTTAAGGTTGTTGGTGTATATAATTTGAATGGAGTCTTTTATGTAGCTATAAGTTCTTTTTAGTCTTTTAATTTATAACTAACTAATTAAATAACTTATTGTATGGTGTCCACTAAACTGGAAAGTCAGGGAACACAATTTTGGTTAAGGAAAGTCAATAATTGATTGTCAAAATTGTCTAAGTTTTCAAGTGACCTTTTAGGTAACTAAACTATGGGAAACAGTCAAAATGTACATTTAAACCTGATCATTTTATAATTAAACAAATTACAATAAATAAATTGGGCGTCGCAAGCCGTGAAAGCTTATGTATAGAATTTATTTGTTGTCTTTAGTAGTGTGTTAGGCTTTTTATTGTTTACTAACAACTAACACCACGCTAAATGATGACTGTAACAAGTTGATATTTCGCAGTACCTGAAGGTGAAAAAACCCAAAGAGAAAAGAAATGAAATGTTACAAATGCTTGCATTAAGCAGAACTGATAGCGTTAGAACCAGGGCCTAGTGACTTACAACTCTCAGCCATTCATGTGCGGAAGAGACCAATAATATTCTACTGAATCCGAACGGCTAATGTGAGAAGCACTTTTTCATGACAAGACATATTCTTGGAGGATTTGTCAATTCCTCGCTTTAAGAGGCAGTAACCCGTGGAAAACATCAGTTTTTTTTTTAGGTGGGAATCAAACCCAAGACCTTTGGCGTGGCGTAACAGTCCTATACGCACTAACCAATTACTCCACAGGCTACTACTATAATTAAATAGTTTATATATTATAAAATGAATAATCAGGTCCAAGTTCTCCTATACTTTTTTGACACACCTTAAATAAAAGTCAATTGTGATAGGTTTCAAGTATTTTTGCAGACAAATTATTATCAAACCATTGGAATTTTCATTCAATTACAGCTGCAAATAGTTAGGTACCTAACTACTTGAGAAGTTATGCAGAATAATTTGTATAAATAAACTTTTGACTAATGAACCTCATTATTTGATTTGAAAAAAAAAAAAAAAAAAAAATTGTTTGCTAATTATTACATAGGTGAAGTAGTTACCTACTTTTTTTACTTCGGTCACAAAGCTGCTAATTATAAAAGCGGCATATATTAGTGATCTCAAGACAAGTAGTTTTCTGTCCAAGCAACTATACAAACTGACAACTTTACCTGCTGCCACCGCGACGCTGCTGCTGATTTGTATCTTATAATTGCATCAATCAGTGATTGGATTTATTGAAGTCTATAGTATAGCTAGTTACACGAGATTTATTTCAATATTTGTTTAACAATTGAAGCGTATAGTCGACGGATTTTTATTTTTTATGTCAATGTGGTCACAATTCAATGGAATTCAAATCGAGTGATTAATTATAATTTGCTTAAATTTCTATGCATTTTTTCTATATAATTTGCAATTCAATATTATTATAGTAATTATTGGTTAAAATCAATATTATAGATGAATGTTTACATAGGTGTTGATTTGACGAGTCAAGCATCAGAAGGGGTGCGTTGGTGTTAACCGATGAGTGAAAGGTAAGTAATTTAAGTAGGTATGGATTGAAAATTCAATTAGTTAAAAATAAATTTTAATAGGTATCATTTGCTGGTATCTACCTTGAGAGAAATGGGTACTCACATGACAATTTGTTTCAAACAATTTTTTTTGCATCTGAGTTGACAAGATATCATTATGTCGGGCTTGGATTTAAAAGTTTTGGCTATTTTTTTAGTTGATATTGGTAAAAACAACAATATTCAGCACTTCGACATTTTATTTGCTGTTCCCAAAGAGACGGTTTTAGTAGTTCATGTGACTTTTGGAACTATTCCTCGTATATTATGCTACTCCAAAATTCCGAAATGTGGAAATTGTAGAATTTACCGGTTAGACTAAGAATTTTTCAGCAACAAGCGGCTACGATAAAGATGAATTGAAAAATCTCTAAAGAATCTAATTTTGTTTTTGTTCCTCCGAAAATACTTTGAAAAGGTTTGGCATTTTCGAATTTAATAAACATAATGTAAAAGGAAATATTGAAATCCTCTATAAATATAACCGACTGAATTTTTATAGTTCCTACGGTAGAAGCAAAATTATTTAGAAATTAAGAAACTTGAAGATGGTGTACCACAAGGAAGGGCCCTAGGACCAACTCTGTTTATAATCATCAATGAGTATTGCGTTACAAATTGCAATTTTTTAGTTAGATCACTTTTATTCTAAGGGTGTGATATAATGCCTGGATAAATGCTATGTGAATACAGCAGAAAAATGTAAAAATGCAGTCGATCGCGATGGCGTAACTAAATAAAACAAAATCTACTCATATTCACTTTAAAATAAAAACCTAAACAGTGTTCCAATTTGTATCGATAGCAAAGCTGTACCATAATCTAAATCCTATATACTGGCAAATACTTTGAATTTACTTGAATGTAAAGATCACACCCACAAAAAGAAAATAGAGGAATTGAACTTGAAAGTGAAAAAAGTTGGAAAACTATAAAAGGTGAAGATGATATTTTAGAATCCTTAAAACTGCAGAATTTTTTTCCATTCAAACAAAGAAAAACTACCCAAGAAATTACAATGTTTTCCAAAAAAAAAAAACAAAAAAACAACGATATCACGAACAACACGAAAGGTGTTAAAATTTATCGATGAAGCCATATATTGTTAATAAACTAATAAACATTCACTCAATTACCATCTTGTAAAGCAAAATCTTTATACAATATAAGCAATACAAATCCAGAGAATTATCATTTCTTTGATAAAAACCGCCAATATTATATCTAAATTGCTAACACATTCAATGAACACATACCCCACCCATTCAGGCCTTGACTACTAATTACCTCCTCAATCAACATAGAAGACAACATAATCACCATAACCAGCCAAGCACCTGATCGTAAATAAATCTAAAGCGTTGAACTGAACGCCCTCAAAATCAATTGCAATTAATTTTCCATGTAACAAGCATTCTGTCGATAAAACGAACGAAACAGATTTTTATTTTGATAAATTGAATTGTTAATAAAATTAACCAAAAAAAAAAAAAAATTAATCAGTGGCAGAAGCATATTTCAATTAAGATTTCAGCTTAACTGAAAAATGTTTAAAAATGCTTAACAAAAATTATTAAATAAACCAAACATTAAAAATATTATACCTACATAAGTGAAAGTTTGCAAAAATGTGACTAAACTGAAATTTGATCAAAAAATGCTTATTCACGAGGAAGTAATCACCATGTGTGTTATTTTTCGTGTTGGAACCTAGGTATGTATAGTGCAAAAAATTATGAGTAGGTAACCGCGCATTTGTGACAAGAAAACTGCCAATTGGTGACCTCTTTGGCCTTCGTGGTGGAATTTCATGGAGTGCCAACGTTTGCACCATAAAAACAATATAATTGCTATTTGGAGGTGTGGTAATAATATGGGTGATGATAAATATGCACTGCATATAATGCAACTGCACATAGCATAGCATATGCAGTTTGTTGCGGTAGCAAATTGGATTAAAATTAAGAAACACCATCTAAACGAGTGTAGGTATGTGTGTCTAAATGACGTCGATTGAATGGCAAAGGTCATAATTACGGCATGAATCAAAATGGTTGATGTTTAAATTTAAGTTATATTAAGTTACATTGATTTGATTTTGGTTGAATTTTTTTTGATTTGAAATTTGGAAACATACAATACAAGACATACAATTCTACTATAAGAAAGGAAAACTTACTCATGAAATTGATTTGTTTTGTCTGATAAAACTCCAACGGATAGAATTTTTATTAGATATAATAATGAAGGCAGTTTATTGTATTTTTTCGCATACACACCTGAAAATAAAAAGAAAAATTGTTAAATTTAATGAAACTTATAACAATATTTTTAATTTTGAAATTAAAAGTGAATGAAAACAATTATTAAAAGTCATGAAATAAAATAATTTTAAATAAAATTGAATTCTACTTTTGGGGGCTTCAGGGGCCTATTTCACCAAACACTTTTCACTTTACAACTTTGCAAAAAAAAATTTCCTGCAAAGTAAAAGTGCAATGTGTTTCACAAAATTTGCAAAGTGCAAAGAGGAAAACTTTTCAATTCAATAAAATTCATACAAAAAAAAACCTGAAGCCCACAAAAGTAGGATTCAATTATATTTAAATTTGAAAGGTCACGAAAAAAGGAATTATTAAAGCAATTTCGTTTCTAAAAATTGAAGTTTAAAAAATAGTTATCCAAAATATGTCATTAAAAAAATACTACTCCTAAACATTAAAGAATGTTTCTTTATACCATTTAATTTTTTGAAACTAAACAGAACAAAAACATAAATGTTAAAAAAAGAGCCAAGTTCTTCTATAAAAAAACCTTTATGTAACAAGTCAGCCGTGAAAAGTAGTGAGATCTGAAAGTATGCCAAGTTCTTACTTTATAAAGTTTTAATGTCAAATATTTAAAGTAGATTGCTATTGAAGTAACTCCAAATTATGAGAGAAATTTCACAAGTTCACAAGTCAAGTTTTCAAAAACTTTTGAATTTTGAGTAATAAAAAGAAAACTTGCCAAGTAAACCGCCAAATTTAAGTCATTAAAAAATTTCTCTCATAATTTGGAGTTACTTCAATGGTAGGCTAGCCTACCAATTGTTCCGAATTTGAAGTTCCTGACTTTATTGGTACTGAAGTTAGAGGGGGGTCGAAAATCGCCTGAGTTTGTTCCTGTAAAAAGGGTGTAGTGCCAGAACTTGGCTGGGCACTACCGTGCCCTTTGATAACCATTTGACAGGTTAAGCTGTTTAAATTTAATTTAATAGCTGACTTTAATTTATTTAAATATTTTAATAACGTTATAATAATAATAATAGTAAAATTAAGATCACCGGAATCAGAAAAAATTATAAAAAAATGAGTTTAAATAACGAATAAAAAAAAATTAATTTAAAATACTTTGTTTCAAAACCATAATCGTTTTTTTTTTTAAATTTTGATATGGAAATAATATATGTATATGAATATTAGAAGCTTTTGAAAAAAAATTTATTTTAAATCGGTTAAACAAATGATGAGATAGATGAAAATTAAAAAAAATAATATGATAATATATAACCTTCTCATGATGTTCTTGAGAAACTGTCAAAACAATTTTAGGGGGTTAAAGGCCCCTAAAAATGTTTTTTCAGGAATATTTCCCAAATGGTAAGTTGTACAGAAGACTAATTTGTAGCTTAGAAAATTTCCTACAGAAAACATGATTATACTTTTCTTCATAAAAATTACAGTTTTCGAAATATTGAGTTTTCATATATATTTTCTTGGAAAATTTTGGAATAGATACTAGGTAGGTACTTTTAAAAAAAATTTCCAGAAAAAATGAAAATCAGTTGAACCGTTTTCCAGAAAATATTAAAAAAAAATTTTTTTTTTCACTTTAGATAAAATTTTATCATTGGATTGACCCAAAACATTAAAGGCAAATCGAATGGCCCTGAAATTTACAGATTCATTAATCGTGATTTTAGGAACAGTAGATTAACAACCTTTTCATTAGAGTCGAATTGAGGTAATTTCGCTAATTATAGAAAAGGTGTTTTCATTTCAAATTTGATTATTTCATTATTTTGAATTTTATTTGTTCGTCAATCGCTTGTTTTTGTTGTTTTCTTTTTCTGTTCCTGTTTTTTATGCATCGAATTTTGACATTTGCATGAATTCCAATTTTAATGGATTCCACTTGGAATGTGTTCGTAAGCTTTTTCTACCGAAAACTGGAATGATAGCACTTGATTTTGAAATTTGAGTTTTTATATGGCAAATTGATTTCGATTCTAATTTGTAATTGATGTAAACGTAGTATTCCCGCCGAACAACTTAATTCAGTAATTGGGGTGATTATGTGGTCGATTTTAATATTTAAGACTTGAAAATCTGTAGTAGTGGAACTCAAGTTATAGTTTTTTGACTTCGAAAATGGTGTGACTTCACTTCGTGATAGGGTGAAATGAAAACGTAACGTAACGTTGTAATCGTGATCGTGGTCGTGATTGTGATTCTGAGCTTCATGAAAATTGAGTGCGTTCAACAATATGTACGTTCAGTAACTAAACGCTGAGTATTTATATATACGAAATCGATAGGTCGAGTTCAGTTCGGGTTGGAATTTGGTTGGCTGATTAGAGGATATATTAAGCCCCTATTACACGATGATTCTTTGCGTCTGACTCTATTCGAACATAATGAGTGCGAAAGAGAAAAAAGATAAGATGGAAGACAAGTTGTCCTGTGAGTCGTGGGCCAAGTTTTACGAGACTCTTTTTGACGCTTCTTTAGAATTATCCATATTTTGTATTCTTTGCAGTCCTTTTTTTCAATTACATGACTGCTTTGAGACCAGAGCGGTTTTTTTATTTTGTTTTCCTTTCAGTTCCAGAGATTTTTGATGTGTAAACATCTATACTGGCGGTAGGGTGAAAAAAACGTTACGTATCTTGTAGTCGTGATTCTTATTTTGTAGCCGTGGTCGTGATTTTGATTCTGAGCCAGAGATTAGTCTGCTATTACACGATACATCTAGACGCATGCGACTTTTCGAACTACTTAAGTGCAAAAGAGAAAAAAAAAAAATTGAAAAGATGAGACGGAAAAAAAGTGACCGGTGTCGCGTGGGTAAAATTTTCGGTGCAACTATTTGACGTTTCTCTTTTCTCTTGTACCGTTTTTTACTATTCTGCTTCATGTGGTTTTGTTGTTCAAAGAGCAAATTTCGATGCAACACACTGTTATTGATAGCCTTATCAATAATAAAATAAATTATTGCTTTTCTTGACTTATATTCATTTAAAGGCACACAAACTATGAAAACAAAAATAAAAACAGAAAAGGTTTTTTTATTGCTTGAGCACAGCCCAACACGAAAATGAAAAATAAAGAGAACTGTCAAATTAGATGCATGACTTTGGTTTCAACGTGTAATAGCGCTTGAAACAGCGGACGAAATAACAAAGAAGAATTCGAAGAAGGCGCATGCAACTAGATTCATCGTGTAATAGCAGACTTATGAATTATCCATAAAAGCCCTTCCACACTATCCCACTGAGTATTAATACAAAGAGGAAAAGAAATCCATGCTACTGCCAAATTTGTGAGAGAGAAATTTCTTTTCATTTTTTGACCACACACAACAGTTTAATTTAACCTCAATAAAAATGTGATGAAATGTGTGACAGAATTAGAACCATTTCTAAAAATTCTCATGTATTAACACATGTCAAATCGTGTAGGCTGGGATTATCATATTTTGTTTCCACACTATTATACATGATTTGTTTCACACTTTTTTGACATGTGTTAATACTCAGTGGGATAGTGTGGAAGGGCTTTAATCTCTGTTCTGAGCTTCACGAAAATTGAGTGCGTTCAACGCTATGTGCGCTCAGTAATTAAACGCTGAGTGTTTATATACGAAATCAAAAAGTCGAGTTCAGTTTGGGTTGAAATGTGGTTGGTTGCTTAGACCATATAGTACATGGACTGCGCTTTCATCATGGCTGCAGGGTTTTAACATAGAAGGCCGCCTTTTTTGGCAAATAAGACGAAATAAGGTCATTGACTGGAAAATATTTTTAAATAAAATTTTAATGATTGGCTAAGAGCCCAATGCTGTTTGTGGGTGTGAGTGATCGCAAAAATTCACTGGTATGTTTAGATAGATCTTAACTTTTTACTAGCGTGGTTGGGGCCTTTGTCGGTAAATTAAAAAAACGCATTTTCCATGCATCATTACCGATTTTCAAATTTGCTTATGAAAAGTTAAGATCTATATAAAAATACCAGTAAATTTTTGGTATCATCCACACCCTAAATTTGATGTAGGCTCTCGGTCTATGAGGCATTCGGACGAATGTTGATGTTTACACATCTTAACCGTGAGTCCCGGCACTCACACTTTTTTTTTGTGTTAGGTCTATGTGCATGTTAACCAAATTTTTTTTCTTAATCATGGAAACCGCTTATCAACCGATTTTGGTTGATTAGCGCCATTAAATTAGAACCTCTGAAAGTCATGATACAGATTTAACCCCACTGTGAACAAATTGGCCCTAAAATACTTTGTTTGTTTATTAGATGAAGTAGACATTTTTATTGTATATTATTGTTATTAGAAGCTCATTTGTGGAATTTCGCAAAGGTCACCTATATTCGGAAATTGGTCAGGCATAGATTTTTTTTTAATGATTTTTTGCATTTTTTTTCGAAATTCCACAAATGAGGTGCTAAAAGTCTTATACTAGTGACCTCGATTTTTTTTTTAATTCTTAATAAAAATCTTTTGCTGACCTTGAAAAAAATATTTAAAAAAAATATATGTCTGACCAATTACTGAAACTACCTGACCTTTTATGACCTTTTACTGACCTTTTATATTGCATACTTGTTTTTTATAAATTCCACAAATGAGGTGGGTAAAAGGTTTATACTGTGACCTTGAATTTTTTTTTTAATTCATAAAAAAAACCTATGCCTTGACCAATTACTGAAACTAGCTGACCTTTTATCACGATCCGGTGGCATGGTACACTTTTTTGCGAATATCCCATAAATGAGGTGCCAAAAATCGCTAATGACCTTGAAAAAGTTCAAGCTTGGATAACAAGTTTTCTAAGCCTGACCAATTTCTGAAAATAGCTGAACTTTTATGGCCAATTAATGAGGTCCTAAGATCCCGGAGCCTAATTGAACCTTATTAATTCAAATGCATCATCCACTGACTAACTGCTTCTTATATAGAGTTAGCCATTTTTGGTTTGATTTACAACTGAAAATCTTGGTTTTAATCTATTTTATTAAAATGGGTGAAAAACAAAAAAAAATTAAAGGCTGTTTTTTTTATTAATTTTTTTACTGAGGTCAGCTTTATATAACAATACTTTAAAGTGCATAAAATTAAAGTCGAAAAAAATTGAGGAACTTGGTGCGGAATAAAATATGTTTAAAGTAGAAGACCATTGTTTCAAAGAAAGTACTTTTAAAAAGCTTAAAAATGCATCAGACCCCAGAAATAAGATTTTAGTTAAGGATATCTCTGATAGACCATTTTATGAATCAGGAAAATTAAAAACAAACTAACAAAAGAAGAATTTACGGAACAAAGCATTCCCCACCCACAAATTGGTACCTGTAGTGCAATCAATTCCTTTGTTTTAAAAATTCATTTTTATAGTTTCTGGATTTCAGCCAAAATCAAATAGAAAATAAAAATGTATTTATTTTTGTCTTATAAAACAAAACCAACACCTTTTCCTTTGTTATAGGAAATCTTTCTATATGTACATATAATAAAATTATTCCACGAAGAATTTATTATTCAAAGTGCATTCTTTAAAAAAAATATTGGTTTTAATAGCTTAAAATATTATATTAAAATAATAAAATTACGTAAGATAAAACTGACATAACATCTTCTGACTACAAATTGCATAATAATATTTTCAATTGATTTTACTACCTTTTTTCCATTTTACAGACTATATTTTTCTAGAGGGTAAGTATTGCATTGGTGTAAAAAAAAATTGATTAAAATATTGATAAATGTGGTTGGCACTGTTGAATACATCTAGAATTTAATATTCCTACATCACACAGTGCATAACACTTTATAAGTTTGTACTTGAGAAACATAAATAATTGTATACATAAACTCATTGTAGTTTATATCAACTGAAAATATTATTATGTTTTTATTCACAAATTAATATAGATCAATATAATCGTTTGTTTTGACCAAAGGAATTAATTAGGATGTCTGTTTGGTAACTCGAAACGGTGTACGCATTTGTACGATACGACGTAGCACAATTTGCTTTCAAAAATAATGACAATTAGTAGCAACTTGTAGCAAGGAGTTGCAGTAACCAAACAGATATAATATTTGGTCCTAGATAATTCTTATAGGCACAACTTTAAATTATTTGGTTAGAAAGAAGAAGTCGCTTTGCCTCTTTGTGCGAGTGTCGTTTGTTTATCGATAAACGACTTTTGACGAAAGTCAAATTCCGAATTAAAGATATCTTGTTCTTGAATTAAATACTTTGAGTTCTTTAATTTTAGTCCTGCCAACATTTTGATACGATCGACATTTATCGCATCGAACGTTGAACGACACTAAACACCTTAGATGCATGCAATACCACAATAGACCTTCAATAATATACTTATTTTGAAACAAGGGCTTGTCATATGGGACCATATTGTCGGAATTTGTATCAAGACCAACGCTGGCGGAGTATGAATTAGCAATTGAAGCATTTTAGAGAAGCATTTGAATTAACGAGAATCGAGATTCAAAGATCCTTCTAAAGCAGTTTTTTTTATACATTCAGTAAAATTTTAAGTCTAAATTTTATTATTCGCTACAAGAGTGAGTACCTACGTGCAACCTAGTTTGTAAATTTTTGATATCTTAAATCACTCTATCGTATTACCACATGTAAAGCATCCAATTTCCCAGAATTACTTGTGTTGTACACCACCCGCGATAGCATCTGGACTTTTTGTCTATTGTTTCTTCAAAGTCTATTTTAAATTCCGCAACTAACAAAACAAAAAAAAAAAAAAAACAAGGATAAAGATTATATCTGTCACTAAAGAAAAAAAAAGCAAATAAAAGAGTAAACAAAAAAAAAACAGCAATCCATACAAATTAAATGCAAATTTTTTCAATTCCACAGAAATAATGCGCGCCATTCGAAACATAGATAAACCCATTAACATGCAGAACGTGTTCCCGATTATGTATGAACAATATCATACTGCACTTGAATAATGTTGCACTTTGCTGAATGCTTACATACAGCATGCTGATGTTGAATGCAAGCAAACCTATTCCTATAACGTGGGCGGAATAAAAACGCCTCCATATGGATTCAGAGAGACCAAAATATCATCGCATTGGTGTGTGGTATAATATGCGCGCTCTGCGTTCAGCAAAAAAATATTTCCCTAATATCTTCATATAGTTTAGTTGGCGATGAAGCGCAGATGTTGCAAATGTTATAAGTTTCTAATGTAAAGTGTATCGCGCGAAGACGACTTTGAGGTGTTAATTTTGTGCGGTTTTTTTTTGAGAGGAAACCATAAATACGGGGTGGCTTCAGCAGCTTCACCTAAGCGCCCCAAAGGCATTGTAAATATTTATTTAAATGACTCTATCGGAGCTGAGTTGTTATAGATAGCTCGCTATTATATACGTACGAATACGAACTGCGTGGTTAAGGAGTGGTTCCAATTTGTATATCTATATACGACTGAATTATGGCGACTCAGCACTCTTTGAAAACTGGAAACGAAACGAAATGCTGAAAGACAGCTTCGCGCGAACATAGTTATAGAAACAAACATGGTACTTGAACAATAATAAAATATCTAGGTGCTCGAAGAATATTACGTCCGATATATTTTGTTTTTGTTTTGTTTGTTTTTGTCCTTTATATTGTTACGGTAAAATTTACCGCAACAATGATCAGCCTTCGATTCCCTTCTTAACTCTTTTTATTTTCGTTGTAGCTGCAAAATACTGGCAAGGTTGAGGGCAGCCATGGTACCATCAACCATTGGCTTACTTAGCTAGTGTTTTGCAAAAGCAACAAAGCAGGTGTTCCAGTGATATTGGTTACATACCGAGGGGAATAGTTGATTCCTTATATCAACGAGTTTACTTATCATGCAGACGGGTGTTCTCATGAAGATGTACCAGCGGATGAGCTGAGGAAATAATGAGTTAGTCGGACTCTTATTTTATGAACAACCAACGAAACACCAGCATCAATATTAACTTTTGTTTTGAACATGGCTTAAATGCCCACCCTAAAGTTATAACTTTAAATTTTACTTAAAGAACTTTGACCGTTTTAAAGGATGGAACGCTAAACGCTCTTCCCTTATCCCCCAAATCTGCACAAAGGTCCACCGAGTAGTAAATTTCGCGATAGGTACTTTGTTTTATGTATTTTCCTCCTTCCTTCGATTTCTCAAAAATAGTTTACAAATTTGGTCTTGGTTTACGCTCCTCTTTCGAATGACTTTCAAAAATAATTATGGGTAGAGTAGCTGGAAGAATGTCCAGAACAACATTTTCAACTTTTTATTGTTTATTTTGCTTTTCTCTTAAAATATTATAGGGGGTGTGATACGGCCTTGGATTCGTCAAGTTTTGGGACAGCACCAACAACTTGGGGAATCTAGTGATTGTGTGAGTGAGTGAGAGTTTCGTTGGGATTCAACCTCGGAGTGGTACCGTAACCGAATTCCACGAAAGCTTTTGCCTGAGAGTATGAATGTGTGTGTGAAAGTAGAGGTCGGAGGGATAATAAGCTGCGCATGACCAACCACTTCTTGGTTGACTAGCACAGCGAAAAGAATTGTTTCAAAAAAAGTGATAAGAGATAGCAAAAAAAAAATAGAAATAAAAAGTTGAGAAAAGATTTTAAATAGTAAAGAATTGAAAAAGTCGAAATTCGTTTGAAAAATAAGTTTGAAGGGATTTCGGAAAGGAGTGAGAAAGTGAAAAGAATAGATATCTAGAGGAGATAATTTTCGCCAGAAAAGGGGCGAAGGAGATATTGAGAAAGGAAGGAAGCAGGAAAGGATTTCAAGAAAAAAAAAGCTAAGTAGAGTGTTCATTTAAATAATTGTGTTTTAATCCGTTTTCTTAAACAAAAAAAAAGTGTTAAAAAGAAATTCGGTTGGCCTTTGTTCTCGTTTCTTTATTCCCAAAACCGTGGGACTCGTGACCTACATAACGTAGTTTTGTTTTACTGTTTATTTCGGGACCGAGTCTTAGCGGTCAATCCTTATATGGTCTTTGTTCGAAATTTTACTTAAAGCCTTTGTTTTCTAAACTGTTCTTTCAAACCTTTGTTCTTTGATCCATTCGCATTTAATTTTGTATCGTCTATTTTCGAAAAAATTCTGGGTTTTTATCCTGGTCTTGCCAAGGTTTCCCAGATTCATTTAAAACCATTATTCAATAAACATTTCAATTCCCCATTAGGGAAATTTAAAACTTGTTTTTTTTTTTTATTAGCTTGAAAAATATTTTCAGCATCTGGTTAAGGCAAACAACCATTAAAAAAAAAGTTTCCTGGCGCCCACCCTACAACGTAAGTACGCCCCTGTACTTGCATAAATTCGTTTTATTATTTACCTACTTTTTATATCTCCACTTAATTATTTTTTTTTTATTCGAACCGTGTTAACTTTGCTTTTTTTTGTTGCGTACCCACAAAAAAAAAAAAGAATCAACGAACCCACCCTAGCTGACTAGCCGGTTGGCTGCATCATATTTGCAGTTGTTACAATATTGTTTCTCTCGCTTCTTCGAATTTGACATTTCGTTAATCTGTCGATCTCATTCGCTTTAATCTTTCGCGAGTGCCGGTTGCACTTTTATTTTTTTTTTTTCATAATTTATTCGTTTGACCATTTGTTTTAATAATTAATTGGATTCGAAATCCAAAGTCGCGGTTTTTCAGTAAATCGTCTTCATAAACAACATCCTAAATTCGCGAAATAATATTGTAACAAATTGGCACCCGAACGTGGGGCTTTATTGAAAAAAAAGCAGAGGAATAAGAATCCCTTTGAAAGTGTTCCTTGGTGATTTATTTAGGGAAGTGTTGTGCTTTAATTGTTTTATATTAATTTTGTTGTTGTGTGCAATTTACTTTTTGTTGTTTTTATATTTCCTAGGTTTGTGGAAAAGTGCTAAAGAAGCGGCTGCACATACCCGTTACTGTTGATGAAAAACAAATTTGTTAATTTCCAGGTGGGAAATTGAAAGTTGGAAATTTAAATTGGATATACCTACATACATACCTAATCATAGCTTTCATTATTTTGTTTTGGTGAGAAATCATATTGAAATCATTTATTTCCATTTATTTAGTGACATACCTATATATTTTGCTATTTTTATATACCTATATATACCTACATACATATTTTTCATATTCTTATTGTGGCTCATAACAGAGAATTTGTTTTTTTTGCTATTGCAATTTTCCCGTTTGTTTACATTTCTGTCTCGAGTTTCGAATAGGTAAACATAAAGGTCTTGTATTGGTTTTTTAATTATTTAAAAAAAATTTTTCGCGAATCGTTTTACGTTTAATTCTTTTTGTTTATTGATTTATTAATTATCGGTGATACTTTGATAATAATCCTTTCGTTGTTTTAGTTGAAAAAAAAATATTTTCAGATTTTTTTTTTTTAACGATAGGTATCGTCCGTTGGTCGTTAATAATTTTTGTTATTACTTGTGGATATTTTGTTATTGCTTTTTCATTTTGAGTTGTAGGTAGGTACAGGGTTATTTTAACTTATAAGTGTTGTTTAACATAAAGTGTTCGGTTTGTTTAGTGTTCTGAAAAGTAAAACAAAGTCAAAATCGATTCGAGAATTGAACTTTTTTGATATATGTATTAGTAAAGTGACAAGTTATTGTGGAAAAATTTGGTCTGATATTTCAGTGAGGTTTTAGTTCCAATTTTGGTGTTAGTTTTTTTTTATTTCAAAGAAAGAAGGTTGCCAACTTTAGAGAAATAACTTTTTTTTGTTTTAAAAATATTTTTGTTTTAAGATAGTGGAATTTTTTTCAAATAATTTCAAAATGAATATAGGAAGATTATCCCAAGATGAGTTAGCTTATGAGATGAGGGTAAGAGGTTTGAAGGTCGATACCGTAGAGGTTATGAGAAAAGCCCTACGATCGTCAAGATTACTGGTTAGACAGGATTCATTAGAGAATAGTAGAGTTTATCCATTTACGTTTGAGGAAGATCGTGATGCCGTTAAGGCAAAAATCGATGAAATTAAAACACTTCTTAAGGATCCACCGCAAAATCCAAAATCTTCAGAGTTTATTAAAATAAATACAAAGATCGAGTGGAGTATAGGAAGATTAGGTAGAACTCCATGCAAAGGAGAAGAACAAGAGGATGAGATTAGTTCTTTAAAGAATGAGGTTTTAATTTTGTTAGGTGATCTAACCGGCGAAAATGAAGATAGCGACATGGAAGAAGAGCCACCTAAGAAGACTCCTTCGAAAGTACAACATCAACTTAAAGTTTCGAACGAACCAATAACGCATGTTAGCCCATCGTCGCAACCAATGGGTTCTAATCAAGTAGTGCACACAGTAAGGCAAACTGTTGCACAATCTGAACAGAATTTTGATAGACCTAGAACTTTAGATGTTAGGATACCAGATCGAGGAATAGAGCGGATAGTACTCCAAGAAAGATGTTTTGAGCGGTTAGGTAAATGGGGAGTTAAGTTTACTGGTGAGGCTGATAGCTCATCAGTAAATTCTTTTCTAGAACGTGTTGAGGAGCTTCGTATTGCGAACAATGTTCCTGAAAGTCATCTTTTTAGGTCAGCAACAGAACTGTTGTCAGGTAGGGCACTTATGTGGTTCAGAACTGCAAGAGAGGACATAGGTAATTGGCAGGAATTTGTTAAAGAACTTAAGACGGAGTTCTTGCCCGCTAACTACGATGATCTTCTTTTAGAAGAAATCAATCGTCGAACGCAAGGTAAGGACGAGTCTTTTGGCAGTTATTTAAGCGTTATGAGGACTTTATTTAGGAGGTTATCAGAACCATTATCTGAGGGCAGAAAACTCACCATCCTGAAAAAGAACGTTGATCCATTTTTCCAAAAGCAAATTGCGTTTGCTAAGCCGAATTCGGTGAAGGAACTTGCTGTGCTTGGAAGAGAAATGGATACACTGAAAATAAATGTTGATTCATTTACACCCCCATCTAGAGGGAAGAATCTTTTAGAACCAGAATGTGGTTACCGTCCGTCTTCTACAGGACAGCCAAGAGTTGCGGTGGCTACCACAACTCAACCTCGTAGCGTTGTAAAATGTTTTAATTGTAATCGGGAAGGTCATTTCGCTAGTTCTTGTTCTGCTCCTAGGCGTTGTTACGGATGTGGTACAGTAGGGGTTTCTCGCAACAATTGTCGACGTTGCTCGGGAAATGGGAACCGGACTCTTGGGTCAGCAGGACGAGAGGTCCGCAGGGTTTAGTTAGGTTGCCTGCTGGCGACCAGTTGGAAAATCAAGTTCAATTAGGCTTCACATTAGCGGCAAACGGTAGGGACACAAGGCCATATTTAGATGTCAACATTTATGGAGTTAAGTTTTTAGGGTTATTGGATTCAGGTGCTTCACGCACAATCATTGGAGGAGAAGGTTGTAGGATTTTGGAAGAGTTAGGGCTTAGAATAGAAAAATCAAAAATTGGGTCAGTAGCATTAGCGGATGGGGCAGGAGTAGGAGTTGCAGGATGTGTAACTCTCCCCATAGAAATTGAAGGAAAAGCAATCCTTTTGGAGTGTTTGGTGATTCCAACTCTCCCACACCGTTTGATCTTGGGTGCAGATTTTTGGGCGCTCTCGGGCATAGTCCCGGATTTGAGTTCAGGTGTGTGGAACTTTTCTGATCAGGAACGATTAGCAGCAGTTTCAGATGTAGGTACTATTAAGGAAATTGCTGACTTAGATGAAAACGAGAAGAAAAATTTAGAATCTGTTTTAGTAGAACTATTTAATAGAATGAGTGAGGGTTTAGGGTGTACGAACTTAGTAGAACATAAGATAAGAACGTCCGCAGAACCAATAAAACAGAGATATTATCCGGTTTCGCCAGCCATTCAACAGCATATAGATAAAGAACTTCAAGAAATGTTAGAGTCAGGAGTGATAGAAAAATCGAAAAGCCCGTGGGCGTCTCCGATTTTACTAGTAAAGAAAAAAGATGGAAAATACCGGTTCTGCGTTGACTACAGAAAGCTAAATGAGGTTACTGATAGGGATGCTTACCCGCTTCCGTTTATAACGGCAATTTTGGACAAACTTCGAAATGCGAAGTATTTGTCTTCTTTAGATATAAAATCCGCCTATTGGCAAATTCCAATGGAAGAAGAGTCGAAAAAGTACACAGCCTTCACCGTGCCCGGTAGAGGACTTTACCAATTTCGGAGGATGCCGTTTGGTTTACATAACTCACCGGCTACGTGGCAAAGGTTTATTGACGATGTTTTGGGTCCCGACCTGGAACCATACGTCTTTGTGTACCTTGACGATATCATCATCGTTACCGATTCTTTTGACAAACATTTAGAAATATTAAAAGAAGTTTTTAAGAGGTTGAGGGAAGCAGGTCTTAAAGTAGGTAGGGAAAAGTGTAATTTTTGTAGGCCTTCTTTGAAGTTCTTAGGATATGTAGTCGATAGAAATGGACTTCACGTCGATCCGGAAAAAGTTCAAAGTATGTTGGAAATTCCGGCCCCTAAAAACGTCAAAGAAGTTAGAAGTTTCGTAGGCACGATTTCGTGGTACAGAAGATTTGTTCCGAATTTCGCGATATTAGTTAGGCCCCTTACTGATCTGTTAAAGAAAAGTAAGAAGTTTTTATGGACCCAAGAATGTGAGGAAAGTTTCAGGAAAGCCAAAGAATGCTTGGTTACGGCACCGATTTTGACATGTCCAGATTTTTCTCGACCGTTTGTTGTACAAACAGACGCGTCGGATTATGGAATTGGGGCCGTACTATCACAAAATTTTGAAGAGGGTGAAAAAGCAGTATGCTATATTAGTAGGTCATTAAATAGGAGTGAACGAAATTATTCTACAACTGAGAAGGAATGCTTGGCCGTGCTATGGGCGGTTGAAAAGTTGCGTCCCTACGTTGAAGGCGTTCGATTTACGGTCGTGACTGATCACTACTCTTTGGTATGGCTAAGCAATCTGAAAGATCCGCAGGGAAGATTGGCTAGATGGGCCGTTAGACTTCAACAATTTGACTTTAAGATCATCCATAGGAAGGGTAAAGAACATGTAGTTCCTGACATGTTATCGCGGGGAGTTCCGGTGGTGGCTGGAATTTCGGAAGCGGAAACGGACCCTTGGGTGATCAAGATGATGTCATATGTAGATAAGAACCCGTTAGCATACCCATCATGGAGAGTACAGGATGGGCGACTCTTCAAATACGTTAAAAATAGTCATGTAATAGTTCATGAAGATAGAGCAGAATGGAAATTAGTTGTAGGAAAACAAGATAGGTTAGGAATTTTAGGTGAATGCCATGATAGTCCAATAGCTGGACACATGGGTGTTCGAAAAACATTCGCTAGGGTAGCTGAAAAGTATTATTGGCCGAAAATGAGGGGGGATATTACTAAATATGTTAGGAATTGCAAAACATGCCAACAAGTGAAGCCTGTGAACGATAAACCAGCTGGTCTAATGACGGAAAGGGTAGGAACTTCGAAGCCATGGGAGATGATTTGTGTAGACTTGGTTGGTCCGCTCCCAAAATCTTCGAAAGGTTTTATGTATATTTTGACTGTCGTTGATTATTTTACTAAGTTCCCTCTTTTATTTGCGTTACGATCTGCCACTGCTAAGGCAGTTTCTAAAGAATTGGAAGACAACGTGTTTCTTCTGTTTGGTGTTCCGAAGTGGATCGTGTGTGACAACGGTCCCCAGTTCCGCAGTAGGGAACTGAAAGCGCTTTGCGAAGCGTACGCGTCACGAATTAGGTTTACAGCGCACTACCACCCGCAAGCGAATCCCGCGGAGCGCATCAATCAAATAATCAAAACTACTCTTCGAGCTTACGTTTCTGAAAATCACCGAAGTTGGGATTCGCAACTGGCAAAGGTAGCCTGTGCGATCCGAACTTCACAACATGAGGTTTTAGGGATATCACCGTACTTTGCGAACTTCGGTAGAAACATGGCAACCAGTGGCCGTGATTTAAGTTATAGAGGTAGTGATAGTGATAGGGACCAACAGCCAACAGATGTAGGTGTTCAATTTAAGAAGCTACAGGAAGACATAGCTAAGAAAATAGGCGCGGCAACCAAGAAGTCAGCTCAAACTTATAACCTTCGCAGGCGAGATATACAATATCAACCTGGCGATGTGGTATGGCGTAGGAACTTTGTCCTATCAAGCGCCGCAGACTATTATGCCGCGAAACTAGCACCGAAATTTGTTGGTCCTTTTCGGATTAAAAAGCGTTTGTCACCTTGGACATACCAACTTATTGATGAAAGCGGTAAAGATCGCGGAACGTGGAATGTAAAAGATCTTAAGCCATATTGTAATGAGGCTTAAAGTTGTTTTTTTTCAAGACCCTAACTTTTTTTCAATATGTTTTTTTTCTCGATTCGGTACTCGTTTAGTTAAAATTAACATCATTTTGAATTTGATGGAAAAAGTCCTTTGTTGTGTTGTGATCCTTTAACCTAGCAAAGCCTTAGGAAATGGTTTACGTTTCTATGAAAAGTAAACACATTTCCTGGGAGGAAAGGGTGGGATTTGTTACGGTAAAATTTACCGCAACAATGATCAGCCTTCGATTCCCTTCTTAACTCTTTTTATTTTCGTTGTAGCTGCAAAATACTGGCAAGGTTGAGGGCAGCCATGGTACCATCAACCATTGGCTTACTTAGCTAGTGTTTTGCAAAAGCAACAAAGCAGGTGTTCCAGTGATATTGGTTACATACCGAGGGGAATAGTTGATTCCTTATATCAACGAGTTTACTTATCATGCAGACGGGTGTTCTCATGAAGATGTACCAGCGGATGAGCTGAGGAAATAATGAGTTAGTCGGACTCTTATTTTATGAACAACCAACGAAACACCAGCATCAATATTAACTTTTGTTTTGAACATGGCTTAAATGCCCACCCTAAAGTTATAACTTTAAATTTTACTTAAAGAACTTTGACCGTTTTAAAGGATGGAACGCTAAACGCTCTTCCCTTATCCCCCAAATCTGCACAAAGGTCCACCGAGTAGTAAATTTCGCGATAGGTACTTTGTTTTATGTATTTTCCTCCTTCCTTCGATTTCTCAAAAATAGTTTACAAATTTGGTCTTGGTTTACGCTCCTCTTTCGAATGACTTTCAAAAATAATTATGGGTAGAGTAGCTGGAAGAATGTCCAGAACAACATTTTCAACTTTTTATTGTTTATTTTGCTTTTCTCTTAAAATATTATAGGGGGTGTGATACGGCCTTGGATTCGTCAAGTTTTGGGACAGCACCAACAACTTGGGGAATCTAGTGATTGTGTGAGTGAGTGAGAGTTTCGTTGGGATTCAACCTCGGAGTGGTACCGTAACCGAATTCCACGAAAGCTTTTGCCTGAGAGTATGAATGTGTGTGTGAAAGTAGAGGTCGGAGGGATAATAAGCTGCGCATGACCAACCACTTCTTGGTTGACTAGCACAGCGAAAAGAATTGTTTCAAAAAAAGTGATAAGAGATAGCAAAAAAAAAATAGAAATAAAAAGTTGAGAAAAGATTTTAAATAGTAAAGAATTGAAAAAGTCGAAATTCGTTTGAAAAATAAGTTTGAAGGGATTTCGGAAAGGAGTGAGAAAGTGAAAAGAATAGATATCTAGAGGAGATAATTTTCGCCAGAAAAGGGGCGAAGGAGATATTGAGAAAGGAAGGAAGCAGGAAAGGATTTCAAGAAAAAAAAAGCTAAGTAGAGTGTTCATTTAAATAATTGTGTTTTAATCCGTTTTCTTAAACAAAAAAAAAGTGTTAAAAAGAAATTCGGTTGGCCTTTGTTCTCGTTTCTTTATTCCCAAAACCGTGGGACTCGTGACCTACATAACGTAGTTTTGTTTTACTGTTTATTTCGGGACCGAGTCTTAGCGGTCAATCCTTATATGGTCTTTGTTCGAAATTTTACTTAAAGCCTTTGTTTTCTAAACTGTTCTTTCAAACCTTTGTTCTTTGATCCATTCGCATTTAATTTTGTATCGTCTATTTTCGAAAAAATTCTGGGTTTTTATCCTGGTCTTGCCAAGGTTTCCCAGATTCATTTAAAACCATTATTCAATAAACATTTCAATTCCCCATTAGGGAAATTTAAAACTTGTTTTTTTTTTTTATTAGCTTGAAAAATATTTTCAGCATCTGGTTAAGGCAAACAACCATTAAAAAAAAAGTTTCCTGGCGCCCACCCTACAACGTAAGTACGCCCCTGTACTTGCATAAATTCGTTTTATTATTTACCTACTTTTTATATCTCCACTTAATTATTTTTTTTTTATTCGAACCGTGTTAACTTTGCTTTTTTTTGTTGCGTACCCACAAAAAAAAAAAAGAATCAACGAACCCACCCTAGCTGACTAGCCGGTTGGCTGCATCATATTTGCAGTTGTTACAATATTGTTTCTCTCGCTTCTTCGAATTTGACATTTCGTTAATCTGTCGATCTCATTCGCTTTAATCTTTCGCGAGTGCCGGTTGCACTTTTATTTTTTTTTTTTTCATAATTTATTCGTTTGACCATTTGTTTTAATAATTAATTGGATTCGAAATCCAAAGTCGCGGTTTTTCAGTAAATCGTCTTCATAAACAACATCCTAAATTCGCGAAATAATATTGTAACAATATATGGGAGGTGGGTCGTTCTTAGAACGAATTATGCTATCAATATTGCAATCATGGTCAACATGGTTTTGAATTCCATTAGGAACATGACTTTCTGTAGTTATAGAGTTCTATTGAAATATGTTTATGTTTATGGCATGTGACAATGCAGTGTGATATCAGTTACGAGCTGATCAAAAATAAGAACAATAAAAACTGCGATTGATGATAATTTCAGAACATTATTCAAATGTAAAAAAAATTAACCAGTTTTTGAATGTTACTTAAATTCCTTCCATACTGTGTTTCACTGAGGTTTAATACGTCGTCATGTTAAATTGATAGTGTGAAAGAATTCCATGCGAAGAAGCATGCGGTCAAAACTGTTTTTATAATTGGATTCCACACTAGTATCGCAACAAAATCAGTTTTAACGAAACTTTAATCACTTAAAAATTATAGAATACTCGTATGTCAAGGTTAAAGAAACAATCCTTAAAATTTTAATTTTTTATCATACGTCAAATCGTGTGTGACACTGACATAGTGTGGAAGGGTTTAATGGACGAGACATCATTTTATAACAGTTATAACAGTTCATCGTAGTTTAAAGTATGAAATGTTAATCTCCCTCCGTACACTTTGGTTCCCAAAGTATGCCCAAACGCTGGAGGGTCTGGACCTGTGGGGCCCCACTAACAGTACTGTTTTAAACTGGAGTCTGGAATATAGATTGGCATGTGCCTAGTCGCCTTCATTTCAACAACAAATGTTTTGATCGAAAGATTTGAGTACTTTATGAAAATATTCCACGTTTAACCCAGAAAGAGGTTTCATTGATGAGATTAATCGAAGAATTAACTTGTCAATAATTCTGCTTCCATTGGTTACTGCATTAACAGTGATTATACGGCTGGAGATACATCAGTGAGCGTATGAGCTGTACAGAAACATATGGAGGCTATTCAAATGGTCCACCAAATTACTAAAGTGGTTGGGTTTAGAGCGAATGTACTAATTTTATAGATGCGGGAGTTACAGAACATAGGCACAGGTCATGTGAGAGTTAACTTGAATACGGCCTTAGCCTGGCTACAGAAAAAAACCAAGATATAGTCCTTCTCGGCATGCAGTCAAATATTTGGGATTGACTCTCAATAAATACAAAACTCACTTTTTGGCTACAGATAAAGTCCACAGCGGAACGAGCATCCAAAGTGACAATGTCACTCAGTAGACTGATGGCCAACATTGGTTATCCAACTCCAACGTCTAGCAAGCGCAGTTTCCTGATGGCGATGAAAAATTCCATTATCCTCTACGAAAGTAATATCTGGGCTGATGGTTATTCGACAAGAAAAGTACCGGAAGCAGTATATGGCAGCTGTGCAGAGACTTCGCGTATTCTTACCGATCGGTGTCGGAACCAGTCGTCCTCTATAGTTGCAGAAGTGGCCTATATTGATCTCCTAGCAGCAGAAAGGAAATACGTCCACGCCAAAAAGGTGGAAATTGGTACGATAGTGTCAACCGAGCAGACAAAACAGCTCACGAACCAGAAATTCCAAGAGCGTTGGAGCTCGGAAAGCAGAGAAAGATTGACGGCGAGGCTGATCCAGAATATACATAGCTATTTGGAATGAACGTCAACTGGTCAACACGTTGAAGTAAACTACTACCTCACTCAGTGTTTCTCACCGGAAACGGATATTTCAACGATTTCCTTCACAAGATGGGCAAGACCAACAGTTCAGCTTGTCAATACGGGGACTGCCAAGAGGACGACTAAACCATAACCAAAAATAGATGCTGACCAGTGAGCAACATTGGAACTAAATTTGAACTACATCCAAGATATTCTTAGATGGAAGAAAAGAGAAGAAGACCAATATTGCGAAACAGAGTGAGTCCGAAATGGTGTATGATTACAACTCCCCCGAAGTAATGCGAAGAGATGTCCCTGGGGGTGGGTCAGATACCAAAGAGTTGGGAGGAGTTTTATTCATATATTTTACATTTTGGAGGGTTTTAATTTTTAATTTTAAATAAATAATAAATGTTTATATTTAATAAATCAATATTCAATGGTTGGATTTCAAATTTCCCTAAAAAAATGAAATCTTAAGTGAATAATGTGGCTGTAAGACAATGATTAAATCAACAGATTTTTATTTTTTAAATTTTAAAACTTTAAAATAGATTTTTTACCTGTGTTTCTTTTTTCATCACTAGCATGATCAGAACTACGACGGCTATGAATCTCCCTTTTATGGCTCTATATATGTAGGTACATGTACCATATTTTTACAAACAAGCTGTCAATAAAATTCACACTGAAACATTAAAATTTTTTTTGTATATTTCTACCAAAAACTTATCCCAAAGCGTCAAACATTTTCAAAGGCATATTAACTCATTACATGATTTTCAGGTGTGATTTTATTTTAATACAAAACTCAACGGAAATGCATTCTAACTTGTAACTGTAACCTCATGAGAAAAAATGCTATGCAACTTCTTTCTACTGTAGCTCCAAGTGTCGTTAAAAAAAATTCTTTAGAGGGGCAGTTGGATTAGGTATAAATACATATTTAGTTAAGTTTTTTTTTTGTCTAAATTCCATTTGCGAATTTTTTTTTCCATCAACTATTTTGCATCCGGCTCAGGTGTATTCTGTTGTATGGATGAAATTCACTATCAGCAATTTTCCCATATAAAACTCGTACGGTAGCAAAAAATTTCCTGGTGGAGAAGCTTACAACTCTCAACCACTTGTGTTGTTCGCGTGTCGTGGTGTTAGTTTGCAGAAATGGAAGCTCATCCTAAAACCTTAGCCGTTTTTGATTCGATGATAAATTAATTTACTTTTTCTAGTAGTCTACTTTCTATAAAATTAGCAATGCTACCTCATTTAAAACAAACAAATTTACTAATAATAAAATGAACAATGAAATCAGTACACAAAATCACACCTCTGTAAAGAAATAACAATGTTCTTTTATTTTCTTTTTGTATAAAATTGACCCAGTTATTCTCTTCTTTATTTACAATTATTATAACAACTATCAGTAGCTTCCATATTCCTCCTATACATTATATTCAAACTCATCTTCACATCAAATTAACAAACAAACGGTAGCTTTTTCGCGTGACTATATAAACTTTTCTTAGTTTGACGGTTAATTTGTGATAAAAATGAATTCACAACGATATTGGTTCTTCTTTAAAAAATAAAAAAAAAAAACTGCATCTTACCACGATGTTAATTCTGATTTTGCGCATTTCGAAAAAAAGCTGATGTGCCAAATTGGTATAGAAAACATAAAGGTTGACCCACATTATTGCCGGCAAGTTTTAATGCCGCGCAGACACTTTTTCTGGCATAAAACTGGTTATTGTTTGTTTTATTTATTTATTTTTGGTTTCTCTGTTGAATTTATTTTGGACTTGAATATGAAAACAGCATCCATATGTATTAAGTAGCATCCACATATAAAGCCAGCTGAATCTGGATCTGAATTATATTTTGTGATTTTGAAAGTAAACTTTTTCAACAGAAAAGATACAAATTGAAAAAAAAAAAATATAACTCATGTTGTGTGTTCATGTTGTGATAATGGCGGGTGGCCTTCTGAGATGCCCTTAATGGGAACTCAAGAGGATTGTTAAAAAAAGGGGAACATCTTCTGCTTTGCTGATGGGAAAAGGTTTTGAAGGTTGATCTTTAGTTGAAAATTGAGGTTGTTGCATCTATGCACGTATGTAAAATGTACATATAGGTATACAGTGCTGAGGGAAAGTTGAAACTTGTTTTAATTTAAATGTAAGAAAAGTTGCGGTGTTATTTTTTTTTTGTTTCTCTTATAATAAACCTAAGTACTGATGAATAAAGAAAGTTATATTTTTCTTAAAAAAATTTTTAGAACATAATTTTTTCACAAAAATCAAGCAATATTGTTTGAAATCTGCATTTAAAGAAAGTATTTATAAGCAGTAGTGGATTGAATTAGCCGTTTTGATGCTAAGTTCCATATTCGTTCAGTGCGGCGTAATAAAGAATCTCTGTACTTAACAGTATACGTCCGAAATGAGGCTCAATCGAAAACTGATGTGCATTCCTTAGAAGTGTATAGTTATTACGAGGTTGAATTGTTCTAGCCTCTAGGGGAGGAATCCAACTGGCTATTCCACTAGGAGACTGTTAATAAAAATTCTTATTCTAATAATTCTAATTCAACGAAAGAAAGATATTCATCGATACCAAATGCACGCATTTTCGATAATAGAATTTGAGCCAAACTTTATCAAAACGCTTTTGAAATATCAAATGCAATAATATTGTTCCACTATCCCAGTGCCCACGATAAAATCACCAATATGCTATATGAAATCCGTACTGAAAATTTCGTTCTTCAAGGTATTTCGTGAATCGTGAGCCGATGCCGAAGCGATCTGTCGGAAATAGATACCTTGGTTTGGAGTTCTTTTTACAATTTATAACTGATCAGAGAAAATCCAAAATCTTTTAAGAGTTAGGTAAGGTCCCTGGGATTTAAAAGGAACCGGATGACATTTTGTTTCCCAAAAGCCAATGGGATGATCCAAATGATGGCATCGGACTTTCAAAGCCGCAGATGTGTTGTCAAGACTAGCAATGGTCTAATACCTTGCCATGGTTTTAGAAACGCACTTTGAGGATGCCTAACAACTTCCACAGCCGAATTTGTTAACAGAAAAAACTCTGAGGTTACAACATGATTATTTATATGATCCAGGCAAACTTTAACTTCAATCCGAATTTTTGAACCGTTAGCGGCAGTATTTTAACGAGGTGCGGTCGGATTTTGCAACTAATTACGCCATCCCTAAGCGATGCATTAATTTTTTCTAACGACGTCTTTTTACGCAATGAATAATGATAGGTACTGTTCGAGGCTCTTCAAAAGTCTATCGTTAGGCACTTTAAAGTTTAAATAAGTCAGGGACATACAGTGCCGTAGTGCCGTAGCAATGTAGGGGCTAGGGAAGGGTTAGCCCCCCTTGCCATTTGCAATTCTCCCCCAGGCGTTTGCATTTGTGTTTTTAGGTGAAAACATAGGCTGGGAATCGAACCCAAGACCTTCGGCCTAACAGTTCTACGCACTAACCATTACGTCACGAGCACTCGAACAGTCATTTTTGATTTCTGAAACTTTCAATTTTGACAACCTAATACATAATTATTTTCTTAGGTTTGTGAATTGTGGATCCTAACCTCTTTACCATTTTTTGGTCTCATTGGTGAATTGAATACGCAACGCAGTCGTAAGTTGAAAATTGCCCACCGAGTTCTCATATATCCTAAAGTTCTTAGTTCATTTCGGTCATCAAAAAATATTCTATCAAATTGTTGTAAGGTTAATGTGGTAAAGGGCAAGGCAGCACATCAAACATGGAAAAACTGTTATCTTCTAAGAAATGCTTTTATACAATTTTTGTGACCAGACTTTTTCCATCAGTTCTTTAAAATCATATAAATTAAAAGTTTCAAAATTCAAGATTTAATCATCATTAACCAAACCACTCTAATATTTGTGTTCTTTGAATTAAATAACTAACTTCCGTTTGGAGGAATTCAGCCTCTCATTAAACTCGACTCACCCAACTGAATAATTTTCTTATGGCCTACTCAATTGACAGCACAGCAGCTGGATTGCATGATTAAATGAAATTCATAAACATTCTTTTATTGTAAAGTTATACCAACTATTGTATTATAAGACATTCCTAATTGGGATTGCTACAAGATTGAAGTTAGTTACAAAAAATAAACAAACAAAAAAGAAAAACTATGTCAGACTCCTCCTCAATGATAGAGTTTGCATTTTTCTCGATCATCCCGAGAGAATGCCTGGCACTGGCAATGCACACTAATAGTTAAGTTGGTCGTCCAAAGCATCTCAATCAACAAAAATAACTTCGATCTCCGATCGTCGTCGTTCGTCGTTCGTCGTTGCCAAATTGGCACTTTGGTAGTCATTGATTAAGCTTCCAATCCATCCAACCACAACTATGACCAACATAAACTGCAACAGAAAAAAGCCTCTCGCTGCTCTTCGAAATGGTCAACAATTCTAATCAATCGATATTCTGTGCCGGTCGTCGCCGTAGTAGTAGATACCAGGCCAAACCAACTCCATGTACATAAACCTTTAACGAAAATTGAATGAAGCCATTAAAAAGTACATTAAACGTGCACACGGCAGACATTAAATTCAAACAACTGCAGTTTGACTCCGACGATGACGACGACGTTTCCAATTCCAAAACAACTGCTGCTTGCTTCGGTGGCTCTGGCTATATGAGCACTGAGCACCAGATGCCATGGTTTCGGTTTCCAGCGAGATATACCTCCTCCTCACTCTGGCAATGGCAGTTCGCAGAGCAATGCTGCCAAATGGCGATAAATCAAAAACGGAAGAATATTTTTCTCGTTGTCAAGAGCGGGAGGAAGCCATATAGCCAGCAGCAGCACAGCAACAGGCTTTAAGCCCAGGCCAGGCACAGTCTAGCCCGGAATTGAGGTCACGTACTATGGACGAGGCTCTCACTCACTGGTCGTCGGCCATTAGGTATGCAGTTGCAGTTGCATTTGCAGCAATGGCGGCGGCTGCGGCAGCAACTGAACCGGCTGCTGTGCTGTGCTGTGGGTACCGCTTATTATCAGTAACGGGATTTCTACTCTTTCTCTATACTCAATTATCGTAGGTTACGGTACTTTACGAGCTACCGTCACATTATAAGTGGAAACGCAAGCACAAGCGATGGCTCACACAGAAAACTGGGTGAAATCTGTTGAGCTCTAAGGTTAGGAAGGAACTTCTAATGAGCCAAGTTGAAGTTGAAAGGAAGCGCTGGACTGTTGGCCAATTTATTTCTGTTGAACATTATGTTGATTTGATTGAGAAATGCGGGCCGATAAGGTGGCCTCTCTCCACAACCCAGGCCATGACTGACCGAGACTCGACTGTGGTGGACTGAGCGCTTTTATAATAACAAATATGAATGTGAAAGTTGAATGGTTGGAAGTTCGATTCGGTCTTCGTTGGTCGGACTATGGCAATGCGACACTTTCGATTCCAAAAGTCATATAGGTGGAGTATAGGCTTTCCTCCTCGTTTTTTGTTTTCGTTGTTGTGATTTATTTGATTTGAATCAGTGGGCTTATTTTGCCTGGAGCAGGAGGAGGTGGTAGCGAGTGTGAGCAGTGTGCTTTCAGATTTTGATTGCCGGTTTACCATTTTATTTTTTGTTTGTATATGTTGACACACTGGCTGGCGGTGAATGTTGTTAAAGTTGTTGATTCCTATAAAGTCATGAAATTTCCGCTTCAGATGCAATCAATGGATGAATTTGTGGAGTGCAAGCCAGAAACATGCAATCGACAGACTTTTTTTTTTCAAATATGAGTTGGTCACTTTCAACTTTCGACATACCTTACAATGAGATACATCGTGCATGCAATATGGTTCTTTTTTTTTTGTTTCATCACACCCCACTCTTTCCTATTCACTTAGTAAAGGATAGGTACATACAATGTCGATGTCCAGGGAGAGTAATGAAGTGAATGGCATGTCGATATGCTTCATATAGATGGAATATACATTTGGATTTGATTGATGTATAAGTGTTGGTTTTATAGGGCGGGCTTCAGTATACCTATATACATGTCAATACTACTTTCAATTTCATGGCAATTTGTTAGAAATTAATCTAACACGAATCTGTGGAACTAGGTACCTTAAGGCTTCTACATGGTCATTGATTGAAATAAAACAAAGTTGTACTTTTTTTCTCTTTGTTAATTGACTGCTTTTGTACTTTATATTTTAACTGCATGGTGGTCCATTTGGGCAGTTCAGTTAGTTTAGGAAATAGATCTTTGATTTTAAACAATCGATGAGAAGTGGGGTGAATTAAATTATTCAATTATAATTTGTAGAGAAAATTTTTTTATTTAAGGGGAATTGATAGGATTTTCCAAAAAAAAATTAACCCAAAATCATTTTTGTAACAATTTTTTGCAAACGAACCTCAGCCGTTAAAAAGAGTTGTTTTCGATGGTAATGGACAGCTCCCACCCGGGGAATCTCCGATCAATAAGTGAACTTCCGAGTTTTTCAAATATGTATATAACTAAGGTATATGAAGATATAGCCAAGCAATGAGGACGTGGGTACATGAAAGAGAATGACATAATTTATCCCACTTCTGAGCCTGTTAATCATATACAACGAAACAAAGCTAATATTCAATGCAGGGGTGTCTGTCGTTTGAATATGATTTGGGGCATGTGGTCACCACAGCTGGTATATTCTAATGTTTTTCAAAACAAATTTCAAAAATTTGAAAATGATTAGATATTAGATGTGAGTCTTATTCATGATGAATTATTGTTATTGAACTATAAACTAATCTGAAAAAACCTAAGCGAGAACTGTCAAATCGGCTGTCACAGAAAATAAAGTTGACAATTTATTGTTCTTTGCCTCTAAAATAACACTTGCTAAAAATTTTTAAATTAACTGAATTATTTTAAAAAAAAACCAGTGAAGCCATTTTTGAGAAAAATATTTATTATAGATTTTCATAACTAATTTTATATTAAAGGAACCGTTATTTTTGGTCCTAAAAAAATAAAAAAAAAAAATCTGTCTGGCAAATATTCAAAAAAACGCTACCAATCTATACTTCATCCAACAAAAATAGGCAGTACACGTCTTATGGGAGAGCTTTTTCAAAATCAGTAGCGTGCCATAAAAAAGTATTTGCCCGTCCGTAAATTTTCGATTGTATCTGCCGCAGATCCTATGTCCTATTGACCGCACATCTGAGTGTGCACAGAATTGCTGTGGCCTATGGCTGCTTCTGCCATTCAATCCCAAGTAAATATTAATGTGCATTCAGAGTTACCCGTGTCCTTGGGTTTCTGTTGAGGGCTTTTGATTTTAGAGCTTTAAAAAAAAGTTTTTAATTACGAGTGTTATCGTGGAGTGTTTTCATCTTTTGCATTTATTTTTATGTGTGGAAAATACGTTAAAATGGAGTTACAAAATTTTAAGCTGTTTTTTTTAAAGAAGAAAATTACTTGCGAGATTTTCGTAGCGCGTGGTCAATTAATTTTTATAAATAAAATAATTACATAAATGAAAATTTCTATCTAAAAAAAGGTCGGTATAACCCTACATACTATTCTTTCATATTTGGGTCCATTTAAATCAAACACTACGACAACCCTTCGAGAGCTTTAATGAAGGAAAGATTTACGCAATCCACTGCAGCCAGAAGGCGAGGCAAATGTACTATCTTGCCCACACTGCCTATACTTTTGTTGGATGAAGAACAGTTTACAAAAATCAACCCATCCTTCAGCCGAACATATAGGCAGGCGGACAGGATTTCGAGACCCACTTCATCCTCCCTATCATCGCAATGTCAAGTTTGATTAAAATTTCGAGTTCGATTTTTTTTACGAATTATAATCTACAACTTGACATAAATAGCACTCCTACTTAAATACACAAATAAAATACTATTGGCTAAGTACTTTTTTTACTCGTGACCCCCTCGTTTAATTTAGCTGTTGACACAGTTATATTCAATTCATAAAATTATGAAAAAAATCCATATACCGTAATAGACCCATAATGCAACACTATTATAATATTAATGTATGACATAATTCCTATGGTCTCGGGTGCAACCTCTTATTGTATAACTTTGGGTAATTCAAGAATTACAAATTATCCTTCAAATCTTTTCAAATAAAATTTTTCCTTTTTATTACTTAACAAACAGTGAGACAATGGTTAAAAATTACAACTAATAAACTCACTGCCTATATTGCCATGCCATCTGGTCTCCTGTGTTGTACCTAACTATTGCAAAATTTAAAAACCAAGATCGAATAGTCTGAGAGGTAGAGCTGCAAACGATTTTTTTTAAATGGCAAATAAATAAATTTGTTAAAAAAAACAAACAAACTTAAATTGTAGGTCCCCTCGATTCCTGCTAATAGTACGCACACAGGAATGGTTGAGAGTTGTTAGTTACTAACGGGTGATTTTTTAAGAGGTTTAGAACTTTTTTTAAAAAAAAAAACACAAAAAATTCGAAAAAATGAATGAAATATTTATTTGAATCGATAGTTTGAACCTTGCAATTTAATGTTTAAAGATAATTTCATGCAAATGTTGACCGCGGCTGCGTCTCAGGTAGCCCATCCGCTGAGTCCAATTTTGGCATACTCTTTCACACATATCGGCCGGTATCTCACGAATGAATGCATGGATGTTGGCTTCCAGTGCGTCAATCGAAGCGGGCTTGTCCCTATAGACATTAGCCTTGACATACCCCCACAAAAAATAGTCTAATGGTGTCAAATCGCACGATCTAGGCAGCCAATTGACCGGCCCGAAACGTGAAATTAACTGTTCACCAAACTCGCCTCGCAATTGCGCCATTGTTTCGCGTGCTGTGTGGCATGTGGCACCGTCTTGTTGAAACCACATATCATGCAAGTCAAGAACTTCCATTTCGGGCAAAAAAAAGTTTGTTATCATCGCTCGGTAGCGTTCACCATTGACAGTAACGCTGCGATTCGCATCATCTTTGAAGAAATATGGCCCAATAATGCCGCCGGCCCATAAACCGCACCAAACAGTGGCTTTTTCGGGATGCATTGGTAGCTGTTGCAATGCTTCTGGCTGATCTTCACTCCAAATGCGGCAATTGTGCTTATTTACGTACCCATTTAACCAAAAATGAGCCTCATCGCTGAACACAATTTTTCGATAAAAAAGCGGATCCTCGGCCAGCTTTCCAAGAGCCCATTCACCAAAAATTCGGCGTTGTGGTAGGTCGGCTGGCTTTAGTTCTTGCACCAGCTGCATCTTAAAAGGCTTTACGCCCAAATCCTTCCGCAAAATTTTCCACGTAGTGCTGTAACAAAGGCCTAACTGCTGGGAACGGCGCCGAATCGACATTTCGCGGTCTTCTGTCACACTAGCTGATACGGCCGCAATATTTTCTTCACTACGCACAGTACGTAAACGTGTTGGTGGTTTAATGTCCAACAAAGTAAATTTGGTGCGAAATTTGGTCACAATCTTCCGAATAGACTGCTCAGAAGGTCGAGAATGCCGACCATAAAATGGAAGCACCGCGCGATGAACATTTCGAACCGAGCACGAATTTTGATAGTAAAATTCAATAATTTGCAAGCGTTGTTCATTTGTAAGACGATCCATGGTTAAATTGCAAACCAAACTGAAGCTGTTTGACAGTGACACAAGGTACTAAACACACGTCAGCTGTCAAAACCAGTGTTGCCAAAACCAAACCAGCTAAAAAATCACCCGTTATATGCATTGGTTCTATACACGAGCTGTCGCGCCTTACAATGTATTTGTTTATTTTTATTGTTTTTATTTAACCGATTAACAAATTTAGATCGTTGTATCTGTGAAACCAATTGTTTTTTTTTTATTTAGTAGTTTTTCAATTTTATCGTGTTGACATACACGCTTCAACAACATAACCAAATTTTTATAAATCTTATTCCAAAATAATGTTTTTTTGTACGGTGCATACGAGTATTAAAAAGATCCGTATATATATGTATTTATGAAAGTATTTAGTCCAAAATTAGCATGCATTCGAACTAAACACCTATTTTGAAGGGAAAAATGTTTTACACAACATCAGAAATCACTCAAATGTATGGAAGGAGTAGTTGACCATAAGTAAGAGATGATTTATAAACATGCTTAATAATAGTGGTCTAAGAATTGACTCCTGAGACACGCCAGATGACAGTAAAAAAATAACGAAAAGACCTCATCTATTCAGTTTTTCTATCTCTCACTCTTCGATTCAGTTCATTGTATCAAAAGATTTCGATAAATTTTGATGAAATAAAAACATAAATAAAGATCCGTAATAAAAAGTATACGAATAACTACTATACTTCCAACTTCCGGACTATAGGCTTCCAAATGATCTTATAGGAGACCTTGAGTTCTGATTACCGCACCTACAACCAAAATATCTTTTTGTTATTTTTAGATGCAAATGCATTTCATAGTGGAACAAACTCAAACAATCGGATTATGAAAAAAAACAAAGCTATATCTACTATTATTTTACAGTTGGGATTATTGTATTCTGGATATTAAAAAAAAGACACAGTAGTGTATCAGATATTCAAAAATACACACCCTCTTCTGTTCACTCATGCTTTCAATTTCAATATTACGTCCCCATCGTCATCATCATCGTCGTCCAAAAAGTAAACAAAGAGTTCTCTTTAAAAATAAATGTTAAATTGAGATTTCGTGCTCCCCGTATGAAGACCGCAAAAAGAGAGTGAAAAATAAAAAAAAAACAACAAAAAACTGAATGGTGCATTGAGGTACTAGACCATGGCAATAGGTCATTACCATCAGAAGGCGGATACTCTTGTTTATCTATATAAGCTTTTGTTACAAAATAGGGGAGCCGAATGCAAATTTTTGCAACGAATAAATAATGAATAAAAAGAACAATAAGTGAATGAGGCTATTTATACTAAAAGCCCTTTTGCAGTTTACATATCTTAAGTTGGAATTTTATCATATAAACGTGGTTTTTTAGAGCAAGGTGACAGAAAAAACTGGAACGGCTTTAAAATTAAGTTCAAACAACAAGTGGTCTATTTCACCACTTTACAATATGCAACTACAAATTTGTAACAAACCTGTATTAAATAAAAGTAATTGCATTTTTATTTTTTTATTCTGACGCTCAAAACACTTCAGACAAATTTGAAAGAATACAAAATTGTAGAAAACTGTACAGATCCACTTTCACCTGTAAAATTTCTGCTTTCGAAATTTTGTTATTGCAAAATTCTGTTTGCAATTAAAAAAATAAGCGCACACTTTTTATAAAATTTTTCTACTTTTTGTTTTTATTCTTTGGAGAATTTTGCAAAAAAGAATTTAAAAAAATAGAATTTTGAAAAGGAGAATTTTGAATATAGAATTTTGAAAAAGAATTTTGACCCATCAGGCAGAATTTTGACCCAAAGCCTTTAAATTTCATTCACTAGCAAGATTTTTGTCGACACCCTTACAGTAATAATTATAGGAAGCTTAAATCCAAGTTTTTGTTTCCGCCATTTTGATTTAAAAATATTTAACGTAAAAAAAAACTTATGTTATTAAGGGCCAGTTTCACAGTGAAGTAAGTGTCACTTAAGTGCCGAATATGGAAAACTAAATCCCAATTTCACAGTGTAAACTTATCGGAATAAGTGACACTTAAGTCTCCGATGTTGGCCACTTAAGTTCCACTTACTCAGGTAGTAAAACTGCGGCTTAAGTACCAACATGGGAAAATTAAGTGCCACTTATATTATTAAGTGTGCACTGTGAAACTGGCCCTAAGTACTATTTTTGGTTAAGTATTAAATGCTTTCATTATATTTTTTAATCGAAGGCTAAAAACTAGTCGTCGTATTTATAAACGTTGTCTAACATTGGACAGAGGTCCAAGTTCTAGATAAACATTTTTATTTGAAGTTTAGGAGCTATCTATAACTTAGACAAAAGACTCAGTTGCTTAAAACATGGCTAATGTGACATTTTATTTTAACAAATAAAGCATATTTCCAACTATTTCGAACTACATATGTAAAAAGTCTAATAAATACGCCTGTAGATGCCTTCTAGCTTTCAAGAAAATTGAAAATAACTAAAGCTACATACTTGCAAAAATATATATATTTTTTTTTAATTTTAACAAGAATTTTAAAAAATAATTTTACTAAAAACGGTACATTTACTTAAAAATTGCTTTTTCCAATGACTTGGGGCCAGTTTGTTCACAGTTGATTATTTTTAATCAAGGATTACTGCAACTGGTAAATCTTCGAATGTTATTCAAAATGTTTGTTTGGGAATCCAAAATATTAATTGTTGATCATATGAAAATTGTTAATCAGTCATTGATAAGCGTCAATTAATTAGAACCTGTTAAAGTGATGGTGCAGATTTAACCCATTGTGAACAAACTGGCCCTTCGTGCAATAAAAAGACTAAAATAAAACAAAGTATAATTTTCACCATGCTTTTGGAAAATTTTGCAGGATGCTAAAAGTCCAGAAAGAAGTTCTCATATTTACCATTAATATTTCTCCATCTAACAATTATTATTTTGTTGTAGGTACTTTACTAAATATTATTAAGAAATGCAAAATTTTGTGACGACGATAATGTAAAATGTTTTTGACGAATCGGTGAACAGACGAGAATAAATCACAAGTGGAATTTTTCGATCATGAAATTACGGGGGTAACTCACAATAGGCGAAAGTGAAATGTCAATTTTTCCGGATGGAATGTTGTTCGAGTGAAACTCACAATAAGGCTGAATTTCTCAGGAGATTCAAAGAAGATTAAACAAAACTTTGAATTTCCAAACATAAAACTATAGCCTGTATCCAATGATGGTGTTTGATCATTGATGAGCATATGATTTGATATTTATTTATGTCAGACATAGTTCAGTCTATCGATCAATGGAATTTATTAGGTCTGTTTGGGAAAGTGAAATCTTTTTTTGCAAACATTTTCCCAATTTTCAGAGAAATCCCATTATAGGAAAAAATCTTTTGGGAAATTCGTTGAAAATTTAAGTTACCAAAAAGCATTTAGTAACACTGTGTTCTTAACATTCAATTTGTTTGTATTCAATATTTTGACAGCTATTCTAACTGCAGCTCCGTCTCCATTGTGTTCAGACAGTTAGCCATTTGGATTTGGCAAAAAATTGAAGGGGTCCTCCATTCCGACCAATAAGTATAGTCACTATATAGGTTCTGGTTCTACACGAGCTTATTTACTTAAAAAAACATATTACGTCGTTAGTATAAAGGCCAATAAACATCCAGTTTTTCAGTTAGAGATTGTTGTTAAACTCGAGTTAACTCCCGAAACCTGTTTTTCATTCAATAATTATTCAAATCTCGAGTTAAATCGTAGCCAAACCACAAACAGGTGCTTTAAATCTTGGCTGAAGAGATATTTTTGAAATACATATTAATATGTACCTTTTATAATTAATTTATTTGCCGTTTTTTCCAAATATTCTTAAGCTCAGACTTAGATACTTAAAAAGTCTTAGTTTTATGAGATTAAGATATGACATGAAAAATTTTGTACAACAATGTTTGAAATGACTTTAGCAGAATAGATATTCCATTTTTTTTTAAAGTTTTTTATAACTATCATTTAAATTAAATAGAAAAATTGAAGATTTCAATTGTTAAATATTATTGTTCAAACTTTAATTTTAACCCACTCAATCAAATGTCAATTAAAATTAACATTCAAATGAGCTCTGCTAATCTATGACAATATAAGTCGCATTAGTATGCCAAAAGTGTTTTTCCGCTGCTATCGAAACATTATATTATATAAACACGCACGCACCTTTCTTTAAATGATGCCTACTCTAGAGTCATGGACCCACGAGACCATGTCCATTTAAATTGAATATTTTGAAGTTCTCTTTGTCAACTATATAGATACTTACAACAAAGTCAACATACTTTTGACGCCAGCTAACCACGCAAAAAAAAAAATCGTTGACGTTCGTTATTTAGCTTGACAGCTATAGTTAAAAAGGTTTCATCAAGCGGTTATGGTGGCCGGGTGATTTGCTTAACTGACATTAGTTTAGTGTCATTATAATTCAGTCAACTCGACTTGTGGTATTTCTTCAAAAGATGTCCATTCATGTTGCGTGCGAGAGTTCAAACTAAGTCCGTTTAGGTCAAACTTATAATATAGCCTTAAGAAGCGTCAATTGAAAAAAAAAAAAACACTTAACATGACATTTGCCTCTGCGACGGCAAGTGTTGTGCAGACATGCAGAACTCGTTACTCTTTTGCACATACAAAAAGTTATCCTGACCAAACCATATAGCCATATAGCTGTAAAAACGATTAGCCATTCAGGTGCTCATGTCTCGGTGCCATTGGGTTCAAAATATGTTGATGATGTTGGATGGAAATACTAAAAAATATTATCCCAAGAGATTAGAATGGTAATGCTAATCATTTGAAAACAACTTGTAACTTGGTACTCGACGCGTGCAAACAACATACATAATTTCACATATACATTATACTAACGCTATGGCTTCGAGCCGAAAAAAAATTGAAGACGAGTTAAGTCGGCGATTTATAGTCTAGAAAGTGATGTTGGACTTATGGCAGTGAGCTTACATTTTTAAATATGGCTTGAGGTATTAAACCGGTCTCGTTTGATAAATTGAAAATAAGCGTAAGACCCTGTTTAGATTGTGGAATTTTACTACGCAATGTCAATGGTTTTCTGAATAAAATCGTAGAGGATTTTTTTTCCCTTTTCCCCTCACCGTTTAGTCAGCAAAACTAATGATTAAGTACCCACCATCTTGAATTTGCATCTCTAACGGAAAGTTGAAAAATATGTCAATCGACTGGCATCAGTAGCTGTGCTAGAAGTTAAAGTTTACTTCAACTACACCATATATCTTGCTGCAGCTACAGATTGCATCGCGTTCTATACTTTTTTGAACCTTTCAATGTTTACATTTTGACAGCAAAACGATTGTGTTCCAGCCAGTAAAGATACGGCCTGCGACATTTTTACAAACTGATTAAAAAATAAAAAAAAACTTGATCATTTACAACGCTACTTCTTAGACGATTCCATCAGTTGAATTAACATCTCTTAAGAGCTTTGCCCTTTTCACATGTTCGAATTGGTTTTTTGGGACGTTTTTTTTTATGGATTTATGCCTTTAAAAATACCCAAAGAGCATGTTCGTTGGAAATATCTATACTGTGAATGGCAAAAAAGATAAACTTGGTTGTTAATCAAATTAATTTATTTTTTTCTTACCAGGGAAACAAAGCTAAGGAAATATTGACGTTTTTAATAAAAAATTGGAATTAGATATGCGTGGGTAAGGCATTAGTTAAGTGATAATTTAATATTTGTGTCAAACAAAATTTTATGAAAAAAAAAAACGAACAAGAAGTGAAAAATTGTGCAAATTCGCAAGAAATTTCACTTTACCAAACAGACCGAATATCTATGTAGATAAGCTGTGTTCATAAAACGTCAAACAAAAAGTCATCCTACACTATTCATGCGCATCTGGAAAGCGATTTGCAATTGAATTTTACTTTGCATCACCTCGTTTTAGTAAAAATATAACCGTTATAAAGGTGAATAACAGACGAAAAAATAACATACGAAAAAAATAACATACGAAAAAATAACAATAAGAATACCAAAATAAATATACTTCATCGAAACTCCATATTTTTGTTCCACTTTCACTTCAAACGTCAAATTTTGATAATTTGACGTTTAAACTGAAATTGGGTGCGTTCGCTGCTTAGTTAATGCTCATCGCTGGGGTTTGGGATGCGTTTAGAAACTCATGACTGTCACCACTTTCTTTTTGGACTTTCAGAACTCAAGAATTTGCATCAAACACGCATAGGGTTACCAACATGGGTATTTTTACCCGGAGACTGCGGAAATTTGATCCGGTCCTAAGAATTCATTTATTTATTTCATGCATTCCTTAACACTCAAACAAAAATCCTCCAATATACAAATTGCAATTTAATTAATGAGAAAATGTGTAAGAAATTTAAATTAACGAGAAACACACTAAATATTGAGTGTCACTAAATCTAATCTGTCATTTTCTGTCATTTCGTTGTGGTGTTCTAACAAAAAGTTTTAGGTCTGTTTGGTAACGTGAAATTTCTTGTCAATTTGCACTAATTTAAAAGAAAACTCAGTTTTCGAAAATTTATTGAAAAAAAGTAGGCAAAACGTCAAAGCGTCTGCCACAAATGAACAAATGACTGTCAATTTTTGAATCAATTTGGATCATAGAAAATCACATACAAAAAGAACTTTTTAACTAAATTTGTTCCTCATCGTTTATTCTCACAAAAATACAGCTATTCGAGGTTTCTTAACCCCGAAGAACATACAATGGTTTTTTAAAAACCTCCGGTTCTGGGCTTAAACAATTCGACGTTTTATCTAGGTAGGTATCCATCACAATATTTTCTTAGAGTGTCCAAAGACCTTACACATTTAAAGAAAATTCAATTTCGTTGTAAATACCGCTTTTAACAGTTAGCTTTGGTCTGGCTATGTTAGATGCATAAGCAAGAAGTCGAATATTGTGTTAGGAATTTAATGAAATAATTTTAAAAGGCTAATTTAAAGAGGTATGGGAATTAAATCTTTCTTTTCTCATTGGCCATTATTAACTTCTGAACTCAACGTGGGCTTACTTAAATTCTATTATAGTATTTCTTTTTTTTTTGTATTTTAAATTAACAATAATCCTCCTCATTCAAGTTTCAAGAAAACTTTATAAAGCATAAAGGAAAACAAAAAATTTAAAGTTGTGTGCCGTCAGCTATGAGTTGGAAGAAGGTTTCTTTTGACCACAAGTCGATTTGAATTTGTCACCATTTATATACTAAGTATTGGCAACTCTTAAAAAAGCTTGCCCCTTAAAATAGTTTGACAACTGACAGTTTAGCATTACATGAAAGAACAATGTGTTTTCATTTTTAAACTATATTTCAAAAATAATGAAAATTTGGCGGCCTCAAAAATTAATTCTATGGTCGGAATATTGACTTAACTTCGTCACCTGTGAAGTGAGTATAATTTAAAAATTCAGGGAAACTGGATTAATTGGTAATGCTATACCAAAAATGTCAATATCAAAGTAGTGCCTGTAAGTCCAGGAAAATAAATTTGACGTGCGTATTGGACAAGAATTGTACAATTTCAATAAGCTGTTTACACTTTACAGCGTACAATTACCAATCACTATGCTAACAAAATTCAATTGATAAAAGAACTAAACCTTAAACTGTCAGCTGTCAAATTGTTATTATTTTTAAGGTTACCAACCCAACACTTTACGGCACAAATGGCCGGCAAATTAAAATCTTGCGTAAATTTTGAGACACGCTTTATTATTTTAAAAATAAAGTATTCAGCTAAATGAAGTGTTACCGAGTGACTGTGCAATGCGCATATGTTTAAATTTTAAAATAACTAAAGAACACCCATAGCAATAAAACTAAGGCATAGGTTCCGTATATTATAAGCATACATATGTATATATAAATCGAAACCATATTAATAAATGACTGTATCCACTTAAACAAATTACCTTATGGTCAGTTTTTATTACCTTTTATATTGCATTATCAATAAAAATTTGACAGATTTATAATCAGATTAATGATAAAATATTTAACTCAATTAACACCCTCCCCATGTGCACAGCACATACATATAATATATTATATACATTAATTCCAACAAAAAAAAACCCAAAGATATAAAACTTTATCTCACCTTATATTTTCTTTGTATATCTGCACGTTCTGCTGTAATATCCAACACTTAAATCTATCCAATTGCTTCAATAAAAACCCCAACAACCAAACAAAAATAAAATAAAACCGATAAAGTGCACTCAGATATTTTTTATTTTTTTCTTATAAAGAATTCATATTGCACATCCGAATGCATTCAAATCGTAAAAGAATTGTAAAATAATAATAAATTTTTACAAAAAAAAAAAAAAAAAACAAAAAAGTTAAAAAAAATATTTGCGCGTTACAACTGTGGCAACGCGATTGTTGTGGTAGTCGCAAGTATTACAAGCATTCAAACATAATTATTTATGACAATCTATTATTAATGCAATAACCGTAAATTGACAGCGCCGCCGCCGAGCGGTGGAAACTTGGGGCAGTTAATTGTTTTAACGATAAACATCGGAGACAATGACAATGACATAGACGACGATGACGACGGACGAACGCGATGATGACGATGACGATACTCGTATTGTCGGTGTATATATGTGTTATTTAAAATGAGATTCAGATTTAGATCGAAGTTCGAAGGCGGTCACTTTGACTGTTGTTTAGTTTAAATAACTCATACAGTTGTTATAAGTTGACTGTAGATTTTTATAGTTGGGTTATTTTATCTGAAAAAAGAGAGAAAGAAAAATTATAAAGATTGAAGACACAATTATTCATAAAAATTTATTGAGATAAATATAAATTTGTATTTTACATTTTACATCTTAATGTAAGAAAAACCTTTGAAATTTAATCAAAGGGTTATAAGGTAGAGTATTTTGTTAATAAAGTACCTAAACACTCGTATAGTGCAGTTTATTTAGTCATGACTCGTATGAAAATTACATATGAAAAGAAAGAACCTTATATGAAGCTTAAATCCAAGCAGGTATTTCCGCCACTTCAATTTAAAGTTTGAAGTCGATTTTTGATATTAGGCATGTTCAAGAAAATGAGATCTCGGAGATCTAAGCAATATCAGTTACCTGAACAGGATTCCTCAGCAAAATTTCTCAGCTTTGCTGTCAAAACTCTGAGGAAAAAAAATTTTGGATTCGCTTGCTCACTTTTTGAGTGTAAAAAATTCTCTGAGATCTCATTTTCTGAACACACCAATTTTCAACAAACGTTTCATAAAAAAATTAAGATGCTTTTCGTGGAGTTGAATTTAATATGTTTGAAAAACCAACAAAAAAAAAACATATTTTAGCGATATGAAAGGAATATGTATTTTCTTGGCATAGGTAGAGAATTTTTGAAAATAAAAAATTAATTTTTAATATAGCTCTTTATTTGTATCTTTTAAGATACTGGCTTTAAAAATCTAAAATTTTAAGAGTTGGTGGAAATTATTCGTTAAATACGCGAAATATGTAAAAATATTATTATGTTTATTAATTTTTTTAGAACCCATTCCTTGTGTCAAAATTGCTATTTTTCTATTTAGCCAAGCAGAAGACTTAACACTATTTTATTTGGACTTGTTGAATTATTGATTCAACTGATGAGTCCAAGTGAGATAGCCGGGACGAAACGCCAAATTTTTGTAGGTATAAAGGCAGTTGAAAGCTGTCTTGAAAAAATATGGAAGTTTTTCGAAAAAAAAACTATTTTTATTTTAATTTCAGATATCGGCAAACCATTGAACTTGATGGTCAAACATTTTGGGGAAAAGTAATAATATAGCGCAGCATCTTTTTTATTAAACAATTGGGAACATACAAAATTAACTTGTAGTACTTGGAACAAAAAAACAACAGTCCAGACAGCCAAATGAGTATTTTTAACTCATTTGGGGGATGATCAAGTCTCCCAGGGGATCAAGTCTCCCAGAAGATCAAGTCTCCCTCTTCTCCCCTATCTTCTATATGTGTGTACAACTGCGTTCTTCAAAACTCCGCGACTAAACACCATGCCACAATATTTCACTCGGATTTGTGTTTCCCATAAATGTAGGCAAGGTAGAAATAAGGAGGGGTCTTTATCCCTGTGGAAGCTTAGGTATGGGGTGTTTCTTTTAATCATATTGAATTCTTAATGAATTTTAAGATGTTCCTTAGTGGCAAAAACGAGTTGTCATCCAGCTAGCCTAAAAATTATTCTCCGAGGACTGTCTTTCTGGTTCATGCTTGAAAGTGATAGGAGCCATCATCTGCCTCTTCATCCTGATACCCTCTGCATAAGTCAGATGTTACATTCTGCCCATGTGGGTTCCCATTGAGTTGTGACCCGTGAGAATTCCAAACAAGGGGGACAGTTGAGGTCTGATTAGCTGCCGAAAGTAGTCTATTTTTTTTTAGAAAGATCCGGTCATAGATTTTTTGAGACCCGACTTTCTGTCGTTTGTGGGTCTGAGAAAACCCTGGTGAACTCTTTTATTTTTCATGCAAGTAATGTTTGGCTCGGGTCAAGAGATAACACATTTTTGACAATGTTTTTATATCACGGTGTTCTAGCACCCCAACGAAAATTGCGTAGGTCCAGTTTCACACAAGGTAACAAGTTGCTGGAGATTTTTTGACGTTTTCTTTTAATTTCCAATTCCCACCAATCGTAAGACCGTTCCTTCCTCTTACGTGGTGCCCTTCTCTCCTAAAAGCTGAAAGTTGCTGGAAACTGAGTTTCCTTGTGTGAAAGGGGACTAACTGTTTATTAGTTAAGACTTTGTGACGATCGAGGAGATTTGTAGCTTTGATTGCCACTTGTTTATCAATTATGATATCAATATTAAAAATAAAAAAAAATTGGTTGGCGCGACAGCTCGTGTAGAATCCGGGCCTAGTGACTTACAACTCTCAACCATACCTGTGTGCGTGTTATTCGCAGGAATGGAGGGGACCTATAATTTTCTACCGAACCCGAACGACTAAGGTGAAAGGCACTTTTTCATGACAAGAGATACTCTTGGAGGATTTGTCAATTCTTCGCAGAGGCAGTAGCCTGTGAAAAACATTTCTGGTTTTAGGTGGCATAGGCTGGGAATTGCACCTAAGACCTTCGGCACTTCCACTTCAAAGACAGACATTTGTTAGTTTTATTTATATGTATGTTTAGGGGTGGGTTTTCTAAAAAGATGCCTGACCCTATCACATGATGTGTCTTGGAGCCGTCCGTAATGACCCTGATACATGATTTCTGTTTATGATTCCTTTGTGGGGATACCCGCTAGGGACACCGGGTTAAAATAAATGTGCGGCATCGTATAGTCAGTTTGAATTGTTATGTCCATAAAATTTATAATAGTTCTATGACCAAACAGGCCCCTATTCCACTATTGCCACTATTGCACTATTGGCCACCATTTATTTCATAAAAATAATAACATTTCCAGGCCTGCGGTTGCTGTTGTTTTGATCCCACTGGATGTACCAATACAATCAATTTTTGAATTTTGTTTATGGTTTTCAAATTGGTTCCCTTATTTATATGGCTGGCCACCAAATCATTTACGCGTATGCCAAATTTGACCTTATTATGGCAGTGTATATGAAGGGTTTTGGGCTGGGACCCGACCTCTTTCCACAAATTTAGTCGAGTTGTTGAGCTTTAAAAAGGATTTTTCAGGAAAGTTCTTGATTTCAAGGACTAAACTTTACTCATGGAAAAAGAAAAGATAAGGAACTCAGTTTCGTTAAATTATTTTTAAAATTAAACGACGTCAAAAACTTGGTCTAATTCCGGGGTGAATTAAAAAGTTAAAACCAAAAACAATTTCAATACAAGAACTTTTACTATCCCTAATTGATGCAACATAAACAAAAATTAAGAGAAACTATAATTTCTATAACGACATTTGACAACAATAATTCAGCTAATGACAAACTATACTGCATCAAAAGAACAAACAAATAGTTTTGTATGATAATGTTTTCTATTGTAATTACTTTTACCATCATCATACCAAATGAAAGAGAATATCAAAAATATTTGCACAATAGTGAGAAAGTTCTTTGATACAAAAAAAAAAGAACCTTTTTATTAAATTACATCCAAAGTATCTTTGTTCATGTAGCCGTGACTAATGACATCACAAAAATAAATGTAAAATCTCTTTTTTTTTCTGTCCTCTGGATTCACGATCTAATTTTGCTGCACGACATTTATATGTTTTACGCCCTAAACAAAAGCTACATATACATACATTACAAGCCTCCAATCTTTAAATTTCAAGTTCCAAACTCAAAACATGCCCCATGATTTTCCCCGAACAAGACACATTTCGCATTCATTCGTCTGTTCTTTTGTGTACACGTGTGTGTGTGTGTGTGTGTGTGTAGGTTTGTGCGACTTCCTTTCCTTTTTTCACATACTCGCGATCATAATCTAATCAACTTAACATTTCCGATTCCTGATTCTGATCAGTAATCCTCTCGTCCGTCGTCGTAGTCATCGTCGTTGTTATTGTTGCTCCAAAATAAATCACTGAACCATAGAATTTATGAGACTTCGAATCAAAAGCGGGAAAGATGTATTAAGGGGAGCAATAAATATTCCATGATCGCACTTTGGGGGAAAAGAATTTTTTGCAGCTTCGAGGTTCATCTTTTGAATGCCGTGAAAAAGGTTAAAAAAGAAGTTCACCCTAGGATTGCGGTGAAAACTGAAAAGTCCGTAGGACGATATGTAACCAGTGATGGGAGTCGATTTTCATGACCGGAGGATGAAACCTTGTTACGGACCGCCATCGCCATTGCCATCACACACTCACGCAGCACGGTTTTCTGCAAACTATGTATAATATAGCTCCGCACTCCGCCACTAGATGTCAGGCACAGCAAATGAACAAACATGGACAGACAGACGGCTGAGATTGGTGTATAACTGGCCTCATGGTTTAAGTGTGTGGGCTCAACAACTTGTTTTGCACTATCATTGGGTTGCAGCAGCCATAGCCATGATGCATCACCATCTCTCGCAACTGCAGAACCAGCAGCAACCACTGCACCACCACCGATCTGCTGCGAGGAATCACGGTTTGGCGGACGGCGGCGGTCGGCGGTGGTAGTGTGGTTTTCTGCTGATTCCATTTCTATTGAGTTACCATTTACCACCGCACTGCACTTTCGGCTCCTCGGTAGTGCCAATCACATCCCACACAGACTCACATTGTGAATGGGGAACTCTACTTGGTTATCTTCTTCCTAGAGCCATCAGAGGCTGTGCATTTCCTGCTCTGTTTCCATTAGGGGTTTCTCAGATAAAATCAATGGAACAGTTTTGCGGGATGTTCAAGACGGGCGAGCGGTCTTGAGAAGATTTCAATTTCGTGGTGAGAATAAGGATGTTGTGTTGTGTGTTGTGTTCGGTAGCTGGGCGAGAGAGTGCACCTATATTGGACGAATGAGGTGATGAAAGGTGCACATATACGCTGGATATATGGTTTAATGGTTCGCAAGGAGGTTCTGCTTTGCACAGACAGTACAGACAGACAGATATACACACACGATTTGAGGATTTTTCTTTTATTTTTTTCTTCTTCACCAAAAAGGAATCGTGTATGCACCTGCAAGTATAATTATTCCGAACAGGGATCCGGTGAGTGTTTTGATTTATGCAAATGTTGAACGTGATTGATTGCCTCGATGTAAGAACATATATACGCTGAGGTTGAAGATGAGGATGATATTATATGGTGGGTATAAAAGGGAGTTGAATTTGTATACCTATCTATACGCTTTTATTGTGTCGGCATCCTTTCTTGGCATAATATAGGTAAGGAATTTGTAGTGAAAAGTGTTTTGCGGTTGGAATAATGGCTGGTAATCTTAGAGAAGTAGAAGTGATAGGTGCATCAACAAGACTTGATATTTTGCCAGCTCCTTTACACCTTCAGGTGAGAAGATCTTGGTAAATAGGATCTGTTTTGAACTTCACTATATGCAACTTTGACCTCTTGTTACTTTATTAACTATCGATTTCTACGACTATCCATCAATGTCAAGTTAAGTTTCTTTATTGGAAGCATTCGAAATTTTTAAGACAGTAGTGACTTTGTAAGGAATATGTTGTAAGAAGTACGGGAATTCCTTAGAGAAATTGTATAGATGAGCAAAATCTATTGCTGCTTTTCCTACATAAAATTCTTAATGTTGATCTTATGTTCTCTGTCTCTCTCTCTTACAGTTTTATTAATGTATGCAATAAATCAAGAATTCAGGATTATATGTGTAGAAAAAAACATGTGTCATTTATTCAGACATAACTACATACAAAGGTTTTGTATTTGCATTTTGATTAAAAACAAAACCATCACCTTGCCACCTTATTATATATGTACCAACTTGTGGGCAAAATAATCGCTCTATACCACTCTATTCCCTTAACTTAGCCAAAGGTAGACCATAATGTAAAATTAACATAGCATTTTAGTCTCATGTGTTATTCTGACATTGAATTATGGTTCCAATGTCTAAAGCATAACATGAATTGTATATATACGTAGGCATACAGACCAGACAAGAACTGGTCTTTTTTTTTGTACCTTATAGTTATAGTTGCAAGTGTGATATTATTTTGTTGTATTGCAAATCAGTATTGGTGGTCATTTTTTATTTTATTTATTTATGGTGTTACAATCAACAAAGGACATTAAATTTAAAATTCAGACAGAAACAAAATATATTATCTTATTTCCTTAGATCAATGTAAATAAATTTTCTCATCTTGTATATTCTAAATTTATTTGATTTTCTATGATTTATACAACAATAAGGAATTAAATAAGAGTTTTGGTTTTAAGTTAGAACAATAAGAAGCTATAGTTATACCTTTCATTGATGAGGAAAAATAAATTTTAAGTTTTGAGGCACTTAAAAAGCAAAATCACTGATTATTTTGATGCCAATATAAGGCTTTTGACTCAATTAATATTTCTGGCCAAAAAAATATTTAATTTTGGCCCAATATTTCACATAAAATAATTTCAATTATCACTGGTAAGGTAGTTCAATACTGAAATAAAGAAAATCGTTTTATGTGGAAGGTTGGACCAAAACGAAATTTTTTTGACAAGAATTAATAATTAAGTGATTAGCTTTATACTGGCACCAAAAAAATCACTGATTTTTCATTTAAGCGCCTCAAAATTTAATATTAAAATTTTCAATGAAGAGTTTCAAGGAAAGCTATAATTGGCACCAAGCACATATTTTCAGGAACAGTTTCTGCAGACGGAAAAAAAAAATATTTATTTTGATATCTTTATTTCTGATCGCAGAATAATTCATATATTACACTTTCCATTTCTCTTCTCTTATGGTAAAAGCAGAACTTTTATATCTGTGAAAATCATGGAATAGAAAATCGTTCGCAGCCTCAGCCCTTTCCGAGAAACAAAGCTAGAATCACCACCGTTGGTTTGGCTAAGGTTTAATCGAAACCAGAAATTTTACTACTCTCACCTTTTGTTTTTTTAGTAGGCATGATATTTTGCAAGCCCGGTGACAATCGGTTTAAAAAAACGAAAACAGGGTTTAGCGATGCCATCACAGAAACAAAATGGAGTTTTCATACAAACTATCAATAACTAAAGGGTGTCCCATTATATTCACGCTGAATTTAATTTTTATAGAAAATACAAATTTTTAATCAGAAAGCTCAAATTTTGTATTGATTTATAATGTATATAGATTGGGGTTATGTATGGAATAGCACACCGGATAAATGGCCCCCACGGCTTTGCTGGCAAGTACGTATTCTTTTATTGAAATTTTCTATGACCGTTTCGCATATAAATGTGGCTAATGTCAATAATACACCTCCCAATTTCCTCTTTCAAGGCGTTGGTGGGCTTGTTTGCATTGACTCTTGACTTCAAAAAACCCCAAATAAAAAAGTCCAATGGCGTTAAATCTCAAGATGTGGATGGCCAATTCTGATCGCAAAAACGGCCAATTACACGATTAGGAAATGACTAATGCAGCAATTGAATTGGTTCTCTGGCTGTATGGTATGTGGCACCGTCTTGTTGAAACTATATGTTGGTCATATCCATATCTTGTAATTTAGGCACTAAAAACTGGGTTATCATGTCACGATAACAAACACCATTAATTGTTACTGCCTGACCAGCCGCATTTTCGAAGAAGAATGGTCCGATAATGCCCCAAGCCCAAAATCCGTACCAAACAGTCACGCGTTGTGGATAAAATTGTTTCTAAAACAATTACTCGTGGGTTTTCTGAACCACAAATGCGACAATTTTGACTATTAACGAAGCCATCAAGATGAAAATGAGCTTCATAACTGTAGCTGACAAACCTTCATTATTTTAAAAATATTGCTCAAAAATGAAAATGCGTTGTTCTTTGGTATAGCGCTCTATTTTTACTAACCCCGACGTGTCAGCTTTCACATTGTTATCTTTTTTTCCGTTGGCAACACTGTACTAATAAATGGCGCAAAATTCAAATTTTGCCTGAATTATGGGACACCCAGTAGTATGTAGTTAACGACGGTAATACAGTTTTCTCTGGGATTAGCTAAACTCTTATGATGACGTCAGGTCCAAATACACCTACCAGTAAAATTGACAACATTTTTAAAACCGGTTATTTATGTAGTTTATTTCGAGTTTTTGAGTGGATAACCTAAAATTGGAAATTTTAAACTTTGCCAATTTTTTTTATTTTTTATCAAATTTAGTAAGATTTGGTTTGAAAACATTTTTTTACTAGAAAAATATCGAAGGTCGTTTTGGAAAACGTCAAATCAACGTCAATTATTTTCTAAAAACTTGTTCAAGAATTATTTTATGAAGTATTGACAAGACGAGTTGATTTTAATTCCCCATCTTTCGTAATATTCCCAAAGACGTTTGACGTGCTCTTCTACTCTTCGGGCCGCAATGATTGTTTCTTGATGAACTATAAGACAATGAAATCACGAATTGTGATATCCATGAGCTATGAGTGATGATGGCTGCTGATTTATTGGTTTTTGATGTATGGTATGGTTATGGAATATCGCTGTTTTTTTTACTGAGGTATTTTACGGGTTTAGGCGATTCATTTTTGGTAAGGTATTAAATTTCGGTAGTTGGGGGTGGAAGTGTCACGATTCATTCCAATATCCTTGTCATCGACACTTAATACATTATTTATGCATCATTGCGTTTTTTTATGCATCATTGTGGTTTTGGTTGAAAGGAAGAAAGTAAAATTAAACTTCCATACAAAATGACGTAATTTGAAAGTTGTTATTCAATTTACTTACCAAAATTATATCACAAAATAACAAGACTAACAAATTTCTTGTTCTACGAGTATTTAACCTAATGAAAAACTCGTATAATATAAATTTATCTCAGAACATGTTAAGCAATCTCCGTACCCCAAGCACACCTGTGAGCTCGAATAACTACATACAAATATACACTAATACGATTGAAATCGAAATCAAAAATGAAAACGACAACAAGGTATATCTTAATCTATCGGTGGCAACAAACGTTTCTAAGAATTAGTATCTAGTTTGTAAGCAAACCATTGGTGGCTGACAGCAGCGGCAGCCAGTTGTATTAGCATAATTCCAAACCAGATATTTTTTAAAAAAAAAAAAAAAAAAACGCCTACAACGACCATGAAATAGTCCGAACGTTCGTTTTGCTGCAATTATGTCGTTTAATAAAAAATTGCTTTTTAGAGGAAAGAAAAAAATAAAAAAAAAAATACAAAAATCAATGGATAATTTAAAGCTATATACAACAGCTCCCCCACAATGTTAAGTTTTTGTACTCTAAATATTTTAAATTGACTGAATATTTCATTGCAATCAACAACAACAAAAAAGAAAAAAGAAAAACCTGAGGTTCAATGAAATTACATTATGGAGCAGTAGGTTTATTTTATAGTTTATTCATTTGCCCACCACGTCCACATGTGGTAATATAAGATAAACTTTGTCACATGTGAGTTGGTACTTTAGAGTTCGGACGTAATGCAATTATATTTGTATATTTGCATGGTTTTTCGCGACGATAAATGTTTTAGATAATTTTCTAGTTTTTGCGTAAATACTTAATTAGTTTGCGTATACTCGTATCTATTTATAGTTTTTGTGTGCCGCTTTCCTGACTTTCTCCTTTTAGGTAGAAATTATGCAAATTTTTGCTTAAGAGTGGATTTTTTTGTTTGTAGTTTTTTATATGAGTTTCATTATCATGCAATTTCATTCACCAAAAAATTTTTTAATGGAGAGTATTTATTTTGTTTATACGGTTTAAGGCGCAGCTGTGCACATAAGTCTTTTTGTTGATATTAAGAGACAAAAATCATTTCCAACTATTGTTTATGAAATTGTGTGAAATTTGGTACAATTAATGATTTTAGAATGTTGATTTCACTGCTACTGCTTCTTTTTCCAAATTTGAAATGAAGGTTTCACAATTTAGGTCAGAATGTGGTATACGAAAATTCAAAATTATTTTTAGTCAATGTTAGGAATTTAATAAAATAAATGTTTTCATGAATGTAACTTAAACGCAGATTATGATGTATATGTGATATGTGATCACTGACTATACGTACCACCAGTTATAGATTTTAGGAAAAACTTCTCTGTTCTAATACCCGAAAGGCATGGATGGGAACTCCAACCCACTACTCGGTGAACAGAGTAGATATCCCTCTCTACAGTGATGGGTCAAAAATGGAAGAAGGAACAGGAGCTGGAGTGTTTTGTGAAGCTCTTAATATAAGAGAATCAAATAAACTCCCAGATGAGTGTAGTGTCTTTCAGGCTGAGATTTATGCTATTGAAAAGGCAGCCGAAATTGTGAGACTACAAGATCCAAGGCAGTAGCAAAATGTCGAGATATATTGAACAATATTTGCAACTCCAACCAAGTCAAACTCTGCTGGGTCCCTGGACATAGCAATATAGAAGGGTATGACATAGCAGATGCACTGGCAAGGATAGGGTCAATGTCAAATAGTGACAGCAGTAGCCAATCAGATACGAGACCAGACGTTCCGATTGGCGTTATCAAAAGGAAGATAGATCTAATAATGAAAGAGAAAATAAACAACTCCTGGATATCAAGAAACGATTGCGTCATCTCAAGAAGTTTATGGCCTAGAATTAATGAAAAAAGAAATTCAGTATATTTTATCGCTGAGTAAAAAGAATATTAAAACTAGATTGGGTGTATACGCACCCGATTTCTGTAGGAGCTGTCAGGATGTTGAGGAAATAGAAACCATTAAGAACCTGCTCGCCCAAACCTACAAACAAATCGCTTTCGTTATCTTGGAAACAGGTTTGTTGGAGAACTGGAAGATCTAGCGCAGGTCTCAATGGCAAACATGAGGAAATGTATAGAAAACACGGGCTGGTTTGTTAATGAACCAGTCCATGTCAAGCACTAGTTTAGGTGTCACCGCTGTTATAGGGGATCACAATGGACCAATAAGCCCCCGTGTACGCAACAGCCTCAGAGCTGGGCACGCCCCTCCTAACCTAACCTAACCTATGATATGGTACCAAATTTAGAAGAGCAAATCCAAACACATTTTTGGTATATTATATGCCGTTTTGAAAAACCTCTTTTGCATCAAAAAATCAATTGTTCAAAAACCCAAAACGAAATTGTTATGCAAAAGTATTATTTTCGATAATTTCATTTTCGGTTAATTCATATGTTCGATTCGATAGCATCTTTTCCAGGTGCCGAAAAAAATCGAGTTGAGGACAAAAATATTGAAAAGGCGGAGAGCGTGTTCGTAAACTTCTATTGCGTTTGTAAGAAAATTAAACTGACGTTGATCAAACAGTTTTTGTGCATAAATGATAATTCGATAAATATCTGCGTCAAAAAATGAAGATCGTTTGACCACCAAATATTATATATATGTGGGATATTTACCTTCTGTTTTTTTAAACATTGATTCAAAAAGAATAAAAAATTATTATATTAGGAATTTTTTTCAAAAATAATTTAAAAAAAAATACTATACCAATAAAAAATAAAAAAAATTATTTCTTCTGTTTTATAATTTTTGTAAATATGTCTTGGCACTTATTATTTAATGCTCTTTTGAATTTTAAGTCGCACAGTAAATTATTTTAGGTATTTCGGCTTTATTTCTGAATTCTGACTTTAAAAATATAAACTTATTTTAAAACTAAAATATGCAATATTATTTTAACTATTCAGAGTCACCAGATTGCAAAATTATAACAAATTTGGTGAAGCTATACAATATTTATTAGTGAATAAGGGGCCAGTTATAGCTTTCATTGAAACTCATCATTGATAATTTTAATTTTAATTTTAAGTTTTGAGGCACTTAGAAAGCAAAAGCAGTGATTATTTTGATGCCAATATAAAGCTTTTGACTTAATTATTAATTTTTAGCAAACAAAATTTACAACTTAACACGTGAAATGAATATCTTTATTTCAATGATTGAACTACCCTACCATTGACCATTGAAATCTAAGAAGTCATTTTATGTGAAAGGTTGAAATATTTTTTCGACTAGAATTAATAATTGAGTCATCAAGCTTTTTGCTGGCATCAAAATTTTCACTGATTTGTCTTTCAAAGTGTCTCAAAATAAGAAATTAAATTTTTCAATGATGAGTTTTAATGAAAGCTATAACTGGCCCCTAACTCAAAAATAAGACAATTTTCTTTGAAAATGTAAAAATCCCAATTCCGTAATTTTTTATTTGCTGCAAAAAAACTGAAACACAGTTTTCTTAAAATCTTTACTCTAATGATTACAGGATTTTAATCAAAAGCCGTTTCGAGAAAATTTGAAAAACTGAAATCGTGTATGACAGCTTCCCGTTTTAGATGAGTTTAAACAAAAATTCGAATTTCTTCTCTAGGGAATCACACAAAAATACTATACCAAATGGAAGCAAAGCGGTCCACCCGTTTAGGGTCCAGCTCAAATTACAGTGCACTCTAAGATGCACAACTAAAAGTAAGCTCCCTTGCTTTGGGTCAGAGAAGTCTATAGAAAAATTATTCGAATTTCTATAAAAAAAATAAAAAATTAAGATACTCCATACTTAAAACCCACAAAACATGTCTTACATCTTAAACAAAAAATTATAACTCGTTCAAAAAACGGATCATTTTGCGAAACCCTTCGTTTTAATTTTATTCTAAAACCATTCGTTGTAACTTCCGGTGGATTTTTAGGGTTCTTTCAACTCATTTAATGACTAATTTTAGTATATTATAGATGTTGCCGCATATATTCGGCTTAATAATGATACTAATAAGTAAGTATATTCTACCCTCTACATGGCCTTTCAGAAAAGATCACATTTGTCACAAGAAATTCTCCTGATAATATTTTTCTGTAATCAAATTATCCCCCAGTCATTTTGCTATCAACTACGCTTCTTCCGAATCCAATTGATGAGGAAATGTAATTTCCCACGTCAAAATGCAATCTCATCGTTATGCATTCATCCGTAGCCCCAACGTCCAACTTCGAACGAACGTCCGTTGTATTATTATTCCCATATTACCATCATGCAGCCGCTTCTTGCCGACATTCGTTGCGTCGTTCATCGTCATCATCATCGTCGTCGTTGGCCCGTTTGCATGCCGCCCATTTCAAATTTATAAAAGTATCTGATTATGTTCCAGCATTGATGGATGCAACTGCGTAGGTTTTATTATATTTATATATCACTCTCTTATAAAAAAAAAAAGTTGCAAGTGGAGTGGTGAGTAGTTTTTTCAACTTCGTTTTTTTTTTTTTTTTTTTTGTATTTTGTATTTTGTTCACATTATTTATGTAATTGAGGTGAAAAATTCAAAACGAGTGTAATTTTTCACGCATTTTACTGCTGCACTTCGACGAATGGGCCAATTTTGCTTATTATTCCATTTGTAGATTATTATATATGTATGTATGTATATATGGATGGACTGGAACTCTATGCGATGGAGTGTTGCATTACAACTTCATTTTTTTGCTTCCTTGAACTTTAGATAACAACTCTTATGAACTTTGTACGTGCAAATAGTTTATGCGGTATTTTTCAGTCTGTTCGAGTCTGTGAATAGTTGTGAAGAAAACAAAAGAAATTCCAAAGTGTACGGATGTAATGGCGTAAGAAAAAAGAAAAAGATACAGATTTGTTGCTGAAATGTATATTATATAAAGTCTAGGCTATGCGATGATGGGAAGAAAATCAAGTGGGATATAAGATTCTATTTTTATCATTAATATATTGCAACATACCTATTTGTTGGATATTGGTATTTTTATCACATATACATTTCAGTTCACACGTAATAAAGTTCAGAATTTTAAGTATTTTATGATATACATCTGGCAAAAAGAATGTGGCATATTCCTGTCATGCAACGTTGAAGTGTTAGGACAGCCATATTGCATTTGTCATCTTCTGTCTAAATGTCAACTGATGTCTATGATATTGATCTTGATATGAGGTTAAGAAGTTATTTCTTGAAACATGAAATATACCGCTTGCACTAACATCAAACAATTATTATTACCAACCATATAATTTGTGGAACTGTTTTTATTCAGGATCCATATAAAATTCTTAGTGCCACTCAGTTAGTACTTTAAAGTGACGTTTGAGATGCTGGCATGAATACTATTTCTTTTTACAACAAACCAACCAACTGGTAGCTAATGTTTTAAATTATTTATGGCAAATATTTGAACTCTTTCAGAGCCAGCAACAATTTGTTGTCTTCAAAACAAACAAATTGCCAACATTGCTCCAGGAAGAACGATCTCTTAGCTAAGATACACAAAGTACTTAAAATTTATTTATCTTTTCTTAGTTTGCATTAAATTTTATCTTTGCAACCCACCTGTCGTCCTTATGATGCTTCCATTTAAACTCTTTGCAAACGAACGACGATCTAATTTTCTTCTCAACTCAAAGAGTCTAACTCATTTCCATTAGCGCAGTCAGTAGTTATATAAGAAATGTTGTGTGTTAGATGCATATTGCCTGTGTGTTTTTCATTTTTGCAAAATTTGCCAACAGCTGTCCTTTGGAAATTTATATATAAATTTGCCTTCAACAAGAACATTTTTATCCCCTCGCTCTGTCTTATCAGCGACCATAAAAGTAATTTAATAGTTCCTCCCATCACACTTCTGGAACGAGCTAGCTTATAACAAACAAAATGCTTCCTCAAGTTCTTCACTCTTCTCATTTAGCCATATGATCAGAGCCACAGGTAGGATACTATAAGATAGCATTTTTAGTATTTTTTATGTATGCGTATACTTACATATATCAGAAAAATGCTCATCTTGACGACAAGGATGGACGAACAACCGCGACGCGATACGTGAACGGGATGGCCAACGACCACCTCTAATGCATTCTAAGCGTAATCTCAAGCTCAAGATGGCAGAACAATTTTAGCTACAACTCTTTTCGCTAAAAGTGGTGATTGCGCGCGAAAAAGGAGCTCCATGAGATCGGTATAGAGTGCTGATGTTGATGCTGCTGCTTCTGCTGCTGCTTTAGCTACCTATTTTAGTTGCAACCTCTTCTCGTGTCGAAACGATAAACCCATTAAGAGATGAATGAATAGACGACGATGACGATGAAGACGACCATCCACTCGTCCTATGTTCTTCATTCGTTGTTTTTATTTTTTCTTCTTTGTATTCCTTATTTCTTGCATTCTTTCGTTGGAACCTATAATCTCAGCCGCGGCTGTCACAACTGTCTTGACAAATAGATAGAACCGTACTCCATAAGTGGAATCTTTATTTCTTCCTCATGTCCAGAGAATTCAGAAGAAGAAGAGGATTTTCAAAGAATTCCATATGTGCCATACTCAGAAGAAATAATTTTTTTTTATTTTAATTAATCGTAAATATTAAGCTGAATCACGAAGATGATGCTCCGATGCAGAAGAAGCGAAGAAAAAAACACCGTTTGGATAGAAAAAGTCATTAGCGAAAGTTTCATTTCACAGTTTTATTGCTGATTAGCACAGGTTTCTTAGAAAGAAGTGAGAGTTGCAAAAGATTTCTAAGAAATAACATGAAAAGAAGAAAAAATCGAGTTCTAATATCAGCTCTTTTGTTTATTTATTTTTTTTTTAATATATGTATTTTGCCAATTTATATTCAACACTGAATTAAATCAAACATTCAAAAAGGTCCACATACATTATATATGTATGTATATTATGTGGCAAAAGCGAACAAAATGGATATAAGATCAAGTTTGCTGTTTAGCTCTTTCGTTTTTATTATCTTATTTTTTTTATTAACCACATTTGCCACTTAATCCGGACATTGACAAAAATCTGAATATCTAAAAAACAAGCACAAAATAAAAATTTTGAAAAAAGAAGTTCGCCAATCAGCTCTTTCGTTTTTTTTATTTTCTTATATAGTTCTTCTCACATTTCTACAACTTCTTTAAAAAGTCTGATTTATCGCTTGGTTTCTTCATCCAATTAACTGTTTATTGTTGTTTTAACATCGGAGTTTTTCTTAAGCTGATTTGCTTGTTTTAATTTTGTTTTCATTTTATTTTTTGCCAAAAGGAAGTTGATATCTATTACCACTCATGCTACTACAACCACACTCATTGACTTTAGTGTTTTTAACTTGACTTTACAGCCGTGGTGTTTGGCCACAATTTTTCTTCCCACTGATTCTTAACGAATATGTTTTTTTTTTTTTTCTGTTCAATTTTATCCCTGCCATAAATAAATGAAATTCAAAACCTTTACTGGCCTTGTAGGTAGATACAATTACACGATTCATTTTTGTTTCTTACTTCAGATACATAGACGTACATAAATATTGTTATTTTTATGTTGTTGTTTTTATTTTGTTTGCTTTATTTTTGTATTCTCCTTTTGACTTTGAGGTAAGTTGTTGCATTCAACGCCTTTCTTCTATTATGAATTTTTTTTATTTTATTGATAAATTGAGAATAAGCTATTAGAAAAGCAATTTAAATTTTGTCCAAGTTGAAATCCAATTTGATTTTGTGGCAGGTTTGAATGAAATAAGCAGTTAATAGATATCTAATCAAGGAAATAGATCGGACTACTACAAAAAGCGAACATCATCACTATGGTAGCACAGCTGGATACTGGACTGGCCATGAAACAAAAAAAAAAATTTAACATCTTTGGAATGTTTGAAGAAAAAGAGGAGTTATTACTTTTCAACATGGACCATGATAATGCAATTTGGATTTTTTTCTTCGACTTCATATTTGATTTTACAGAATAATTTGGTATGAAAATATAATTAACAGATATTAAGACTCTGAAACAAAGTTGTTTCCCTTTGTAATAAAGATGTAATTACAGGAGGTTTAAATGGAGTTTTGATGATTGGGCAAGAAATTAATAGAAGGGTTATTAGACGTCATGTTGATAAGGGAAATATTTTTATTAAAAAAAAGTCATGGTGGTAGGTTTATGAATGAAAAAAACATCTTAAATACCGATAAAATATTTTATAGCAAAATAAAAATGAAATATCTTTGGATTAAAGCTTCTATTAAGGCTGCTAAGTGCTATTAATTGCTAATTAAATGAGTAAAAGAAATATAAAATGGTTAAAATTCCACATAGGATTTATTAAATTATATGTTCTTTGCACGTAGCGTTATAAAGACTGAAATATACCCATAATATATTACATAATTGTTACAGAACCAATAAATTACTCTTAATGGTTCTTATATAATTTTATTTCTAAAAAGAAATTGTTCTATTTTAAACCTTTAAAATGGGCATCTATAGTGAAGTGATGACTCCTTTTTGTCTTCAGAATAATTCATATATCTAAAGGGGTTTGTGGTATAGTCTTTGCAGGAAAAATAGATTTGTTTTGACACAAAAAAGCCTATCTCAATAGTGAGGATAAAAAACTTTGAATATCCACGTTCGGGATCATAGAGAGATTCAAGTAGCTTGATAAATCGTATGATTTGCAAATGGACGATATGTATTACATCAATATTACGTTTGGCACCTCTGACGCAACTTTTTAAAGAGGCTACATCGCTGGTTTGCCAGTTGGAAGTTAAGCTATGATAAGACGTTGATGCTCAATGCGTTGACTCCTTGACATCACCAAAAATATAATCATTTTACTCTCAACGTAGAGCGTGTCAATGCATAATACGTTTCCGTTCACATGAGTGACAGCAACCGATCAATGTTGTTCCAAAATGATTTGACGTGTTATCTATGCCAAAGCATTTTTTATACTTTGGTGTTAACGCGTTGACATTTTAAACTATGACTTGACTACATCGAAAACTTTGAGCGTTGATGCCGAGGACAAGAGCAAAAATCAATAATTTTTCCCGTTGATGATGACACGAAATTCAAATGTTAAATTAGTCAAGCTATAAACTGTCAAATTCAGTTGAAGAATGTCTATACGATGCTCATAGATCAAAAAGCCTGTTTAAAATTCGGAAATTGGAACGAAAAATTTGATATACCACAAAGTATAGCTTGTTATCTATCTGTCAAGCTATAGACTGTACACTTTCAGTGAAGAATAGCTACGATGTCCATGGACTAAAAAAAACCTCTACAAAATTAGAAATTTTTGAATTGGAGATGGAGGTCAACGCAGCCGCGTCAATGCATTGACAGTGTTCTGCGTTGACGATCACACGCCTTGACAACTTTTGGACAAAATTTGACGTCATTTTGATGTCAGAGAGAACGCATTGACGATTTGCGTAAGTTTATAGCCTGCCCGTTGACGAACCCGGGTCATTCATAAGGCAACCTATGTGTTTATGTGATTCAGTGTTAAAATTCAAAATAATCGAGTTTTTGAAATTTAAATCCCTTATGCTCAAAAGCCGCAACCATTAATTTAAATTTAGGTTAGGTTAGGGCTGACGGTTGGTGTTGTTACCGTCACACAATTAGATCAATGTAGATCCATTGTGATAAATTATTTAAATTAAATGCCTGATTCAAGTCAAAAATTTTGCTTTGGACGAGACCTTAATTGACCGCTGTACAGTGGTCAAAAAAGACAAAAATCGTGGGAAAAATACAAAATCCGATGTTTTTTTTTTAATTTTTTTTTATTTTTTATTTCTAATAGGAATGTAAACAGAGCTTCAAAAACAAAAAACAAAGCTTTTCAAAGTTGGGTGAAATTATTTATTTTCTTTTTTTGCAATTATGGAATATTCTATGAAAATGTTACTTTCCTTCAATGAAACGTGGTAGTTTTATTTGAAAATAAATTAAAATTTCAAACAAAAAAAACAATGTTTTTTTATAGTTTTAATAACTATAAAAAGAAAAAAACACTTTTTTATGATAGTTGAGGTTTGAATAGAGCTACAAAAAATCTTCCTAGATGACGCTGAAAAATTATGAGAATGTTTAGTATTTGTTAAACCGTACCTATATGCAAAATTACATAATTTAATTTGTTTAAAAAAAAAGAATGTTACCGATGTTAACATTTTGGTCTTAAAAGCAAATTTACTTTTGGAATGTTTGAGTTATGAATATTTCAATCAAAATCTTTTTTTTTAACATTTTGTCAATATTTCAAATGTTAAAAAATCGTAACTTTGTTTTAAAGCCAATACGTGAAGACGAAGAAACCAAAATTTAATTCAAAAAATTAAATTGTTAATTTAAAACAAAATGGATTGACTATGTCTTAGATTAAAAACCAGATTTATTTAAATAATTAAGAATTTTTAAACAGAGCATTAAGTATCCCAGATGATGAAAAGATCTCAAAAAGAGCTGAAAAAGTGTTACTGCCCAGAACTATTAATTATGATTTTTAATTTTGAAATGATTTTTTTCTGAAAATTAAAATCTATAATTAATAAACGATTTATGTTTTCTATTTAATTTAATAAAAAAAATATTTTTGATTCATTTTAAGTCCTTTTTCTACACTGTTTTACATAAAATTGGTCTCCGAAACAGTTTATATGACATGACGATGAACCACAAAATGAAAAAAAATACTTGCTAAAAAAATCGAAAATTGGTTCATTATCTTTATATGCATCCACTATTGCCAACAATTATATTTTGGAACCCCCTGTGCTGCAAATTTTTATTTTGGAACACCATGTGAACAATTAAATATGCGCAGACTTTTTTTTACAAAACTCGCAAAGTTTGCTTTAATTCTTTTCTCTGTTAATTCCTTTTTCTATAAGAAAATCATACTTCGGCCTATGATTGAGAAATACCTTGTGAAGGAATTTTCTTCAAAATTATTTCTTTTATAACCTTCGACATTTTTTTAAGAAAAAAAAAAATTGAAGTGATATCTTCAAGCGTTCAAAAGTTATGATTTTTGCAACGAAAAATTTCATTTTGGACCACAGTACGCCGCGCTGCCAAATATATAAAGAGCGAAACCGTCCGATTCAGCAAATAAAAAGATGAATCTGTTCTCGATCTCTTTTCCTTTTTGAAATAGATATAGGAAAATTTGTGAGTAGGTATACTCAGAATTACCATTCTGAACTGCCAAAGGGTAAACATTTTTGTCAGTATCTTGGAGTAAATTTTAGATAAACCATTGATTCATTGCAACAATACCCATTAATTGAATATGTCAAAAACCTTTCAAAATATTTTCTATTTTCTACCAAGGTACCTCTTTATCTATCTTAATATTTCCTCACTTCTACTTAAGCAATCATCGGTCAGTAATCCCAACAAAAGAGTCTAAAGGTATATCTCTAAATGCACTTTCTTCGCATCAAATCAGATTTGTTATTCAAATGATTGATGCTCAATCCAAATGCGCCGACAAGCAAAACCAAACTTACTCGTACGTCATATTCAAGTCATAAATAACTTTTCTATTCGAACATAAAATAAATGTTCGATCAAATTTTCATTGATTTCGCCAAAAGTGAAAGTTTCGCTACGATTGTATCTTGTATAGCTTTTTTTTTATTAAAAACCAAACAAACACACCCGCCTTCATAATGCGGTCGGATATTGAATTTCCGTATTTTTTTCGCGTTTATCGCTCCAACGTATCTCTTTATTGATTTTGTCCCAATTCCTGGTATGAATTTCGACCAATCATAAATAAGTTCAGGGACAACAAAACAAGAACCAACTGAAATGATATATTGTTCTTGTCTCGAGTTCGCGTGTTGCCAGCTGGCGGCGCGGCGGTGGTGATGGTGGGACGCGGAATTGTGGCACACCCTTTTTGAAGCCCCATTTTACAATACCCACTTATGTCATTATCTAAAATCAGTGAATATAATCTTTATTGGTCATAAATATGTTCAAAAACAAAAGCATAACAAAAATAAAAAACAGACCTTAAACCTGAACGACTGACGACGACGACGCCGCCCGCCGCTGTCGACCGACCGATGTGCGATCATTTGCATTCAGCCATTTAAATGGCTGTGAGTGCAAATATTTGATATCAATTCGCTGAATGCTGCTGACTCTGACTTTACCCACTTTAAGATTCTAGCTTGAGTGTTGGTAGAGTATATATAGGGAGAAGGCATTGAACTTGTGTGCACTTGGACAATATGGCCACAGAAGGAACGCACCTTTTACGCCAACAGAATAAAAATCTGCTGAGTAAATTTATATTTTTTTTGCCCTACGGTTTTTTTTATGTTTCATTTCTGTTTCTTTTTGTTTTGATTAAGGAACACCAGGTACGTAGTTAGAAATAAGATTCGAAAGGGGGTTTGATGATAATCAGGGAACATTTAAATTGGAATTAATTACAGGTAATATAAAAGAGAAAGGTAATGGATCTCAATCGCGTGTTTTGGAAATAGAGAAGATCTTTGGGTAAAATTTAATTATGACTAGGAGTTTTCAAAATTATGATTTTTTGTTTTCTTTAGACGTAACTACATATAAGGTAATTGTGTTGAAACGATTTATAGTTTGAAATTTAAATTTTAATTAAATTTAATTTTAATTTCGGATTCTTAAAAATTATTTTTAGAACTTTGATTTGTTTCAGATTTCATTGTTTTCAGACAAGTGTATTTCGAAACCTCGTGATTATTCAAAATTTTGGATTTTTTGGAAGATAACATTTTAAATATTTCAAAACTTTTGAACAATAAGTTTTTGAAACGCTATAATTTTAGGATTCCATTGCTTTTAAACTTTTTGGGAATTTTGACTTTCGAAACTATGATCTTTAGGGATTGCATTTTGTAGGATTCCTTTGTTTTTGTGGGCAACATTTTCGATATTTTTAAAAAACTTTGAATTTCAAAATTTTGAATTTTTTAGATTTTCATTTTCAATGATTTTTCTAAAATTTGATTTTTGTTAAGATATTGGAGAAAATAGAACAAAAAATAACCGATATTGGCTTAAACTAATAAAACATAAAACATTAGAAAACCCCCACGACAAAGAAAATATATTTGTTATTATTTCATATATAATGTCCTTTCAATAAAAAATGCATAATATCATATTTAAGGAGAGATTCACCCCCCCCCCCCCCTCTCTCCATTCCTTATATCTCGCTACGTTCCTGGTGATATACGTCATTTTCATTTCGAGTGAGTTAATATTGCGGATAGCTTTATGTTCAAAGGTTAAGTCAATCCATCAGAAGCATATGCTTTGAATATTGATTAGCCCTGATGGAATATTAAGTGAAGAGTAAACAATCTTAAAAGAGCACAATGTGTTTGGTGCCATACAACATGGTTATTATGATTTCAGTTGACAGTTCTTAAGTTTAGATTTTTTTTTTTATTTTTATGAAAAAAAAATATATTTTGCTTTGATTTAAGTCATGGTCATAATAATATAACGTACGTGAGAACAAATAATGAAATAAGGATATATGAAAAGTAGAATAAACATGCCATAAGGATGCTTAAAGTATTCGCAAATAAAATCAAATTTAAATAGAATAAAATCATTTTCTCTTCATTCCAAGGCATAATTTTTATTGAAATTAGTTATTTTTTAAGGAATAGATGTAAATAGTAACGATAAATTTAAATTTATTTTTTTCTTTCACAGTTGAAGTAACACATTTTGTTAACAACATCATATAATAGATTTAAACCAGGATTTTAGTTTTTTAATATTCGAATATGAGACAGGAGAAGTCTCAGTTTTCTGTTTTTATTTTGATAATAAAATAAAATAAAATAAAATAAAATAAAATAAAATAAAATAAAATAAAAAGAATCGGTCCTAAATAGCTACCCTGTAATATTCCAGAATTAATTTTTAACTTAATTGATTTGCAGCCGTTTAGAAGTACCAAAGAAGATTTTTCAAATAAATAAGGTTGGAGCCACCATACCAAATGTTTGCTATGTTCGATAGTTTAATAGGAAAATTCAGTGAAGTCAGTTAAGACACAATCTACTTGTTTTCTATTTTTGATTGAGTCAGTTAAATTTTCTCTCAATTCCTTTGAAATTCACACTAGAGCCTTTTGAAAAACCATATTTATTTGGAGCCAATGATTTAACATAAAAACTTCGAAAAGTTAAGGGATAACCGAAAATCTTGCAATAAATAAATAATATTTAATTTCGTCTTTTTAGCCTGTATAAACTGTAGAATTTCTCGATGTGGCTTTATAGAAAGTCAAACTTTAAAAATGATATATACAATTCGCCAACAACCCTACTTAAATTAACTTATATAATTTAATGAGAAAGCAGCTAACGTTGAAGCTAAAGTTGAAGTTAAAACCTCTAAATCCATCATCTGTAGTTTTTACAATGTTATGATGTAATGTTGTTGGCTCTGTAATTTTAACCTTTAAAACTATTTTATAATTTAAATATTGTGAGAACTTTTAAAAAACAAAATAATCTACCTACAATTTTCATGAGTGTAAAGTATATTTAAATATATAATTATAGTATCTTCAAAGAAGGTCTAACAAATTACTCCTATAACCATGGATGGATATTGTAATTACTTAAATTGGAAAGCACGCATCTTTATGTCTTCTGACCAAAACAAAGTGATAAATTCCGCAATATTTAAAGACCCCCTCAAGGTTTTTTTTTGTTGTATACTTCTTTTAAAATTACCTATGTATATATTCGTCGTTGTATATGAAAAAATTTATTTAACTTAAGAAGTCGATGGTTTGAAGTTATTATAATTGATTTAAAATTGGATCTTTACGAATTACAAGATGGATGCAAAAAGACTTTTGATGAGTTTTAATTTTATTTTAATTATTGAATTTAGCCATGCAATTTAGGTAAAACGTCTGCTTCGAGAGGAAAATTTAATTATGAGTTAATAAATAATTGAATTTTAGTTTTTAATTTAATCTGAACGCACAATTAATTGGTTTTTTTGTTTGTACGCGCAAAGTTCGACTAAATATCATCCTTACTTTTGGATTCGTATATTGAACCAGGTAAACGCACAGTGCGGGGAAAAAATTCGACCAGAAAATTCGGAAAATAGTGAAAACCCGAAATTGTATACTTTCAGGGAACAATGGTGGCGATATCTTAAAAATTCAATTTTTAGTGAAATAGAGAAAATATGACATACACTATAACTGGAATTGACAACCGATAAATTTTGTCACTCACGAAAATGAGATCGCTAACAGGTGGCATTTCGCTGCTACCACACTGCTAACTTTGAGTACACAAATTATTGCAAAGGGTTGTTTGAATCCCCTTAATACATACGTTTTAATTTCACTAATAAAATGTTTAAATTTATAAAAAAAAAGTTCGTGTGAAGCCGGGCGGGTCAGTTTTTTGGTTATAAATAATTCTATTTGTAAGAGTAGGTTCCTACCTAGTACCTACTTTGTGAGTTTAAACTTTTGCTTTAATAATGTTTTGAAATTTAAGGTTTTGATAAAGAAATTGAAGGGATTTTTATTTTGAATAAAATTTTCTCATTTAAAAAAAAACAGTGGATGAAATGAAAAATTCTATGTTCTACTTAAATGTTACTTTAAAAAAAAAAGCAGTCAAATCATGACAACTTTATGGTTTCGTATACATTTTTACAATTTCACCTCTCTTCATTGCGTAAACAAAAAAAAATATTTATAGGCAAATAATGTTACATGAAAGAATATTTTAATCTTTCTTCATATTTTTTTTTGGACTTAAAAGCCTATGTTTTTTAAATTTCACAAATAAAAATTTACAAAATACTGAAAGAATCTTTTGACCCATAATTTATTTTTCTTCTCCATATCAATGATCGATGAGAGGTGTTCACTCTCTTCGTCTATTAGTCTAACAAAAGATAGCGATTTGTTTTCTCATCAAAGAACAACTCGCATCTATACAATAACAATATATCAACCAAACAGCGTTCGAGAGGAAAAGACTCAATAAATAACAAGAAAGGTCATCATCGTCATTGTAAAAAGTCTAAGTTAACTTGTTTTATTTTAATAGTTTTCTTTAAGAAAAAAATAATAAAAGCGTAAATTATGTTTCGATATAACATTAAATAAAAGATGGAAACACCGTTATTCATTGTTCAAATTCAAGTCAAGAACGTATGCAAATTTCAAGCTTTTTATGATTTTTATTATTATAAATGGCTTCTATTTTTTTTGGAAGATAGATATTAAGAGTAGATAAATAGGTAGGTATACTTTCAAAAATCGTACCACAAAAGTCTTAACTCAAGTAGAGTTTAATGTCTCCATTATAGCAGTTTCAAAACAAAAAAAAAACGTATAAAAAAGAAAAAAACTCATATATGCCGCACATTCATTAAAATACCAAAAATCAAATCAAAAATGCATCATTCAAATTTAAATTTCAATTACAAGAGTTTGTGAGGAAAAGAAATGTTCAATCATGATTTCAATCTTTGTACCAATGGCGGCGGCGCCACAATAAAATTTCTTTAAATTTTTTTTGTTGAAAAAAAAACCATAAAAACCCAAAGATGGAGAAGTCTATACAAATAAGAAAAATTATTAACGAATTAGAAAGCCTCGCTTTGGTTGAGATAAGCGATTGTTGTTTGATTTTGGTCAAGAAATCATCATCACTACGATCGTTAAAAATGTGGAAATCTAAGTTAACCATAAGATGCTTATGGCTTATGTCATAAAAATGTGTTGGAGTTTTTTTTTTTTTGGATTTTTATTGGGAAATGTAGTCATCAAAAAGTCAAAATTTTATTTGTTTTCTTCCTAATTTGTAGATATGAATCATTTTGTTCAATATATATTTCCATAAAGTTGGGGATATATTCAAGGAATTCTAATAATGTCATATAGAGTTATGATAAGAATCATAAAATTACTGCTACACATATGATGGTTTGTTGTTTTTTATAGTTTTTTTGTATTGTTTAAAAAATGGAAGACACTTAATAATTAAGCTAATGTTAAGCTAGTTGAACGAACTCAAATAAAGTTTATATGGTTTGGAAGAGACACATAATATATTTTATTGACGTTACATGCTATAAATAATAGGATCAAGTGATGTGATAAACTTCGCCACAAAAGCATAGTTAAATTTGTTTAAGTAAATGGATACGATTTAATACAAGGTGTGATCACTGATCGCTATCGTATTAACGATTAAAAAAAAAACCAAAGTGATTTGTCGTAAAAGTTAAAAATGGATTGTAGTCAGAGGGCCCTACCAATAACAAAATTTAGAAACGACTTAAATATTTAAGTAAAATAGACCATAATGGTTTATACTCTATATAACAAACCAAATGTGGTATGACTTAAATATTTAAGTAGATTTTAAATAATTAATGGATATTGCATGATAGGGACTCTTAAATATGAAACATGTGAGTTAATTTTTTATAGTCCATACCATTATGGTTCATTTTACTTGAATATTTAAGTCGTCTTTAAATTTGGTAAGGCCCAGAGAGTTGTTTCTTACAAAAAATGTATATTCACAATTTTTTTTTTGGTAATTTAAAGACAATTGAATTTTTGAGAATATTATGCTCAATTCATTCCGCGTACTAACATGATGCCTACAGTGTGGCTCATTTTTAAAGAGAAGCCTCCATTGTTGTTTTCATAAATTTTATGTTTTTCTTTCTGTTTTGTATCAATAAGCAAAAAATTTCATTTTCTTCTAAATGACGTTACTAAGATCTTAGAAAACAAAATATATCAAAATAAGTTTGGTGAAGTCTACTTAATGGTTAATTTTTACTCCTTTTGTTTATGAAATGTTAAAACAACAACATTTTGTTGGTTATTCTGAATGGAAGAAAGGGAAAATTAAATTAGTACGTGATTACTTTTTGCTCAAGTTTGATTGAATTAATAAGTTTAATTAAGCTAATGTTTCTATATATAATTTTAAATAAAACTAATAAAAAAAAATATTTAATTTATAAATTACAAGATATTCTTTAAATAAATAAATTTACTGAATTTAAAAGATAAGTGGTTTATTGATAAGATCATTTTTAATTGCGTAATGAAACTGGTGAAGTTTCATGTGGTATAAAATATCGCAAGAAGATTATGTTTCATATTTTTACAAATATTTACTTGAATACAAATTCATCGAAAATTTAAGATTGAAACTGTAATAGGTATTACAGGTTAACGTTATGGATGCCAACGAGTGTGATTTTTACGCATGAGAGAATTAAAGGGTTTTCAATAGGAACCTATAGATATTTAATACGAACGCACTCTTTTTGTATAATCTGTCAATGTCAAAACGTTAGTCAAGGTATACGTATTTTCATCAAGGTTAAGTTCACGAACGAGCAACACGTTTGGAAATTATTAAAAAATACTACGAAAATTCTGAGTCGGTGGTTGAAATTTTAAGAACACTTTCTCTAATTTATGGTAGTAATAATCGTTGCACTAGACAGACTGTGCTTGCCATTGTGGATAAATTGCAGTCAACATATATTTTCTATTGTATGTTTCAGTGTCAGTGTGTTGAATTACCGAAAATATCACAGCCTTAAATGCTTAAGTTCAAAATGAGCCAAATCAGTCGATTCTTCGCCGTTCACAGAAATTATCTCCGATTGGGCTCTGCAAAAATTTGAAGAAAATCATAAATTTCAACGCAAAATCATATCTTTACACAAAAAAAGAGTTTGGTTTTAAGCGAACAAGAAAAAATGTTTTGACATAACTGTGGAGCAAAAAGAGTGAATTATAAAATGATGAAAAAAAACCTGAAACGCAGTTTTCTTAGAATTCCTTTCTTTATTTCAGGTAGGAATATAGATCAAAATAATAAGGCCCACCTTTGAGAAAATTAAAAAAATAAACGGAAACATCTAGGGAATCACATAAAATACAAATTTTAAACAATTTGATCAAGTTGATTAGGCACTAGGTAAATCACTTTAAAGAGTTTTTTTGTTGATAAAGAAGAAGAGTACAAATTAAAAAACCTGTACTTTTAAATAGTTTATAGTTTTGCATTTTAATATATTAATTAACAAAAAAATGCATAATAATAAAAACTGTTCTTTATCTTCTTGTTTTTCCCTGACATTGTATTTCCAGTCATTTTTATTTTCTCAACATAAAATGGTCATATTAAATCAACTTAAAATCATCATCGCATTTAATAAAACTATGAAACTTAAAAAAAAAACGACTTAAAACCGTGGGACGACCCTGAACTTTACTACTCATTTTATAAACTGCATCATATTTAATATGTAAATTAAGCATTTGCGTTGGATTTTTCACATAAATCAAGAGCATCAGAGGCTTAAAAATTATTAATTTAAGTCTCAACTAATTGAAAGTTATTTTATATATGGCTAAGCCTAACATTAACCCAATATAGTTAAATTACTTAATTATTCCCAATTAGATTGGCTTGTGGTTTGTTAACTTAAACTTAGTATCATAGTTTTTTTTCGCTCCAAGTCAAATCGATTAACATTTTAATCATTTAACATGTATCATTCAGACCACACAAATCTATGCAACATACATATTATATTGTGTGGTGTGTAGGTTTTCTTCAATCAAAATCATTCTGCGAAATAAAAAAAAAAGAACAGAAGAACACATAAATCCATTATTTTGCAAATGAAAATACACAAAACACCATTGACCCCGAATGGTGTGGCGGTGGCTGAGGTTTATTCAATAAAAAATAAAAATTAATTTTGCAGGAAGAAAAGATATGGTCACGCAATTTATATTTCTTTTTATAAAAAAACTAATATGAATTCTATTGTTGAGTAGATTTTTTCTGGAATCTTTTGTTAAATACAACCAAAAAACAATATTTAAGTACTTCGAAAAGAAACCACAGCTGTAAGAAATAATAAAAATTGGTGAGATCACGTTGTCCAAAAAAAATAACCACACAATTCTATATCTTATAAAAAATTATATGAATCACTTTTGACTTTTTTTTACTGAAATGAATAAAAAAATAAAAACCATTTCCGATTGTTCTATAAATTTTGAAAAAAAAATTATGTTATGATCAAAAAATTTGAAAACACGATATTTTGCCAAAAAATAAACTGGAATTGCAATCAGATATTAATTAATTATTTTAAACCCACTACCTTGAATGGTTGCAGCTTAAGTTTTAAGGAACGTGTTCTGAAGCAGGTTTGATGATATTTATTACTTTTCGACATTGTTTTTTTTTAGAAAGTAGTTAACATCAACACTTACAGACTATAAAGCAGCTTAATCTTTGCCCAAGGCTTTAATTAAACTTTGATAAATTATAAATTTACTAAGAACATCTCATAATGCTTTTGTTTGCTTTTTTTCTTTATCGAAAGATAAAAAATCATCAAAAAATCAAACAGAAAATTATTATTATTAGTTTTAATTATTCTGCAGGCAATTGGCTATAGTTTTCATTCATTCATTAGTCAAAGAAGGAAAAGGAAGAAGAGATTAATTCTTGTAAAACAATTAATTACTTTTAATTTGTGGTCTTTGTGCATAAATTAATATTTAAAATATATAAAGTAGTAATGGGAGATAAGAAAAATCTTTAAATTGGAGGTTCTGCTTTGTAAAAACAAAAGAGCTGAGCAGAAAACTTGTTTTTTTTCTATTCTGCAGCTTAAGAAGATCTTTATACTTCTATATAGATATATGTATTTGGAACGAATTTGGTAAATGGCGTTAAATTTTATAGCAAACAATTTATTTGTTTTAATTTTTATTTTATTATGTCGGTATGGGATAGCAGGAAACTTGTTTGGCAGGTATAGAGTAGATTTTTTTTTATTCTTCAAACGATATTCAATTTTTTTCGTCACAATCAAACTTTTGAAGGTCAATTATTTTACTTTGTTGATTCAGGTAGAATTATTTATTGAACACGTTATTCGTGGCCAGTATATGATACCAAAATATATATGGGGGTATGAAATATATTTTTGTTTGATTATTAGGACCATTAAAGCTGCAATACCTACATGATTTAACATGATTCTAATTTTTTTTTGTAAGTTGTTTGTTCCACAAACCACTTTTTATTTTATGTGTACCTCTGCATGTTAACCATCATTAAAACTGAACAGATCTTCATTTAATTTTGCTGGATAAAAAGCAAGTTTCTTTAGATATAGCTAGCTAGGTATTGCAACATATATTACCACTTTAATTTTCATCTTCTTGTTGTCATAAACAACATTCCAGTATATCATTTTTTAATGGCGTCCATATGTCTGTGTCTTTCATGGCTGATAAATATTTATGGCGGTGTTGCATTGCATAATATGCTGCTTCATCACATCCGTTGGAAAATTATATAAAAAAAAAAAACAAAATAAAATGAAAACACGCTAACCAGTATAACATGGAATCTACTTTAGACTCAAAGAAAAAAAGTGAAAAGATATAAAAACTTAAACCCATAGGGAACTTGCGGTAAATATATGCATCATTGAATCATTCATGATTATAACCACTGGAGTTTGGTTAATTTTTGAAATAAGATTTGTTTTAAATTTTTTTATTAAATTCAAATTTTTAAAAAATTGGTAAAAATTTTATTTTTTCTAATAAACTAAAATTAGTTTAAGAAATATCAATATCAATCAATCAATAATTGCAACAATTAATGCGGTAGGGGCCTATTTAAGGAGTTTAGGCGACAGTTAATGTGAACACTTTTAAAAATATTCTGATGCCATTTTAAGAATCCTTCTACTATAACTTCATTTCGAACTTCTCTTGGTAAAATCTCGCCTTGAAATTAAAAATAACTGTAATCTCACGAAGATTGATAGAAATTTAAATTTAAAATGGTTGGAAAGATATAAAATACAAGAAAGAATTTAGGTATAACAAGTAGAGTTTTGAGTGTATGATTTTTTTTAAATAAAATATTTTATAATTTAATATAAATAATAAGCAAATATGCGTTGCTGGCCTGCTAAACTTTTTTTTTAATTTTTTAAAAAGTCTTCTATTTAAAAGATCTCCAAGTCTTTTGTGAAGAGTGTTACATTATATCAGATAGTACTCAGGAATAACAATTACAAGATGTCACAATTATTTTAGTTTTGAAAATAATTTAACCATAAGACTCGCGCTTTTAGGAATGCTCATCAGTTTACCCTTGAGCCCAACTTCGGACGTACTGTTAAGTACAGATTCCTTTTTTTGTTACACATTAAGAATGTGGAATGCTTTACCTAGTTCTATTTTCCCCTCCCATTTCAATGTTCAGAACTTCAAAACCAATGTGCATCGGTATCTCCTCTTTATTCCTTCCTTTTTTTCCTAACGCTCGTATACTGTGTTTTTCATATTAAGGGTAGTCATTACCCCTTTAGTGCGCGCTTAATAAAAAAAAAAAAAAAAACTTGCTGCCGATTTCAACTGACGGACCCTTCAATGAGAGCTCCCCTTTTGATTTTTTGTTTAATAAATACGTATCGATGCTAAAAGTGCTTGAAGTCATTTTTGCATATTTTTCGGATATCAACAAAAACTTTGCACATTTTGTATGGCGATGTATATAATAAGAGATGTTGAATTCTTCCCTTTTCTGTTAAATATTCAGAACAAAATTTGTACTCAAATTTTGGCAATTTCACCAAAGGTAGCTCTGATTCTCTGATTTTTTTGAAATAATAATATTTTTTCGAAATCTGTCAACTTAGGAGGTTCTATAAATTAACCGTCGATACATTTTCATACACCTACCATGCTTTAAAAATATGTTTGGAAAAATGTGTTCGGGAACTCCCCTATGTAATAATCCCCTAAAATTTGTATGGCGATAATTGGGGGTTTATTTTAGTTGTTTAACTTTCGAGTGGTTTATACTACTAGTAATGCTTTACAGTACCACAAAGCCTAAAAAGAATCTCCAAATACCAATATATTTTTCATAAGCCAGAAATCGTCATATCGTTTAAAGTTTTTCTTGTTTTGAAATTTGGACGTTTTAACCAACTACAGATGTATTACTCATCAGTCTTTTAACTATCGGCGACGAGATCCTGTGAAGCGTTTTATGTGAAGTCATTTACTGACAAACTGATTGGTTCTTATATCTGTATGGTTTCAGGCCTAAAGTCTTCCATTGACCAAACATTCACATTACGCCAAATCCTGGAAAATACCCAAGAAGGGGTAAACCTACATTTTGAAAAATAAAACATAGCATAGTTTAACGTCTTTAAATAACATCCTGCTATAAAATCGATATAAGAATTATCATAAAATTTTCACTTCGGTAACGTGTATCTACTGAGATATACATTTACTTCTTTTATTTCGTTATTTTATCCAATTAATATAATTCTAAAGTTGTTTGAAATACTTTTGTTATTGCTTTGAATTGCTTAATTTAAATAAATTAAATTTATTTTGTTCAAACGTCATAAACAATATCAATTCCTAAATTCATTAGCTATGTATATTTAAAAAAATCAAACAACATACAATTTTACAAGAAAAATTACAAGCCCATAAATTTTTCATAAATTTATTTTTTTTTTATTTTATTCTCACCAAATAACTCAATGAGCGAAGCATAAATTAAACTAAATTTCAAACATACATATTTAAGTTATTTTCCTTCCAATAATAAAATTCAAATTTGACATAACACGCCTCCACGACGCGATGCGACGCAACGGTGGTGTAATTTAGTTTTGAATTCAATTCAAGAATTAAAATCACAGAAGCTTAATTCAACCACAACATAACTTAACACAAAAAGTAAAACGTTTTTTTTTTGTTGATGTTGATGTTTATGAAGGTGATATCTATCTATATAGAAAATCCATGAGAGTCAAAAGAATTCTTTTTAAGGCTCAATAAAATTAATGATTCCAAACAAATAACTATAGTTGATTTAGAATCCGACAATTTATGACAACCAACATTATATAGATTCCCTCCATATGTATATTTAAATTCAACAAAAGAGGCTTCCATCCCAATTACTATCAAAGAAAATCAAAATCAAACCAAAATTTGTGACTCCATTTAAAAAAAATCGACTCCCTCTAGAATGTTAAATTTTGAATTCTGTTTTAAATATCTTTTCAAAAAGTATAATAAAGACAAACTAATTTACATACAATATATTTGTGTATTTCGATGGAAAAACTATGCTATTGATACTTATACGATTTACATTATTTATTATGTAAACTCAAGCATATAAGAAAATTAGTGTTAATTTATACAACACACATAGAAACACACGCAGGTTGATGTTGTATGGACGACACTGGCCCCAAAAAGAAATAAACGATAAGAATACTAATTGTGTTACTCTAATAGTAATGTTACTCTAATAGTCCAAATAACAATAATTTAAAATGCAATTGGTATGGGCTTTAAATTTGGAAGTATTAAAATATCTATACGAGTATATGTTGGGAGTTTGATGTTAAGTATAAGATTATCGATAAATTGTAGAATTAGGACAGGAAATGTATAACATTGCGGGTATATTGTTAGGTAAAAAAGAAGACATTTTGATATGGAATTAGGTAAAAGTTATCCTTAGTTTATTGTTGTTTAGGGTTTTTTTTATCGGATCTGAGCTGGTATTTTAAATTTTCGAATTAAGTAATTAAGTTCCTTCTAAGGATGATTAAGAGGAAAAAAAATTTTTTTTTACATTTGTGCTTCCAAAAAAAAATATCCAGATTTTTTAGAAGTAATTATGTAATTTGAAATTTACATCTATTTTTCACATTTTAAAAATGTTGAGGACTCGAATACGCAATCTATTATTATTCTTTAATATGGATTTATTCTAAAATATTTAAGAAAACATCAATTTAATCAAATAAAATCAAAAATACCAAACGACATTTTTTCAATAAATATTTTAATTAACCAATTTTATTGGTTGTCCATGATGTCAGTATAACAGGTTCTCTTTAAAATTTAATATAGAATAAGATAAGTATTTTCCCTCTTTAAAAAGAATTTAAGTGCCTAACATTCATCGGACTCCTATAAATGTTATTTGTGCAAAAAATTCAAAATTTCCTATCAATTTATTGATTTTAATGAATGATTCTTGATTCTCAGTATCAAAAGTTGGTTATACAAGAACTATCGTGCCACCAATATGTATATGGTAGTATAAATTGTGTGGATATAAAATGCTTTCAACAATTTAATTTCGATTTATAAATAAGTGAAATAAAGATATGTATATATATTTTGAAGCACAAAATAAGATTTCTTAAATTCAACAGTGGGCGAATTAACCTGATTTGCAATAAAGTTTAATGTGTTTTTTAATAAACATAAAAATTTTAATTCTTTTTTATGTATACATGTATTTAATATATACTCCGTACACAGAATAAACTGTTTTAATCTTTTTTACTAAACTAGACTCAGAGGAAACACATTTGATTGTTATTCTTTCTTTTATTGATTGGATTTGTGTACCTATTGGCAACACTTATTAATTTATGTTAAAATCAAAATCAGGTCAAATTAACATAAATAAATATATTGTGTAGGGTTTTATTTCTTGAGATTTTTATTTTCAATCAAATCAAAACTAGAATAAAATCCATTAAAAACGAGTTTGTAACTCAACTCTTTTGTTTTGGAAGGACTATATCTAATTGATTTTGGAAGGTTCACTTTATTTTCATTTCTTTAAAGTATTGAATTACATATATTTGACTAATATAGATAGATAGCTATATGTATATTGAGTTTTTGCCAGTAAATTAAATTAAAATTTAATGTTAATCAATAAATAAAAAAAACAAAATGGTAATTCAATGTTAAGTTTATGGCAAAAAAAGTGTTCTGATTTAATTTATGTTATATTAAAAAATACTTAATAATATTGGTTGGAGTTTATTCACGTTTGAAGTGTAAAATAACGGTTTCCAGAAATAATGTAGAGGTTATAACATAAGATCCGATATAACTTTAAAAATATAACCACACTGCCTGTTTCCATTTTTGATATACGTCAGTATAACCGATATAAGATCTTGTCAATTGCGCCATCATATTTGGATATTTGGATTTGAAAAAAATGTGTTAACAATTTTTTTTTTTAAACAAAATAATAGCCTAGTTCCTTTACTTTGAAACTCTTTGCATTTCTGTGAATTTCTAAACCAAAGACTGTAAAAGTTCATAATAAAAAATAAAATGACGTAGAAATTCACACAAATGTACAGAGGCAAATGAATAAATCTAAAGGCCCTTACTATTAATTTGATTTTATTTAAAATCAGATGAATGGCTCTTTTCATCTGATTCAGGTTTTAAAACCAGAGTGTAGTCGTTGGTACAAGTAAGGGCGACCCAGCCGTGCGATTTATTTTTTAAATTTCAGGCATTTTTAAGTTTTCAAAAAATCGTAACATAATAATAAAAAATCAATAATTTAGATCGCAGGACAGCTCGTGTAGAACCAGAACTTTATAGTGACTAGCAACTCTCAACCACTCTTATGTGTGTGTTATTTTCAGGAAGAGACCAACAATTTTCTGCTGAATCCAAACGGCGAAATTGAAATGCACTTTTTCAGGAAATGAGATACTCTTGGAGAATTTGTCAATTCCTCGCAAGAGGAAGTAACAATTTAAAAAAAATTTCAGTGTTTTTAGGTGACATATAGGGTGTGAATCGATTCCGAGGCCTTAGGCGAAATAGTCTTACACAATCACCATTATTTTACCGCCTACTAGCAACATAATAATAGATAATCTATCAGCATAATAAACTTATCAGCAATTCAAGAAAAACATTAAAATTTGTAAATGAAAATGCAAGACATATAGGATTGCGGAATGTTCTTAGCAAAGTAATAAATTAAATAAATAATTAAATTTTTAAAAGAAGTGCCACTTAGATAAATTTATCCAAAAAAAAATAAAGATGATATACCAATTATACTGATCATGATCATCTTTTATATGCCTTAACTATTTTTAAATACCCTAATTCCAAGACTCCTGATAGTTAGAATTAATACCTATATAGAAGGATAGGAAATACAGTAGAATCTCGGAAAGATGAACGGTTCTATAAGATGAACAGCTCGGAAAGATGAACGAAATATTTTCACTTTTCGGTGTTCAAAAAGATGCAAGGTTGAAATTTAGTACTCGAAAAGATGAACACTTTATTCCTAACATTATTTTTTACTTTTTCTTAGCTTTTTAGTTGAACAGTACTTTGGGGCTTGTTTTGACTTGTTATGTAAATAATATTAAATGTTTTTATTTATAAATCTGTATCTTCTTCCTTAATCAAATGTTGATGCTTGAAAAGATGAACAATTTGAAAAGATGAACGGGCCCTGTTTCATATCTGTTCATCTTTTCGAGATTCTACTGTAATTTTCACTGAGTTACTGTTTTAATCATTTTAAGATTATGTCTATGTTTTGTGTTAGTTAAATTAAGTTTTAATTTTAATTGTTATTATATAAAGTGCGCGCTCTCATAGGTTATAATATAATAAAAATTTAAATTAAATCTTTTCAAATTTAACGAACCAAAAATATATTTCTCTAAAAAAATCAGTGCTACAGTTAATTTTAATAAGAAAAACAACAAAAGTGCAAAGAAAGATACTTTGGGCAGACAGAATAAAAGATTTAACTAATTATACCTACAGTTCTATTAACTATGTAACAAACATTTTGTAGCTATTTAAGGATGATTTATAGATATAGGCTTTTTGAACTCTTTTTTTATTTAATTTTCTTGTCAAAGCCGTCTTGAAAACTTCGCAAAATAAAAACAAATCTGGCACTTTAATACCTATAAAGTTTATCATTCATCAACTTACATTTACTCTAATATTATAATCTGCTTAAAATATTCTCTTCCAACTTTTAAATCATTCTTCAATCTTACAGAATTAGAATATTTTTTATACCAAAAAAGTTCATTAAACAGAACCTTCTTAAGCAATTTTCACATCGCAACATAAATAACACCGACTTTTATTTGAAAAAAAAAAAAAAATAATCATTTCACAACCTATAAAGAGTAGGTACCTATCCTACAAAAATATAATTGTGGGTCACTTTAATATAATTTGCTCTAGCTTCTGTGTGTTAAAAAAAAATCCGTTGTAACAATAAAATAAAAACGCGCTCACTTTAAGTGCCACCGCGCCTTCATCTTAAAAAAAATAATAAAAAAAAAACAAACCAACAGCAAACTATTAAACGAAATAAGATCAAACAAAAATTCCTGCGTAATATAAATCAAAACTTCCATTTCAAGTTATCATATAAGATCAAAACCAAAGTAAGAAGGTTCATAACCCGTAATTCTATTGTTTCACCACTTTTGGCACTATAAAGTCTGGAAGAAGAGAACAAAAATAAATAAAATATAATCACGAAAACACTCACCATCTAAGTATATTCCACTTTTTTTTTCTTCTCTTGGTTTTATTTGTTGCTCTAAAAGATGCTGTATTCAGATATCACGCGTACGGATTTTTTTTTTTATTAAAGTTGAAGGTATTCCAAACTATTTGTGAGATGAATCACTTAAATGCGGGTAATTTTTTTTTTATTTTAATCCGAAAATGGTTTTGTGTATCCCATGAGATTAAGATCTAACTATATATTTATATAAATTTCAGAAGCATGACAAATGCTCTAACACTTCCCAGGACAAAAAGGGGATTTTTTATTCGTTTTTTCGAAATCCTTTGAAATATTATTTTGCCAGATACACGATACCCGAATCCTTTCTCTTTTCTTGGGTTTCCTCAAAAAAAAAAATAGAAGACAAAAAACACCAAAACACACAATGAACCACCTGAAGAAAATATAGGTTTTTTTTTCCTTCTTTGGCTCTCTTATTGTTCAATCAGAGGTAATACAAGAAATCTCCATGCATTTGAGAAAGGAGTGGTGCAAGACAAGGCGAAGAAGAAGAAAAAAAAATTCTCAAAACCGGCCACGACACCCTTTTATCCACTTGTTGGTGTTTTTTTTTTTTTTTATTTGCTTTCAATGGACATGGACGGAATCAATCACTCACAGGTAGATACTTTCTGTTGTTGTTGTCGTCAAATATTGACCATTTTTTTTTTGTTATTTGAATCACTAATGGTTGGTAAAGATATGTACACAAGAAAGGAACGATGGGAATGTGATCCCTTTTCTTAATAAAAATTAAAGAAAAACCAACAACCACACTTCCCTATACAAGTTGACGGAGGGTTATTTCGAATAATATACATACACAGATACACGGCTCAGAATACGAATACGACAACGAATATCGACAGCGACGATGTAAAGCGGACACCACCGATCACGGAAAACATTGTTGACCTCGATCGAACGTGCTTATTTTTACTCTTACACTCAATCAATAAAATCGAGGTCAGACACTTGGACAAGTCGAAGAATAATTATTGTTATGCTAGTAAGATTTGCGTAGATACTTTTTTTTTTCTATTTAAACTGATTTTTTGACATTTATTTATGTTGTAGATATTTTTTATCTTTAAGATTCTTTTGTTATTATTTAAGAAATCCAAGTAGAATTCAGTGATGGTTGAAGTACTTTTGTGAACTATTTTTTTTTTATTTTAGATATTTTTATATCTTTAAGATACTTTTTTTATCTTATTAGACAATATTTTTTTGTTTAAGATACTTTTTATATAGGTATAATATTTGTGTATCTTTTGGCGGAATTTGATAATATACAAAGCTGTGGGGGGATTACTTTATATTTTGTATCTGAAATTTCTATTTTTTGGACTTAAGATATTTTTTTTTATTTTTTGAAATCAATGTATCTGCTGCTGAAATTCCACAAATCACTGTTATGCTGCGCAATTAACTTCGTTCTATCCTTGAAAACACATTTTGTAGGTTTTAGATACTTTTATATCTGTGAGATACTTTTAACAGATTTTAACAGATTTTTTGTTTATAAACACCTTATTATCGTAAATCAACATTCACCTGTTGTATTGAATGGTTTCAGTATAAGCACGGTACCGTGTCGGCGCGACGCGCAGGTTTGTTTGGCCGTGACAAAGGTTCGTTGTAAACTAAATGAAATTGTGTGCATTTGAAGCTGAGCTCTGAGAACGAACGATTCAACTCATGTCTCATCGTCATGAAAACCTGATGTTGTTTCAATTCCACACGCTACAACCTGGAATCAGTACAAGTCAGGTTTTTTGAACCGCTAAAGTTTGCAGTTTTATCTTATTCCAAACGGTTCAGTCTGCTAATACAAATTACATTTTTGGTTTGTTTTTGTTGATCTTTTCTTTGATCGTCAGTTTCGTTGGTGCTCATTTAATTATCTAACATGCCGGTTTATAAGGTTGGTATTAGTTTGGTAGAGTTGAGGTTTGCAAAACTTGTGTGTCATCCACTTGCTTCGTTGTTCGTTGTGTGGTTAGATTTTGGTTATTGTTATTGGGAGCGGCTAAAGCTTACATATATATAAGATTTGTATTCATAGATATAGGAAATAGGTACCTTGTTGGAGTATTTTTGTTTTTTGGTTTGCGTTGTTGTTGTTCATGATGGAAGAAGATTTTTTTCCATTTTTTTTTTTAAATTGTAAATTTAAGATTGTGCATGGGATAAGAATATTTTTCTCACTCAGGAGTTAAAGAGTTTTCGAATTGTGTGGTGTTAAATTTGCAACAATGTTGCAGAATTTATTTACAATTTTGTAGTTTCAAAGGAGATTGGAGACTTTAAAACATGAATTTACTTGGATATGTTGAATGATCTTATAAATATTTTCAGGCGATTTACAAGATGGGCTTACAAGATTAGCTTTAATATGGTAAAATTATGCATTTGTTAAACGAGGATACAGAAAATTACATGCGAAATAAATAAAGTGCACGAATGGCTTATACGTATATGCTTGCGTCGGTTGTTCAAATTACTTTTAGTTTTAAAAACCTAATATGAATATATAACTTCTGTAATTAATTATAGAAAAATATGAATGAATTCTTCTTTTAACTTACACTCTCTTGCTCTACATGTCAAGTATTGATTTGGTGTAAAAAAAACTCGAGGTTTTAATCAAAACTAATGCTATGATGATGGAGAAATTCAAAAAAGTGGGATTCATCATACCAACCGTTGGGTAGATCGTTGTTATTTCTTAGAGGGGAAAAGTTTGAATTTTTGTTTTGACCCATGTCGAATCAAGTGTGTGAGGTCAGGTTGTCAGGTTATTGGTGCAAAAGAACATTTTTGATCTATTCCTTCTTTTATTCTAAAGTCGAAATTTTAGAAGTTGTTCCAGGGGCCTATTTCACAGAACATACATCACATACATCACAAAAATGTATGTGCCGTAAAATAGACCCCATATGAGTGGGCGTATATTTAAATTTTTTAAAAATTATGCATTTTCTAAGTTGACGCATAGTTTTTCTAATATGATTCAAAATTTACACTGAGCCATCTTTGGCGACTACTTTAAGGTAGGTACATACATTCATACAATGTATGTGATGTATGTCCGTGAAATAGGCCCCAGGTTGTTTAATTTTCCATAGTTTTTGAAAATTTATGTTCAAAATTTCAAAGTTATGAAGAACTTTTCAAAATTCTCACTTTTTATTTTTTTTTGTCGTGTTTCAAAAAGTGCAGGTCTCACCATTGTCTCATTATTGTTGTAGTGAAGTTGATTCGTATATTTAGTGTGTTAAGGTTACGCTGAACGTCGCGGTCGTGGTATCGAATTCAAACCTCTGCCACTTAAAAACAGATATAATTTTTTTTTCATGTAAACTAAATTTTGCGAGGAATTGAAAAATTTTCCAAGCATATAAGGTATCATGAAAATGGACTTTCACTTTAACTGCATTCGGCATTAAACTGTAGGTCCCCCCCAATTATGCAGACACGCACACAAACATCGTTGAGACTTGAGAGTTGTAAAGTCAATAGGTCCATGATGGTAGTTGTTGGCACGCCACCAAATTTATTTTTTAATACATTCATATGTAAGGTGTTATTAGCCTTACAAGAATTAAAAATCCAAAAGTTGTTTATAGTCAGGCTCATTTTTGTCTGAAATATGCCAACATTTCATACAAAAATATAAGTAGGGAAAGTTGGACTTGGACCAAGGGAATTACTCACAAACTAAGACTATGTACTACAAGAAAATGATCATACACGAACAAAGCATGTGTCATAACGGTTTCAGTTGTATTGTGCCCTCAAAAGGTAAACCACACACAGGTTTGTCTTTTTCAAGTGTAAAAGTAAAAAATGTGGATAACATAGTTTTTCTATTTTCCTAGTAAAAAATCCAGGATTTAGGACTAAATTAAAGTTTTTTTATAAGTGAATATATTGCAATTTTATATTTTGTGAGTTATATTGAACAGATTTGAGTATTTTTATATTCTTGACTAAATATGTTTCTCAAGCCTGGTGTGGGGGTTAGTTGGAGCAGGTGGTTTTTGTTACAAAAATTAAGTTCTGAAGAAGAAGAGGAACTAGGGTACTTTAGCCTAATGTGGATAGAATCATTCGGTGAAAGATCGCCGGGTGAGGAGTGTATATACAGTGACATACTTGCAGAAAGTGGGCTCATACAAACTGTACAGTATAGCCGGAGATAGGTCCTTCTTTGTATGAATGAACAACAACATTAGAGTGAGCTACTACCAAGTTTTTATAGCTATTTCACGACTACCACGTCGATCATCAGACTCCTATTAGTGGTGCTTGGTCTTTGTTCAATTTTGATTGAAAAAAACTTTCTATGCCCAGCTGGGACTCGAACTCGGACCAAGAACCCTCAGAGCCATAAGCCTACGCATTGCGCAACCGAGGTCACTTGATCAAGTCGATCCCAATTTTAGGTTATTGTTGTTTTGACAATTGCATTTTTACTAGCCACACACAAGTTGTTGTTCTACATTCGGTTTCTTTATTTTTTCTCCGTACTTCGATTTATAAGTCAACTATTCGTTGAACATATTATAAGGAGGAAGAATGTATGAAAGATTGCGTGTGACTAGTAAAAATGATGGTTTCAAATGAAATTGTCAAAAATGAATTATAAAATTTTTTTTTTAAATCCAAAATAAGTTTTTTTTTGAAAATTTTGATGTGTTTTATATGTAAAATTATTTTAAAAAGAAATTAATTTAAAATCGGTTCATCAGATAATGAGATACTAGAAAACCAAAAAAAATGAATCTGAGAGATACCTTAAAGTTAGTTATAATTTTTTTTTTTAAATAATATGGTATATCGTTCGAATACTAGCTGATACAAAAATTTTAATAAAAATCGTAGGAGCCGTTTTTGATTTATAATATACGTGACCTAATTAAAGGAAAATAAATAGTTGTTGTTTCAGTATATCATGTGATTTTTTTTCGGCACTAAACTTTTACTCGGTGGGCTAAGTCTTAGTCCAAAAACAGTGTTTTTAAAAGAACATTGCCAAGACCACCATTTATTATTAAACCAGATAATTAGTGAGAGTTCTTTTACTCTTCACCGAAATTATATTAAATTACTTTAGATCACCTTGACTTCCATAAGCAATCAATTATTGGTGTATTTTCTGAACCATTAGGGCCAGTTTCTTCACAGCTGATCATCTTTAATCATGGATTATTGCAACTGGTAAATCATCGAATGTGCATGCGAACCAAATTTTTTATTAAGGAATCCATAATTGGAGGTGTTATCATATGGACATCTCTTATCACCTGATTTTTATTGATTATAGCAACATTTAACTAGATCCTGTGAAAGTCATGGTTTAGATTTAACCCACTGTGAACAAACTGGCCCTTAGTGCGACAATTTTGTAGATTAACGAAGCCATCAATATAAAAATGAGCTTTATCGGTAAAGATGATTTTTCCAAAAAATTACCGTCAAATCATAATTTTTTTTTCAAACTTTTCCTCATCAAAAAAAAAAAGCGTTGTTCTTTCGTGTAGCGCTCCATTTTTATTAACCCACAACCACAACTGTCAACTGCCATGTACAAATCGCGTGAAATTCAGATTTTGTGTGAATTGTATGAATCGCGGGACACAATTTATTTTTTAAGTTAATTTCCTCTCTTAGATATGATCGTATTTACTAAAAGAGATACTTACGCAATATTTCATAAGTTGGTGTCAAACATCAATAAAATTAATACCTCTATTACTATATCTACTATTTAAATCCACTTTGAAGATAACGTTTTTGAATCCCTAATTCAAAAAAAAAATGTTGCTTCATATACTTAAAAAAAAAACTCAATTAACAATAAAATCAATTATTAAAAAAATTACGTAAGCTAATTTCCAAAATTAAGTTTCAAAGACCTATAAAGTTTATTAATTACGAGTAAATGAATACGTATTGGAACTGATGAAAACTGATTTTCAAAAGATCATATCTCATATATTTATAACAAACATTCCTTATCTTTTCTTAATTAAACCAAATGCGTAGATATAAATATTACATATTATAACCAAATTGACCATCGAAAGTTGCAGAGAGAGAGAAGACATAACAAAAATGATTTACAACTAGACAATTGAATTCCAACACAGAAATTAATAATGCACACCCTGTCATAACTTTTCTTATGTCACAGCAGGGCTTCTTCAGTTCAGTAAATTGAACAAAACATAAAACAAAATAAAAAATCTTTTTTGATTGGAGAAAAAAAAAATTAAATTGAAATGAAATGAATCAAATACATATGTATACTCAAATAAGCTATGGAATAAATCATTTTTAATCTTAAATCGATTACTTAGTTTTCACAAGATGAATATAGTGTCATCTGTCAGGTGAATGTGTATGAAATTATTTTAAATAAACTTGTTTTATTGATGAGAAAGTATATTCTCACGGTTTGTTTTTTTTTTTTGTTATGTTGACAAAGTGATGGTTGTTTTATTCTTTTTTGTTGTTCAACAAGTTACTTCCGGTTTAATCCTGTAATTAGAGAGGAGACCGTCGATGATCATTTGACTGTGACTTTATAAAGAGTCCCCCAAAAAAACCACTAATATCATTTCAGTCTTTTGTAATTAACTACGAGTAGAGTATATACATTATACATACCTGTTAAAAAAAAAAAAAACGAAGATACAGCAACAAGAAATGTCGGAAATTCTCACAAATATTTGCCATTCAAGTCTGATCTAATGAGCTACTCCTGGAGGAGGATACCTTTGCGTAATAATACGTGTTGTTTGGAGTGGCATGTCCGAGATTCAGGTAGATGAATGGGTTTAGAGCCACGTAGACCATCAAATTAAGTTTCTGAAAAATTATTCTTTGTCAGATAATTTTTGTTTTTTTTTTTTAATTGAAAAATCAAACTTCTTGATTTGTTTTTGTTTTTTTTTTAACGTTAACATTGATAGATATCCATATTGTCTCTGTCTTCACTCCAGTCGCATGTAAGTGTTCAAATTTTTGATTTTTGAGTTCCATATCATTTCGTGACTGAAAAGTGAATTTGATGGACATCGAGAACAAGCCATGTATTTAAAAATATCAGTTTGGTATTAAGGTGTATGTTCAGTTCATTTCCAACTACACAGTAGAACATTCAAACACCTTTAAATGCTGACTTATCGTTCTTAACTCCTGATTCCTGTGTGCTTTTTAAGGGTATCCAAAAGACTTAAATTTTACGCTATTTGTGCGGTAAGGTGTTGCCAGCGAAAAAAAGACAGCTTGACAGCTGACAGTTGAGGATTTTTAAAAATGAAGCGGTAACCAAAAAAGCATCGCGTTTTCATTGTTAAGCAATAGTTTGAAAAAATGAAGGGTTCGCCGTGAATTTTCGAACAAAATAATTTTCACCGATGATGCCCATTTGTATTGGATGGCTTCGTTAATTTTCATACGCACACAGGAATGGTTGAGAGTTGTAAGTCACTAGACCCGGGTTGTACACGAGCTGTAGCGCCACCCAATTTATTTTAATTTGTAGGTATTGGATATGGTTGTTGACGACCTTCTTTAGGTGTTCACATAATACGGCAGAAAGCATCTTGTAAGCAATTATTAAGGAGACTGATGTTTCTGTGCTGCCTAGTGAGCGTAGTTTAGAGAGTCTCCTTTCCTGAGGATCGGGCAAACAAAGCTGAGGTTCGATAAATCGGTCATTCCTTCATATTTTGCAGATGAGTTGGTGCATACACTTAGAGGCCAGTTATAGCTTTCATTGGAACTCATCATTGAAAAATTTAATTTCTTATTTTGAGACACTTGAAAGCAAAATCCGTGAATATTTTGATACCAATAAAAAGTTGATGACTCAATTATTATTTCTATAGTCGAAAAAATATTTCATTTTGGCTCAACCTTTCACATAAAATGACTTCTAAGATTTCAATGATCAATGGTAAGGTAGTTCAATCATTGAAATAAAGAAATTCATTTCACGTGTTAACTTGGACCAAAATGAAAATTTTGTTGGAAAAAATTAATAATTAAGTCCATATTCTTATATTCACTGCCTCAAAACATTAAATTTTAATTTTCAATTATGAGTTTCAATGAAAGCTATAACTAGCCCCTAAGCCAGGTCATCTCCTGCCACTTTCAATAGTTCGGTAGCAAGTTCTTCAGCTCCAGGAGTTTTATTGGAATGTTAAGATATGGCTATCTTCACTTCATCCAATCAAGTGGAGGGAATTATTGGTCTACCTCGCTTGCGTCGTTTAGGTTGAATGGTGCAATCTGCTTGATAGGAGAATTCGATTCATCACCGCTGCCGTAATACATTTTCTTAAGAGTTTGTAAACTTTTTGAGATTATTTTTGTTTTTTCGTAAAACAATTCCGCGAACTTCGTTCCTGCTACGAGATTTATCTTCATATATATTTCCTTGATCTCGCGCTTCTTTTTAATTGTGCAGTTTCTTAAAAGAAAAATTATGTTTTTTTTGTTCAATTTAAAAAAGAGGTTTCCATCCTGTCTACCTAGCATCGCCTCATTTAGTGGACTTTTACTTAAATTTCTCCTTCCATAGTTGCACCTACTTATCCACTCATCATCTATATAGACAGGGCCAGAAATCATCCAACCTAAAGCATCCTATAATTTGTCTTTGACGAAGAACATTTCTTTGCACCAAAAAGTAGAACTAGAACGATAAAAGTCTTAAGGGTAAGTTTTCCCAAAAAGACGTATCTACTAATATTCTGTAATTGTCGTTATCTCTGCGCTGAAATTATTAGTTACTATAGCGGCACCTTAATTACAGCATACCTTTGTCTTAGTCTTACCTTCATTAAACATTCAGCTTCACAATTATATTTGACATAAACTTTGAACATATTTGCAATTTTTTTAATACTTAAGGTAAGTCACGAATTAGTATTTAGTAAAATGATTAACTAGGAGTACATCGATATTTCTGCAACAAAATCTAACAATTTATTTGTTCATACGTATCTATGTATATATTATTTTATTTAAACAGATATATTTCCCAAGGTTCTAAATGTTTTTATCTTGCAACTAGAAATAAGGTACAGAACATTTCTCCGAAGAAAAAATTAAAAAAATATTCACTCAATAAATAAAATCTGCAGGAAATAAATGCTATTTAATTAGTTTTTGTTGACATTCCACTTTTAATTAAACAAACTTGAGTACATTTCCCACGTTCCAACGAAAAAAAAATAATACAAATATTGTCAAACGTTGTGTCAGAAGCAGAAACGACTTTCAAAAAAAATATATCATTTAAGCTTTTAAGTCCCCGAAGGCTTTTAATTTTGCCAATTACAAAAGTCATTAAACACTTGTTGCTTCTGTGTCGCCAAAGTTGTTCATTAAGCTTGAGAACAAAACTGTATTTCGTGTGTACACTGATTAATGATATTTTATAAGCAATATTTTATCACCTAAAGTTGTTTTGAACAAACAGTAAAACAGTCAAACATTTATATATCTTGTTGTAGTTTCTCGTATCCAAATTATTTCGAAATAGTGGTTAACCATTTAAATCATGTTCATATACAAAATTGCAAGAGATGAATTGCAAAATTAATTAAAGCAAACAAAATGCTTCTTGTATTGATGGTTCCTCAATTGATTTTTATTTTAGTGCCAAAAAGTGCACACCCTCGATTAAAATTGTTCAGCTTTATTAAAGTTATTAAATAATATAAAAATCAACACGGGTGTAGGGTGTACTCTGGAAGGCATCAAACCAACCCAATATGAGCAATCTCTATACACGCTAAGACGTTCGCAGAGTGAAAGGTTATTTGATAATGATTTGCGGCAACGGTTCAACTACTGCCTTATAGCTAGCATCAGCTTCTAAAAAATATAATCTTAAAACAGTGTAATGGTGGTGGTTTTAATTTCCCACGAGTAATGCCGTGTATATTGTGGTTACACATTAGCTGGTGCTTGCTTGCAGGTGTTGCTTCATCGCGTAACGGTGCTCAAGGCGGGTTTATTTTTATTTTTGTTTTTTTTTTGTCTAAAATTTAATTTAATAAAAATATTTTTGTTTAAAGATTTGTTTAACCTTTGATGAACTCTTTCGGATGCAATTACAGTGAAAATGTCTAACACAGCAAACGGCGGCGGCGATTACTTTTTAATAAGATTATCGGAGGTTCAGGTGTGTTGGCAATTGGCAATCCTCTTGATCAGTTGATGATCGTAAACATTTTGGAAAAAAAAAATATTTTATAGTTGAAAATTAAAGAGAATTTATATTATGTGATCTTGTGTGATTTTTTTTCCTTATGTCACTAATCACTATATATATAAACACTGAAAATGCTTTTGTAAAAATATCACACTAAGGTTAGCAGCAGTAGTTAAAACTGAAAGTTGGTGGAGTGTTCTGTTTTGCCCAAATATACCCTAAATCAGAACCAGTGGGGTGAAATATAAAATTCTACAAATTTCTGCACATGCAGATGACACTTTTATTAAGAGCTAAAGGTTCAAAAAAAAGCGCAATCTTTAAAATATCAGTTGTTTGTTTTAATTTTTCCGCATCATCACAGTTGTCCAAAAATTCAAAATCCGATGTTTTTTTTTTGAAATTCTGTTGTTTTTATATCTAATAGATAGAGATTGAAAAAACATCAATACAAATATTTTTTTTTTATTGTTTGGTTTATATAAAGCTTTTCAAAATTGGTCAATTTTGTTTTAGACTAAAAAAAAAAATAACAAAAAAACGAATTTATATTTATTTTCTTACTTGCAATTATGGCATATTCAATGAACATCTTATTTTTCTTCAATGTTCTTCTGTTTGTTTTATTTGTAAGTAAATTAACATTTTGAAAAAAAAATGCTTAGTAATTTTAATAAATAAAACAAAAATTACCAAGCCTGACTATTTGTTAAAGAGCTGAGAGCGTGAAATTGTCTCCTTATTTCAATAAGAATACGCTTTGTTTTTCTTTTTTTTTTACTGAGCGGTCGCTAAAGGGGTTATGACTACCCTTAATATGTGATAAACACAGTACGAGCGTTAGGAAAAAAAGGAAGGATTAAAGAGGAGATACCGATGCACATTGGTTTTGAAGTTCTGAACATTGAAATGTGAGGGAAAAATGAACCAGGTAAAGCATTCCACATTCTGGATGTGCGACAGTACTTCCGAAGTTGGGCTCAAGGGTAAACTGATGAACATTCCTAAAAGCGCGAGTATTACGGTAAAATTGTTTAAGGAGAGGATGCAAATGGCTATTTGATATGAATACTGCTAGCGATAACATAGAGAGAGACATGAAACACTAAGGCGCGCGGTGTTCCAAAGGTGTTATTTTTTTCTGTTAAAGCTGTTTCATATATCATTTTAATAGCAATTTTTTGGATTATATCCAAGAGATTCAAGTGGGGTATTGGAGCACCCACCCATATATGAGAGTAAGTTTTGGACGAATGAAGGGTTTATACATAAATTACAGCCAGATCAGAGGGTGAGAAAAATTTCTTGCATCGGCGTAGAAAACCTAAACACTTAGCAGCATTTTTGGCGGCGGCGCGCGTCGAATATAAAATCATTCCACAAAAGGTGGTCTGTTATGCACATACCGAGAACTGAAAGGTTGTTAGTTTCTCCAACGCAAGTGCCGCTCATGACTAGTGCATTGGGGGTGGGTTTCCCTTTAACGACAGGGGACATAGCATTTAGTTTTGGAAGCATTAAATTCTACACGGTTTTTAAATTCCCATTGGACAATGCTGTCAAGATCAAAATTTAATGAGCTAATCATACGCTGCCGTTCTAGTTCTACATCCAAAGTACAGGGATGGAAATCTGAGAATGAATATGAAAAGGTGAGTGTACTATCGTCAGCAAAACAGTTTAATGGATTACAAGTTTTAGACAAGGGATCATTGAAGAAAATAAGGAAGAGATTCGGAGACCGTTGGGGCCCTGGGCCACACCAGCAATTGGCATTCATTTTATGGATATCAGGCTTAAATCCGTCCAATACAACTTAGTATTAAGGCCCGCGTGAGATTTCAAAAATAAATGAAAAAGAGTTATTCCCCAGAACTATAGTAAATTTATTAAATGCTTAGAAAGACGATGATGCCAATGACATTTTTTACTGAAAAATCTATAATTATTTTAAAAAAATTATTTATTAAAATTTTGGTCCGTTTACTTTTTTCCTACACTTTCTCACATAAAATTGCACACTTAAACAGTTTATAAGATATTTCGATAAGCTGAAATACATACAAAATTGGTTCATTAATTGTATGCATCCAAAAAATATTATTTTTGACTACCATGTGAGCAATTAAATAGCCACAAACTTTTTTTCACAAATCGTAAATTTTTATCTGGTTTTAAAGTTTTTCTTTAATTCCTTTCTCTGGTTGATTCCTTTTTCAAAGAAAATCTTACTTCAGTCTAAGATTTAGTAAAAACAACCTACATATGAAGAAATTTTCTTAAAAATCACTATTTTTATAGCCTTGGAAATTCCTTTTAAGAAGAAAAAAAAAATTATAGCGATATCAAAATAACAGCGTTCAAAAGTTCTGATTTTTGCAACTAAAAAGTCATTTTGAACCACAGTGCGGTGTAAAAAACAGAACTTTTTTCTTCCTCGTTTTCCTTTATTTTCATACTAAAAATTCTAGAAAAATTGATGGTTTTTGAACATTTTACAAAAAAATAAAAATAAAAATTTTCCCCACAAAATCAAAAGCCCTGGATTTAGAAAATACTTAAAATGGGTTCGGGTAATTATTTTGTATGTAATTCTGTTTTCTAACTCTGTATCTCAATATTCTGTATTACAAAATTCTGTAGGTATTCCAAAATTTTGAAATCCCAATAATCTGTAAATCTAAAATTTAGTATTTTAAATTTTTGTATGTATTCCAAAAATGTTTCTTTATAATTTACAGAATTTTGAAATCCAGGGTTTTGGAGTCTTAGTCCTCTTTGGACAAAATTTGCATAGTTCTGAAAATTGGTACACATCTTTGATTTATCATTCAAAATGATTTATAAAAAGTCCCTATAAATCCAAAATCAGCTAAAATCCGAATAATTTAAAAATGTCTTTTGTAAACAACCGCGAAAACCTTAAAAGTTATATAAGTTAAAAAAGTTAATAATATATATTTGGATCCTAATTTTGTGGGCTTCGTTTAACATTTTTTTTAACTTTTTTTTTTAATTTAGTAGGTCTAAGCAACAGTTTATTGAAATATAAAAATAATCTTGAGGTATATTTTACGTTTGACTTGCTTTTTCAGATATAGCTTTCTTTTTAAAATTTTAAAATTAGATTTTATATTCAGAATTTAATTGATTTGAAACGTATTTTTCAAGACTTTCAAATATATTAAAAGATAAAAAATAATTACAAATATCTATAGATAGATAAAAATCATAGTTTATTTCAAATAATTTTTTTAGGATTATCTAAATGTAAGTAGTTGATATATTTAACAAATACGTATTAATTTTTAAAATCTTATAGAGACCTGAAGAAGCACGTAACCACGTGCGAAACGTCGTCTATTTAACAAAAAAAGTTAAACAAAGAAGACCTTAAGCCCACAAAACTAGGATACAAAAATATATTATAAATATAAAAAGTCACGAAAAATTAAAAAAGTTAATCAAGGTTAAATATCGAAAATATTTGTTTTTCGTATATAACTTTGAAACGGTAGATGCTACCAAAGTAAATTAATGTAATGTAAAGAAATGTGATTCTCTATACAAAAAATGTTATAACATTTATTTTCTTATATGGTTTAGAACATATTGCGATTTAAAAAAAATGCCAAAATGTCGAAAATAACGGTTTTTCGCATAATGTTAAACAGTAAGTGCTATCGAATAAAGAGTTTTAATGTTAAAAGATTTTGTGCTTCTTAACAAAAAAGCATTCACTTTTTTGTCACTTTTGTATTTGTAAAATATTAACTGTCTGTACCTACTTAAATTATAGGTATATGTAAATAAGTAAATAAACTTCTGCCTGTTCAAATAAAATCTTTAAACAAATGGATAAAATGTACATTTTTTCACTATCTTCATTTTTCTGTCATTTTCTCAATTATATTACTTCATTGGTTTTTAAAATCTTTCCTTACCTAAGCCGAACTAATATTCAATTGAAACCATTATTAAAATGCAATGTATTACTATTTAAAATCCAACGAAGCTTGTAGGAGACAGTTTTAAAGCATCGCCATAATCTTATGTCAAAAAAAATTCCCTTGGTCTCCGGAAATTGCTTCAAGATCACACATCCAAATTAACCAGAATTGCTATGCGTTCAAATCCAAAACAAAAACTTGATTCTGTGAGTTTTACTGATCAAATAAATATGACAGTTTATGACCATCTCGGTGGAACATATGCGTCTCACCACACAAAGCTAAATGTAACTTTTTTTTTTGTTTTCATGGTGCACATCATGTAACAGTAATGGATTTTATGTTTCAAAAGTTGTCAAGTGGCGATCGTTGATGCGGTGTTCGGTTCGTGTGTGGTAGAAATGTTGGGGGTAATTTAACGTAATCACATGGTGACTTTAAGTCGGGAAACATTGCATTGGGTAAATTGGAATATTATGTTTTGTTTTGTTTTTTATGTTTCTTAATAACGTATTTATTGATATTGATTTCGACAAGATAAAATTAAATGTTGTGTGGACAGATTTTGTAGGTGTGAGGGTTTCGAGGAATAAAAAAAAAAACATGTTGGGGTTTTTTATATCAATGATGGAAAGAGGGTCATAACTATAAGATAAATAAATGGTCATTATACAACCTACGAATATAATAAAAATTCGGTAATATTTATAATAACAACGGTCTAAAATATAAATACCTTAGTTTTTTAAAAAGCAACGTGGATTGCATGGCAGTAGTAAGGAGAAATAGGGGGATAGGAAGGAATTATTTTTATGGTTATTGTCGACAGTAGCCCATGGGTAGTAGACCTTGGCGTAATGGCTAGTTCGTCTTACACTTTAAAACTGCTTTTTCACGGGTACTTTAATTGAGAAATGCTACTATATAGGATATCGTTTGTCATGAAAATGTACACCTCACTTTAGCCTTTTGAATCCGACAGAAAACTGTTAGTCTCCTAAATTCCTGCTATACAGAAGACAACAATAATTTGAGTTTTAGAGGCTTCATTCAAATATATCATCAAATGATCTTATTGGAACACTCTGTATATGCACTTCGGATATCGAGGAAATTATACAGTCTATCCTCTGAAGAAGTTTGAATTTTCTCATCACCTAATGCCTAGTCATCAGGTCGAGAAAACATTCAACAGTATGTACATTGTATATGGAAATAGAGGCTGTTGTTTTTAGACGTGTGGTTTTCAATCTGGCAATACTTTTTTCGGAGTTGGTCTATTTGACAGCTGTCATTTGATTTATACTCAGTTTGGTTTGCCATTTCATAATGAATAGACTTACTCCTGAATAACGTTTGCAAATCGTGCAAATTTATTACCAAAATAATGGTTCTGTTCGCGCGACGCATCGCGCGCTGCGTCCAATATTCGGTCGACCTAATCGCCCAAGAGAGCAATTCGAGCAACCATGGATCGATTTCGCACCACGTTTACTCTAGTGGATAATTCGAATCCTCAGAGACGCCGCGCCGTACAGTGCGCACCGAAGACGCTATTGCTGCTGTGGAGCATCCATCCGCCATAGCGCGAGTTACAAAAGTTCACAATGATCTTGGCAGACTTTAGGCGTTTTTCTTTTTTAGCCCTGAGCGGGGCACAGAGCGGGCTCTGAGCGAATAGAGCTCACTCCGAAGAGAGCGTGACCTGAGCGCACCGATCTATTTAAGAAACTCAATTGAGCACTGAACTCTCATATGCTTAATAATCTGTCAAATTACATGAAAATTGTATGAAGTTAGCCGCGCTTAGCTTTGTGCTCGATGTGCTCGGTCATTTTTTTCCGAGCTCTTCGAGCGAGCCCCGGTCGAGCTCTGAGCAAAAAAGAAATGAAAGTTGAGAGCTTGGAGCGCTCCGAGTTAAAAAGTAACATAGTTTTCTTTTTGACAGCTCAGTGCCATGCTCGGGGCTAAAAAAGAAAAAACGCCTATTGCATATTAACTCAGAGAATAATAAAAAACATGACCGTATTGTTTTTTGGTCCGTCAATGACTGACTCTTTATATTTACAGCTTAAAAATAATTCTTATAAATAAACCAAGTTATATAGCAATTCTTAGGTGAACGATTTGTTCGAGCCAGCCGCGACGGCAACTTGCCCAAATCATTTTTAAAACATAATGGCAAACCCTTATCTTTATAATAAAACTAAATTCTTGGCCATAACATTAAATTATATGCGTTTTATTTCTTCTTGAGAACTGGGGCTAAACCGGCAGATACCATAACGTATATATCATTTCAACATTCAACGATGAAGGAGTATCCTTCTGTTCATTAACCTAGGGTCGAACCTCTATAATGTGGCTAAACACCACTCACCAGCCTTACTCAATCAATATTCCGGCTCTGGAAAAAACGCCCTTATAAGGATGAAAAAGTCAAAGCCTGCTTTTGCTTTAAAACTTAAAATATAAATTTTCTTCTTATAAATTCGTATTCGACATATTTTGCAAGCAAACCTTATCCGTTGCAAAACAATTATTCCATGCATTCAATATTAATAATTACAATGAAATCATTAACATAACTTCCTTTTTACAAGCTTCAACTGAAGACTCTTCATCTTTTTCTTATTCAAAGATATTTCCAATGCAACTATAGTGCAACATCTTTAAATCTGCAAAAATCTGTTTTCTCTTCTTCATCATGTTTTTGATCGTAAATTCATCGAACCAAGAGGATCATCATCGTATAGTTCGTTTCGTGGTGTAGAGATGCAACACAGGAAATTATTCAATTTAATAATTTTACACAACTCATCCTCCCTAGAGGTATAGTTTGCTGCATGATCATATAGTCTATCTGCAAGGCATATAATATAATCCGCCGCCGCCAGGTGAAAGTGAAAATCTTGACCCCTGATTCATAGTCTTGTTGAACTTTACAGAGACTTAAAACATTTTCTTGGAAGTTATTGGAAATATGAATGATTGTTCGTTATTTTTTTCTTTTTTGTATTTTTTCCTTTAGTCTACTATTCAAATGAAAGTAAAGGTGCTTTGCATAAATTGAATTCTTTGTAATGGAATGCTCAAGCTTATAGTCTATCACTTTATAATGTAGCAGATATATGTAAAACTATTTGAGCAAAATTGCTTCATAATTCGCTGGAATTTATTCACTAAATCAAACAGTGAAATAGTTAAAAGGTGGAAAAGGAAATGTTGGCTTTGTTGTAGGGTTAAATGTGGGTCTATTTATAGGTAAATTTATTAATTACGCTTCGCAGAGACACCTGAAAGTTTGATAATTAAAAAAAATTTCAAAAATTGAACATCTTTGGACCTGTTTTTAAAAAATAGTTCTACATACCTATATATAAAATTTTGAAAAAATAAAAAAAAAAATGGTACGCAATTTTTCAGCTTTTATTAATGCGGAGTTTAAAAATTAATTAAAAAAAATATCATCTACCCATTTTCGAAATATGGAATTTTCAAAAAATAATAATCAATAATTTATTCTTCAGTTCAACTGATAATGAGATAGTCGAAAATCAAAAAAATAATATGGTATAGATCGCACAGATATAAGTTGACACAAGGATTTTAATCAAAATCGTAGGAGCCGTTTTTGAGAAAAATGAGATTTTTAATACTGGTTTTTAAACATTTGTATGGGATGGGAGGTACCGTTATTTTGGTTTCGGTGCCAAGTTTAATAAAAATTGACTTTGACTGAAAATTTTGATATTTGATACACAAAACTTTTATAACTTTTTTCAAAAATTCACCATAGAAGAATTGATCAATATCAGTTGAACTGTTTATGAGAAAATCGAAAATAAAAAAATGGTTAATTTTTAACCATTTTTCGGAAATTTTTTTTATAAAATGGTTGCCTTTTTGTAAAAAAAATTACTGAATTTATTTTAAAGTTGTGGGCACGTTTTTGAAAAAAATAAGATTTTCATTTTTTGTTAATAAAGTTTGTAGGCATGTACCGTTATTTTTGGTGTTAAAAAAAATGAAAAAAACGTGCGGGGGAATGCCTAAAAACCGCCTACTTCGAAGAAAATCGACCGACCCGTTTTGGCTGCAGCCGAAAGGATATACAGACAGACAAGCAGAATTGCTAGAGCCACTTTTTTCGACTTCACTATCATCGTATAATGTCAACTTTTATCAAAATCCCGAGTTCGATTTTTTAACGTATCCATAGCTTGCTATATAGTGCCTATATATCGAAAGTAAAGAAAGGATTTAAAGATAGAAGGAATTTAATGGATAAGAAAAATAGGCGTGTTAATAAGTGGATTTCCAAAAAAACTACACATCGCACTCTTAGAATGGAAGTGGCCAAACTCAAAATTTCTGTAACTTCTGATTTTTCAATAAACTGACCTTTAAAAGCGAAATGAACTCCAGGTTGTAAAAAAGATTCTGAATTTTTTAGTTAGGTCACTTTCATTCTAAGGGTGCGACATGTCATGTTTTAAGCTTAAGAGAGATTTAATTTATATTTTCAGCTTCCTAAGGACGTTATATATAAGTATAAAATATTAAAAGTGGGGGTGTTAATGGGTGGGACAAATAACACAAGTCATGCTTTTGGTTTAAGAGAGTTTAACTTACAAAATTTTAAAGTTCTAATAGTACGTTCAATAAGGAGTAAATTAAAAATTGCTTAAAGTGGGCGTGGCAGTGGTTGAATTTTACTCAAAACACTTTCTAAACCAGGTAGTTATCATTAAGAAGATGGGTTATACCGTGATTTCAGAACACACCAAATGCCGAATATAGCGGTTTTTCGACTAAGACTTTTGGTAAAGAGTTTTTTATTTTGTGGGGTTGAAGTGTTCAAATTTTTTTTGCAGGAATTATCAGGTGAACCACTGACCACTGACCACTCTTTGGTTATTTAGTGGTAAAACAAAACAAGAATCTACATTACTTGTTGATGACATAAATTTCTGATTGACAATAAATGCAATGTTAGCCTTATAACACTAAGTCTTGTGTTTCAAGATTTTAGGACAAAATCAAAGAACCTTTTTTCCAGTACCTGTACATAAGAATCTAGCTTAACATCTTTGCCCTACAAAAGAACTTTTAGAACCAGTTTATTTTTAACTATGTCATTATATGATGGACATTTGTATAATGAATGTATACAAAATACAAGCTATCTTGACCTTTTTATGTCCAACCTAACAACATGACTCGTGCTCCTAATTATAGCCTCGATTATACAAGAATTAAGCAATAAAACCACTCTCGTCTCTGCTGACAGCATAATTTAAATAAAACATGAACACATTTTCAAGGTGTGCATTCCCAAACCCATGTGTGTCTCACTCAATTGTATCTCAATAAAGAATATAAACATATTTTTCGGATATAAATCTTATAAATGCCGGTGTTATTTGTCACAAAATACAGCAATTGCTTTTGTACTTTATGACTTGCACTATGACAAGCATAGCATAGGCCGCGAGACCCCAAAGGTGTGGTCGCCGAACAAACTAAGAATTGTATAGTAAAAAAAAAAGGAGACACTGCCCATTTTGGGGAGTGAATAAGAGTTCATTTCGTGCCTCAGATATTACTTTCTGTGTGATATTCATTAATATGCAACAACTAATCTAGATTGATTAATAAATGATGTATGTGCATTGCATTACCTCAACGCACAACATATACAAAAATAACCTGTGAGGCTATACCTAGGAATAAAGTATAAGATGTGATGTAATTTCATATAGATTGAATATTTTATTTAATATTTTATTACTCAGCAACACACCACCAAATAGGTAGAGCTCTGATCTTAAAGGTTGATAAACCCTATGAGTGTATATCGTATCTCATTTTCAACTGCAAACTCTAAACTTAATGAGTGCACTAATAAATTCAGTTAATTACACGCCAAAGCTCTCAATCTTAAAAGTTAAGGAACCGAAAAAATCAGAAAAAATCGTGCAAGTTCCCACATCCCACGAACGAAGTAGCGCACAAATCCAAATCCAAATCCCAAATGCATTTCAATTAAAACATAAAATTAAACCGATTTCGATCTATATTATCGGAATGGAGAGCGTATGATTTGTCATCAGAGAGACCTCTAGACCATTCTAAGTGGCAGCTATAAGGCAGACTTTTGTTGGTCGGTGGTTCGGTCGGCTGCTGCAAGTGTATTAACCTTAATTTATTGGGAAATGTGAAGTGAATGGATTGGTGGTCTATCATAGTGTGTGATTGGCGCAGTAAATTACATTTATACGCCTATATCTGGAACACATTCACTATACATAAATGTATACTCGTATGATATGGATTGAGTCTTAATGGGATTTGATTTGTGTGTGTCTCTTGAGGAATTGTTGAAATCGATAGACAATTTCATAACACACATCGCATCAAGGGCATAAATAAAAATTTAATGAGCATGACCTAAAGTATAGAAGTAGTATCGAAAGCAAATTAAAAAAAATTAGCGTTTATAATAAATAATGAGCCTTTGATATGTCGGACATTATTCTCCTCACCTTGATTTTTACTTAAAGGTAGCTTTTAGGAGGATTGCTTAGCAATAAACAGAAAGAGGGAATTAAAATTCCAATTGTAAAGAACCTATTTCTTATTTAAGTATAAGTTCTTACTGAATATCAAAAACCTTTTCATAAATTAGTCTTCATAATTTAGTTTTGTTCTCTTCGATACATTTTTTTAAATCAAAATTAAATATTTGTTAAATAATTCTAAAAAATATAAAAATTCTTTATCTCGTGGTATGAAGGTTTGAACAAAACAAAAATTTCCTGTTGCTAATACACCTTGAGTATCCACTTGAACGCTAGTTGAAGAAGAAGTTGTTGAAAGAAGGAAAACTACAAAATATTGTCGAGAAGGCAGATTAAATTAACAAGTCCTTGGTTTCGAAGTTTGGCTTGCAAAATGAGTTCGACACGTTCATATGGTCAAGTTGGATGAAACAGGGAACACGTGTTTCACCCTACAAGTTATAAGTACGGTAAATACAAAAAAAATGTACGCCTATTTATGTGGAAATTGCCTCAACTTTAAATTTTTGATGACAATTTTTCTATAATTTTTTTTTTTTTTTTAATATTTGCAAATAAAAAAGAATTTTAATAATATTTTATCGGTATTCAGGGAGAAACTCACTCAGTTTACAAAGTGTGACCAATATCCATTCCAAGTTGCAGCATTGAACTTTTTTCTTTTTTCTTTCTTTGATATTTTTTCATTTATTCTTACTGGAATACAATAAAAGACTAAATTCAGAACGCAAGCCATTTTAAAACATTATAGAGTGATATACACCGACTGCAAAGACCTTTGATATAGTCGACCACAATATTTTGATAAGCAAAGTGGACAAAAATAATTTGCTTATCAAAATAATATGGTTGACTCTATCAAAGACCTTTGCGGTCGGTGTTTATCATATTCATATTAATTAAATAAAATTCCAAAGTTGGTTATTGTAAAGCTACATAGCAGCAACCACTTGTTTCTTTTTTGTTGGTATATTGTTGACAATTGATAATTTCAAATTTGTAAATTGAGATAGTGAATAATGCTTTTTTCCACTCGAATAGAAATTCTTTTTACAGAAAAAGAGGCCGAGAGCACAGCAGTACACTTTTTAAGAAGAATAGGAGGAATTCTGAGAGCCCTAGACTGTTTATCACAGTTATAAGGCTCAGCAGTGCATGTTCAGAACTTCAGAAAAAGGTACTGTTACAGAACCGCCCATTTTAAAACGGACAATTAGTATTAACAAAAGTACCTGATGCTTATTATGATAAAGAATTTGACAAATGAATTGCAGATTGTTTTTGTTTTGTTTTGTGTTTTTTTTTAAATTAAAAAAAAATTAACACCAGTTGATATACTTATAACTATAAGTGATACTTACAAAATTATTTTTTAGTAAAAGTTTTAATAAAGATTTAAATATATTCGGGTTTCTTTCAGTCTTGATGTTTATAGGCAGATTCTTAAATAATTGCACTCTTTTGTGTAGCAAGTTGTTCTGGGAAAGCAGCTCTTCTATAAAGCGGCAATCTTAAATCTCCAGCATTCCTTAAATTATAAAAAGATTTTGTTATAAAACTAATATTTCGTTTAAGAATCATAGGATACATATTTATTTTTAGTTTTAAATATCATCACTAAAGCATTAAATTGTAACCGCTGTTCAAAATTTAACCATCCAATATTTGAAATGCTAGTATAGGGTAAACTAGCCAATAGTGAATCACTTTTTACTTCCTACGCTGTAGATGTCACATTTTTAATTATAGACTAAGAGCCCACTGACTTTTTATATGCAAATATAAAAGTCTTATACATATCGTGGATGGGGGCTTTGTCGGTTAATTTCATTATTTCAGGGTATCATGAAAGATAAGCGACTCCATGGAAAAAGTCTTGGATTACCATATTATGTTATCAGAGGGGAAGCTTCTTTCAAAGAGAACTTATTTCTAAATGTTATCACATTTTATTTAGTGGTCGGTTTCATACTCATCTTTGGTTCGTCTTGGATGTAGAAGACCCCAGCCCTGAAGTCTTGGACCCCCATTTTCTTGTCTAGGGCGCTCAGATCTTTTATTAAATATTATATTTTAGTTGCCATACTTTTTATCTGGGCTATAAAAAAAAGCATTTTCAATGCACCATTACCGACAAAGGCCCCAACCACGGACTACAAGACTTTCATTTATTCATTCATTTATTCATTTATTTATTAATCTACAAGCAGTTTTACAGCTAACAGATATAAGGCACTCCAATAAAATTTTAAAATTTAATTACATATGTACAAAATTTCTGATTTAAATTTTTCTCGAGAAAGATATAAAAAATCAACACTTAATGACACTTCATTGAAATAAACGATGGATCTGGATAAAGGCTCATTACAGCCATATTTAGTATTATGTGCTCTTTGAAATAAAAAAATCCTAGCTCTCAGTGTTCTAGCTGGAACGTAAATTGGGACCAGTGCAAGAAGTGATGGACACTTTATGTTATAGCAGAGTAAATCTCTAATGAGCATTACACAATGAACTTTTCGACGAGATTCAAGAGATTTTATACCAAGCAGTTGGCATCTAGCTTTATAATGTGGACTAAAACTCCAACGCATTTGTCGGAAAATATATTTAGTGAACCGTCTTTGAACCTTTTCAATTCGGTCAGAATGAATTTTATATGCGGGGCTCCAAATAACATCTGCATATTCAAGAATTGATCTAACAATAGATATGTATAATGTTAATAGAACGTAAGGGTCTCTAAAATCTTTACCATTTCGCTTGATGAATCCAATCAGCGAATTCGCTTTAGGTATCAAATAGTCAAAATGGTATTTAAAAGAAAGGGCAGAATCAAGTATGACACCTAGATCGTTAATCCTTGAGACTCGATTAACAGTATTAGATTCAATTTTGTAGTCATACAACAAACAACTAGTTTTTCTTGAGAAAGAGATCGCATTACACTTTTTAATATTAAGTTTAAGACCATTAACATGACACCAATAAGACAAGCCATTTAGATCGGATTGAATCATCTGACAATCTTCTAGACATTTTACTTTTAAAAACAGTTTGAGATCATCTGCATAGATCAGACAATTGCAGTAATTAATCACTGAAAGGATATCATCAATAAAAATAATGAAAAGAAGTGGACCAAGATGGCTTCCTTGGGGAACACCTGACGTGCATAAGATGTCTTTAGAGCATATATTATTTATCTGCACTTGTTGACTTCTACCAGTGAGGTATGAAGATAACCAACGAAGCATTTCTGAATGGAATCCAAATAATTCAAGCTTCTTTATAAGTGTTTGGTGATTCACTGAGTCAAATGCCTTACTAAAATCTGTATATACTGCATCGACTTGTGATTTTACTTCCATGGAGTTAATAACGTATGTTGTGAAAAAAGCTAAATTTGTTACCGTAGACCTACCAGAGACAAAGCCATGCTGTTCTGCTGCTAAAAACTCACTCGTGAGGAAATCTAGTCTCTTTTTCACTAAGCTTTCAAATAACTTGGGAATTGTAGAGAGTTTACAAATACCTCTATAATTTTCTATGTTATTTTTAGCACCCGATTTATGAATTGGCACTAGATACGAGAGTTTCCACTCATTTAAGAAGTTACCTTCTGAAAGCGATTTATTAAAGATAGTAAGTAAAGGACAATAAATCGACTTACAACAATTCTTAAGGATTAAGGCAGGTATTCCATCTGGACCAGGATTAGCATTTTTTATATTTGCATATAAAAAGTTATGATCTAAGTATACAAAAATACCAGTGAATCTTTGCTATCATTGACACCAAAATTAGATATTAGCGCAAAATTTTAAACGATTTAGTACGATGTTAAAGCATTTTTAGTATGAAAAAAAGACGTTAAGATCATACTAATTCGTTTGAAATTTTGCGCCTTTGATTTTTCCATAGATTTTTCAATGTTTTAGTTTTTAATTAGGTATATCACAAAATTTTAAAGCTTTAATGTTGAGATAGTAAAAAAAAAAAAAAAATAAATTTAACCTTTCCATGTGATTTACTGTGTACCATTAATAAGTGCATGGCACACAATACAATACACATACATATATTATTTTTCCCTTAAACTAAAAACCAAAAGCTCTTTTAGCATTAATATACACAATAAATAAAAAACTTAGCAATTCAGCTTGTAAAAAATGACAAAAAGTTTATTTTTTCTTACATTTAAGGAACTATCATATAGAGGGTGTCCCAAAATCACCACCTCAGAAGAAAACCATGAGTTCCTTAGGTCATTTCAAGTCGAAAAACTTAAGAGGTAATTTTCTCGTTTTCGCTTCGTTTTCAACTTATAACGGTTTTTATGATTATTATTCTTTTTTCCTTTGAATGGAAACACATTTTTTAAGCATTTTTAGGTTGTTTTTTTTGACTTCGATATGATTGTTTTCACAAAAATAAGTTATTAAGCATAATATTTTAATTGTAAAAGCCCAATATGTGTTCTTAAAAATACTTAACACTATTTTACATAAAAAAACATTTAAAGTTATTAACGGAGATTTCAAACAAATAAGTTAAGGGAAAAAAAAACATTTAACTCAAATGAAGAAACAGCACAAGCTCAAAAGACAACAATATACAAAAAAAGAAATACGTACCATATGCAGAAAACACAAAAACACGGGACGAACCGACTACAGGATCGCGGCATCGCGCTGATCGACAATGGTTTGTTGAAAGGCGGCAGGAAAAATGTGTTCTTTTTTCTTTTTCAAGTGCATTTTAAAATAAAAAAAGAGACAGTAGCCGCGTTTTATTATCTACGGATCTGGATCGGGATCATCCCATTAAAATAAAACGATCCAGATCCTAATGACAACAGTGTTGTATGCTCTCTTTTTTTTGTATGCTTGTTTATTTTTATAGATTCTGTCTTTTTTCTTTACAATACTGTTTGTACTCCTTACCGATTGAAGAGCCATCTACCCGCCAGAGTAGAAGTTTATTTTCGGATCTTTAAAATAGATCTAGATACAGAGCAGGATCCAAAGTTGTTGTTGTATTATACGTATTAAAAGAAGATCCCGATGCAGATCCGTAGATAATAAAATGCGGCTAGTGGAAGTGCACGTGATTCACTAGTGTACCCTAAATCCCGATCCACTGTTGACCATTTCACCATATTGGAATTTTTAGTCACACTTAAGCACAGTTCTCATCGCCCTAATATTTTAGTTTTCTTATATTTTCTAAATTTAACATGTATATGATCGATGAGCAATAACCAAAATTAGGTAAAATCAATGTGTTATAAATATATAAACGCACGACTACGGGATATAGTATTCTTTTGAAAAACCATATCTTTTTTTAGATCTTACCCCAAAGTTTAGTAACAACTTCATTGAATTTAAGTTGATTGTCAATACGACATACGTACTCCTAGATACTTGATTTCACGCACGCATTCGACTATTTCATCATATTTATTCTTATGTTAACATTTTGTTGTATATACTATATTCATGCACATGATTTAAGTTTTATTAACGTTCAGTTTGAGTTTAATTTTACAGAGCCAGGCATTAACTTCTTCCAGTCCAGTTCTTTTTGAATTAAACATCTACAAGCGTTTATATCATCACCGTCAACGTAAATAAGAGTATCATCTGCAAAAATTTGTATCTGAACATCTGAGATCACTTTAACAATATCATTTATGTATAAAAGGAAAAGGATCACACCCAATTTTGACCCATTAGGAACACCAAGATCCACTTTTTTAGAATCCGGAAATGTTTCATTAATTTTAACTTCTTGGTATATTTCAAACAAGTAACTAACAAAACAGCAAAAAACAGTTTTTTGTCAATATCGATTTCTTTCTTCCACTCATTAATTAGCCAAGAAATAGAAGATTGAAAAGCAACAGGAGACCATAGCTGACCCCCGCATCATCAAGAGACATATTAATGCTTAAGAAAAATTAAATATAATCCTAAAAAGTGTAAATTATTTATTCATCTTATTTTATTTATTCTTCGTTTTTTCGTTACATACTATCCAAATTATTTTCAAAAACTTGAAATAAATAGAAATACATTTTCAAAAATTATCAATCTCCGTCTTTATGTTTCGGAAACTCCAATTTCAAAACAAACTATATTGATGTTAAAGATGTCGGTGGGTAAACGAACAACACCTCTTTTTTATAATAACCAAAAAAGGAAAAATCCTTTTTAGAATAATTTAAAACCAGGTGTGTCCTTCAAAAATAATCTCGTATAAATCATAAGTGTTCATAGGGACAAGGCATATGTCGGTTGATCCCAACTGAGTTAACAAAATATTCAATGATGTCTAAGTCGTTCATATATACAGCCACCTCCTCAACTCTATATGTATATATATTATATGCAATTTAATTAGATGTACACAGTGCACTCCAGCAGCGATGCTGATTGTGTTGATAGAGTATATAACTTTGTATCTCAAGTTAAACATGCAATTTTTATAGCTTCTCTCTCTCAGGTGCACCTCACACAACAAATATATCTCATCCGCATTTTTAGCTAATTGCTTTCGCGTATACATACAAGTAAATTTCTGACCATTAAAGGGAAAGGTGGATTCTGTTGAAATGCATTTGAAACATACTGTGTCGGAACGTGTGACGTGGAGAAATGATACGTGCAGTGTGGAAGTAACACAAATTAATTTTAACTATAAGATACAACATTTTCGTGCATATATAACTAAGGCACAAGTTTTGAAACATGCTGCGTGAAAAATTAGATAATTTTTGTTGAATTCAAACCAAATTTGTCAATTCATAGCAGGGGTTATCTATTTGTACTGAAGGTTCAAGTTTAGACGTAGAAGAACACCAAGCAGTGAAAAGATATTTTTGTACCTATATCTGAATGACTTAGGGCCAATTTCACAGTGCATCATTTACCAGAATAAGTAGCACTTGTAGTAAGTCGCCTGTCGCATATTTGTGACAAGACTCAGTTGTTGTCATATGATTATATCACTAATTCATACATTAACAACAACTTTTGATGTATATGTTATATGAGGCCCTGAGGTTATATTCTAAGCTGAACTACTTTGAAAGGAATCACAGTGTTTCTCCAACTTAAAATAGATATAATTAACCATTCCATATGATGTTTCAAACTCAATGCCACAGGCCATGAATCATCGCAATTGCTTCATCGAAAATGACTTTATTTATCACGACCTGTCAGAAACATTTGAAAACACATTTACCCCTCATTCACGACAAAATTTATACAACAAGAAGCAACTTTGACATAAGTCGTGCACCACACTATCAGCATCATATATAATACACTTTTATATACTTCGATGATGATGACTCTCAAAACCTCAAAACCCCATCATCGCATCGTGCAATGAAGAATGTATGTTCTAACATCAATTACTGTGTGCATCAGGGGCAACAACAAAACATACAATTTACAGACAACAAAACAAAAACAACAAATGTTAAGATTAATGAAGATGCCCCACGTGCAAAGAGAATCGACCGCAGCACAAAAATCCAAAGACGTTGGAAAGCAATGTCCATGTCAGAGACTATAAGAATATTGCATGGACGACAGCACTTCAATTTTTACACCCTCCCACGATTACGGGTTCCGTTTTTCCATAAAAAAAAAAAAAAAAAAGCCAGCAGCTGCGCCCCACCATCACCATCACCATCATCATCATCATTGTATCGCATCGGTGGCGAACAATCAATGTTCTCTAAAAGCCTTAACAGAACAAATATTTTGAGTTGCATGCAACTTCCTTACCAACAACGAAACGGAGCAGCAAACGATACCGGTTATCTCGCAATTTGGCTTACTAACATGGTGGTAATGCGCATAACTGTACAAGGTACATAATAACTTTTCTATGGATTCTCGCGTGATCACCGGATTGTCTTTTCTTTCTCCTCCAACAAAAGATCGAAGAAGGTTTTTCTTCACTATATATACGTACACGTTACCGTTTAATAAATGAATCTCCCTCTCTTTTCATGCCAGACCACACCACACCACACAGTGTTGGATATGCAAATTTAGATAAATCTGAAGTCGTCCGCCTTTTGGGTGGAAATTCATAAAAATTCTTAGCGGAGCTCTGTCGCACTGATAGGTTTGGCATGCCCAAAGGTGAATCTCTGAGTACGTAACCTACCTTACCTAGATAGGTAGGTATAGGTTTTTTGATGAGAATAACAGCAGTTTTATCTTCATATACAGCTTGCCATTGCCACCCAAAACCATTTCACTTGACTTTGGAGCTTTTTAGATTTTTAATGAATTTGGTCGCGTCTTGGGAAGTCACCTCTACTGGTGAGCCAAGCCACATCGACATGAATTCTTTTGTATATGTTCTGACATTTACCATTCACCGAATCGAAGCTATCTTAAGTGAAGTATCTTCTGAGATGAGCAATTTAGTTCGCCAAAACTCAGACTCTCATCTCATGTTATATTGTTTGTTTTTTTTTTTTATTATTATTTTTGGTGATGTGAGGGAACAAACACTTTCGTGCGATTCCAAGAATCATCAATTACGTATGTTGTATGTATGTTGCAATGCAATATAATACATATAGTGAGACTGAGTAATGTGTAATGGCTCACGACTGCAGCTATACGAGTTATTCGATTTTATTTGATCAATTGTGAGAGAGTTGTATAATGTATTGTATGCATCACTATATACGACTCCTTCATTGAAGTTGGTGCTTTGTTTACGACAAAGTGTGCACATTAGGTAGGTATAAGTTGCCGCTGCCATTTTTATATAGGAGAAGGAGACTTTGAGTGTGATTGTTGCAGAGATTTAGATAATGAATGGATGCTTTACAATGATGCCACATGCTGTGAAATCACTCAGGCAGTAGCAATCGAAAGAATGATGGTTGAATTTGAAGTGATGCACATTCAATTAGGTTTAATTTTGAAGTCTGGTTATTATACCGCATACACCTATGTATATGTATAAGTAAAGTGTTACTCTAGATACTTTGTAGCATGATCTTCTATAAAATGTATAATAGTTGCCTTATAACCTTTGCAGTTAGATGTATGTACTTATTTTAATGCATTATTATTTGCAGCATATACAAAAACACAGTCTCTCAATTTTGTGTGTCCCTCTGCATCTAGGTACCTTTAGGTTTTTGGTAACTATTCATTAAATTTTCCCTAATTCCTGTAGTTGAAAAAACGGAAAATTCTTATAACCACTTATACATATAAAATAAAATAATATCTCCAGAGCATTAAAAAAGTAGCCAAGCCTAAAATGAAAAATTGAAACTAAAATCTGTAATTAAATTAAAGAAACAAAATTTAGAAAAACTTGCCATTACGGTTTATTGTCTTACAGTGCGAGTCTGTGCTGGTTGACATAATCGTCGAAACGGACAATGACATAATCTCAACAATGACTTTTACAGCTTCTAACTAAATGACGCTAATCAACCAAAATCGGCTGATTAGGATTCCTTGAAAAAAAAATTTGATTTCCATGCACATTCGATGATTTACCAGTTGCAATAATCCTTGATTAAAGATGAACAAACTGGCCCTAAGACTTAAAGGAATACTACTAAAAAATAAAATCACATAAATTTATAACAAATTGGAATTTGAATTTAATTTGTCCTCAATACCATAATGCACACATAATTTAATTTGATCCATGAGAGAGCTTTCCTTATGGCGTGTGTTTAGCCTTAAAATTAAAATATTTACTGTTTGAGGTCAAAATCTGAGTGCGTGAAGTTAGCCCCCCTTTTTTGGAATTTGCTATTTTTGAAAGTTGTTCCAGGTTGTTCCCGATTTGTTCCGCATTGTTCCAAGTTTTTTTTGAAAAATATTCAAAAATGGGGTTTTAGAGCCAAAAAACCGTTTTTGACCTAGCCCCCCTTTTTTCGAAAATCAAATTTTTGAAATGTGTTCCAGATTGTTCTAGTTGTTCTGAACATTGTTCCAAGTTTTTGGACCCCTATTGTCAAAATTTCAAAAGTTATGGGCAAAATTCGAAAAAATTCTAGCCCCCCTTTTTTCGAAATTCTTGATTTTGAAATTTTTTTCGTGTTTTAAAAAGTGTTCCAAACATTGTTCCAAAAACTCAAAATTGTAGGACGTGTATTTTTAAAGATAAAACCTTCCGAACATTTTTTCAAAAATCCATAAAAACGGCTCTCTAATATTTTATTTTTTTTTAATGCATTGACTTTTTAAATCTAATGGTAAATGCATGTATTGAAAAAAAGTTCTGACCTTACATTCTTACTATCAGCTTAAAAACTAACTTTAAAAAAACATATCCGATTTTTTTAACTTTTCAAAAACACCCCTGCCCCCCCTTTTCCAAAAATCCAAAATCTAAAATTTGTTCCAAGTGCAGAATCCCTCAAATCCAATTGTTCCAAAGAATCATCAAAAAATATTGAAAACTGAAGATTTTAAGCCCAAAAAACACTTTAAATGAAAATATCTTATTATCCTTGCTCTGGCCCCCCTTTTTAGAAATCCAAAATTCAAAAATTTGTTCCAGGTTGTTCTAGGGCTCTTCTAAATTGTTCCAGACTTTCGTTTCTTAAAATTGATTTTTAGTATGAAAAATTTCAAAAAAATGCTCCCCTGCCCCCCCTTTTCCAAAAATCCAAAATCTAAAATTTGTTCCAAGTGCAGAATCCCTCAAATCCAATTGTTCCAAAGAATCATCAAAAAATATTGAAAACTGAAGATTTTAAGCCCAAAAAACACTTTAAATGAAAATATCTTATTATCCTTGCTCTGGCCCCCCTTTTTAGAAATCCAAAATTCAAAAATTTGTTCCAGGTTGTTCTAGGGCTCTTCTAAATTGTTCCAGACTTTCGTTTCTTAAAATTGATTTTTAGTATGAAAAATTTCAAAAAAATGCTCCCCTGCCCCCCCTTTTCCAAAAATCCAAAATCTAAAATTTGTTCCAAGTGCAGAATCCCTCAAATCCAATTGTTCCAAAGAATAATCAAAAAATATTGAAAACTGAAGATTTTAAGCCCAAAAAAACACTTTAAATGAAAATATCTTATTATCCTTGCTCTGGCCCCCCTTTTTAGAAATCCAAAATTCAAAAATTTGTTCCAGGTTGTTCTAGGGCTCTTCTAAATTGTTCCAGACTTTCGTTTCTTAAAATTAATTTTTAGTATGAAAAATTTCAAAAAAATGCTCCCCTGCCCCCCCTTTTCCAAGAATCCAAAATCTAAAATTTGTTCCAAGTGCAGAATCCCTCAAATCCAATTGTTCCAAAGAATCATCAAAAAATATTGAAAACTGAAGATTTTAAGCCCAAAAAACACTTTAAATGAAAATATCTTATTATCCTTGCTCTGGCCCCCCTTTTTAGAAATCCAAAATTCAAAAATTTGTTCCAGGTTGTTCTAGGGCTCTTCTAAATTGTTCCAGACTTTCGTTTCTTAAAATTGATTTTTAGTATGAAAAATTTCAAAAAAATGCTCCCCTGCCCCCCCTTTTCCAAAAATCCAAAATCTAAAATTTGTTCCAAGTGCAGAATCCCTCAAATCCAATTGTTCCAAAGAATCATCAAAAAATATTGAAAACTGAAGATTTTAAGCCCAAAAAACACTTTAAATGAAAATATCTTATTATCCTTGCTCTGGCCCCCCTTTTTAGAAATCCAAAATTCAAAAATTTGTTTCAGGTTGTTCTAGGGCTCTTCTAAATTGTTCCAGACTTTCGTTTCTTAAAATTGATTTTTAGTATGAAAAATTTCAAAAAAATGCTCCCCTGCCCCCCCTTTTCCAAAAATCCAAAATCTAAAATTTGTTCCAAGTGCAGAATCCCTCAAATCCAATTGTTCCAAAGAATCATCAAAAAATATTGAAAACTGAAGATTTTAAGCCCAAAAAAACACTTTAAATGAAAATATCTTATTATCCTTGCTCTGGCCCCCCTTTTTAGAAATCCAAAATTCAAAAATTTGTTCCAGGTTGTTCTAGGGCTCTTCTAAATTGTTCCAGACTTTCGTTTCTTAAAATTAATTTTTAGTATGAAAAATTTCATTAAAATGCATTCGTTTAAAATACATTTTATTTCAATAAAATGCATTTTAAACGAATACATTTTAATGAAATAAAATGCATTTTAAACGAATGCATTTTAATGAAATTTTTCATACTAAAAATTAATTTTAAGAAACGAAAGTCTGGAACAATTTAGAAGAGCCCTAGAACAACCTGGAACAAATTTTTGAATTTTGGATTTCTAAAAAGGGGGGCCAGAGCAAGGATAATAAGATATTTTCATTTAAAGTGTTTTTTGGGCTTAAAATCTTCAGTTTTCAATATTTTTTGATGATTCTTTGGAACAATTGGATTTGAGGGATTCTGCACTTGGAACAAATTAAAAAATATTAGAGAGCCGTTTTTATGGATTTTTGAAAAAATGTTCGGAAGGTTTTATCTTTAAAAATACACGTCCTACAATTTTGAGTTTTTGGAACAATGTTTGGAACACTTTTTAAAACACGAAAAAAAATTCAAAATCAAGAATTTCGAAAAAAGGGGGGCTAGAATTTTTTCGAATTTTGCCCATGACTTTTGAAATTTTGACAATAGGGGTCCAAAAACTTGGAACAATGTTCAGAACAACTAGAACAATCTGGAACAACTTTCAAAAATTTGATTTCGAAAAAAGGGGGGCTAGGTCAAAAACGGTTTTTTGGCTCTAAAACCCCCATTTTTGAATATTTTTCAAAAAAAACTTGGAACAATGCGGAACAAATCAGGAACAACCTGGAACAACTTTCAAAAATAGCAAATTCCAAAAAAGGGGGGCTGACTTCACGCACTCTCAAAATCTGTGTATGTAGTTTAGGGTGATGCATCTGGGATTGACTTCAAATTACGTCTAGTTAAACCAAAAATGCATTTCAAAGATCGTTTCTTGCTTAAACTGTTTAAACAATATTAAAAAAAAACACTATAAACATGATGTAGAAAACCTCATATGGTACCTATTGTACAAGGTGTTTCAAAAATTTCTTTTAAATTTATTTTTTTAAGAATTTCATAGACTGTTATATTTTAATACTAAATCCTAAAGGTTTTTGAGTTAACACATTTTTTTTTAATTTAGAAAAACCTCTACTTTGAATAAATTTTTGGGTCACCCTGTCCAAAAATGATTTTTATTTTTTACCATCTTCTTTATTAATACTACTTAATAGTTAGACTAATATTTTAGAAAGAAATATTTTTAATGATCTTCACCATATAGCCCTAAATGGTGGTCAAAAGTAATTTGTATACTTGAAACGTTTGAAATAACCCCCTGTATAAATATTCTACTACTCAATAAGATATTTTACTTGTCCTAGTTTTCAGTTTCTTAAAAAAGTATACAACTCACCTTAGATCAAAAGTTAAGAACATTTGAATCCAATCAAAAATGATTCTCAAACAAATTGAAATAAATCATAATTTTATAAATAGAAGGAAATCCTTTGCTTATTTTGAACTTTTTGTTAAATTTATTATGGCCCGTTTGCTGATACTACACAACGATTTAAGTTGAACTTAAATTCTTAAGGGGTACTTTTTCCATGTCATAAAGTGATACTTAAGAAATTAAGTTCAACTTTAATCGTTATGTGTAGTATCAGCAAACCTCCCTAAATGATTTAAATTTAAAAAATGATTTATTAAATGAAAGGATCGACTCTTTATTTTTGTATTGAATTTATGACCATAACTAATTTTTTGTTTTCAATCTAAGCTTCATAATTTGCCCGGTCCCCGCTGAATTTCGAGAAAGGTTTTTTTTGAATCGCCATAATGCAGTTAGTGTTCTAAAAAATTTATGAGACAGTAAACGACGTATTGCATACTTTTTTCCTGACCAGTAAAAAGAATCTAGTCTCTATTTAGTAAAAATTGACATTTCGTCGCCCGAGAATTGTTTTGTCGTAAACGCCAAAATGCACTTTTTTAAAGTGGGTATGCAGTTCTATGTTTTCAAAGGTCCTCTTTCCATTTATGAAATCAGATTTGACCTATCATTTACCGTTACTGAGAAAATCAGTATGCATTTGTCGTATATCCGCACGAAATAACTCATCCCTTAGTTTTGTTTTGTCGTAAACGCCAGATCTTGGCATATACGGCAAAATATCCATATATTTTCGCGATATTTTTTTAATATTGCTTTGTCGTACGTATATAGGATTTTTTTAGTTAGAAAAAGAATTATTAAAAATCAACCGCAACACTTACAATATCATGTCATGCCTTTTTTTAAACCCAACAATCCATCCCTTAATTCCGTTTTTAAATTTATTTTTTTTATAGAATAGTTTTGGAAAAAATAATTTTTAAACTCAAATTAAAAAAAAATTAAGAATGTTTTTTTCAAACTCATTTTGTTTAAAAATTTACGTTATTAACTAGTAGTTTTGGTTTAAATATTCAATTCTCGTATCAATTTGTATTCAAACACTGAAAACTAGATGTTGAAATGTCTTTTAGTTTTTGAGAAAATCGAAAATCTCGCTCGATTCGGTATTGAATTGAACTATCGCATTTGTGTGTACTTTGTCGTATGTGTATGAGGTTTTAACAAAGTACTGATTTTCGTGGCGTATACGACAACATGATTTTGGAGATAAACCTCTATAGATTAAAAACTAAAACCGAAGAATTTGACAATTCTACAAAATTGTCGCAATTATCTGAAAAATTTTCAGTTTATAAAATATTGACAATTGACATAATTGTCACAGTGAAAATTACAATTTTCTCATTGTATGGTTTTTTGGACATGCTATGTCGTTAAATTTTGTCCATTGTATGATTTTGAAAAAAAAATTTCATATGGCCTTAATGACTTTATATAGCTTGTAAATTTTAAATGTCAAATTGTCCCGACAATTACATTAGAAATTGGCCTCTATCCATTTTCACATCTTCTTGCTTAAAAGTACTATTTCTAAAAGATATGGAAGCCAACGAGCAGAAATATTAAAGAAGTCCAAGTGTGGAACACCACTCATGCCATTCATTGAATAATCACCGTTTTTATCAACCAAATGCTGACACATTTGCCGTTTGTGCATCAAATATTAGGTATTATAAAACCATCCAAATTGCAAGCAACATGACTAAAAACGATTGAAACGCTTTGGTATGAAAATTACAATTTCCGCAGGTAAGCGATTTTCTTTTCCAAAAAGAGAAGAAAGATTCTGACGCAACATTGAATCGAATTTTTTGTCCAACCCTGTCCATTAGCAAATACATGATACTGAGATCCATTCAGTATAATGTACAAGCGAAGTCGGATTTTATAATCTAGAAAATGATAGTTCCTCGAACGCGACCCTTAACATGTTACTTCACTCACATTCAAGACTTGACCTAAACTAAATTAAGGGCCTTTCCTAATTGTCAACTAAATACCGACAAATATCAATTTTTTTTTAATTTTTTGTTTGCCTTGTATAAGAAAACTTTCAGTACAAATCTTTTAGAAAACTCAAGACAATTCTTGGAATATTTTTTTTTTAATTTGTTTATAATTTCTTAATCCCAATTTCTTATACCCAATAATCCTTTAAAATTGTAAAAGTTATTGATGCGTCAGAAATTTTGAAAATTATCAACTTTTTACTTTAAATAAATTTTCATCTGTTACAAGCCACACAAGTCTGCTTTTATGAAACAGGGCCCTGGCTATGTTTTTCCAGGAATGCAGTTTAATTGTTCTTATTGGTATTATAATGTTGAATTTATAAGCTCACAGGTTATTTGATACAGTGCCTGCTTTAAAATTTAAGTCGCTTTTAAATTGTAAGCCAGGAAGATTATTGATAAAATTCCAATATTTGGAGGAAAAAAAAGTGCACTTCAACAATATGACGATCCAGAACTTAAAACACTATTAAATTCCAGGTCAGAACTTATTTGATACAAGATGATGAGTTTAAGAAATAATTCAAATTTATTATGTTTTCGTGACTATTTCAATATTTTGTGTGTTTTTGATTTGCTATTCTTCTAGAAGTGCCTTTTATAGGTCAGTTTTATTGGAGATTTTATGTTTTTGAATATATTTTTCCAATAACACCCACAAATTTTCGATCACATATTTATTTTAGATGAATCAGGTCTGCAGAATTCCTGAATTCCGGATAGAACCAGAAATTTGGACAAATATACCTACACAACTTTCCGGCGCTTTTAAGGAACTATTTTTCAATATATAACGGGTCATTCATTTCGTGGTTTCAAGTTGCTAGCGCTGACATTTGACATCTGTCAAACTCAGCTGAATAGGTGCCGTTGCATCCAGACAAAGAGGCTGTTTGGTGCGTTCTATGGTCGAAAGGTGTAATTGGTCCATATTTCTTCGAAGATGCCAATGGACAGACGTGTACCGTGTTTAACTATTGACCATTTTACTATGTATTTCTGCACAACCTAAAATTCCATACGTATGAAACTATTCTTCAAAATGAAGTCATAAAATTACGAATTCGTTGCTCCCTAAACCATGCCTTTTAAATTTGTTGTTATTTAAATTGTTTTTATTAATAATATAAGTACTATTGAAAGATAAATCATATTTATTGATCCGTACCTTGTCATGGCCATTTTGATTGATTAATTACTTCATATTTTTGAAACACCTTTGCCATTTAAATAAATTATACCAAAAGTCTCACACCAATTATTTTTGTATTAAACCAAAAATAAAAAACAACACAAAACAAAATCTAATGTTTTTTATCCCATTCATCATCTACTTTGAAATGTGTTTGTCTTTTTTTTTGTTAATGAATATTAGCCTCTGAGAAAAAATAATTCAACTTAAAAAACAAGACCTGTCTAAACAATGAAGCGTTAATTTCATGGATTATTAAAAGCCAAAACAAAACACCCTTTTGTCTGCCTTCTTTTCTTTTTTGATTTGTTTGTTTGAAAACAATTTATTAATAATTTTATCAAAAGCCAACATGTAGTGCGAATAATTGTTTGACCTTTCTATAACTATTTATAATATATCTATGAAAAAACATCTCAAACTTAGAAAAGAGGACAGGAAGCTAAGAATACTTGATCTCTATTTCTGTTGTACAGAAACTGATGATCAATTTCCGCTGCTATCTACTATACATGCTCATCATGCTTCTTATAGCATAATTAAATTATTAAAAAAATATACATAAATTAAAAGTTTATATACCTTGAGCATTTATTTTGCTTCCTTTCGATCTTTATCACAATATTGTTTAATTAAAAATTGCAAGAATGCATCTCTTTTCACGCTTCTAGGATTTTAACAAGGACCAATTATTATTTTACCTTGAAAGCACCCACGGCATATAGGCGGCACTCTATATAAGAAAATGAAGTCTGAAAAGAGAATATAAATAATTCAGCGGTCGTTTGGATAATCTTAAGAGGTGTAATTAAATAACATAGCATAGCATGGCATTGTCAAAGGAGAAATGAGGATGTTAAAAGTAAAGTGGTTTCCTGCAGCGCTTAACGTCAAAAACTAACGATAACAATTTAATCTCAACACATTTGATTCCAACGTGCCTTTAGGGTTTACATGTGAAGATCCAATAGACTTACTTATCTTCAAATCAACTAACTTTATAAAAACTATTTCAACTAATTAAAAATACCCTATAATATTATGAAACGTAACTTCAAATTTTTCAAAGTTCGTACATCAGCTCTTTTGTTTCGCAAAAATGGAATCGATATATGTATGTATATCCAACAAAATCCTTTCTCTCACAAATCATTACGAAAATCCGCTTGTTACACAACATTCCATCGATTGATTTGAATCTTTCACAGACCTAGCGTGTCCGTCTTCGACCACACCAAAAGCCAAAAAGGCATTCGTGTAGAACTTATACCAACAACCCGCGAAGACCCGACGCGAATTAGTGTGGTTCTGCGATTTATTTTTGATTACTGCGCGCTTCAAATTCCTACCACACTCGAATTGCTTGATCACAGTGTTGTGAAGTGCAGTGCAGCGCTACTTTGTGTGCTTTTATTTTTTCGTATACATAAAATTTTCATTTTCATTGCGTCTTGAGTATAAAGTGTATAAGATATAGATACCTCTCTCTGTTGCAAGTGATTTTTCATTTGAGGCAAGATTACGTGCTTGGCAAACCAATTCGGTTCGGCATCACTGGCACTCATGGTACTGGAGTGAACGCCAGCCGTATAGTATACAGGTATCGGACATAAGTTCACGTAGCGCACTTGCATGAGTTATTGTACTCTCATCATCATATGCTATGGTGTCTGGTCTGTATACTGTATATTATACATTTTTATGTGGCTTTTGTGTTTGGGAATTCTATTATAATGCCTTTATTGTTATGAATTTTCGGGGGTGTATTCAGAATATTTCATTTAAATTTACAAAAAAAAAATACTCAATATGAGTAAGATAACTTTAAGGTTAATAAACTTTGAAAAGCAATTAAATCTGTCAACATTTAAAAAGGTACAAAAAAAGTACCAAATGATAATGTTTTTGGAAACTATTTAGGTAAGAATTGAGGAAGGAATTTGAATTTTGTAATAAGAATCGAATCAGATATTTGGGATGAGAATTTTACTGTCATATTAAATGAGCAAATTTACTTTTGAATAAATAAATAAATTGGATAGCGTAACAGCTCGTGTAGAACCAGGGCGTATTGATTTACAACTCTCAACCATTTTTGTGTCTGTGTTAGAAATTGAGGGGACCTACAGTTTTCTGCCGAATCCAAAGGGCTTAGATGAGAAGCACTTTTTCATGACAAGAGATATTTTTGGATTATTTGTCAATTTTTCACAAGAGGCTAAAAAACAAAACCTGGGAATCGAACCCAAGAACCTTGGCGTAACAGTCACGAGTCACGGGCTTCTACCATTACTTTTACGTATTAAAATACTTTTAGTACAAATACATTTTTATTTGGTAAAGGTAGAACTAGAATAGGCGGAAGCCAACTTAAGTAGTCGTACGAAACCAAGCGAAAACAAGAAATTCATAAGACGCACACATAATTGCGAAGTGGAACTTTTCGCTTAGTTTTGGTTAACTTTTTCCGTCGGACGTGAGAGCGCTCACCGACTACTCTTTCATAAGTGGACTGACAGCTAGCTTCAAATATCAAAAACATCACTTCCAACCACTCAAGTGCATTATGGGCGACTTATGAATTTGACTTTTTGGAAAACAACTTTTCGTTCGGTTTTGACTCTAGATTCCGACAGCTACCGCCTATTCCTGTTCTGCCTTAAGTATTGAAGAAAATGGTCGAAGTATTTACAAAAGAAAAACATGCGAAAAAAAATAATTTATTCTACAGACTAAAGAATTTGTTCTTATGAGTTAGAAAAAAAAATTTAAAATTCTTAAATCAAAACCCCCCACTGCCACACCCACTTTTCTTATTCATATGGTTTCTTGGAAACAACTTAAATTTGATAAACGAGAAAAGAAAATTAAGAGTTGCCCACTTTTACTGTTTCCTGTTTTTATTTGGAAATGGTTCTAAAGATTTAGATAAAATTTACTGAGTTTTTTCTTATGAGATGGTACAAATTTTTAAATTGGGTACCTATAGTAAAACCCGCCCACTGCCATGCCAAAATTTTGCTCTGGGATGCTTATGGATGATATTTCCAGACCTTGATGATGAACGAGAAAAAAATGTGTATATTATTTTTAATGCAATCCAACTATACTGCCACGCTCACTTTACCATTTTCTTGGCTTTTCGGAAATAGCTCCTATATCTAGATAAATTTAATCCTGGTCCGTCATCCGTGAACTGCCAGAAAACGCTGAGTACCACATACATGTACATATATGAAGGTACCTGTATAATAACATCGGAAATGGATAGAATTTTGACATTCAATAATGTTTTAGTATTATAAAGTTTATTAAATACGGTGTCATCTATGGCCATCAAAAGGGAGATTGACGAAGTATGTAGTTCAGCCGAATATGGAGTAACACTCTGAACCGCGTTGGTAATAACATTTATAGTTAAAGCTGTGAAATTAAGTTTTTCAAAATAAAAAACAAAATAAAATTAGTTTTTGTATTTATTTATTAAGATTAATCACTTATTGATGGTAACAATTTCCAGTAAGATTAACATTTGACATGACAGTACACTAAGCTCAAAATATATAAATTTAATTTAGCGATCAATTTTTGTCTTCGGCCTGTTTTAAAAATTCTGCACACTTGATGATTTTAATACTTATATAGGTGCCACCTCAGACTGTAAAACTATACAATCTTAAACAATCACTATGTTTTACTAACATACACTGCTTTCTAATGTCTGAGACATTTTATTTTCAAATATACATATAGGTGCTTAGTAATAAAAATCATTCCCTTTCCTTTCTCTTGCCCTAAAATATTTCTTAAAGTTTAATGGGCCAAGACTTTATAAATCAAATAACCCGGTGGACATAATCCGAACACTCATGTCATAACATTTCTGTTCTTTTTTTTTCGCTTTATTTAGCTGAGCTCAACTAAACTGTCAATAAAGAGACCGAAAATAATTTTGTTTGCGGTTTCTTTTGATCTACGCCATTTTTTTTTTAAATATTAAAACTTACAGTTACTTCTACTGACATCATCACCCACATACGGAAGACAAAACAAACACCAAGAGTTGAGATAGTGGCAGCAGGTATGATTACCAACCTTCATCGTCCCCGTCTTCATCACACACATATACATATACATCTTGCATCGTCACGTCGACGTCGCATCGCGTCGGTTAGTCTCCGACTGATTGCTGATTTTTTAGATAATTTCTTTCGTCTAAAACTGCCAAATCACCATTCTTTCAAACGCGCGCTTATAACCACTTCGACTGGAATATAACGTATGTATATTTATAAGCTCTTAACTCCAGAGGCTGCTGGCCGGGTCTCGTTGGTATATACCTATATACAAAAATTATTCCATGGAATTCTCTATGCGAAGTCAAACGGAGCACAGTTTTATATGATCATGATCAAGCAATCGATGTTTACCTTATGGTAATGTGGTCATTCGGGCTGCCAAAGCAGTTGGTTGCCATCAAAATATATACAATTCTGTCTGTGCGAGCAACTCTGTCGGCGGCGGCGAATAACGATGGCTTTGGATCTCTCAAGCTTGTTGGACATGTGTATATATAGGAAATGCAAAGATCTGTTTGAGTCACCATCCGCATATCTTGGCCGCAATAAAACCCCCAGGAACAAAATATATATGGAGCTGGTTGGTTAAATGTGGACAGCAGGTCAAAGGAGTGACGTATAACGTTTGACGTTGGCATGGAAGGCGTATACACACACCAGAATGACTTCTTAATTTGCATATGTATTATAGCTTAGTTAGACACGAGATACAGTTTCTAGTTTTTAAAATAAGAATGGCCACACGGAAATGGATGAGATTTTTTGACGAGTAGTGGACCATACAAAAATGTTTGAGTGTTCAAATAAGGTCACCTTTTGTTGTTTGAATGTGAACTTCAAAGAGTTTACATGAAGAGAGTTGATGCTGGAGATTCCTTCATACGTGAAGACTCGAGATATGTATTGTATATATAACCTGAGACTTTTTAAAATTAGAATTTCAGCTTTGAATTAATCTTCTCAAGTAGATACCTACATCATTCGAAAAAAAAAAGAATTCTATTTTCTTACATTTCTTATAATTAATTAATCCCATTTATTTTCCCTTCATTCCACCGTGATCCCATCATGATAAGATGTAATATTCCTGTCGTGTGGAAGGTTAGATTGCAACCATGCAACCAAAGCACTTCCGTGGTTAATTTTTTTTTTCCAATTTGTTAAACATAATTAAATCATTGCACTTCCAGGTTCAGATATCTCATACCCACAAGTTCACATCATCTAATAAAAAACTTTACTCATAAAGCTCTTATCTTCACCTTAAATTGCCCTCAATTATTATCTAAAAAGAGCTCTCGTCAACAAATTGCCATGAACATGGACAAGATTCCTCTTCAATCTTCATTTCATATTTGAATGACATCGAACATGATAGTGCCACAGTCCCCACACTCTAGAGCTTAGCATCCATTTGCCTATCCTTTCATCTGTCCAACAATGAGACTCCAACACCGAATCTTGAGCTAGCCTACCTTTGCATACCTCTTTCTGTACTCGTTGCAATTAAAATGCTTCTATTCAGAAATTATTAAACTGAATCCATTAAGCTGTCATCGCTTAAAAATAACGTCCTCTTTTCTGCTCCATTTTCTTTTTTTCTTATAGAACGCGAAGATTTGCTGCATTTCATGCTGAGCTGGCTCGTTAAAACGATGCCTTAGATCGACGACTATTACCATTAGAACGCGATCGCGCTTCGCAGAGGCCTTTAGAGCGCACTTAATGGGATTCAATTATTTTGCAAAGACCAAGGTCTAGGGTGACAGATAAATATGCTCAGTTCATGTGCGGTGCAGCGCAGCGCAGGATATCTTCATGTCCTGGGGCTTGGCGCATTGTGACTTGACGTATCTACGATCGCGAGGTTGTCAGCTCTGTGTAAGGCTTCAGAAAGTGCGCCTGATGTACAGGAGGGAGCTATACATACATTCATATAAGGTATGTAATCAAAAAGAAATGCAAAATGCTTTTTGCCGCGCACAGCCACGGCATGTAATGGATTCTGAGCGAATTTGAAAATTCCATATGGCCACTTTGGTGAATGTGCTATTTTGTGGTTTGGTAATTCCCATGGGGACCAAAGGCCGGCTGCGGCTGGACGGACAGCGAGCTACTTGGCTTACTCGCACTCAAAAACTATGAGAGGAGACGAGACGAGACGAAACGGGGAGATAGATATCCCAATGGAGTTCTTCAACTCTTGTAGCTTATTTATGACGCACGCAATAGCCAGCCCATTCGGCCTAATGTATTCCATGTGCCAGATTGCATTTGGATTCAAATGCGTTTGATTCCACGACGATTCTATATATATTTACCTTTGTAAGTTAAATACACAAACAATCTGTGGATTAAAAAAAAAAAAGGTATTGATATTACTTTTCTGAGGCTATATAAGCTGGCGTACGCATTGCGCTGTTTTTTGATCTGTTCATCAGATAAAGTCAACACCCGATTTTTTGAAACCTTGTCGTTGCAGTGTATTATAGTCGTTGTTGGTTTTTGTTGTTGGGATATCGCCTCTCTCTCTAGAGGAACGTGACTTTTTGTGAATTGCGCACTGGAGAATGGGAAATCCATTGATACGTTCGGAATCTTGTCTTTCAGTATGCAGTGCACATTTTCAATACCCACATGAATATAACGATAGAATAGACTTTGTGGTAAATAATTGAGACATCTGAAACAGGCACTTTTAAGCCAGCCACTGCTGCGCACAGTGCACATGTATTCCATAGGGGTGAACGGACGACATTTGAAATAAAACCAAAACGCTGAATATAGGAGACCAAGGCAGGAGCTATGGGACGTGATGCCATATCCTGATAGGAGGAGTTGGAGCATTATATACAATATTCAAAAATGAACTGTCATTATACTGATGGGCGCTGGTATTGGTTAAACAATGTTTTATAATAGACAATTTCTACCTATGCCAGCTTCTGTCTTGAGGAGATATTTCCTGTTTAAAAAAAAAAAATTTTAATTATACCTACATAAATAATATATAATATATTTATAGATAGGAATAAATGTTTCAAATGAAACACTGAAATGAAAGGAAATAATTTTTTCATATACAAATTTTTTGAGTGAACAAAATATTTATTTTTTTTAATGTTAAGGAATAATTTTTTAATATTTTGAATTAAATTCTTTTTTCCGTGAGATACCAACAAAATGGTCTAATGATTTCCAAAATTGGTGCTCTAATTCAACATTATTCATCCTTAAAAATTTTAAAAATCTTAAAAAATGTTCGGTGACGATATCCAAAAATTCCATTCTTTATGGGAAGCCGAAAATATTGATTCTAAGAAATTACAAACACTGTAGAATTGACAATCGGCTAATTTTGTCTCTAACGAAAATTGGCTCGCCAACAGATGGCGTTGCTCTCTCACGTAACAACGTTTGTGTTACTGGAGCGTTTCAAAAATTCATTGTAAATAAATAAATTTTATACATATATAAGCCTATAGTACCTACTCAGTTCGAGTGGAAATGAAATTTTCACACAAAAGTGACGCCTAATTCACTGGTATAATTCACAACAAGAAGTGAGTATTAAAATATGAAAGTGAAATATGAACTGGTTCTTCAATCAATTTGAAGAAAAAATTTCATTTCCCAACGTACGATCACTTGAAAAATTGTAACATTTGCCAATCAATTTGTCGTGTTCTCATCAAAGAGAAAAAAGAAGAACAAATTACGGAATTTTAACACTATTTTAAGAACCTTTTCAATATTCTGCTGATGGCAGTGATTCTTTCACTAAAAGTGTGTACCTACTAGAAATTCCAAACTCAGTATTAAAAATTCATGTGAAGAATTAATTCTCGGTCCACCGCACGTATTTCGTAAGGTTTTAATTTTTCATTTTACGGGAGGTGAGTACAAAGCTATAAGTTTTATTTTCACTTTTTATCGAGTTTAACATTTTGTTAAACTCGATAAAAAATTCCGTGTAAAGCCGGATGACCTTCAGTTAGTACCTATAAATGAGACGTTAACAACCAAACAGGGATTAAAATAATTGAACATAAGAAACGGAATCAAAGAGCGAAAATATATTATTTCTAAAATATTTTAAATAATTCAGTGCAATAAATTTTGTTTAATACGCATATGTTGTCATAATATCACACTCCATTCCATATACTATAATTAGAAAAAATCTGAAATTGTTTTGACACCAAAGCTATGCCATCAGATTTCTAATAAATCTTAATTTATGAGAAAAAAATTTCAAGAAGTGTTGGAGCGGCATTTTGACAGATTAATTTTCTACTATAAAATTTTGAAAATATTTTTAAGAAAAAAATTGGTTCGCCATTTTTTTGTATTTATTAGTTAAAAATAAAATTTTGAAAAAAAATCATCTACCCTTTTTCGAAATATCGAATTTAAAATTTTTTTTTTTATATTCCAAAATTTGTTTTTTTTTTTGAAAATTTGATATGCAATATTGTTCAAACTTATAAACATTTAAAATCGATTCAATATGTTAAAGATACATATTATTAAATGGTAGATACTTATTTGTTTTCCAAAAATTTAGTATTTTTTAAAAATCAAAAAAAAAAAATCGAAAATTTTGATGTTCAATCCTTTTAAAACTTTTTAAAACATTCTCCATAAAAAAATTGATGAAAATCAGATGAAACATTTTCGCGAAAATCGGAAATCAAAAAAATGGTTCTATGGGAGGCACCACTTATAACCATTTTTCGAAATTTTTTTTTTTTACAAAATGGTAGCCATTTAAAAAAAAACTTACTGAACTTTTTTTGTTGTGGTCACTTTTTTGAGAACAATAAGATTTTAAATTTTTGCTCAAAGAATTTGTATGGCACCTACTGTTATTTTTGATCCTAAAAAAATGAAAAAAAAACGCGTCGGGCTAGTCCACAAATAACCTATGTAACCAAGTTTTAAAAAAATCGGCCAACCTATTTAGGCTGCCGCCGAAAGGACAGACAGAAAGACATACAAACGGACATTTGCGAGACACACTTTTTTGACACATAATGTCAATTGTTTTATCAAAATCTCAAGTTCGATTTTTCTACAAATGCATAACTTGCTATATATAGTTCCATAAATATCGAAAGTAAAAATATATTTACAATTATTATACAAAATATTTTATATTTAAGGGTGGTCAAAGATTCTTTATTATATTGGATCATTGAAAATTCATTTATAAAATTATCAAAAATCGGTAATAAAATTAAATCGTACACCCAAAATGATTTTACAACTTTTTACATTAGAAACACAATTTACATAACGAACCTGAATTAAAAAATTTTTTAAAAAGGAGTATGTATCTTGAATCCGTTTCGGAATGGTATCAATCATTCCATCTTTAGCATCTCGACAAAAGTTTTTCGCATATAACTTTTAAACCCTTAACTCTACCCAAAAGTATAGTTATGAATTATTTTACTGTTTCCATACGAGCGATCAATTAGAAGATATTGCTACACAAAAATGGTCCAATTTCGAAAATGAGCCCAAGAAAAAATTTTTTTGAGACGATTTAGTACGATGTTAAAGTATACTTAAGATGCTAGGCTAAAAACAGGATTTTCTAAGTTTTAAGCAAGTTATAGGGTCATATGCTCAGAAATGAGCTCGATCTCTGAGTCCGAGCTAAGGAGCTTGAACTCATATGTGAGATCGATCTAGCAGCGCCGAACTCGAACTCAGTTTCGTATGCAAACAAATGAGATCCATCACAAAAGCTCTGACTCGATGAACTTGAGATCTATCTCAAAGCTCACCTTATTAACTTCGTTGATTTCTTGTGACCAAATTTTATTATTGTATAGTGTGGTAGATGCAGACAAAATATAAATATCCAATTTAAAAATATAAGGAAATTAAAAACATACATTATTTTACAATTTCGTTTGTGTTTCAAGAAAACATATTACTTTGTAAAATTAAATAAATAAATTATTGAATAAATAAATACATAAGTAAATAAGTAAATAAAAATATTCATACGCATGTTTAAATAAAAATAAAAAATTAGATTTGAAGTGCAATATATTATGAGCTACTAAGGGGAGTTGTACAAATATTTAAATTTTAAACTCTATTTCAGCAATTTTGACCCACCGATTTCGGCATTCAGTATCAACAGTGGTTTACTGTTCAAGTGTGTAATAATAACAATAACATACTTGAACCAGCGTTGAACGTTAGTTAATCCGCCGAAATCGGTGAGTTTAAATCTAGATCCGAGGTTGAACCACTATTGTACAACTGACCATAAGGTACCTACATATATATGTATATTTTTTTTTTTTTTTTTTATGAGACCGATCACATATATTCGGCCATTTTCTCTTCTTTTTTCAAACCAAATCAAGAACTTTCTTAACACATTGAAATCGATCTCACAACATGAGATCGAGCTCGGTCTGCTGAATTTTGTTTGCATACCAGTCTAGTTAAGATCTCAGAAAAGTGAACAAAGAGTTTTAACTTATATTTTTGCATATGACCCATAGTCTCGTACTATCTTTTCACATTTTATTAAAGTTAAAATCACCAAATTCCTATTTTATCTATTTAGTATCACACTAACTCCATTTCCAATATCACTTTGACAATTACTGTTGCTGTTCAGATGGAGTTAATTAGGAAAATAGTTTTAGAATGATACTTTAGTTAAACAAATTTTAAAACTAAGAACATTTTAGTAAGTGCTTTTAAATTAGAAAATTGTTAAGTAGTATCACACAATCCCTTAACATCAGACTGTTTAAAATTTTGCGCCATTGCATGTAAAATCGTTCACTTTGAATTTTTTCCAGCTTATTCAAGTAACATTCCTATTAATAAAGATCTGACCAACATTTGTTTTGTATTCTTCTGTATTTCATCAGATCTATTTTCTAGGAAACGTTCGTTAAAATATATCTTTTACCCAAAAGACACAAATTGTGTAAGTGATGCTTTAATTGTAAAAGTATACATCAAAAAGAAAACAAATTGGATAACTTTACTTCTTTGGATGAAAAACACAAAAAAGTATTGACATGGACATGGACAATGTATACCTATTTAACTAATAAGCAGATACTATTCGCAAATCCCCAGCATTATTGTGCACCTAATTGGATGTTTTTTTTTTTTTTCATCGTCATTACAAGAGTTTTGCATGAGTGTGAATTATATTTGATCAGAAGCGACTGGTTGCCTTGAAATTGTGGGAATATTTTTCGTTATCCAGCTGTGTTTAGTGCCTTTATTCGATCTGAGACCCTTGGGACCTAATTAAACTTTTAAAACATCACCATAATTGCTTAGGCATTTGACTCATTGACAGATAGACATCCGAGCCATATAAGTGCAAGTGCAATTTGTTTGCTGCATAGTTTTTATTTAAAATAGGGGTGTACAAGATTTTTCCATTTAATGTGATTTATTTTGCGATGTACCTCAATATATGGCTTAAGTACAGGTTTCCATTTCAGCTTTTGGGTAACATTTTTTTTTTTTGTTAAAATTGATCTAAAAATGTCACCGTAATGAAGTGATTTATTTTATATCAAGTTATGTATGTGATTGATGCCTCCTAATCCAGCTTTGAATTGATTTTGCAAAAATTTACAGCACATAATATATAAACAGAGTCTCAGTCTGTTAATATGCTTTTCAATTATCAGATTGATTTTAAAATTAAACAAAAAAATGTTGGATTTAGTTTCAACGTTAACTGTAAGCTGACAGAAAAATATATAAAACAAATCTTATGACATTTGACGTTCCCCAATTTAAGAAGAGCTGACATCAAATTTTTTTGTGTACACCTTTGAGGTGGAAACCGCTAATTGTTTATCCTGGTTTGTTGTTTATTGACTTGGAGTTTGGTCAAAGGAATTATAAGAAACAATTTTGTTGGCTTGGACTTATTAGACGAAATGCTTTAAAATACTTACTTGATTTAAAAAATAAAATAAATTTTATTAACAACATTAGGAGTGTATTTCATGAGCATGTGCTCGCTTAAATATAATTTGCATGTGAAAAATACAAAATGTTAGGCTTAGTTATATCGGTAGACCTCATTCAAAAATGTGCATATGCAAAAGAAATCTATATAAAATATTTCAATTTATAAAAATATTTGTAATAAATTTTTTGCAGTTAAAAATTTTCAAATTAAACAAAATAACAAAATGGTTAAGAAAAAAATGGCTTTGAGACCTAACTCCCAAAAGATTTAAATCCCTGTAGCCGAAATGAATTAGCTCCCTCCAAATTTGACAGGACTTTGTTCATAAATTTGGGAGTTAGTTCAGTTCGGACTTAGTTTTCATTATGAATTTAGATGAAATAGCATAAGTCCCATTAAGAACAAAATAGCAGTAAATTTATTTTTATATTTTCGGCGAAGCAACAAAGTGGGTAAAAGTGTGAGTTAGTTTGTTTCACAAAAACTATGTTAACGGTTTACTTACTTAGACAACAGTGTTGTCCATTTTGTCGGATTCAAAAGATTTTAACTCCCTTTTTGGGTCCTCTTCGTTGCTCCGCTTAAAGTATGTTCAGTCGTCAGACAGGCGCCAATTTCAATAGATTTTTTAATAAACAGTTGATATCGTTGATGATACCTCCAGTCTAAAATCCGCACCAAAAAGTAGCACGTTGTGGTTTTATTTTTTTTTCGACAAGCAGACGTGGGTTCTTTGAACCCCAAATGCGGACATTTTGACGATTGAAAAAGCCATCAAGATGAAAATATACTTTACTGCTAATAGGATGATTTTATTTTCGAACTGTGGCCGCCAAAATTTCATTATTTTCAAAATATTGTTCAACAAGAAAAGAAAGTTGTTCTCTTGTGTAAAACTCCATTTTTACTTACCTTAAGCTGTCAGTTAGTTTTTTTAAGGGTTGCCAACAATTACCTATGAAATGGCGAAAAATTCAAATTTTGCATTGAAATGACAACACCTTTTTCTCTGATAGCCGATTTGTTTTAGGTAAGATTTATTTGGCAAATTCATCACGAATAGACTCAAGCCAAAACAACGTTTGTTCTAATTTATTTGATAAACATGGCTCATGGCTCATGGCTCATTTTGCATTGAAATGACAACACCTTTTTCTCTGATAGCCGATTTGTTTTAGGTAAGATTTATTTGGCAAATTCATCACGAATAGACTCAAGCCAAAACAACGTTTGTTCTAATTTATTTGATAAACATGGCTCATGGTGGATTTACTTTGTATGTATCTTCATCTGCAAATATCAAGAAAAGTAGGGCGGGACAGATTCATGATAAAAATAAAAATGAGTGAAAGAGTACCTACCTTTATAAAGATGAACATTATTGCCTTTATATCTGCATTATGGCTGGGGTTCCCAACATTGTATTGTAGGAGTTTGCAGACTGAACTTAAAAAATGTATAAAGTATAGGTATACACTTAATAAAAATATAGTATTTTTTAAAAAATTAAAAAATGGCAAAAAAATATGTTTGCTAATTATTTATTTTTATAAAATCTAATTTGATCTTTTAACTATTTTTCCCACAATTAAAGAGTCATATATGACTTATCACAATCAATTTTAAAATTTGTAGAGATCAAACCTTCGGTTTTTATTAATGAGATACTCGCTCTGTCTCTTTTTCTTCGCCATTTTGAATTCATAATTGAAAATATTCATTCTTTTGGTTCTTTCAGTCGAAAGTCAGATATCAGAATTAATTTTTTTTACCTTAATATTCGATAGGTTTGTCAATAATATTTACTACATTAAGGTTGTGATTTTAGATTAATTATTAAAAAAAAAAACTATCAATAGAGTTTATTACGAAAAAATAAATTCAAATAAACAACCGTTATCTTAAATTTTTGGGATTCCTTATTTTGCCATAGTTATTTTTATTTTCGATGACAGAAATGAAAAGTATCTAATCTACCTGCATTAGCCAACATCCAGGCAGTTTGATTTTTAGCTGCTTCAAGTTAGACACGCCAAGTTGCTTCAAATATGGAAAAATAGAAGAAAAAAAAACCGAGCTGATGTTTTAGCAACGGATTTAAGCAAGACCTTCGATAAAATCTCACACAAAATTATCTCATTCAATCTTAGAGCTCTTGGATTTTCTCGGGGTTTCATTCAGTGTATGAAATCATACTTATTGCACCGTAAATATCGGGTCATATAGAACTTCAATGTCAAATTCGTTTAGGTATTGCGAAATCTGGCGTCCCACAAGGCAGCCATCTGGGACCTATTATTTTCATCCCGACAATCAATGACGTCGAATCTATGATTAAACACTCAGAACTATCTACATATGCGGATGACACGAAAATTTTTAGAGTTATTATGTTACCTAATGATGCCTTATCTTTGCAGAATGATTTGGAAAATTTTTCTGTCAAAAGAACAATTTAGAACTTAATGTTGGAAAATGCCAAGCAATCACATATTCACGCAAGCGTTTCCTCACATCACCACGTGACTACTTTATTATTGACAGCCTAGTTTCCAGAGTAACCCATCATTCGTGATCTTGGAGTTATTTACGATAGCGAGCTGAACTTCAGACCCCACTATGACAACATTGGGCTATAGGGCTAACTCTGCTCTTGGTTTCGTCAGGCGTTGGTCGAAGGAATTTTCAGACCCTTTTGTTACGAAATCTCTTTATAAATCCTTTGTGCGACCTTTGCTTGAATATATGGTAGCCAAGTATGGTCGCCATATCATAGCATTCATATTAAAAGAATTGAAGCAATTCAGCTTCGATTCCTCTGTTTTGCTCCATGGGCTGAGAACCACAACTTACCCCGTATGAAGATCGTTTACAGCTCATTGGCTTACAACCTCTAGTAAAACGTCGCGAAGTAGCTGATATTATTTTTGTACATCTAATACTTTCTGGTATAACTGATTCTCCTGCCCTCCTTGAGGCTATGAGTTTTAATATCAACTCACATTCTCTCATATAGGTACCTTTTTTCCACCGATTTCCTCATAGAACTGATTCTGGCAGAAATTAACCCGCATTACTAAAATGCTGAGGGATTAGGGAAGTAAAATCAAATTCATATATATTTGATTGTCGGCACAGCAAGATCTTTTGTATGATAATTATTAGTTAATAACAAAATTAATAAAATTATTACTAAAATGATATATCATTTTACATAGAAACTGAAACTGCTATTTAATTAACAATTGATTTTCCATGCTATTTTTCCTTATTTTATTTTTGTTTTTGTTTAGTTTACTTTTATTTTTTTTTTTTACTTTTTAATTTTAAATTCACAATTTTTTTTTAATTTTTGCTTCAAAAATTTAACTTCTTTTTATATATTTTGTACTGCTTGCATTAAGCAGGTACCCCATCTCTTGACTTCCAAATCGGTCTCAAATTGCTTCTGAATAATTTTAATATAAAATTTAACAACTGCAACAGTCACACTACACTAAACAGTTTCTAAATGTTTCTGGTTTAACGACGATAAGTTTAATTATTCTGAACCCACCTTATATATACAATTTGAGGTTAAATATCAGAATGTTAATTAACAAGATTCCCTAAAAATGGTCATAAAATGTTTATGTTTTCACACGAATCGAAGTAAAATAGATATGTACATACTCTTATTCACTACTGAGTATATTTTTAACGACTAACGGCTAAAGGCACCATAAATCTGCTTCGAGTGTGGGATTGTTTGGTCTTTAGTTCAAAATTTCAACATTATGGTACCTATACGCACTTAACGTTAACCGCAGTTCTATTTATACCTTTGAAAATCTTATACCTACATTTTTTTTGTATTTTTTTAAATGCTATATTGGAATGCAATATATGTATGTATATACCTTCTGAAGGTAGAAAATCAAACTAAAGTAAAATGGTCTCACCATTCAAGCAAAATGTTTGTATATTGACAGCTTGTCATACAGTGGGTCGAAATAAGATTTCTGTTGCTGAATTTTCTAATTTTTTCAAATAATGAAATACAAATTTTATTTTTATAAAGATTTAAGTCAGAAATGAATTTATTAAAATAAAATTATCTTAAGAAATTCCTACAAGAAATCAAAATCACAGAATTCGAAAAAAAAAATGGTTATTTTACTGTTTTTCGGCACAATTTACGGCATCTTGGCTCCATAGTGAGTTTCGTCGGCATCGTAAGATAAATTTTTAAAGCTTTGACATGCAATGGATTGTAATTCATCCAGTTTTATGGCGTTTATAGTGTAATTAAAAGTTTATAGACTGCTAATTGAGTTAAATACTCTCGATGTTTTGATAAAACAACAATTTATACGAAACACTTTGAACATACAAATACAAATTATGAACAATTTAAAAAATTGAAAATGTCATTAAAGATAATTATTAATTTTCAAAAAAATTCGATAACCAACATAAGTTTAGTTTATTGTATTTAAGTCCACAAAAAAACCGAATATAAAAATCCTGCTTTACAGGTGGGTCGAACTCAAAGCCTATCCACCCGAAACCTCAACTGATTTACCAACTTTCTCAACTTGGTTTAGCACTTAATGCATCAGTTTAATACCTGTCTGCGTTGCATATTCTTCTTCGATAAACAATTCCGGTTCCAGTGAATTTATTTATTTTTTTTTTTGCTGTCTATAAGGTTTCTTATAAGATTGCTGTGCTGACGCGCAGTAGTATAACTAACTATTGCCCCCTTCGAGTAATTGTCAAGTCACGAAAACACTGTGCATGGACACGCTTAACACTTGAATGAAATATACCGAAAGTGGTTTCTATATGATGGTGCTTGGTGTGTGTAGTGTATAATGGGGAAAGTGGAAAAAGAAGTCACAGGATAGATGATGGTAGATAGTATGGATTTAATGGCTGAACATTAATGTGACATAATATACAAAGAAGACGTATTTTATTGCGATGTCAAGTGAGGCGTTGCTAAAGGTGTTTGCAACTGCTGGTTGATGGCGGGTGACTGCAGCATATAAAGTTTGTGGAATTCTGGGCACTTTATTGTTTGAATTTATTATTAAAGAAGTTATGTAAGTTGTGTCGCTTTTACTTTTATATAATACCCCAGGTATAATGCATTCAGAGTTATAGGATCTGACTGCAGAAGACAATACTAAATGACGGAAGACCTTACATTATGTAAATTTACTTCATGGTATAATTTATAAATAGATATAAATGAGTACATGCTTCATATTTCATATGAATGCATTATTTAAAGGCAATAATATGTTTTATAAGTAAATAAAAAATAAAGGGTGCCCCAAAATTTACACAAAATTTTAATTAAATAGAAAACACAGATTTGTTACTTTAGAATTTAGATTATTAATTTTTTATTGAATTGTAAATAGGGATATGTTTAGACTAGTACATAGTACATAACATAGGACACTCTTTTGTCTAAATTTTCCATGGCCATTTTGCATAACGTGGCCAATTTTCGTTGATGCAGCGAGGGTAGTTGTGGGCTTGTCGGAATAGACCGCATTGAATTCAAATAGCCATCACCAATTGATCCAGTTTCCCTGAATTTTTCAATTACTCTCAGTCTTTTTACATTTAACGAAGTTAAATCAATATTCCGACCATATATTGTATGAAATGTTAAAAATGTGACTGCCAAAACTTTCATTATTGTTCAACACGTTTTTTCTCGTGTACTACTCCATTGCTCCATTTTTATTGCTGTGATATTGCTTCTTTTTTTTTTGGTCGGACAGTGAAATTAGCAGTAAAATTTATTTTTGGAACTGCAAAAAGAACTGAAAATTTGGATCCCTTTTTCAAAGTGGTAGCATTACGCCTTGCTTGGTTGTTGAAAAAATAGCAAGTTAGCAGTACAAGAGGTTACGCCGCCTATTTGACGAACTGCAAAATCGGGAATAGAAATGCAAAAAAAAACTACAAATACCTGTTATGGTCTCGTTAGTCAAAATTTTATGTCAACCAAAATTGATATGCCAACTTCACACACCTATATTTCATACCCGCGTTGGTTTTACCTACCAATTATAGGTGTATGCTAATGAGCCCCTTAATCTGAGTACGCCACTGGTACAAATGATAAAATTCATTGCGAAGTAAAAATAAAACTTAAAGAGACATGCGGAAGCATTGAAAATGGGTTAACTTTGTGCATAAACTTGACACTAATTCAGCCGATAATATTGTTAGGTATGTAAGTAATAGTGTGACCGATTTTCAGCACTTTTATTGAACCAATTTGATTTAAAATTTTAAAAAGAGGCTGGTTAAAATGATCTAAGTCCCAAAATGATAAAAAGTCCGTGGCGTAATGGTTAGTGCATAGGACTGTTACGACGTTGGTCTTGGGTTCGATTCCCAGCCTATGCCACCTAAAAACATAAATGTTTTTCCCGGGCTACTGTCTCTTGCAAGGAATTGACAAATCCTCCAAAATATCTCTTGTCATGAAAAATTGCTTTTCACCTTAACCGTTCAGATTTGGCAAAAAATTGTAGGTCCCCTCCATTCCTGCTAATAACAAGCACACGGGAATGGTTGAGAGTTGTAAGTCACTAGGCCTTGGTTCTACACCAGCTGTCTCGCCACCCAATTTATGTATTTTTAAAATGATAAAAAGAAACTTTGTATACCAGCAACCTTGCACCTACCCCAAATCCTATAGTGTGCCCAAGCCGGGGCAATGCATACCTCACTGTTAATTAAAATCGTTGGGACTTATTTCATAATGAATTTATTTCATAATGAACTGAGTCTAAAATGAACTAAATCTCAAAGAAATTTTGGTGGGAGTTAGTTCATTTTGGCTATTGTGAGTTAACTCCTTTGGGAGTTAGTTCGACGAATATCGATTTTCAACAATTTATAATAGTTTTTTGCTTAAAAAAAAACGTTCTAGAGGAAAAAAATTTGTTCAACAATTATTTATATTTATAGTATTTTTTTTTTCATTTTTCTTTGGTTTAAAAAAAAAAAACTGTCAGTTGAATATTTTTACAAACCCCGTCAACTATCAATAATGTCAATATGTGTGCCTGAGGTTTGATTTCAGGATATTTAGTGGAAAAAATTGCTTAACAATTTTTAAATTTTTTTATTTAAGAAAAATTGTCGGTTGTTTTCATTTTAATTATATTATCAATTCTTCATTACATTAAAAGTTAAGTGAGAAAATATTGAATTTTTTTTTGAAAACATTTTTTCCTCTTTATGAAGTTGTATCTGTAAAATAAAATTTGTTCGATGTATAAATATCCCGATACGGATCCCTAAAAACGATGTATTTTTTTTATTCTATAGAAACCGCGAAACGTGTATACATTATAGTAGACAATAGGCATGTTAAAATTTTTAATTCGACAAATCGGAGCAATTACAATAACTACCAAGGTCAAATTTTTTTATTGGATTTTTATAAGCTGAAAATGTTGATCTCAGGAATTTTAGCATTCTAGAATTCAAGCGGCTTCCAATAAGAAAGCCTATGAAGCATTAAAGAAAATGTTGGTAATTACATTTAAATTTTAGAACGGTAGATAAAAACCAACAAATTATGGTTTCATAGCCTTTAGACCTTTTATAAATAAACACATTTAAAAAATATATAGATACTTCAACGAAATACTAAACTAACTTCACACACTTTCCATTATAGCCCGAATTTTAAAATGAAGACATTAAATTTATCTCAATTGGATTACAATCACCTCTTTTCATCAAATATTTTTTAAAGCCCTTTCTAAAAAAAAAAAAAATAGTCCCACGTTTGTCAAAAGTTTCTTCCCTATCAGCCTTTCAAATATACAATACGTATATACAAATGGGTCATCAACGAAAACAAAACACACATTAAGCCATTTACTAATTGCATGAGAGAGAGACCAACAAAAATGATTAACCACAGTGCGCTTCGACAAGCCCCTCTTTGTATATTTCAAAACCACAGAGAGCTTCTTATCAAAATCTTAAAATCACAATAAATGGCTACCTACAAGCTCAAAAGATCAAGCAGCTGTAACGTGTTATTAGTGTAGTATTTGGCTAACTTCAGCTCATACAGAGCATTAGCAATAACAACAAAAACAACAACAGCTATATAACGAAATGCAAATGCCAAGATAAATATCTTCGTATAATTAATATGCAATTAGCATAATTAATAACTTGGCTCTGATGTAGTTGGTGAGTTGAACCACTCTGCTGCTATTGAGCGCATAAACTAAAATTATTTAGTTAGATGTTTGAACTTTTGAGTACTTTGAGACATAATTATATCTGAAAAAGAAAATCTTAAAAATAAGCAGGACATTGAGTTGAGGGTATCTTATTTATAAATAAAAAATCATCTTAACGACCGATTGATGCAGAGTTGAATCGGTTTCCGAATTTTCAAAATCAATAGTCAAAGACGTGAAATTGTTTTTTATTAAAGAAGCTATGAAACAATGGATCGAATTTTACTTTAATGAATGCATAAAGTTCCTTGCGCTTACGGTTCAGAAATGGCAGTTAGTATACATAATGCTGGCTTATTATTAAGATTTCTAAAAAAATATAAATAACTATTTTAAAAATAAAGAAATAGATATTTCATCTTTATTTCGTCTTGTTGTTGTTCAAGAATATTAAAAAAAAATAAAAACACAGAAAATATTTTCAATAATATTTTTTAAGGTCTAATATTTGTGTTTTTTTTTTAAATGAGATTATATGATTTATCTTAGAAACAATACCTCCTTGACTATAGAATTATGGCTTAAAATATAATATCAATGAATTCGTTAACTTTGAATTGATTTTGATCGAACAATCGATAGATAGATGCATAATTATGGAATGCAATGTCTTGCATTGGACCAACCTTATGAAATTGAGCTCTTAAGTAATAAAACGCTGGTTTTATACACGAGGCGATCAGATAATAAATTAAAATAATCGAATAGAATGGAACGTTGACTTGTTGATCCGCTTTGAAGATAGCATTGTGTTTACTTTCAATATGTCTCATTAGATGAGATAAGATTTTTTTTTCTATTATTTTTTAGTATTAACATAAAGTTCTGCTCTCAGAGCATTATGATGGTATTCAAATGGTATCGGAGAAATAATATAAATAAATAATAAATAATATCTAATTGGATTCAAGCATATCCAATGCATACATTTTTCTAATTAGTATAATAAAAAGTATATAAAAAGAAGATTAAGGTTATTTAATGACATTCATAAATTAGATTTAAAGTATTTGTTTGTTGTTAAGTTAAAAGATTTCTTTTAATCCGTTTTATTATCAAAGTTTTGTTGTAATTTTCCAAAAGCCGACATCATATTTTGAAAGTCGATGTACATTTGTACTATAAACTACATATGAGTTAGTGATTTTATAGTTCCATGCGTTGTGAAATCAGATGGGTTGTTTTTTCAGCCATTGGTGAAGGTTTAGGTGTTCAAAACATCGATTTTTTTTTACGATTTGTGTGTCAGTAATTATTCATAAAAGATACAAAATCATGCTATTTTCTTTTTCCTAATAGAACTTTTGTTGATTTTTTGCTTTGTATAAAATCAACAAAAATGTGTTGGATGCTGCTTCTTCACCTACGTCATCAACCCACCCTGAATTCAGCCGCTCTTTGACGTATTCGGAGCATCTACTAAAATTTATACCATTTATACTTACTCTTTTGACAATTACTGCCCGGGTAGAAAATTATCTTAGAAAAACTATTTTTAAGCGTGACCCTAGCTAGATTGGCCATTATATAGTAAATCCTATGCTGGGTCTAGACAGGCGCAGGTCTGGGTGATCTTGACTAATTTATCTTATTCTGGCTTTATCTTGGCCCTGGCTAGAATTGCCTATTTATTGGCTTTGTCAGATGTAACTTAGACTGGGCCTAGATAGTTTTAACTTGACAAAGCCTAGACATGAACACTTTTGTTGGTGTCATTTTGGCCCTAGCTAGTGTCACCACCTTATTGGCGCTGTCTCATAAAAACAGGAAGGGACTCAAATAGTTTTCGCTTGGTGTAGCCTGGATAAGGAATTGTATCTGGGCGTTATCTTGGCGTTAGACAGTGTCACCTCTTTATTGGCGTTATCAGGTGTAACTAAGACCTAGATAGTTTAGACTTGATGTAGCCTAGACATGGAACTTTTTCTTGGCGTTATATTGGTCGTAGATAGTGTCGCCTCTTTATTGGCATTCCCAACGACCAATTTAACTTGTGTAAGGTCCATATAGCAAATACGCCTGGTGGGTAGCGTGCTGGATCTTTGATTGGAGGAACGCGAGTTCAAATCTCGGAGAAACCAAGTAAGTAAAAGTGAAGTTTTTTTAAAATTAAATTAAATTCTATACATGTCAGTTAAAGAGAAAAGCGGTCTCAAACACCCCTAATATGAGAGGGGTGGGGGCTATATGGGTTTCAGTAAAAATTTACCTAGGCCCTAGCTAGTGAATAAAAATCTCTAAATTTTTAGTTATCCAAAGCCTGACTTGGAACATCTATCTAGGGCCTATATGGGAACCGCTAGCAAGGCCCACATAATACAGAGCATTAACAAATTAGCAAGGGCCAAGCTATTTACTGCTCGAGAGGCCCATTCCTGACTTGGAAGATCTATTAAGGGCCCATATGGGAACCACTAGCAAGGCCCACGGAATACGCAGAGCATTAACAAATTAGCAAGGGCCAAGCTAGTTACTCCTCAAGAGGCCCATTCCTGACTTGGAAGATCTATCTAGGGCCCATTTGGGAACCACTAGCAAGGCCCACGGAATACAGAGCATTAACAAATTAGCAAGGGCCAAGCTAGTTACTGCTCGATATTATTAATTAATTAACAATCAGTGTTAACTTCCCATTGGAAGTTAATGTATAATTGGTCCGATTTGTCGAATTGATAATTTTGACATATTATCTTGACGTTTCGAGGTCCCAAGAAACCAAATCCATCGTTTTTAGAGAGATGTATATATGTGTTTTCGTAAGTTCGTATGGTACATTCTATCGTTCACCGTATCTCAAAAACGACAAGAGATATGGAATTGATGACTAATTGTATTCTATACACGACGCCTTATTTGAAGCCGGATTAGTTTTATTCTACACACAATGACATATTATAGTCAATAACTGATAAAGTTTGTAGAAACATTCAATAGATAGTTTTTTTTTAAAGCGAAAATTGTGTAAAACAAAATTACTAAAAATTATTCAAAAATGTTTTTTCGAAATTATGTTTTTCTCCTCGAATATATCAAGAACAAGAGGCACATTTTTGGCCTCCACTTGATTGCATATTGAACACCCTGATAAGGTTTTCGAGGACTTTGAATTGTAAAATTTCTTATAACAAAATAACTTTGCGTCTATATAGTTTCCAAGGGCACCAACGAAAAGTTACCACTGTTTGTCGTACCCTAACATAATACATATAGGTGTCGTACCCTAACACCTATATGTATTAACATTTTTTGACCGAAATAACGAATAACGAAAACGAAAAAATCGTTTTTGTTAAAAGGGGGGGACCAAAAGAACGCTCCCCCCCCCCCCCAATCGTCCATTCGATTTAAAAAAAAAATAAAAATTTGGAGACTTTTTGAGGCAAAGTTAACACAGATTAACTGTCGACATAAGTTGAAAATAAACAGTATTTATAATATTAATGATTACTCACAATTTTGAAAAATCTTGATTTGGTTTTAAAAAAAAAATGAAAATTACTATTTTAATTTTAATCCTTAAAATTGGCGTTATAAATTTTTTTCTTAAAAATATTTAAAAAAAAATTGTACGGCTTCAACGATTTTAATTTTTAGGAAGGTTTTTTTAATAATACAAATTCTATATACTATACTACCGAAATACATCAGCTAAGTAGAGGACTTAGCACTATTTTAATGGACTTTGTTAAAGTATTGATTCAAAATAGCTTTTAACGGCCTTTAAGTCCTACAAAAATTGGCGTTTCGTCCCGGCGCGCGATCTCACTTGGACTCATAAGTTGACTATAGTGAGGGCCTTTGTCAATACGCAATTTTTGCTAAGTTCAGTTCATCTTACTTTTTTTTTATTTTAATTTTTTTTGCTTAACTATCGAAATCAGATGGTTTTAAATCCCGTAAGGGGCAGGGCAAAGCAGTTTCAGAAGCTCAGAAGATAGGTCACGCTCTGGTTGAGTTATTTTATAAATTTTATGTTTATTGATCAAATTATATGTATTTTTTTAGGTCCAAAAAATAAAATGTCTAAATCTGGAGCCGCTTGGTAACGCGAGTCGTAAGTTATTAATAATAACTCCCTTTTTGAGGAGCTTTGTACCGCTCACGCAACTCCTTTGCTACACTTAGGGTATGTCCAGTGGCCAGGCCACCCACTTCCTTTCTAAAGTTATGGAATATTGATCTACTTTTTTGTGGACTTCTGGCTCATGAGGGTGGGTTATAAGTCCACGATTGATTTGTACATTTTGGACTTTTTACCTGTGAACTTATGACCTTGCGCCGTTACTTACATACAATGTGCGGGTGCATACCACTACAATTTTCAAACAGAATACCGCGTTATGTATTTGAATGATTTAAAAAATTCCAGATTTGGTTATAAAAGATTTAGGTTGCATTAAATCGTACATACAGCTCCCTCCAATTTTTTACTCATTATATTGTTTATTACCTACTAAGCCATATCGAGTTTGCACTTGGTTACCTATTTTAATTCGTACAAAGTTCTTTTTCAATGCAAATGACGATTGACGATTCGAAATAACGCTCGCGTCCAAAAAAGAATTGAAATTGTTGTTATTAAGTGTAAATTCACAAACGCATCGTTGCAGAGATGATGCTACATCACTTGCGTCAAACATTCACTAAGCCATCAAACCAGCATCAGTTTAAGGGTAAAGTGATCACTATTGCAAACTTGCATCAAATAATGCCCAAACTTCAAGCAAACCAGAATCAACAAAAGATGTATTGCATCAGCATTACCTTCATTGCGCATCAGCATAGCAACAAAGCAAATGTTTGATGTTTATGAATTTACACTAAGTTTCAATGGCATTTTTCGTTACCAGAAATCCCATGAATCTAAAGTTTGTGCCCTAAAAAATATGTAGTTAAAAAAATGTTGTAAGAGGTCATCACGCACGTGCTTCTAAGGCCCTAATTTTTTTTACTTCTTACATTTTTTCGACTAAAGCAACTATTCTAATTATGTAATGTATATAGTCATCCCTTTAAAAGACTCCAATAAAAAAATATCTGTACCTCCATATATAAAATATTACGATTTTTATAATTTTGTTTTTATGGAGTGGCAGCTCTTATGAACATTTTAGAGTTAGCCCAAATATTACGACAATTTTATTTTCTGGTGAAGTCAAAAGGCCAGAAATGAGCTTTATCACTGAAATGAAATAGTCGAAATGCATCTTCGAAAATGGAACTTCAGAATATGGTTCAAGTTATTGGCAGGAAACTGGTAGGGTCAACATTTGAAAGAATTAATAATCTTAAGAGCGGGATGCTCGGGGACCAAACTAAAATTAACAAACACTGCGAATAAACCGAAATTCGCATATAATCTTTTCCTGCAAAACCAAATTTGTTAACTAGAAATTTCCCAGTTAATCTGGTTCTTGGAATCGGGAGTGTACCTATAATGTATTATATATTTATGATTTTTTTGGTGACATCAGGTGTCAACGAATGCAAAATATTGTCATATAAAAAAACCTGAATATCTCTGAAACAATAAGTGCATTCGAAAAAACTTGATATATAAAGGGTTTTTCAACAGGGACGCTACAAAAAGAGCAACAGGGACAGCAAACGACGCCATATCTTTTGACATTTCTCTTCAGTAAGGTTTGCCATTTCATGATGGAAAGATATACGAGCCAACAACGAGTCGAAATTAATAAAATTTACTACCGAAATTCGGATTCAGTGGCCTCAACGTTAAGAGCGCTACGTCCAATTTATGGTCGTCATAATCGTCCTAACAATTGAGCGTCTAGTGGAAAAATTTGAATACACAGGCATAGTACAAAATGTTCCCGTGCCAGTGAGATAAAGAAGTAGCCGTAGTGTATAGAGAATATTGTTGCAGAAAGCCCAAATGTGTCTCTCACACGTCGTTCTCAAGCGTTGGGCATCTCTGTGACGTCGTTGTGGCGAAGTTTGCGAAAAGATCTTGGCAGCTACATCCTTACAAGATTAAATTGACAAAAGAACTGAAGCCGCTTGACCACCAGAAGCGTCGTATGTTCGTGAATTGGGCTGAGCAACAACTTGAAAATGATTCGGATTTTCATCGAAAAATCATCTTCAGCGATGAGGCTCATTTCTGGCTGAATGGCTTCGTCAATAAACAAAATATGCGGTATTGGTCAGGCAGCAATCCACACGTACTCCATGAGTCATCATTGCATCCCGAAAAAATTAAGGTTTGGTGCGGTTCATTGGGCCGTACTTCTTCCGTGAAGTTACTGTGAATGGGGATCGCTACCGTTAAATGATAACCGAATATTTTTGGACCCAATTGGATGATATAGACTTGGAGGACATGTGGTTCTAACAGGACGGCGCCACAAGCCACACAGCGAATGTCACAATCAATTTATTGGAAACCAAGTTTGGAGAACGTGTTATCTCACGAAATGGTCCAGTCGCTTGGCCGCCTCGGTCATACGATTTGACGCCGTTAGACTATTTCCTGTGGAGCTACGTCAAGTCTATGGTCTATGTCAACAAGCCAGCCACGATTGATGAACTTCGTTCGAATATCGAACGTGAAATTGCAGCAGTACCGGCCGATTTATTCTTGAAAACGTCGAAAATTGGGTTCAGCGTCTGGACTTCTGCAAGCGTGCCCGTCGTGGCCATGCAAAAGAAATCGAGTTCCATACATAATGGCATCGAACGTACTTTCACAGGAATAAAGAATTTCATTGATATCCAAAACCGTTTTTGTTTTATTTAAAAAAACTTTTGTTGGCATTTAGTCGATTTGCCCCGGGGACCAACTTGCCCCATAGTGCATTTTATTTTTTATCAGACAGCCCCTGCATTTTAAGAATTTTACATACTTTTATCATGAAATATTATTTTGTTTTCCTTCCAACCTCTAAAAGCGCCAATTTTGACATCGAGCCCCATGTGTATAGAAAGTTATGAAATCAACATTAACCCCACATTTATACATCAGTCTATTTAAAAATCCATTAAATTAAAAAAAATAAATAAAAATAAAAATGCTTCCCCGTTTTGCGCATATATGTATGTTAAACGGTTCCCCATATGCACGAATTATTATAAAATATCTATTTACCTCGATGTAATCTATCATGGACTTTTAAGCCCGAGGTAGGTTAGGTAGGTACCTTTTTCGCGATTTCCCACCGCACTCACCTGCCAACGGCATCAGATTTTAGTTTGGGTGACTTAAAGCGCGCACTTGATTTACGCTGATTGCGTTACAGCCTACAAAATCATTGGTCCAGAAAATAAAATAATCTACCTGTGCTGCAGAGCTTTGCTGTGCGCATATATAATTCCGGACAATGTCATATAAACTGCAAGGCACACCATTTACCCATTGAAACCTTAAACTGATCGTTAATCTCTCGAAGAGAGACCGCCTTTGATGAGGCGGCAACCAAACCAAACGCGTCGCGTCGGTCGTCTGGTGTATCTGTGTACTGTGTCGTATAGCTAAAGCTTGATCTGAGATCGTAAATTGTTCAATCGTTGCATATAGCTCCGGTCGAGGCATTATCCGTGTATATATAAGCTAAGTCATGTCAAGTCTTCATGCCAGCCAGGTAAGTATTAAAAAATATTGAGCTATGCATCTGTTGCTCCATGTGAATCAAAATATAACATTCTGTCCTGGCCTGGCCAGCACAGTGTGCAACACTGCAACTGCAATCCGAGACGTGTGCCGTGTAGATGTAAGCGTATACGCGCTCACACTATCTGTATCTTTTTTTTTTTGCATATTGATGTTTAAGATACACATTCCACAGCTATATAGCTCAGGAGTCGGGTCGGGTCGGGACTGCTGTGACAACGTCGTCGACGACTACGACGACGACGTGACGTTTTCGTTGGTCTATTTTTGGTTCGCAATTTTGCTACCTACGTGCTGACTATTAAATTTCTATCGCGTAGATAAATTGGTCCATTATCTTAGTTTGGATAAGAAAGGCTGGCTGCACAGTTCGGCCTGGTTTAGACAGAATGAGGTCGCCTGTGGGCTAAATGCGAGTATATGTTCATATAATATGAGCCTGGAGAACTGAAAAAAAATTGTTACATTTCTTTTAAGGGGCTCAAAAACATCGGGCAATTATCCTTATAAGACTATATGAAAATGTAATTACATCACTTTCAACACAGCTACCGTTAGTTACAGGCTTTTTGGTGTTCAAAAAGCCTTGGGTCATTTACTGATGAGTGTAACCCATTTATATTTATATAAAGTGGTGCATTTTCTTGCAACTCATGCCAATTTAGGAATTTTTAATAAAAAAAAACATTTTTTTTCTTAAAAAGTTGGTGTTTTTATTTATCAGTGAAAGCTTATTGTATCCATAATGTGTATATATACATATACCTTATTAGAATAATACACCTATTTGATTTTTCTTTTTTGAAGTTTTACGCGCGTGAAAATTTCCTTTAGAACTGTCAGTGAAAAAAGAAAAGAAAATTGTCATAAAACCGATTAGCAATCCTTAATGAAATATTTTTTTTTAATCAGCATGTCAAGGTTATTCTACCTCTTATCCTTTGCTTTCCAAAAACTGCCGATTCCTTCCAATTTTATATACCAAAGCTCTGTCATAGTTTATGTAAAACAAATTACATTAAACTAAAATTGATAGAAATTGGTAGTTTGGGGAAGTACCTAAACAAACAGACTTAGATTTGATTGATTACGCTTGGTTTTCTGTCAAACCTAATAAAGGAATTGCCATATTGACATTATTTTTGTTTGAATAAAATACAAATCCAACGCCTTTTGCACTAAGCTGGTCATAATGAGTGGATGGTCATTTGAAATTTTATGAGTTAATTTTTTCTCTAGTTGCTCTGTTATGTTAATATGAATGGTGAGGAAAAACTTTGCATTCTAGGGAAGTTTTAGTTTTGATCATTTATCTAAGTTGCTTACAGCTTTTATAGATTCTTCGAAATGCTCTAAACTAAACTAGGATATTGCCATGTCCAATATTCATATTTCTTGGTTTCTCGGAAATGATTTTAAGTAGAATCCTCTTACTACCCAATTTTGTGTATTCCTGGTTCATCGGAAACAGCCGATTTCGATGAAATTTTCAGAGTTTGTTTTTTTGAGCAAGTATTAAAATTAATAAATAGGTGTAAAATCTGAGTACTGAAACACCCACTTTTCTTATTTTATTAGTTTCTCGGAAACGACCCTACTGAAATGATTTAAATGAAATTTTCAGAATTCGTTCTTGTGCATGTGCTTACTTTTTGAAGCCATAATAATTTATGTTTTAATAGTCCGACTCCGATCTTCAAGGATGAAGTCATATAAAATAAAGGTAAAATGCCTTAAATGGGCAAATCGGCTAGATTAATAGCTTGAGTTTTAATGTTCAGATCTTGAAGAATACCTTAGTTCTTAAAACTAAGGATAACTTAAAGTGCTGACACTTTGGAGGTCTTCATTAGAGCGAGATAAACATAATATTTGTTGTGTAACCCCCAACAAGTATAACTTCTATAAAGAGCGTACGTGTGTATAGGTACTTCTAAATTTAAACAAAATTGGCCATCAATTCGTTTTCGATTTTGGACTTTTGGAAGCGAAACTAACGTTAAGTTGGTAGCTTGCATTTTTCATCAAACTCTAAACTTACAACTTTCGCTTAAGATTGAGTACCAAGTTAATATGACTATGACTCTACGGTTCCCTGGCCACCGCTCTCTCCATCGTTCCCCTCGAGGGTGACTTCTTACGCTAAACGCAAGACTAAAGGTGGTACTGGAGTTTTCGTTGCGTAGGGCAAACTTATTGATTCGATTTTGATCGAAAGAAGCATAACCTTTGAGCAAAGAAATATTACCTGAAAGACCAAACCAAAATTCAAAATTGAAACGGAAATTCAGTTGACAAGGCGAAGTTTTCGATGTTTCAATTATATGACTCTAAGTAGTATGTGCATCTTCTTTCTTTGAAAGCCTCGCCATGATCCATCTGAAAACCTTTATAGCGCCAATTGTGTTGGGGCAACTAGTACTCCAATTGACAAAATAAACTCTTCACAAATTGGTTTTTGGTACTGCTCTAATAGTAACAAAACAAAACGAGACTTGGCTTTCAAAATGACTTTACAGTCCAAAATTCTCAAGATCTCTAAGGAATTTAAAGAACTAAGGCTAAACTCATACTGGAGCTGCGAGCAGAGCGGCGATGCGAGAGGTGAGCAGAGCGTTAAAAACAAACACATGCTTTCTTATGAGAACTGATACCTCGTTGCTAGAGGCCTCAGTATGAGAGCTCTCATAAGAACACATTTGTTTGTTTTCGTCGCTCTGCTCACTTCTCGCATCTCCGCTCTGCTCGCAGCTCCAGTATGAGTTTAGCCTAACCCATAATTTCTCTACAATTGTTACAATTGTTAATAATTTTTCCTTCCAAATATTAAAGTTCATAAATCATCTTCTACAATCACAACCAGATTCTCTTTAAGATACTTTATTTTATTTCACCTTATGGGCTATAGAAAATTTTCCTTAGAAGGGCAACGCCATCGTGCTACTACTTCCAGAAATGAAGGTCCTGCTCCTAAACGATCAAACCTAAGAAGCAAAAAGTTATAATCTAACATTTTGTGACCTAGAAATTTCAAATTCTAATCTTCCGAGGCGACTTATCTATAGTTGTCCCTAGAACATTAGAATAAGTACCTAATTTCAAATCAATATTCGTCTCTTGTCTTTTACCGGAAGACATATAGCAATTTGCAAGTCATCGTAGTCGCATAATAAGTCTGTTTCCAAAAGAGATCATTAGCTTCTCTTCTTCCATTCTAAGAAGGAGTAGCCTGATGTTTATTATTTAAAGATTATTTTCTGTAATCACTCTAACATCAGGCTTGGATGGTTAGGTTAGGTAGAAGTAGCTATGTCGGCGGAGAAACCGACACATTTAGACTAATCGATGACCCATTGTCGCATGGATCTATGAAAGCTTTTCCCTACTCGTTAAACCATTTTGAGCTTCTTATGAAGCGTGCAATATTACTTATAGCAGTATTGCTACCACTCGGATCGTCATTCGTCGTAGTAGAAATCTCCCAAGATGAGTCTACATCTATGTGACAGAGCAGGCCAAGTATAAAAAAAGTGAGGAATTGTTTCGTCCTCCTCTTCATCCATGCAGCTTCTGCAGAAATCGTTTGAGAAGACGCCTAGTTGCCTGGCATGTCTACCTATTAGACAGTGTCCGCTTATGACACTTATAACGACACTGCTTAAAAATTTCAAGTTGCTTAGAGCGCCTTCAGATCCCAGCGTTGGCCAGATTTGTTTTGTCGCCGAACAGGTGTTGAGGTTGTGCCAACTCTGGTTTGTGTTCTTTGTGGCATCTTGCTTTATCATAAGTTTACATTTAGTGATAGGTTTAACAATATTTGTCTTATCTGTTAAGAGAGCTTAATTGTTCTTCCACGTTTGTCTAGCCTATCAGGCTTACAGCTTCTTGGAAATTGGAATGTCTCTGTAATTATTGATAATAATTCAGTTTTTGTGATTTTTATTAAATCAATTTTTGATTCTAATATGAAAAACATAATATTGTGAATGTATTTTTCGATAACTTCAAAATTCACAGTAACAGATTTCCTTTTTGATAGACATGAAAATATGTTTCCTATGGGGGTCTATATCCATCCATACATAAATATAACTTTTTCCAAATGCACAAAAAGTGTCCCATTTCCCTTAATTTCCTATAGATACTGTAAAATTGCATTAATTACCATCAAAGTGAGCCACTTTACTTACTGAAAGATTTATTGTACTACTCAGAATGGAATCCAGTCCAAGTTGTTAAGAAATCCATTTCAATTATATTGCTTTTCAAAGTACACGTTCCTAATGTTATGTATAGGTATACAATTGTAATTGTAAGATGCCAATCCCAAAGGATTGTTGGCTAGTGACGGGCGCCTGTCAATCTATATAGAAACAACCTGGCTAAACAACATCTCAGGAAGACTTTGCTATGCCATATGGTTGTTGTTGTTGTCTTATAAAGCTACTTAGACTACTTGCATACGAATGTGATGATGATTGTTGTCTCTCTCTCTTGGTCATTCCATTTAATTTCTTATATATAAATGATGACTGAGAATCTGTGCTCGTAGATACATATATAAATTTCCTGCTTCGCCATGTGGCTTTATGTGACTCTGACTATCATCACGAACGATGCAGATGCACCCATTTCCCCATTGTGGATTTTTTATTTTTTATAAAATATATATGAAGGCTTGACGACCACTCCTTTTTATATATATTATACCTATAACGATGAACAGATCAGACAAGATGGAAACATTAGAAAAGATAATTGTATGAGGTTTAAAAAAAAACTGAAGGATGTTTATTATAAACAAGCCTTGAGACTTGAGAGAGAACATTGAATCCATCCAATGAATGTATAAAGGATAAGATCTTATTGGGCTTATTCATAAGAATTGGAGTTTATATTATTATGGTTTTTTTTTTATATAATCACACACATACTGGTTTTATGTAAGATGCGAAAGCATTTCACTGTGTTGTCTTAATTCTTTTATATGAGATTTGCATCTATTTCTATATGAGTGTGTTGAATTGCTTGAAGGTATATTGTTGCAAAACAGAGACTATGATTTAATAAGCAATTATCTGCATCAGCACGTACGTGCAAATTGTTTCTTGCATGGTAATAAGATTATGCTTAATTTTTTAAACAGTTATTTATGAAGCAATTTCTAACTAATTCTAAGGCTGCGTGCACAGTAGTGTATAAGAATTAAGTGATGTGCAGATGCGAGAAGCAGTATGAAATGCTATGTTGCAACACCAACTTGGTGCGAACAGTATATAAAAGTATTATCTTGAAGAAGTCCTCATTTATTATCTTTACTTATTTTGTAATGATGCATTAGACTACGTCTCCCCCACCACCGTTCGGCCTTCCAATACCTTGAATAAAAATACAAACACTCATCAACACTCCCGACACCCCTACCACTTCAACCATCTCTGGTGAAGTATACTTAAATACGAATATAATTTTGTTCGTTATATTATAGTTCACAATCAGTTTGAACCAAAATATGAATAAGAAATCGTGAACAACCGGGAATGAATACCCTGAGGATGATTAAGTCAACCGAGTTTTAAATTAAATTTTTGACGTGTAATTTATATATCTATAATTTGTTAAACTTAAGACATTGTATAATGTAGCAAATGTAAACGTATCATAGTATCATATTAGTTAGAAGCCAAATTGTATATATATTATGTTCAATAAAAACTAAACTAAAGGTGAACAAACAGAAGAAATCCGAGCTCTGTCCTAGTTTTAATATATTACCAATCACGAGTACTTAGTGAGTTCCTTTTTGAAAGACTTAGGGTTCAGAAGCGACAATGGAAGTCCAAGTTTAAGAAGTTAGTTAGTGGCGTCTTCTATTTCAGAATGTAATTGAGTGGCGTCTGCTATCTTAGACTGATATGTCGACTGGCATATGTCGTTCATTTGAACGATATGATTGAATTGGGATCCGTTCATGCACGGCACGGTCACAATCACAAAGATCGAGTCAATCTGATTGACATTACAAAGTGAACGCACCAAATTATATTTCTTGTTTGGGCCTCCACCAGTTGCTTTTTTTCGTCTCATGTTTTCAGACATTTTTTTTCCTCACGTATTTTTTTTTTATCAAGCCATTCCTTAAATTATTTTTTTAAAAGAAAAACATCATGGTAATCAATTTATCACCTATTTTTTTCCATTCAGAAATAGATTTTGTTGGTGGGTCTGAACTGCTAAGTTCTTTTTCCGCTTCTTTCCAAAATGTTAATACATCTTCTTTTGGCTGATTTGTTGTATGCAATATCTCTGTTTTTTCCATAAAGCTGATTAAAACTTGAATTTGTTTACTATTTGATGAATTCGACCTTAAAAAGATAATTTTTTATTTATATATTTTAAAAGGGTATGGTATGTTTCGCAAGAATTGTCTGGCAAACTTAACGTTTCACGGGGGTACAATTCGCCATTTTTCGTTCCGCATTTTGTTTGTTTAACATTTTGTCATTTCGCATTTTACGTTTTGCAAATCACGTTTCCATTTTTAAATGATTTGACAAATTATCATTTCGCATTTTTCATTTCGGAATTTTTATGTACTTTTTAGTTCGATCGGATTTTTGAATTTCCGCAATTTTTTATTTGGCATTTTGTTGTTTTGCTTTTTTTTATTTTGCAATTTATTATTTCCGCTGGCATCACAGAACAGCCTGGGGTAAAATACCAGTTGAAAAGAGGATTTTTGAATTTTTGTAATTGTTGATGCTTTAATTGCCAAATTGGTCGCGTCGTACTTTGAGCTATGTGAATATTACACATAATTGTTATTTGCTGCTCTCCTTCTATTAGATTTGCTTTTTTCCAATCCGAATCCGAAATTTTTTTTTCCTCGGTATTTAACACAAAAAGTGAAACATTTTGTTGAGGAACCCTGTTAATATTTGTGAGATTGCTGAGATCTCTGAGACCTCAGAAATATAAATTGAACAACAAAATTTTCATTGAAATTTTGTGCGTTTTATAAAACAAAAAAAAGTAAGTTACGTAACTAAAATTAAGAATATTGCGCGCGCGAAAATTGTAACCATTGTCTCAAAAATTAATATATTTATTCTAGATTTTTGCATACGAGATTTTTTTCTAGATTTCGCTTTCATAGATTTTTCTTTCGAGATTTTTTCAATTCTAGATTTTTGTTTTCGAGATTTTTATTTTTCTTGCTTTCTAGATATCGTGGGAAACGCTAAAAAGTCTGATCCAGATAAATTTGAAATTGTAAGTGTTTACGAAATTAAGTTTTTACACGTAGGTATTTTTCAGAAAATTATTAGATTTTTGATTCAAAGAAGCATTAAATAGTCATAAGAGCCTACATAAAAGTTGGTGATTTGTCTCGTCTTTTGTATTTGGTAAAAATGTGCTAAAAATATATAGGTATATATATTAAGGTGTAAACAATATTTTATATATATAAGCGCTTAAGGTTAATATCACCTAACATTATCTTAAGTCAAAATGTTAACAAAAAATTAAAATTCTTATAAAAAGATAATTAATAATCTCATACCTCAAACAAGTAGCACAAATTGATTATTATCGACATACTTCAAAATCAATTAAGAATGGATCTATTTATCGGTTATTTTTCATTTAAACATTATAATTTAGTACCTACATATATATTTTTGTTTTCATGAGATAAGATAAGATAAAATAAAATATTAATTCCATCAGGAGAATTAAACTCAATGAGAAAGAAAATGAATGATATATAAGAAATATCAAAGACAAATAATAAATCATTCCTTTTTTCAAGTTCTTATCAAAAAGTTAAATAATATGGCATCCAAAAATAATAAAAATCTTTTGCAAAGCACAGCTCTAATTTCATCCCTGATTTGTGTTGCAATTTTTCCCGGTAAAATACAAGAAATAAAATTTTTTAATTTATAAAATAAAACAAAAAACTGTAAATTTAGGTGCAAATTCGCAAAGCAGAATTGTGGGAGGTGAAGAAGTTAAACCATATGAACTGACTTATCAGGCTTCTATAACATTTAATGACTATCATTACTGCGGCGGAACAATTATTGGTTCAAAATACATTCTAACTGCTGCTCATTGTTTTTATGGATTAGTAGAACCTTCTGATGAATATGATATTATGGTCGTAACAGGTGGTATTAAGCTTCAGGATGTTCGAAACAAACATGCAATTGCTAATATTACATTGCATGAGAACTACTCCCATAGTCTACAAGATTCATGGTTAAATGACATCGCTATCATCACGGTAAGTTATAAGAAAAGTTAATTTCTCAATTTTCAACAAAATTTTATTTTGTGTTATAAGCTTCAAAATGAAATTAATTTCGACGAAACCCAAGCACCAGCTAATTTGCCTGTTGCACCTGTTTCGAACGATTTATCTGGCATTGCTGTTGGATGGGGTCGCCAGGATTTTAATATGACTTTCCCTTCAGAAACACTGATGAAAGCAACACTGAAAGTTCTTACTTGGGAAGAATGCCAGCCCAAAATTAACGCCAAAATTTATGAGAGTCATATTTGTGGATTTGCTGGAAAGAATATTGGAATTTGCAAGGTAATAATAATTGTTGGCCTAATAAATTTATCAGTAGGTTATTATATTGATGTTATCGAATCTTTTCATATTTTTTTACAGGGTGATAGTGGTGGTCCATTAATTGTTGATAATACTGTAATTGGTATTTCTTCGTGGATGTTTCCTTGTGCTACTGGAGTACCAGATGTTTTCACAAATGTTTACTATTATCTTAATTTCATTAATGGTGTTATGACTAAAAGTAATTAAATTAATTGATGTTATACATTGTGATTAAGATTGTTAATTCGATATGAAATATTAAAATAAATCTTCCATAAAGTTCTAAATCATAAAGCTAAAATCGGAAATAGGTATTTGTCTTACTTGTATAGTACAGACACACGGCCGTAGCCAGCCATACGCTAGGGTGAGCTCAGCTCACCCAAAAAATATTTGAGCTCACCCAAAAAAAAAATTGCAACATTTAAAAATTTTACACTTTATTTAAACTTGTGTGATAAAATATTTTTTCATATCAAATTCTAGTGGTTTAATTTTGCCCGTTTTAATCCGTACAGTAATTTCAACAAGTCGAGAATTTCCCTTTAAAATTCTTCTTGTGTATTTTTGTTGTCATCTTCCTTATTGTTTTTTTTTCAGTGGAAAGTCAAATGCGCTGATACTTTGGGGCAGATTGGAATTATGGAATACCTACACAGTTTTCACGTTCCACTTTAAACATTCAAATTGGTTTCTCTCATTTCATTGAAAACCCAGTTCAAAATTATTGTTTTGCTTTGATTTTTAATTAAATTATTGGGAATAATTGAAACACCTAATAGAATTTTGCAACAAAGTGCAATCGGCTGTATCGCAGTGCTATGCCAATTTTTCAGTCAGTTAAAGAAGTTGTAAAAGATTTGCGAAGTGATGAATCAGTTTTTGAATACAGCAGATGAAAAACAGAATGCTGTTGAAAATTTTCTCCCTTTGTATCACGGAGAATGCCAATTCGATCTACCCGATTTTGCGAATCCATTAATGTTATGTCTTCACTTGGGAAAAGAAATAATGGCAATGAAGTAGCATTATTAAAGCTAGTTTATTTTGAAATTATCGACTCAGTTATTTCAGAGATAAATGACAAATGGTTTGAGCATAATAATAACATACTGAATGCTGTCGATTTTGCTACAGACTTTTTGAGTAAAAATGTTTACTACAACGACTTTAAACCAAATTAAATTTGGTATTGCCTTCACAAGAAGAAATGTCAGTTTTAACAAATTTTCTGCTCAACGGAAAAAATAGCTCAGGATTTGCAAAATAAAAATATAGTTTAGTTGTTGTTTCCTGTTAAAAGCACTTTTCCTATATAACTTATCGCCTCTTTGAAGCTCTCAAGACATTTGGTGATGGTACATCTTTGAACAAGTCATCATTTTCGGGACTTTCGAGAATAGATGCTCGGGGCTTAAAAGGAAAAACGCCTAATGATTGATCAACGATTGCGAAATCTTTCTTTTATAGTATTTGAAAAAAAAAAACGTTTGAATTGATTAGAGAAAAATGATATTTTGCGTAAATTTGCTTAAAACAATAATATAAATATTAAAGAAAAATTCAATGACAAAAAAAGGTGCTCATGAACCCTTACCGTTTGAAAGAACGAAAAAGACATCTAGTACAGTTTTATTTTGTCAAATGCTCCTACAGAAAGAGTTTTTCTCAATTCTAAATAATATTTGGACAAATTAAAAAACCCAAAAAGCTGCAAAATCTATTTTGATAACTAAATACATACAATAATTATGAACTCATAAGAAGGTTTTTTTTAATAATACAAATTCTATATACTATACTACTGAAATACATCAGCCAAGTAGAAGATAGCACTATTATGAACTCAGTTGTTTAGAGTTAAAAAAATATAAAAAGCAGAACTTAGTGAAGGAATTTGACTCTTCAGAAAAATATCAAAATCCGTAAAAATAAACTGTGTTAATTTAGATTTTAATTTTTTTTTTTAAGGCTTTTTTGTTATAGAGTCATTGTTTTTAAGTTTAATTTTTAAGCAAACAAAGACTTAATTTAGTAGAAAAATGGAATTGAATTTTGTTTCTTTTTTCACTTGTTCATTATTTGCAATTCTAAAATATGGTCACCGTACCTATACACCTACACTCAAAAAAAGAAAATTCAATGGTACCAGTTTTGATTTAATAGTACGCGAAATAATAGGTTTTTCCTATAAAAACAACGATTTTGGGGGTCTCTTGTCCTATTGATTCGTAATTTTTTCAAAACCATTGATTCAATAGGATAACCTATTAATTTTATGTGTTTTTTCATATTGAAGCTATAGTTCTTACCCCATTGGCTCAACAATGCAATACTATTATTTACTAATAATTTGCGTCATGTTAAATCAATTCTTTTATACTATTATTCTTATGGTATGATACTTTTAATTATTTACATTAATAGTATTGGTACTATTGTTACACAATTCAATAGGATATCCTATTGCTGTAATGGTTTTTTTCCACATTAAACTTATAGGTCTTATCCCATTGTTTTTATAGTGCAATACTATTATTTATAAATTAGTTACGTCCTATTAAATCAATTCTGTTATACCATTATTCTTATGGTATGACACTTTTAATTATTTACATTAATAGTATTGGTACTATTGTTACACAATTCAATAGGATATCCTATTGCTGTAATGGTTTTTTTCCACATTAAACTTATAGGTCTTATCCCATTGTTTTTATAGTGCAATACTATTATTTATAAATTAGTTACGTCCTATTAAATCAATTCTGTTATACCATTATTCTTATGGTATGACACTTTTAATTATTTACATTAATAGTATTGGTACTATTGTTACACAATTCAATAGGATATCCTATTGCTGTAATGGTTTTTTTCCACATTAAACTTATAGGTCTTATCCCATTGTTTTTATAGTGCAATACTATTATTTATAAATCAGTTACGTCCTATTAAATCAATTCTGTTATACCATTATTCTTATGGTATGACACTTTTAATTATTTACATTAATAGTATTGGTACTATTGTTACACAATTCAATAGGATATCCTGTTGCTGTAATGGTTTTTTTCCACATTAAACTTATAGGTCTTATCCCATTGTTTTTATAGTGCAATACTATTATTTATAAATCAGTTACGTCCTATTAAATCAATTCTGTTATACCATTATTCTTATGGTATGACACTTTTAATTATTTACATTAATAGTATTGGTACTATTGTTACACAATTCAATAGGATATCCTGTTGCTGTAATGGTTTTTTTCCACATTAAACTTATAGGTCTTATCCCGTTGTTTTTATAGTGCAATACTATTATTTATAAATTAGTTACGTCCTATTAAATCAATTCTGTTATACCATTATTCTTATGGTATGACACTTTTATTTATTTACATTAATAGTATTGGTACTATTGTTACACAATTCAATAGGATATCCTATTGCTGTAATGGTTTTTTTCCACATTAAACTTATAGGTCTTATCCCATTGTTTTTATAGTGCAATACTATTATTTATAAATCAGTTACGTCCTATTAAATCAATTCTGTTATACCATTGTTCTTATGGTATAATACTTTTAATTATTTACATCAATAGTATTGGCACTATTTTTATGACAGTATGGTCTTATAAAAGTTAATGTTAATGGTATTTACTACATATTATAAAAAAAAATTTTAAATATTATTGAATTGATAACCATGAAGCAATTATTCAAATTCTTTTATATATAAATTCATAGGTTTTAAAGGGTTCACTATTCTTTAAAATTCGAAAAAAATTAATTGAATACTTATTGCTTTTATAGTACGACCCTATAAAATTTTATTTTTTTTCCATTAAAAAAGCAATGTATGTATGTAGTTAAATTATTCTCGACGCTAAAAATACCAAATTTTTGTCGATTTTTCTTTTAATGGTGTTTTGGCACTGTTCGTAAAGAAATAAATTAATTTATAAATGATAGAAATTGCGTTAGAGGAAGATAGTCGAAGCAAATTCGGCGCCATTGCCGTCGGAATTTTTATCTTTCCTTTTTTCTCAAATTATAAAATTTTTGTTTTAGTTAACTTTAAACGACACCGCGCGCACTTTCGCACGAAACTGAATGAAACTTCATGTCACGACACAGTTGGTCAGATTATCAACTTTGTCGCGTCGCGAAGTGCAGAATACAAATAAGCCGTGAAGTTCAGTTCCGCTTAAGTGCAGTATTAACATATTTATATATATATATAAATATATCCTAACGCTTAATGATTGCTCAGATGTTTCATATTTTCATATTTTAGGTTAAAAAGTTAAAAAAAAAAAAATAAGTACATATTTGTAAATCAAAAAAAGGGATAATTCAAATGCATTCTCTTTAGCCGGCTTCAAAGTCAAATTAGTCTAAAAGTACGACCATTTATTTATTGATTGATTTTTTTCCTCTGAAATCACAGTTTCACCATGTAAACTCTCGACATTTACTCGCAAAATACGAACAGTGTTAGAATTCTGCGAGCTTATCTCCGATAGGTATCAAAACGTGTTTCCACTTGCGAGTAACTATCAAAAAGTTTAAATGTCGAGAGCAAAAAGTAAACTCTCCGCAACTGCTCTCAAACCTGTGTCTACTTGCGAGTTTGCTCTCGAGAGCAACTCTCAATGTTTTTAATTTCAAATGGACACGGACCTTAAGAAATTGAATTTTAATCTGAATGTATCGAGTGAATAATATGGACGATATTGTATTAAATCTCTATAGGATGTGTAATTATGGAAAAATATCCATAAGGCATGCAATTAATTTGCAAAACAACTCTACTCGTTCAAAAGAAATATTAAATATAATTTTGTAAACATGAGACTTAAAGTTTTTTCTTAAATTCTATCGTAGGAAGGTGATATATATACCAATTTAAAAAAGCGTAAATAAATAAAGCAACAATATACCAAATCATGCAAAAACATAAATGCTCAATTAAGAAAGAGATTATATCATGACGCAGTACAAATTTAAATAGTCAACAAATCCAAAACTAAATTCAACGAAAAAAAAAAACAACAAGGACAGCTGCTATGCTATGGTAAGATTTGCGAATTTAAATCTATTTTATTTTAGGTAAATTCAATTTTGTGAAAAATAGTTTATAGTAATTAGAAGAAAAATTATTGGTGATGAAAAAAGTAACAATGGCTACACTCTTTTTAAGAATCAAGAAAACCGTATCCATTCAAATCTACAGCACTATTAATTCAATAGTATTACAGCATTGTTAGTATTAATTAATGGTGTTGTACTATTGAAACAATGCTTGAGAACCTTTATGTTGCGAAAATTAATATTGTGATACCATAGATTCATTCATATTCAAAAATACCATCCTATTAAAAATATAAGAACTATGTTTTACCAAGCACAAAAAGTTTCCATTTTAATAATTTTTTTTTCCGAAAAATTGTTTTTTTTTTTAATTTATAGATAGTTTTAGCAAATCTTAAGAAGAAGCAAATTCCTAGAAAAGGTATTTTTGTCCAAAGTTTTTTATATACTTTTTTGTTCAATTGCTCACTACTTTTTTTGTTGTTTTCTTTTCTTATCTATTTTCCATTTTCAAATAAAATGAAGCTGGAAATAAGTATTTGGTAATAAAATCTTTAAATTCAAGAAATAATAATGCATAACCTAATTGTGTTGAAATTAAATAGGTGTCTTATGTATTTATATTAATAGCCGCGTCTTTTTATCTATGGATCTGGATCACGATAATCGCATGAAAATAAAACGATACGGATTCTAAGACAGCAGTGTTTTATGCTCATCCCTTTTTTTCTTACACTTGTTTATTTTTTACGTAGATACTGTCTTTTTTTCTTTACATTAGAATTTGAATTCCCTACCGATTGAAGAGCTGTCAGTAAAAAATTATTATCGGATCTTTAAAATAGTTCCAGATATAAAGCAGGATCCAAAGTTGTTGTTGTGTTACGTGCTAAAAGATGATCCCGATCCGATCCGTATGATAATAAAACGCGGCTAATATAATTTAGGAATTTTCAACTAAACTTTCTTTTTTTTCGTATTGAGAACGTAGTAGGTGTTAGGTATTTGTAAATAAGGTAATTTTTAAGAAAAATAAATTGCTGCGTACAAAGTACACCGAAAAAAACTGAAATTGTAAATAATAGCTTATCCATTTTGAAACTTTTCCTGAACTTACAATTCATTTAACAAATTTTATAATATAGGTCTTAAATAAGGATTTTGAAAGTTTTAATAATGAAATAATAAATATTGAATTTGAAATCAACGCGTGGGTCATAATATTTGTAACTATTTATATATTAAAAAATATTCTTTTTTTATTTCATTGTAATTATTTATTTTTGATTTCATTTCAAAAAATTTGAATTCCTTTTGTAACTTTACTAAGTGGAAAAATGAAATTCTAATGAGAATTAAAATTCTAAATTATTTCAAGCTAAATATTTACGAGAACATTACTCTTGCTCGAAATTCCAAAGTTTCATAACATTAAAAAAAAAAACACAGTGGGAACACTGCTCCTTAGACGCTAAGAAAATCGTATGTATTCAATTCTGTAGCACTATTGATTCAATAATATAACAGCATTGTTAATGTTGGTTAATGGTATTTTACTATTGAATCAATGCTTAAAAACCTGTATGTTGGGATAATTAATAAGGTGATACCATAATTTCTTTCTAATTTAATAGTATGATACTATTGAAATTATAAGATATATATGTAAATTCGTGGTGAACTGCATATGTGTGCGTGTTTCAGCTTGTAGGCTCTCGGTTTATGTGAGGTCCGTTATAATTTTGGTATTTGCTCAGTATTAGTTCAATCGTCACGTCGGGAAGTGTTAGTCGTTGTCTAAAAAATAATCTTAAATAACTAATTCTTTTGTCTTTTCGAGAAGTGGGTGTAAAATTTTATTGCAAGTAAAAATATATATGTATTAAATTGGCTGAGGAATATTGGTAAGTAAGTTTAATAATATAATTGAACTAAATTAAGGCTTATCTAAACCAACGCGAAATATTTACAATGTTCAAGATCGATAGATCTTGGGATTCAACATGGCGACCGTCTCGCAACGTGTCGCGTCCATTTTTATTCGCTATGAAAATTTGTTTGAGACCTAGAAGATTCATTTGCGTTCTACTAATTTGCTTTGGTTTGGGTGAACCTTAATTTAAAATTAAATGCTATTTAGAATCTCGTTTTGTATATCAATTATATATGTAGATATGTATAGTAAGAATGTGCTTTAAACTTAATTTTGTGTTACACCAAAAAAAAAACTACTTCGGTTTGCGCAATGCGCGTTAAAGAAATAAAAATTATTTTAGTAGCATATAGGCTTTCCAAGCTTTTAAAAAATTCCTACAGTCAAAATTGCTGCAAAATTAAGAACTTATAGACTATTTAAAAAAAAATTCTTCGAAAAACACCTATTCCTTTTATGGAACATCAGTGGCCTGTCTCCACGGTCGTTTAACTGAATGCCGCATCCAGCGAGACAGGTAAATTTATATTTTCGTAGAAACAAGAAGAAACAAAATCCTTTTTCTACGCACAAAAAATATACCTACGCCTTTCAGTGAAACAACCGTGTAGACAGGCACAGATTGCAAATTTTGTTTGTTTGTTTGTGAGGCTGAAACTGACACTGTCGTAAAAGTATCTGCGACTTTTCAAATATTAAAGTACTATTAAAAGAAGAAGTAGAACTTAGAAGCTTGACTTGCTAGAATTTTGGTCTTGACGATGATGTATTTGGTCGTCTTCTGGGTAAAATTGTCAAGATTTATTTTCAATGATTTTTAATAAATTTTTTTATACAAAGCCTGCGGTTTTGATACAAAAACTGTAAAACTATTGACAGAAAAATATATTGAAGATACTTTTCCAGTTTCACAGATTGGCAAGCGAGCTCATTTTTGAAACAAATTCAATAAATGGATGCAAAATATAAATTTTTAATTTCTCATTGTTATCTTAACTAATAATAAATATTTGACGTTATTTTTTGCAGTACAGCTTCTTTTGTTAATACGTTTAGTGCAAACCATTTTATGTCCCAAACTCGATCATTTTCAATTGACAGTCCGTCATCGTCAACAGCAACTAGTGTCAAAGGAAAGCACGAAAACGTACAATTTACCGACCTTCTTGATCAATCTGAAAGGGGAAAAGCTATAAAAAAAAATATTATGACGAAAATTCAACTCTACCAGAGAAATTTGGACATTTATAATTGTGGATGGCTAAAAATACCGCAATGAGAATGGAAGATATCACCAATAACACAAATGCTACAATAGCAACTTTTCCTTCCGAATGCAAGGTATGTTGAAAATTTTTCAATTTATATATTTATAATAAAAGTGGAATAAGTCTATTAAAAAAATTATTATTTTAAATATACAATTAATAACACCTTAATCGTATCTCTTCTTTTTGAAGAAAATGGAACCAAGACCATATCTCTTTATTATAAAAGGAAATTAGGTCTATTTTAAATTGACTTTTTTTAAGTGTATGAATGTTCTTATCCTACTTTCATAAGCAACAGCACATTTTATATATGTACATACATACAAAATTTTTTGCTCAATACTATGTTCTCACAAAATCAAATCTGAAACTTCAGTAAAAATCTTTTGAAATTTTTATTCACACTATCAAAACTAACAATAAGTTGTGCAACTAAAATCATAATAACAACTTTTTTGCAGTCCATCTCTACACTCTGAAAACACTCAAAGATTTTGTTTAGATTTAAGTCAAATCTCGCATTTTTAAATCTCAAAATTGTATGGTAAAATTTTAAAATTTGGATTTAAGACTCCGAATTGGAAGTTTTTTTTTGGTGGGAACATAGTATTCTCATTTATATATTATATTCATTTTGTAAGTGCTTAACTTATAATCTTTTTATATGCATACTTATAGTTGTTTTATACTTCTTTTATTAATTCAAAAGTTTTTATTTTTAATCACAGGAGTACTACGATAAAAAAAAGAGGTCATGGCCCCTGAACCCGCTTGGCAAGTTGCACGACAAGGCCGTTCACGGATGTGACAAATTAAGAAGATTAGATAAATCGTTTGCAGAGGGCAAGCAAGGTAAAAATAAACATTTTAAAATTTATAATTATAGAAAAAAAGCTTTTAGGAGGGATTTATTATTATTAATATAGATATAAACGTTTAGCAGTTTCCGAAAGAATTTGAATAGATTTGCTCTTTTCTCGAAAATAATTTTTTTATATAGAGTTTGCTGAAAATTTTAGATAGTATTGTTACGAGACAAAAATTCGAAAACAGTGTGTTGGTTATTATTAACAGCCTCTTGTAGAAACATTTTTTTCAATTTTTAATGATCAGTTTGACCGATCTTAATTGTATTTTATTTTATTAAAGAGCTTCTGATAAGTTTAAATTATAATGCAAAATTTTCAATTATTTTCAAAGAAAAAAACTAAATTTTTGAAAAATTTTAAGCTTTTAGTTTTTTTTTTAATTTTAAAATTTTGAAAAAGTGGGTTTTCATCCCGCTTTTGAATTGGTACAAAAAAAAAGTATTTAATACTTATATTCCACTAACGAATTACTTTTTTCATATGCGAATCTTTTTAATTAAATAACTGCTTGCCTAGCTCGAATTGAAATAATTTTTTTTGTAAATCTTGGAAATGGTTTTCAAAATTAAGCTTTTAAATAATCAAAAAAGTTAAATTTTCAAGTTAAGGTACCAAAAAGAAAAAAATTGGCTTCTTTTTCATTCCGTTCTATAAACTTTTTGTCATTTAAATTAACAGGTCTGATAGGTGTCAGACGTTGCAAAATACGTGTGACAAGCTATTTTTTATTTAGAAAAAATGGAATATTAGGATTTTAATTCGGGAAAAATTATTAAAAAATAACAGTAACACAATATTTTACTATATCTTTTTAAAAACATTGGAATCTATTCTTTTTTATATTTTAATTATTATATTTGAGTGAATAGTTTTTTTAACATTAATTTTAAAACTCGAAATTAAAAAGAACACAAACAAATGTTATACGTACTGTTTTTTTTTTTAATGTATGTTATAAAAGACGAACATCTTCTAGTATTCAATACTATTTTCCATTTCTATTTGATCACTAAAAACTAGAACTAAAAACTAGATGTCTTCTGTTTTTTGAAAAAAAAATTTTGAAATTTTGAAGAAAAAATATTGAAAATTTTCCTAAGTCTTTTTCCCAAAGCAAAAATATTGAAAATTTTTCTGTCTTTTTCTCGAAGAAAAAATATTGAAAATTTTTCTGAGTCTTTTTCCCGAAGGAAAATTATTGAAAATTTTTGAAATTCTAAAATTTTTCTAAGTCTTTTTCCCGAAGAAAAAATATTGAAAATTTTTCTAAGTCTTTTTCTCGAAGAAAAAATATTGAAAATTTTTCAAGTCTTTTTCCCGAAGGAAAAATATTGAAAATTTTTTAAGTTCAAAAATTTTTCTAAGTCTTTTCCCCAAAAAAAAAATTTTGAAAATTTTTCTAGTCATTTTTCCAGAAGAAGAAATATTAAAAATTTTTCTTAGTCCTAAAATTTTTCTAAGTCTTTTTCCCGAAGAAAAAATATTGAAAATTTTTCGAAGTCTTTTCCCGAAGACAAAATGTTGAAAATTTTTCTAGTCATTTTTCCAGAAGAAGAAATATTAAAAAAATTTCTTAGTCCTAAAATTTTTCAAAGTCTTTTTCTCGGAGAAAAAATATTGAAAATTTTTCTAAGTTCATTCAGTAACAAAACAATAATGAATAAATGGCCTGATTTAAAGCCTTGTCATTGGAAGATTTTTTCAGATATCAGGGTTTTTCACTTAGGTTTTAGTAAAGAGGAGTTATTTATGGGAAATTTGGTGAAAAGTGAAACTTGATCTACACCCAGAGAAAAATCATGTGTAAAATTAACCTATTCGCCTAAGGTGAATTATTTTGTATGGATGTTATTTTCCGAGCTTAACTTAGCCTAGTTCTAAGCTAATTCAAGTACGCCCTAGGTAATGTAAAATAGGCTAACTTAACTTAGGAAACTAAGGTAAATGTTTTTGTATGGATGTTATTTTCCTAGCTTAACTTAGCCTAGTGCTAAGTCAATTCAAGTACGCCCTAGGTAATGTAAAATAGGCTAACTTACCTTAGGAAACTAGGCTAACAGTTTTTGTGGCGCAATGTTATTTGACTAACATAAATTAGCCTAGAACTAAGCTAATATCAACGTCCTAGGTAAAATTAAATAGGCTAATTTGCCTTAGGAAACTAAGCTAATTTTTTTTGGTGCTTAACTAACATAACTTTGCCTAGGACTAAGGTGATTTGTGCACGCCCTAGGTAAAGACAAATAGGCTGATTTGCCTTAGGGAACTAAGGTAATTTTTTTTTGTTAGAATGTTATTTGACTAACATAACTTTGCCTAGGACTAAGGTGATTTGTGCCTGCCCTAGGTAAAGACAAATAGGCTGATTTGCCTTAGGGAACTAAGGTAATTTTTTTTGTTAGGATGTTATTTGACTAACATAACTTTGCCTAGGACTAAGGTGATTTGTGCACGCCCTAGGTAAAGACAAATAGGCTGATTTGCCTTAGGGAACTAAGGTAATTTTTTTTGTTAGAATGTTATTTGACTAACATAACTTTGCCTAGGACTAAGGTGATTTGTGCACGCCCTAGGTAAAGACAAATAGGCTGATTTGCCTTAGGGAACTAAGGTAATTTTTTTTGTTAGGATGTTATTTGACTAACATAACTTTGCCTAGGACTAAGGTGATTTGTGCACGCCCTAGGTAAAGACAAATAGGCTGATTTGCCTTAGGGAACTAAGGTAATTTTTTTTGTTAGGATGTTATTTGACTAACATAACTTTGCCTAGGACTAAGGTGATTTGTGCACGCCCTAGGTAAAGACAAATAGGCTGATTTGCCTTAGGGAACTAAGGTAATTTTTTTTGTTAGGATGTTATTTGACTAACATAACTTTGCCTAGGACTAAGGTGATTTGTGCACGCCCTAGGTAAAGTCAAATAGGCTGATTTGCCTTAGGGAGCTAAGGTAATTTTTTTTGTTAGAATGTTATTTGACTAACATAACTTTGCCTAGGACTAAGGTGATTTGTGCACGCCCTAGGTAAAGACAAATAGGCTGATTTGCCTTAGGGAACTAAGGTAATTTTTTTTGTTAGGATGTTATTTGACTAACATAACTTTGCCTAGGACTAAGGTGATTTGTGCACGCCCTAGGTAAAGACAAATAGGCTGATTTGCCTTAGGGAACTAAGGTAATTTTTTTTGTTAGGATGTTATTTGACTAACATAACTTTGCCTAGGACTAAGGTGATTTGTGCACGCCCTAGGTAAAGACAAATAGGCTGATTTGCCTTAGGGAACTAAGGTAATTTTTTTTGTTAGGATGTTATTTGACTAACATAACTTTGCCTAGGACTAAGGTGATTTGTGCACGCCCTAGGTAAAGTCAAATAGGCTGATTTGCCTTAGGGAGCTAAGGTAATTTTTTTTGTTAGAATGTTATTTGACTAACATAACTTTGCCTAGGACTAAGGTGATTTGTGCACGCCCTAGGTAAAGACAAATAGGCTGATTTGCCTTAGGGAACTAAGGTAATTTTTTTTGTTAGAATGTTATTTGACTAACATAACTTTGCCTAGGACTAAGGTGATTTGTGCACGCCCTAGGTAAAGACAAATAGGCTGATTTGCCTTAGGGAACTAAGGTAATTTTTTTTGTTAGGATGTTATTTGACTAACATAACTTTGCCTAGGACTAAGGTGATTTGTGCACGCCCTAGGTAAAGACAAATAGGCTGATTTGCCTTAGGGAACTAAGGTAATTTTTTTTGTTAGAATGTTATTTGACTAACATAACTTTGCCTAGGACTAAGGTGATTTGTGCACGCCCTAGGTAAAGACAAATAGGCTGATTTGCCTTAGGGAACTAAGGTAATTTTTTTTTGTTAGAATGTTATTTGACTAACATAACTTTGCCTAGGACTAAGGTGATTTGTGCACGCCCTAGGTAAAGACAAATAGGCTGATTTGCCTTAGGGAACTAAGGTAATTTTTTTTGTTAGAATGTTATTTGACTAACATAACTTTGCCTAGGACTAAGGTGATTTGTGCACGCCCTAGGTAAAGACAAATAGGCTGATTTGCCTTAGGGAACTAAGGTAATTTTTTTTGTTAGAATGTTATTTGACTAACATAACTTTGCCTAGGACTAAGGTGATTTGTGCACGCCCTAGGTAAAGCCAAATAGGCTGATTTGCCTTAGGAAACTAAGCTAATTTTTTTTGTTAGGATGTTATTTGACTAACATAACTTTGCCTAGGACTAAGGTGATTTGTGCACGCCCTAGGTAAAGACAAATAGGCTGATTTGCCTTAGGGAACTAAGGTAATTTTTTTTGTTAGGATGTTATTTGACTAACATAACTTTGCCTAGGACTAAGGTGATTTGTGCACGCCCTAGGTAAAGTCAAATAGGCTGATTTGCCTTAGGGAGCTAAGGTAATTTTTTTTGTTAGAATGTTATTTGACTAACATAACTTTGCCTAGGACTAAGGTGATTTGTGCACGCCCTAGGTAAAGACAAATAGGCTGATTTGCCTTAGGGAACTAAGGTAATTTTTTTTGTTAGAATGTTATTTGACTAACATAACTTTGCCTAGGACTAAGGTGATTTGTGCACGCCCTAGGTAAAGACAAATAGGCTGATTTGCCTTAGGGAACTAAGGTAATTTTTTTTGTTAGGATGTTATTTGACTAACATAACTTTGCCTAGGACTAAGGTGATTTGTGCACGCCCTAGGTAAAGACAAATAGGCTGATTTGCCTTAGGGAACTAAGGTAATTTTTTTTGTTAGAATGTTATTTGACTAACATAACTTTGCCTAGGACTAAGGTGATTTGTGCACGCCCTAGGTAAAGACAAATAGGCTGATTTGCCTTAGGGAACTAAGGTAATTTTTTTTGTTAGAATGTTATTTGACTAACATAACTTTGCCTAGGACTAAGGTGATTTGTGCACGCCCTAGGTAAAGACAAATAGGCTGATTTGCCTTAGGGAACTAAGGTAATTTTTTTTGTTAGAATGTTATTTGACTAACATAACTTTGCCTAGGACTAAGGTGATTTGTGCACGCCCTAGGTAAAGACAAATAGGCTGATTTGCCTTAGGGAACTAAGGTAATTTTTTTTGTTAGAATGTTATTTGACTAACATAACTTTGCCTAGGACTAAGGTGATTTGTGCACGCCCTAGGTAAAGCCAAATAGGCTGATTTGCCTTAGGAAACTAAGCTAATTTTTTGTGGCGCAATGTTATTTGACTAACATAATTTTGCCTAGGACTAAGGTGATTTGTGCACGCCCTAGGTAAAGACAAATAGGCTGATTTGCCTTAGGGAACTAAGGTAATTTTTTTTGTTAGAATGTTATTTGACTAACATAACTTTGCCTAGGACTAAGGTGATTTGTGCACGCCCTAGGTAAAGACAAATAGGCTGATTTGCCTTAGGGAACTAAGGTAATTTTTTTTGTTAGAATGTTATTTGACTAACATAACTTTGCCTAGGACTAAGGTGATTTGTGCACGCCCTAGGTAAAGACAAATAGGCTGATTTGCCTTAGGGAACTAAGGTAATTTTTTTTGTTAGGATGTTATTTGACTAACATAACTTTGCCTAGGACTAAGGTGATTTGTGCACGCCCTAGGTAAAGACAAATAGGCTGATTTGCCTTAGGGAACTAAGGTAATTTTTTTTGTTAGAATGTTATTTGACTAACATAACTTTGCCTAGGACTAAGGTGATTTGTGCACGCCCTAGGTAAAGACAAATAGGCTGATTTGCCTTAGGGAACTAAGGTAATTTTTTTTGTTAGAATGTTATTTGACTAACATAACTTTGCCTAGGACTAAGGTGATTTGTGCACGCCCTAGGTAAAGACAAATAGGCTGATTTGCCTTAGGGAACTAAGGTAATTTTTTTTGTTAGAATGTTATTTGACTAACATAACTTTGCCTAGGACTAAGGTGATTTGTGCACGCCCTAGGTAAAGACAAATAGGCTGATTTGCCTTAGGGAACTAAGGTAATTTTTTTTGTTAGAATGTTATTTGACTAACATAACTTTGCCTAGGACTAAGGTGATTTGTGCACGCCCTAGGTAAAGACAAATAGGCTGATTTGCCTTAGGGAACTAAGGTAATTTTTTTTGTTAGAATGTTATTTGACTAACTTAACTTTGCCTAGGACTAAGGTGATTTCTCCACGCCCTAGGTTACATTTAATGAGGTGATTTACCTGTAAAATTTAGGGTGGAATAACATTTTTCATTTTAAAAACTATGGTTTTTTTTTATTTATTTATGAAATACCTGGATTGGACATGTTTTAGTATTTCATGTTACAAAACAACACGAAAAAATATATTAAACAGATGTGCGGAGGAACTACCGCCAAATTTCCTTTTTTTTCATTTGTGCTTTTGTGTTAATCCCCATTCACACGTGGAAACAAGTCGCTGGAGATTTTGCTGACGTAGACCGAGGAGATTTCGTCCACTCCTCTTTCTTGGTGTTCTTCTCGTCTAAAAACTGAAAGTGGCTGGAAACACAGTTTCCTTGTGTGAAAGATCACTTATTTTCTTTGCTTGTTTAATGACTCTCCCAAACGAACGCAAAACATTGGGAACGATGAAAAAATTTTCGGTAACAGGGCGATAATTGAGAGTACCCACATCAACGCAACGATGCGATTAAACGAATCTCATGTAAAATATTTTGAAAACCGAAAGTTTTCGTCGTTCAAAATATTTTGCTTTGATTTGGGGGAGCCTTAAAGCAAATCTCACGTAAAATATATTGACAGCCGAAAATTCCGTCTCTAACATTTTTAAGAGAAAAGACAAACGCATGAGATAGAAGGATTTTTTTGCTTCATGAATAGGACTAGGAATAGGTAGTTGATGCTTTTTGAGCTTTGTTTGTTCGTATTCACCCTTTTTTTTCACAAATCTACTTCCAAATATCGACCTAAAAGCAAATTATTCAGATGAATGTTTTTTTTACGTTTGGTTTCGCAGAACGAGGATCAGATTTCATGTGAAAGGGTGAAAATTCTTTCGATTAAATTTTTCACAGAATCAGAATCGGCCCCTGGTGTTAAATTAAGTGAATGATGCAGTTTAATTTAATTCGTACGTAAGACAAAAAATGTGCAAAAAATGTTGACTGAATCACTGACCGGCAAATTTTAGTTTAGTTCGGAACGAAATCGGGCAATTTTCCCGCCAAATCGCCAACCACCACTTACTACTCAGTTTTTACCAAGACTTAAGCTAAATTTACCTAGGGCCTAAGGTAATTTTCCCTCCAATCTTGATTATATATGTAACATTACCTTAGGAATAGGGTGATTTTACCTTAGGACTAGGCAAAAGTTCCCGCCAACCGAGATGAACGCGCCACCCAAATAACGAGTAATAGAACTGAACGAATCTTCAACGTGTGGAAGTGGAATTACCCGTTGTTTACATTAGGCCAACAAAAATTTGTGCAAATTCACAAAAAATTTCATGTTATCAATCAAATGTTAACACCGTCGTTTTAACAAAAATAAAATTTTATTTAAAAAGTATGTTTCCAAGTAATACACATTTGATTCTGTGGTATTCACATGCCAAAGAAGAAGTAGATACATATATACAGAGAAAGCAGATATCACAAAAGAAAACGTCAACAAAAATGAAGTAGTTCTTAAAAAATCCTTCCTTTCCTGGCCATCTCTTTTTCACTATACAGTGGGAGTGATATAAAGTACAGAAACGTCAAATAAGAGTTAGAAGAGATAGTCAATGTGAACAGCGTTTAGATGTGTAAAAGATTCTTAGATTTTCTGTGCTTATTTATTATTCGCACTTATCAGTTATTGAAAGAAGCAGAAAATGGTGAACATACACGGAATTTAAGGCTCCCCCAAACCAATGTGAAACATTCGGATCGATAACGAAACTTTCGTTAGTCAATATATTTTACATGCGATTCGCTTAATCGCATCGTGAACTCTCATTTATCTCCCTGTAAATTTTTATAGAATACTAATTATCTAGATTAGATATATCTGATTTAGTTTTTAATGTTACAGCACGAAAAAGTCTATTGAACGGGTGTGTGGAGGAACTATCGCCAAATTTTCACCACAATCTCGATTCTCCTTTTTGCTTTCGTGTTAATCCCCATTCACACGTGGAAACAAGTTGCTGGAAATTTTGCTGACGTAGACCGAGGATATTTCGTTCACTCCTCTTTCTTGGTATTCTTCTCGCCTAAAAACTGAAAGTGGCTGGAAACACAGTTTCCTTGTGTGAAAGGGCACTTAATATCTTTGTTTTGTTTAAAGACTCTCCCAAACAAACGCGAAACATTAGGAACGATGAAAAAGTTTTCGGTGATTAACAGGGCGATAAGTGAGAGTACCCACACCAACGCGACGTGCGATTAAGCGAATTTCATGTAAAATATTTTGGCAGCCGAAAGTTTCGTCGTTGTTCCAAATGTTTCGCGTTCAAATTATCCATATGAATGTTATTTTACGTTGTTTTTATACGTTTGGTTTCGCAGAACGTGTATCGGATTTAGTATGAAAGGGTGAAATTTTTTTCAACTTAATTTTTCACAGAACCAGAATCGGTCCCCTGGTGTCAAATTAAGTGAATAATGCAGTTTAATTTAATTTGTACGTCATACAAAAAATGTTGATTGAATCACTGACTGGCAAAATTTAATTTAGTTCGGAACGAAATCGGGCAATTTTCCCGCCAAATCGCCAACCACCACTTACTACTCAGTTTTTACCAAGACCTAAGCTAAATTTACCTAGGGCCTAAGGTAATTTTCCCTCCAATCTTGATTATATATGTAACATTACCTTAGGAATAGGGTGATTTTACCTTAGGACTAGGCAAAAGTTCCCGCCAACCGAGATAAACGCGCCACCCAAATAACGAGTAATAGAACTGAACGAATCTTCAACGTGTGGAAGTGGAATTACCCGTTGTTTACATTAGGCCAACAAAAATTTGTGCAAATTCAAAAAAAATTTCATGTTATCAATCAAATGTTAACACCGTCGTTTTAACTAAATTAAAATTTTATTTAAAAAGTATGTTTCCAAGTAATACACATTTGATTCTGTGGTATTCACATGCCAAAGAAGAAGTAGATACATATATACAGAGAAAGCAGATATCACAAAAGAAAACGTCAACAAAAATGAAGTAGTTCTTAAAAAATCCTTCCTTTCCTGGCCATCTCTTTTTCACTATACAGTGGGAGTGATATAAAGTACAGAAACGTCAAATAAGAGTTAGAAGAGATAGTCAATGTGAACAGCGTTTAGATGTGTAAAAGATTCTTAGATTTTCTGTGCTTATTTATTATTCGCACTTATCAGTTATTGAAAGAAGCAGAAAATGGTGAACATACACGGAATTTAAGGCTCCCCCAAACCAATGTGAAACATTCGGATCGATAACGAAACTTTCGTTAGTCAATATATTTTACATGCGATTCGCTTAATCGCATCGTGAACTCTCATTTATCTCCCTGTAAATTTTTATAGAATACTAATTATCTAGATTAGATATATCTGATTTAGTTTTTAATGTTACAGCACGAAAAAGTCTATTGAACGGGTGTGTGGAGGAACTATCGCCAAATTTTCACCACAATCTCGATTCTCCTTTTTGCTTTCGTGTTAATCCCCATTCACACGTGGAAACAAGTTGCTGGAAATTTTGCTGACGTAGACCGAGGATATTTCGTTCACTCCTCTTTCTTGGTATTCTTCTCGCCTAAAAACTGAAAGTGGCTGGAAACACAGTTTCCTTGTGTGAAAGGGCACTTAATATCTTTGTTTTGTTTAAAGACTCTCCCAAACAAACGTGAAACATTAGGAACGATGAAAAAGTTTTCGGTGATTAACAGGGCGATAAGTGAGAGTACCCACACCAACGCGACGTGCGATTAAGCGAATTTCATGTAAAATATTTTGGCAGCCGAAAGTTTCGTCGTTGTTCCAAATGTTTCGCGTTCAAATTATCCATATGAATGTTTTTTTACGTTGTTTTTATACGTTTGGTTTCGCAGAACGTGTATCGGATTTAGTATGAAAGGGTGAAATTTTTTTCAACTTAATTTTTCACAGAACCTGAATCGGTCCCCTGGTGTCAAATTAAGTGAATAATGCAGTTTAATTTAATTTGTACGTCATACAAAAAATGTTGATTGAATCACTGACTGGCAAAATTTAATTTAGTTCGGAACGAAATCGGGCAATTTTCCCGCCAAATCGCCAACTATCACTTACTACTCAGTTTTTACCAAGACCTAAGCTAAATTTACCTAGGGCCTAAGGTAATTTTCCCTCCAATCTTGATTATATATGTAACATTACCTTAGGAATAGGGTGATTTTACCTTAGGACTAGGCAAAAGTTCCCGCCAACCGAGATGAACGCGCCACCCAAATAACGAGTAATAGAACTGAACGAGTCTTCAATTGACAAACCAACGAGTAACCGACTGAACGAACTCAGTCATAATACTATTGCAAACTTCGCTTGGCTTCTTAAAAATTCACAGTTTCAATCCAAATTTGAATAGACGCGACGTAAGTAAAAGTAAGGAAAGAAAAATTATAAAAAAATTAACTATCTCGGGCGTTTTTAAAACAATTCAGTGCTAAGATAATATTATTAAAAAAAAAAAACACAAAAACAGGTATGTTTATATACAAAAATATTAAAAGTAGTTATTTGGTTATCACGTTGGGTTTCTTTTGGTCTTTTTTTACTACAAATTGGAACATTTGGGCATATACATATATATAATCTACATTTCAATTCATCTAATTGGGATAAAGCCTTTAAATTCAGTGTCTTATAATTCCTATTCCCTAACTAATGGCGTATTTTGTTTAAAATATGAATGCGTTTTTTAAATATTGCTTCATACATATGTAGTTGCACTTTAAAAAGTACCCAAATATACTTTATACTATATACTTTTTCTCATAAAGTTAGAATTCAATGATAATTTGTTTTCTCAAATCTAATTTAAATCCCCTAGGTGCTGGCTTACTTCGTTTTGAATTTTTAGGAATTCTTAAAAATTTACTTTTAGTTGCAGTATCCACCAAATTGCGAAAAATACCCACATATATTTAGATTTTTCTCGTAAAGTATTAGCTCGATTGCAATGGTTGTTAGTTTTCTGAATTCTAATTTACATCCCCTAGGTGCTGGTATACTTCGTTTTGAATTTTAGGCCTTTTTTGAAAATTTAGCTTCTAGTTGCAGTATACACCACTTTATAGAAAATTACGAAAAATACCCATACATATTTAGATTTTTCTCGTAAAGTATTAGCTCGATTGCAATGGTTGTTAGTTTTCTGAGTTCTAATTTACATCCCCTAGGTGCTGGCATTTTTCGTTTTGAATTTTAGGCCTTTTTTGAGAATTTAGCTTTTAGTTGCAGTATACACCACTTTATAGAAAATTACGAAAAATACCCATACATATTTAGATTTTTCTCGTAAAGTATTAGCTCGATTGCAATGGTTGTTAGTTTTCTGAGTTCTAATTTACATCCCCTAGGTGCTGGCATTTTTCGTTTTGAATTTTAGGCATTTTTTGAAAATTTTGCTTTTCGTTGCAGTATACACCACTTTATAGAAAATTACGAAAAATACCCACACATATTTAGATTTTTCTCGTAAAGTATTAGCTCGATTGCAATGGTTGTTAGTTTTCTGAGTTCTAATTTACATCCCCTAGGTGCTGGCATTTTTCGTTTTGAATTTTAGGCCTTTTTTGAAAATTTTGCTTTTCGTTGCAGTATACACCACTTTATAGAAAATTACGAAAAATACCCACACATATTTAGATTTTTCTCGTAAAGTATTAGCTCGATTGCAATGGTTGTTAGTTTTCTGAATTCTAATTTACATCCCCTAGGTGCTGGTATACTTCGTTTTGAATTTTAGGCCTTTTTTGAGAATTTAGCTTTTAGTTGCAGTATACACCACTTTATAGAAAATTACGAAAAATACCCACACATATTTAGATTTTTCTCGTAAAGTATTAGCTCGATTCCAATGGTTGTTAGTTTTCTGAATTCTAATTTACATCCCCTAGGTGCTGGTATACTTCGTTTTGAATTTTAGGCCTTTTTTGAGAATTTAGGTTTTAGTTGCAGTATACACCACTTTATAGAAAATTACGAAAAATACCCACACACATAGATTTTTCTCGTAAAGTATTAGCTCGATTGCAATGGTTGTTAGTTTTCTGAGTTCTAATTTACATCTCCTAGGTGCTGGCATTTTTCGTTTTGAATTTTAGGCATTTTTTGAAAATTTTGCTTTTCGTTGCAGTATACACCACTTTATAGAAAATTACGAAAAATACCCACACATATTTAGATTTTTCTCGTAAAGTATTAGCTCGATGGCAATGGTTGTTAGTTTTCTGAGTTCTAATTTACATCCCCTAGGTGCTGGTATACTTCGTTTTGAATTTTAGGCCTTTTTTGAGAATTTAGCTTTTAGTTGCAGTATACACCACTTTATAGAAAATTACGAAAAATACCCCATATTTATATATTTCTCGTAAAGTATTAGCTCGATTGCAATGGTTGTTAGTTTTCTGAATTCTAAGTTACATCCCCTAGGTGCTGGTATACTTCGTTTTGAATTTAAGGCCTTTTTTGGGAATTTAGCTTTTAGTTGCAGTATACACCACTTTATAGAAAATTACGAAAAATACCCACACATATTCAGATTTTTCTCGTAAAGTATTAGCTCGATTGCAATGGTTGTTAGTTTTCTGAGTTCTAATTTACATCCCCTAGGTGCTGGTATACTTCGTTTTGAATTTTAGGCCTTTTTTGAAAATTTTGCTTTTCGTTGCAGTATACACCACTTTATAGAAAATTACGAAAAATACCCACACATATTTAGATTTTTCTCGTAAAGTATTAGCTCGATTGCAATGGTTGTTAGTTTTCTGAGTTCTAATTTACATCCCCTAGGTGCTGGTATACTTCGTTTTGAATTTTAGGCCTTTTTTGAAAATTTTGCTTTTCGTTGCAGTATACACCACTTTATAGAAAATTACGAAAAATACCCACACATATTTAGATTTTTCTCGTAAAGTATTAGCTCGATTGCAATGGTTGTTAGTTTTCTGAGTTCTAATTTACATCCCCTAGGTGCTGGCATTTTTCGTTTTGAATTTTAGGCCTTTTTTGAAAATTTAGCTTTTAGTTGCCGTATACACCACTTTATAGAAAATTACGAAAAATACCCACACATATTTAGATTTTTCTCGTAAAGTATTAGCTCGATTGCAATGGTTGTTAGTTTTCTGAATTCTAATTTACATCCCCTAGGTGCTGGTATACTTCGTTTTGAATTTAAGGCCTTTTTTGAGAATTTAGCTTTTAGTTGCAGTATACACCACTTTATAGAAAATTACGAAAAATACCCACACATATTTAGATTTTTCTCGTAAAGTATTAGCTCGATTGCAATGGTTAAAAGTTTTCTGAGTTCTAATTTATATCCCCTAGGTGCTGGCATTTTTTGTTTTGAATTTAAGGCCTTTTTTGAGAATTTAGCTTTTAGTTGCAGTATACACCACTTTATAGAAAATTACGAAAAATACCCACACATATTTAGATTTTTCTCGTAAAGTATTAGCTCGATTGCAATGGTTAAAAGTTTTCTGAGTTCTAATTTATATCCCCTAGGTGCTGGCATTTTTTGTTTTGAATTTAAGGCCTTTTTTGAGAATTTAGCTTTTAGTTGCAGTATACACCACTTTATAGAAAATTACGAAAAATACCCGCACATATTTAGATTTTTCTCGTAAAGTATTAGCTCGATTGCAATGGTTGTTTGTTTTCTGAATTCTAATTTACATCCCCTAGGTGCTGGCATATTTCGTTTTGAATTTTAGGCTTTTTTGAAAATTTAGCTTCTATTTGCAGTATACACCACTTTATAGAAAATTACGAAAAATACCCACACATATTTTGATTTTTCTCGGAAAGTATTAGTTCGATTGCAATGTTTGTTTCTTTTCTGAATTCTAATTTACATTCCCTAGGTGCTGGCATTTTTTCGTTTTGAATTTTGGGAATTTTTTGAAAATTTAGCTTTTCGTTGCAGTATATCTATAGGCAAGGCATTTTTCGTAAAATTCATCTATAATATTACAAACTTCGCTTGGCTTTTTGTAAATTCACAGTTTCATTCCAAATTTTTAATAGAAGCGACATAAGTAAAAGTAAAATAATAAAAACCTAAAAAAATCAAATATCTCAGGCATTTTTAATAAGTTGCAGTAGGTATCATATACACCACTTTAAAAACAATTTCAAAAAATACCACTCATACATTGACTTTTCTCGTAAGGTATTAGCTCGCTTGCAATGGTTCTTTTTTTTCTGAATTCTTGTATATAATATCTTCTAGGTGCTGGCATATTTCGTTTTGTATTTTAAGGATTGAAAAAAAATAAGCTTTTAATTGGAGTATACAAATTGTTTGCGTTCGTTTGGGGGAGCCTTTAAATTCTTTAGCTGAAAGAAAACAATTTGATATTTTTCCCATTTAAAATAATTATTAATGAATATAATCTCTGTTTCATTATATTCCAAAACTGCCAAATTCCACCTAATTTACACAAAACTTTTAAAAAAGTTCAGATAACAAAATAGTAGAAATTCGCAGTTTTGGCAAGTAAATGAACAGACCTCTTTTCTTTAGACTAATAATTGTAAAGGAGAGGAACGCATCACCAATATAACGAGTAATAAAACTGAACGAGTCTTCAATTAACAAACCAACGAGTAACCGACTGAACGAACTCAGTCCTATACTATTGCAAACTTCGCTTGGCTTTTAATAAACTCACAGTTTCAATCCAAATTTGCAAAAGACGCGACATAAGTAAAAGCAAGAAAAGAAAAATTATAAAAAAATTAAATATCTCGGACGTTTTAAAACCAATTCACTGCTAAGATAATATATTTAAAAAAAAAACACAAAAACAGGTATGTTTATATACAAAAATATTAAAAGTAGTTATTTGGTTATCACGTTGGGTTTCTTTTGGTCTTTTTTTACTACAAATTGGAACATTTGGGCATATACATATATATAATCTACATTTCAATTCATCTAATTGGGATAAAGCCTTTAAATTCAGTGTCTTATAATTCCTATTCCCTAACTAATGGCGTATTTTGTTTAAAATATGAACGCGTTTTTTAAATATTGCTTCATACATATGTAGTTGCACTTTAAAAAGTACCCAAATATACTTTATACTATATACTTTTTCTCATAAAGTTAGAATTCAATGATAATTTGTTTTCTCAAATCTAATTTAAATCCCCTAGGTGCTGGCTTACTTCGTTTTGAATTTTTAGGAATTCTTAAAAATTTACTTTTAGTTGCAGTATCCACCAAATTGCGAAAAATACCCACATATATTTAGATTTTTCTCGTAAAGTATTAGCTCGATTGCAATGGTTGTTAGTTTTCTGAATTCTAATTTACATCCCCTAGGTGCTGGTATACTTCGTTTTGAATTTTAGGCCTTTTTTGAGAATTTAGCTTTTAGTTGCAGTATACACCACTTTATAGAAAATTACGAAAAATACCCATACATATTTAGATTTTTCTCGTAAAGTATTAGCTCGATTGCAATGGTTGTTAGTTTTCTGAGTTCTAATTTACATCCCCTAGGTGCTGGCATTTTTCGTTTTGAATTTTAGGCATTTTTTGAAAATTTTGCTTTTCGTTGCAGTATACACCACTTTATAGAAAATTACGAAAAATACCCACACATATTTAGATTTTTCTCGTAAAGTATTAGCTCGATTGCAATGGTTGTTAGTTTTCTGAGTTCTAATTTACATCCCCTAGGTGCTGGCATTTTTCGTTTTGAATTTTAGGCCTTTTTTGAAAATTTTGCTTTTCGTTGCAGTATACACCACTTTATAGAAAATTACGAAAAATACCCACACATATTTAGATTTTTCTCGTAAAGTATTAGCTCGATTGCAATGGTTGTTAGTTTTCTGAATTCTAATTTACATCCCCTAGGTGCTGGTATACTTCGTTTTGAATTTTAGGCCTTTTTTGAAAATTTTGCTTTTCGTTGCAGTATACACCACTTTATAGAAAATTACGAAAAATACCCACACATATTTAGATTTTTCTCGTAAAGTATTAGCTCGATTGCAATGGTTGTTAGTTTTCTGAGTTCTAATTTACATCCCCTAGGTGCTGGTATACTTCGTTTTGAATTTTAGGCCTTTTTTGAAAATTTTGCTTTTCGTTGCAGTATACACCACTTTATAGAAAATTACGAAAAATACCCACACATATTTAGATTTTTCTCGTAAAGTATTAGCTCGATTGCAATGGTTGTTAGTTTTCTGAATTTTAATTTACATCCCCTAGGTGCCGGCATTTTTCGTTTTGAATTTTAGGCCTTTTTTGAGAATTTAGCTTCTAGTTGCAGTATACACCACTTTATAGAAAATTACGAAAAATACCCACACATATTTATATATTTCTCGTAAAGTATTAGCTCGATTGCAATGGTTGTTAGTTTTCTGAGTTCTAATTTACATCCCCTAGGTGCTGGTATACTTCGTTTTGAATTTTAGGCCTTTTTTGAAAATTTTGCTTTTCGTTGCAGTATACACCACTTTATAGAAAATTACGAAAAATACCCACACACATTTTGATTTTTCTCTTATATTATTTTTTTCTTCGGGAAAAAGACTTAGACAAATTTTATGAAATTTTCAATATTTATTCTTGGGGAAAAAGACTTAGAAAAATTTTAGGAAATTTTCAATATTTTTTCTTCAGGAAAAACTTACAAAAATTTTAGGACTTAGAAAAATTTTCAATATTTTTCTTCGGGAAAAAACTTAGAAATATTTTAGGACTTAGAAAAATTTTCAATATTTTTTCTTCGGGAAAAAGACTTAGAAAAATTTTAGGAAATTTTCAATATTTTTTTTTTCGGGAAAAACTTAGAAAAATTTTAGGACTTAGAAAAATTTTCAATATTTTTTCTTCAGGAAAAAACTTGGAAAACTTTTAGGACTTAGAAAAATTTTCAATATTTTTTCTTCGGGAAAAAGACTTAGTAAAATTTTAGGAAATTTTCAATATTTTTTTTTTCGGGAAAAACTTAGAAAAATTTTAGGACTTAGAAAAATTTTAGGACTTAGAAAAATTTTCACTATTTTTTTTTTTTTCAGGAAAAAACTTAGAAAACTTTTAGGACTTAGAAAAATTTTCAATATTTTTTCTTCGGGAAAAAGACTTAGAAAAATTTTAGGACTTAGAAAAATTTTCAATATTTTTCTTCGGGAAAAAACTTAGAAATATTTTAGGACTTAGAAAAATTTTCAATATTTTTTCTTCGGGAAAAAGACTTAGAAAAATTTTAGGAAATTTTCCATATTTTTTTTTTTCGGGAAAAACTTAGAAAAATTTTAGGACTTAGAAAAATTTTCAATATTTTTTCTTCAGGAAAAAACTTAGAAAACTTTTAGGATTTAGAAAAATTTTCAATATTTTTTCTTCGGGAAAAAGACTTAGAAAAATTTTAGGAAATTTTCAATATTTTTTTTTTCGGGAAAAACTTAGAAAAATTTTAGGACTTAGAAAAATTTTCAATATTTTTTTTTTTTCAGGAAAAAACTTAGAAAACTTTTAGGACTTAGAAAAATTTTCAATATTTTTTCTTCGGGAAAAAGACTTAGAAAAATTTTAGGACTTAGAAAAATTTTCAATATTTTTTCTTCGGGAAAAAGACTTAGAAAAATTTTAGGAAATTTTCAATATTTTTTTTTTCGGGAAAAACTTAGAAAAATTTTAGGACTTAAAAAAATTTTCAATATTTTTTTTTTCAGGAAAAAACTTAGAAAACTTTTAGGACTTAGAAAAATTTTCAATATTTTTTCTTCGGGAAAAAGACTTAGAAAAATTTTAGGACTTAGAAAAATTTTCAATATTTTTTCTTCCAGTTATCCGAGGCTCGCTAAAGTGAAACTTTTTTTAGTTATTGTAGGTTCGCTTAAGTGAAAAACCCCAGATTTTTTGTCGTTTCACTTAAGTTAATACCGTTATTTAACTGGATTGCATTGGTTCTTTTTTCTGAATTCTGATTTACATCCCCTTGGTGCTGGCGTTTTACAAATTAGCTTTTAGTCAAAAATCTTTTAACGTACATTCGGAGGCTTAAAGTCGAAAGAATATACATACCAGCTAGCTACGAAAAACAAAAATTTCTCTTGATTTCAATAGATATAAATATGAATAACATATTTCTATATGACATAGTATAATATAAAAATTAAATTCATATTCACAGTTACCTAGCTGAAAATGCATTGCTTCATCTGTTTTAAAGAATTCAATTGTTTGAATAGTTTGTTCAGTCATTTAAAAATTCTACATGGCTGTGATAAAAAAAGTAATTTAAAATGCTTTGAAAAATCTTGTGAACAGGTTTTTAATGGATTATCTTCATACAAAAGGCATTTACGTATCCATTTAAAGCATAAAATATTGGAAACACAAGATGATAATTATGTTGATGCACAAGAAATTTTAAATTTAAATACTTACAAATCATCTAGTGTATGTGGAAACATATTACAATACAATCGTGATTCATCAAACAATGTACAGCAATTACCAACAGTTAGTGGCAGTGCAAAAAACATTGAAGCACCATCGCACAAAAGCATAATAGAAAACAGCATGGTTCAGTTCGTTTTAAACCTTTACAACAACAATAATTTTACTAGAAAAGATGCAGTTACTATACAAAAAGCTCTTGATAATTTGATTCTGTCACCTCTATTTGAAATAATGTTTAATGTTGAATTGTGTGAGAATGACAGAAAAAAAAATAGAAAACATTATTAACGAATATAAACACATTTTTAATGAATTAAATACTGAGTATAAACTACAAAAATTTCTAGAAAATCGAGATTTATATAAAAAACCTACAGAATTTGACATTAACAGAGAAATTTCTCATGTTATGAAGAACGGAGAGAGCAGTTTAGAAGAAAAAGTGGAAAAAGGTATTCTTATGGACTTGAAATTTGAATTTCGGAAAATTTTTGAAAAACCAGAAAATCAAGAAGTACTTACAACATTTTTGAACGAACAAAATCAGACTTCAAACATGAGTAATTTTATGAAAGGAAAATTATGGCAACAAAAGAAAGCTATGTATAGAAATAGAAATTTAGTTCCATACTTTCTTTTCGCAGACGATTTTGAAGTAAACAACCCACTTGGATCACATAATGGAGTTCACAAATTAACAGGAGTGTATTTTTCCATTCCAATATTTGAAAATTATTATAAAGTCAGTGATATTTATCTGGGTGCTTTAATTAAAGCTCATGATATTAAAGTCTATGGAAATGACTTGACAATTCATAACCTTGTTCAAGAAATTATATCTCTAGAAGATGAAGGCATTGAACTGACCTTAAATAATCGGAAAACAAGAATTTTTTTGATAATGGGGATTATCTTGGGAGACAACTTGGGACTAAACCAAATCTTAGAGTTTAGCAAATCTTTCTCTTCAAACCACTTCTGCAGGTTTTGTTTGGCACCCAGTGAATTAACCAAAGTTATGTGCAAAGAGGATTCAACATTAATAAGAACTGAAGAAAATTATAATGAAAATTTATCTGGCGATTTTTCATCGAATGGAGTTTACAAAAACTCAATTTTAAACAAAATTCCTTCTTTTCATGTTGTAACAAATTTTTCAGTAGATCTTATGCATGATGTATTTGAAGGCGTTGCACATTATAATCTTACACATGTCATAGAATATTATATCAAAAACAAAGTATTTACATTAGACGAGCTTAACCAATATAAGTCAACATTTTCCTATGGAGATACTGAAAAAGGAAATGTTTTTAAAGATATTAGTTCACAACACCTAAAAAGAAAAAAACTTAATGCTTCAGCAAGAGAAATGTGGACATTCATTCATTATTTTCCTTTGATTGTCGGTCACTTGATTCCAGCTAATGATGAAGTTTGGGAATTTGTTCTTATTTTTGTAAAAATAATTGATATATTACTTTTGCCATATTGTAATGATTATACCTTACATGAACTTGAAAATCTTATTGAAAAACACAACATGTTATATCAAAAATTATTTGGTGATACTTTAAAACCAAAACATCACAACCTTATCCACTATCCACGGATCATACAGTATTCTGGGCTTCCAAGATATTATTGGTCATTTTTGTTTGAAGCAAAACATCAGGAGCTGAAATCATATAGTAAAGTCACATCTAGCCGCAAAAATATTTTACTTTCTATTGCAACGAAATTCCAATTCAAATTTGCTTATAAAACTATTAAACCAAGAGAAAACTTCATTCAGTATTCGAACCATGATGAAATAGCTAATGTTACTGAGAACATAAATTGTTTAAATTCCAATATATTAAATGTTAATTCAAAACACTTTGAAAGAATTGAATATCTTGGAACAATATACAAAAAAGGTCATTACTTGTCTATTACAAATGAATTAAACGTGCAATTCTTTTTAATAGTGACAATGATTATAAATGAAAATAAAACATTACACATACTTTGCAAAGAAATACCAACAATATTTAGCGATCATTATATGTCATTTGAAAAAATAAAACAAAGTCAAGAAGTTTTTTTAATTAAATCAATCAAAGACTTTGATGGGCCACCAGTTACTTCTCATAAAAATTTATATGGTAGTGACTTTATTCGAAAAAAAAATTTCTTTTTGTAGATAGTAACAACAGTACAAAATGAACTCGAAAAACCAAAATATTACAAGTAAACTTCAAGAATCCACCTGCATTCCTGAAATATCTGTTGAAGACAAAACAGATACTCAAAACGCAAGCAATGAACAGAATCTTCCATCAATCATGATTTTCAATTCAGAAGGCGAGCTATCGTTTCTCAATACAAATGAAACAGAACACAACATTGGAGTTGAAATTGTTGAAAAAAACCTCCAACCAGAACAAAACGATGATGACTTGTCAAAATTGCTGAAATCATGGGAGCTCTATGATCAACTTTATATGTTTCTAAAAGGTAAAATTTCTTAAATTTTTAAACGTTTTTCAAAAGAATAGTTTTATTTTATTAACAGAAAAGAATATTAATATTGAGGGCTTAAAATGCATGAAAGAGAGGCATATTGACCAATTATTTTCGGAACATTGGGACTTCAATACAAAAATGATCTTTGAGGCCAAGTTATCTTTGTGGCAAACCGACAATGTAAGTTATACGAAGTGAATACTATTTTTAATTATTAACTGTTTATATTTTTTCATAATGTTAACAGGGGATATTTCCTGTATGTCTTAAACCCCAAAATATATTGACAAAACAATTCTCTGTTGAATCGTGGCTTAACAGCATGAGTAGCCCATCAGCACACAGTAATACCTCGGATTCTGATGTAAGTGTGAATGTTATATCTATAGTTAACTCTTATAAAGAAATAATTACTTAGTACTCAGGAAATATCACCACTTTTTAAAAGTAGTTTTTATTCCCATACAAGGTGAGAACGAAGTCCACTTTCTAATGGGAATTTAATACACATTTGAAAATACGAAAAGAGAACTTACTGTAGCTTATTAAAACAAGTACAAAACTGAAAAGTGGATTTACCTTATTGGCAACTTTTTGAGATCAGCCCAATGATAGGCTTATCTCAATGAATAAACCATAGTTCTTTTAAATTTCTATCTACAATTTTGAAGCACCTTCAAATTTTCTTTTTGTAATAAAAACCCGTACGTTACAAATTATATATGAAAATTTAAGAAAAAAGTGCGATTACAAAACTGTAATTTTAAAAATCCACATTTTGTGGAGCTAAAATAATGAAAAATTGTCCAATTTTAGTTTGGAAAAAAATCACGCTTTTTTTTTGCAACCTAAAATTGTGCAATTTTTTATTATTTTCCCAAGCGCCGTAAAATATGGATTTTCAAAACTTCAGTTTGCAATCGAATATTTTTTTATATAATTACTTTTTTCTTGTAGGTTTAACCATTTATTTACATCTTGGCGACAAAAAAATTAGAGAGTATGTACAACGAAACATCTTTTACCACTAATTATGAAGTTTAATGCTTTGAGGACTGTTTTCCCTTTTATATAAGTACATATAAAGAATTATATTTTTTTTCAAAAGTTAAATTTGTTATTATTCCATACGTTGAAAATCTACAATTCGTTTTTTTTTTAATTTTTTTACATTATATTTAAATAAAAACAGAACAATAAAAACTATAACGTACTTTTTTTTAATTTTGAAAGGAACAGACTTAAGTTTTGACGGGAAATAATAGCACTCATATTTTATTGGTATTTTTTTCCAACCTTGGTTTGCTTTCTCACCCAATGGGAACTAGGTTCTTCGGTGGTCTTAGTTCCTGACGACTTAGTTCACGGCACCAATAAGGTTTTTCGTAAATAAAATGTTGCTTTATTTGACAAGGAAAAATTATATATATAACTTAAATATAGCGTACACTAATTTTAACTCTATCATCAAAATAATATACCTAGTGGTAAACTCAAAAAATCAAAAACTGATTGCCAACTATCCTACGATGATACTGTCAGAATTATTAATACCACCTGCCAACAGTGTGAAGTAACAATTTTTCATTTTTCAATGACAATATAGTCACATCTTAAATCACATCTGCACTTAGATTTATAATCATACGAAACCCTTATAGGATTATAACCCTTAGAAACACTAGGTAATAGAGTTTCGCAACAAAGTCAAATACTTCAGTGGTCAAAAATATTAATTTTTATAAAAAGTTATAACAGACATGTTTGTTATTATGACTTGGTTTTTATTTGAAGCTTATAAATTAAAGACGCAATATCATCTATAATGTTGGTCGTGGTGAGTTTTCATTCAAAATGTTAGGACAGATAAACAATTTTCACTACAAACTAGTATGTACTGAAACATGATTATCTATAAATTTTTAATGAAATACAATCACACACACAAAAATATGTGACCCGGATGATAAATAGTTTTTTTCAATCTCCATCAAATTAAAGTCGGAAATAGAATTTTTATAATTAACCATTTTGAGTAGATATCTATTGATTTAATTTTTTGGAGTAAATATAAAATTTGGTCTTACATATTTCAAGATAACAGTCCTGGAAATCTTAATGAAAACAGAGCAAGGCAAAGGAATTATAGAAAGCTATAGTACCAAAAACAACTTGACTCCAGAAGATAGAACAAACATTGTTCGGAAAATAGTTCAATATTTTACAGAAAACGGAAAAAGCATGACGGTCAAGAAATGTAAAGCTTTGGCAGACGAAATTACAAAGATTTTTCCTAAAGAAAGCTCGGTAATTTATATAGTGATTGCAGCAACCAAACATTTTATTAATTTAACTTTTTTCAATAACAACAGAGTTCCTACTTTGTACCAGGCAAAAATAAAAATCCCCCTAAGGGTAAACTTTATGATCGATATAGAGGACAACGAAGGTCTCTATTACAGCTGTATAAAAGTGAACCCAGATCATCGAAAAAATTAAAATTTTTAGATGTTTTGAATGAAGATAGCATTATTAAAGGTTTAATAAATTTTTGCAAAATTTAAAATTTTAATTTTATTTCTTTAATTTATTGAAAAGCTTTAAACATTAAGATACAATATATTATTAAAATGAAATTTAAATAAACTTATAAACGATTTATTTGATTTGAATATTCGATAGAATCACTTAGCGAGATAGAGATGCAGGCCATCTGTGAGGAACTGAAGCAAAATCGGAATTGGGATGCAGTTATAAACCAATGGATCGAAACAATGCCATTTAGAAGGAGAATGATCGACCTAAATAGTGACAAAGATATCCAGACAGTCCTTCAAGAATGGCCGTTGTACAAGTATTCGCGGGCTCCAGAACTGGTAATAAATTAAATTAAATTACCTAAATTTATTACCATTTTAAATAAAAATTAAAAAAACTATACTTCATACAAATAAACTTATCATTATGATTTGAAAAACAAAATAAAGAAAAACATAATTTTCTTTCGAATATTAATGTTTTTTGTTTTATTTATTTGCAGATAAGTATTGATTACAACTTCCTTAGACCCAACAATGGGTTCGATTTTGTGAAATGGCAGAAGTTTCGGAACGTAGCCTTACAGCTGTTTACGGATAGAGTTAAATCTAACTCACTAATCGTATACTTAAACCAGTTGAAAGAAAAATTTGAAGAGCTCGATATTGGTACGAAAATTTATTTTAAATTTATTTGTTAGTATTAAGAGGTTTTGTTTAACAGATAACTTAAATATAGCGTACACAAATCTTTTACATGGATTATTACCTCCATCAGCAAAACATTACTTTGGAAAATTCAAAAAATTTACAATTGAAGACTCGAAAAACTCTTTTATTTTAGAAGTTGAAAATGCAAGTCAGGTAGAACCTATTCTACAAAAGAAAAGGCAAGAGTGTTTAAAGTCACAAACAAAACTTCAGCCTATTTTAATTGTAGTAGGTGAAAAATTTAATTTTAAACAATTTTACGTGTCATTGGATAACGTAAAATTCAAATTGGACTCTTATATAGAATGTATTGTTTTTTATTTAAAACTTGCATATGTGTTAAATATACAATACCCTCCACAGTGTTTTTCGGTGTGGATTTTTATTCAATGTTTTTTTTTAAATATTCAAGACGGTCCAAAAATTCCTGCAGTCCAAAGCTTATCAAATGATTTGAATTCACTAATAACTTAAAGTTAAGTATTTTAAAAATGTGATTACCTTTTGGAGATAATTTGATTTATTTTTTTAAATATAATACATATTTTCGAAAACAAAATTAAATTGTTGTAAACTTAAAAAAAAAACTAACATTTTTTTGAAAGTTCAATAATTCGCCAAAGAGAATTGAAAACAAAAATGGCATAAGTGTTCAAGATTATTGCTATTCAGTACTTTCGTATTTTCATCAAATCTTTACCTTTATTACTCTGAGCATTGATTATAATTTTATTAGTTTATTTTACTAGGAAAACGTTTGATAATTTTGGTTTATAGATTGTGTCGTTTGTTCTTTTCGGCTTATTTGCTGCTTTTATAAGTAACTGCAAATGGTGGCTTGATATTACTCAGGATATTTGTGTACCCTTTAGAGTACATTATTTCTTTAAACACTCTTCGGTCACCATGATTATAGGTTTGACTTTTTGCACTTTTTTGTTTCTTTCTTTAAAAACTGATTTTTATTTATTCAATATATCTGATTATACATAGATAATTTATTTCGGTTCTCTCAACTTCAATTGATTTTCACCACATCTTCCTGTTAAAAGTTTTTTTTTCTTTCTTGTTACACTAATTTTAACTCTTTTTTATTAGATTGTGTATTTATTCCTTCCGGCTACAATAGCTTTCCTGATGTTCCTTGGTGTCTGATAAATTTTAAGTGCTTTTTTTTCAAGCAAACTTCTTCAGCAAACTTTTTGCATATTCCATTTTTTGATTTGAAGATTGGAAATCTTGATGAAATCAGAGTAAGACTAAGGAATTATAGATACCTCTTGTACCAAAAACTGCTTCAATCCAGAAAACGGTTCATAACACACGCTAAATGATGACTTTGACAAGGTTCATATTTCCCAGTATCTGAAGGTGAAAAAACCCGAAGAGAAAAGAATTATAATCTAACAAATGCTTGCAATGGGCAGTACTGATAGCGTGTAGTAAAATTGTTCAATATTTTGCATAAAATGGAAAGAGCATTATGGGCAAGAAATGTGAAATGTTCATAAGTTTTGACTTCGTTCCACTTTTGTGTGTTTTTCTTTAAAAACTGATTATTTATTTTGGTTCTTTCGAATAGAATTTATTTCACTCCTCATTCGATACAATATTCCTCCATGTATCCTTTGACTAATGTGCCAAGCACTGTTGTCCCGTATTTTCTTCTCTTTCTTAAAACACTAATTTTATTTCTACTTTATCTGATTGTGCATTTCATTCCTTCTCACTACAATAGTTTTCCTTATGTTGCTTGGTGTATGATAAATTTGTGGCTTGTTTACCAAGCAAACTTTAAACATATTTATATATTCCTGATTAGTATTGATTATATTTCAATAAAACCCAACAATGGTTTCGATTCTGTAAAATGGCAGATTGTTTATTTTGGCTCTTTCGACTGCAACTGATTTCACTCTTCATACCAAACAATATTCCTACATGTATCCTTTGACTCTGGTAAGCATAATTGTTTCATTTTTATCAAATCTTCGCGTTTAAGGTTTGTTTCTTCTCTTTCTTAAAATACTTATTTTAGTTTTATTTTATCAGATTGTGTATTTCTTCCTTCCGGCTACAATAGCTTTTCTGATGTTCCTTAGTGCCTGATAAATTTTAAGGGCTTTTTTCCCAAGCAAACCTCTTCAGCAAAATGTTTGCATATTCCTTTTTTGGTTTTGAAGATTCAGGAAACTGATTATTTATTTTGGTTCTTTCGAATGGAATTTATTTCACTCCTCATTCGATACAATATTCCTCCATGTATCCTTTGACTAATGTGCCAAGCACTGTTGTCCCATATCTCTTCTCTTTCTTAAAACACTATTTTTATTTCTATTTTATCTAATTGTGCATTTCATTCCTTCTGACTACAATAGTTTTCCTTATGTTGCTTAGTGTATGATAAATTTGTGGCTTGTTTAGCAAGAAAACTTTAAACATATTTATATATTCCTGATTACTATTGATTACAATTCAATAAAACCCAACAATGGTTTCGATTCTGTAAATTGGCAGATTGTTTATTTTGGCTCTTTCGACTGCAACTGATTTCACTCTTCATACCACACAATTTTCCAACATGTATCCTTTGACTCTCGTAAGCATTGTTGTTTCATTTTCATCAAATCTTCGCGTTTAAGGTTTGTTTCTTCTCTTTCTTAAAATACTAATTTTAGTTTTATTTTATCAGATTGTGTATTTCTTCCTTCCGGCTACAATAGCTTTTCTGATGTTCCTTAGTGCCTGATAAATTTGAAGGGCTTTTTTCCCAAGCAAACCTCTTCAGCAAAATGTTTGCATATTCCTTTTTTGGTTTTGAAGATTCAGGAAATCTTGATGAAAACAGAGTAAAACATAGGAATTATAGAAACCTCTTGTACCAAAAACTGCTTCACTCCAGAGAAAACGTGTTGTTCATAACACACGCTAAATGATGACTGACAAGTTTCATATTTCCCAGTATCTGAAGGTGAAAAAACCCGAAGAGGAAAGAAATATAATCTGACAAATGCTTGCATTAAGCAGTACTGATAGCGTGTAGTAAAAAAGGTAAATATTTTGGAGAAAATGGAAAGAGCATGATGGTGGTCAAGAAATTTGAAATGTTTATAGGTTTTTGAAGGAACATAATATAGCTTTCCCAAGCTGATGCTCCTTGATTGTTTTAGACTTTTTTGTCAAACCCACCTCTGCAGCAAACGTTTCACATATTTCAGTTTTGGTTTGAATATATATAACCCCCACGGCGTGTTATTCTTTTAAAAAATATTTCAAATACGATATTCAAGTTCGGTTTAAAGTACAAAAAAATTAAGTCAAAAATCAAATTATCTCCAAAACACTTTAAGTTGGGAATATGGTATGGTTTTAATTTTTTTTTCTCGAAAATGTTGACTTATAAAATTGTTAATTTTTTTAATTCAATACTAACATTAATATTATGTAACCAAAAAGTAAATTAAAAGTGCATATTTATTTTGCTCTAAAATGTCGAATGTGAAAGATACTTTTATATTTTAGATATTGTATATATGTATGTATATGTACCTCTAAAAAAAATTTTAATCAAATTAAAGTGGTTTTGAAAATTAAATATATTCCCCACAGGGTTGTTATTCTTTTGAAAAATATTTTAAAAATGATAATCAATTTTTTTTTAAATTAAAAAAATTGCGATTTTCGCAAGTAAAAAATCAAATTATCATGTAAGGAATATGGTATGTTTGTAATTTTGTTTTGTTTTATATAATTTTAATTTTTTAAATTCAATATTAACATTAATATAAGTATTAAGTATTTATTTATTTATCATCGATAGCTTTAAATTTGTAACAACATTTACAATCTATATAATATAATATGAACTGGAATAAGTTAGGTTTTCATTATGTTACCAAAAAGTTAATTGAAAGTGCATATTTGCTGTGCTCTAAAATGAATGTAAAAGGTAATAGATGCTATTATATTTAATATGTTGTATACATATATGTAATGTATATCTCCACACAAAATTTAAACAAATGTAAGTTTTTAATGTTTATGTTTAAGAAAAAAGAATTTTAATAAAACAAATTTTAAATTAAATAAAATTTCTTCAATTTTTTCAAGGACTTTTTTTTCAGCTTTGAAGAAAATCAATTTGCGAATTTTTCTAAAACAGGTGTTAAGCCGCAAGTGTGGGTAAAACTAAGATCGTTTTACCTTAGGTGCTAACTTAAGTCAACAAGTTCCTGAGCTAAAATACTAGGTTAAATCTGCCTAGGAAAAAGGCTAATTTAACACGTTCCTAAGCTTAAATACTAGGTAAAATATGCCTAGAAAATAGGCTAATTAAACACGTTCCTAAGCTAAAATACTAGGTTAAATCTGCCTAGGAAATATGCTAATTCAACACGATCCTAAGCTAAAATAATAGGTAAAATCTGCCTATAAAATAGGGTAATTCAACACGTTCCTAAGCTAAAATACTAGGCTAAATCTGCCTAGGAAATAGGGTAATTCAACACGCGCCTAAGCTAAAATACTAGGTAAAATCTGCCTAGGAAATAGGCTAATTCAACACGTTCCTAAGCTAAAATACTAGGTAAAATCTGCCTAGGAAATAGGCTAATTCAACACGTGCCTAAGCTAAAATACTAGGTAAAATCTGCCTAGGAAATAAGCTAATTCAACACGTTCCTAAGCTAAAATACTAGGTAAAATCTGCCTAGGAAATAGGCTAATTCAACACGTCCCTAAGTCAAAATACTAGGTAAAATCTGCCTAGGAAATAGGCTAATTCAACACGTTCCTAAGCTAAAATACTAGGTAAAATCTGCCTAGGAAATAGGCTAATTCAACACGTGCCTAAGCTAAAATACTAGGTAAAATCTGCCTAGGAAATAGGCTAATTCAACACGTTCCTAAGCTAAAATACTAGGTAAAATCTGCCTAGGAAATAGGCTAATTCAACACGTCCCTAAGCTAAAATACTAGGTAAAATCTGCCTAGGAAATAGGCTAATTCAACACGTCCCTAAGCTAAATTACTAGGTAAAATCTGCCTAGGAAATAGGCTAATTCAACACATCCCTAAGCTAAAATACTAGGTAAAATCTGCCTAGGAAATAGGCTAATTCAACACGTGCCTAAGCTAAAATACTAGGTAAAATCTGCCTAGGAAATAAGCTAATTCAACACGTTCCTAAGCTAAAATACTAGGTAAAATCTGCCTAGGAAATAGGCTAATTCAACACGTCCCTAAGCTAAAATACTAGGTAAAATCTGCCTAGGAAATAGGCTAATTCAACACGTTCCTAAGCTAAAATACTAGGTAAAATCTGTCTAGGAAATAGGCTAATTCAACACGTTCCTAAGCTAAAATACTAGGTAAAATCTGCCTAGGAAATAGGCTAATTCAACACGTTCCTAAGCTAAAACACTAGGTAAAATCTGCCTAGGAAATAGGCTAATTCAACACGTTCCTAAGCTAAAATACTAGGTAAAATCTGCTTAGGAAATAGGCTAATTCAACACGTGCCTAAGCAAAACTACTAGGTAAAATCTGCCTAGGAAATAGGCTAATTCAACACGTTCCTAAGGTAAAATATAGGTAAAATCTACCTAGGCAATAGGCTAAACTACCTTAGTATAGGCAAACAAACGAGATATTTTTATCCTAGATGTTAGGCAAAATTAGCCTAGCGTATAGGTTAATTTTACTTAGGACTAAGTAAATTTAGCGGATCTCAAAACCAAATATATTTACCTTAGCAAAATAGGCTAAATTAGCTTAGGAATTAGTAAGCTCAGAATTGCCTTAGTCCTAAGCTACCGCAGCCCCTGAAATAGGCTAATTTTACACATGCTTTTCTCTGGGTGTATGGAGCAATTTAAAAGGTTTAGCCAAATTAATAGAAACTTATTTCTGATATTTCTCAGAAACTAGAAGACATTTTAATAATATCTGGTATTTAGTGCTTAACTAAAAACTGATTAGACCATTGAAAATTTTTCATAAGTTCATACTTCTTAAACAACGTAAAATTTTCAAAATAATTTCTGATGAATTATGGGAACATATACATAGGGTCAATAGGTTATATCAGAAACAAAAGTCTGGTTCCAAAGTTTGCGTAAAAATAACAAAAATTTGAGCTCTTAAAATTATGTACAGCTAATAAAGTTCGTATTTAAAGATCAAAACAAATATTTATTTTTCTGAAACAATCTAATATACAATATATTATGTATTTTTTTGTAGATTTTCGAGGCTCTCCTGAAATCACCAAAAGTCACAGCAATAAACAAAAAGTGGAAGTCCAGCATAGTAGATTCTCAGTACTCAACACTTCTTCATTGCCCTACCGTAAGTGTATATGCCGACAAGGTCCAAGAACTTAAAATCAGTTAAAAAAAAAAATAAATTAGTCTACAACTTATCTTAATAGTTGTCGGGTCAAGTCTTTCTGAGCTTAACTCATTCTAAACATTTTATAATGTAATATCAAAGTTTCATAAAATCTTTGGACTCAACTTACAAATTGTACAACGTCATTAATTTTCAATACCCAATTGAAGGGAAAAATGTATAGATATATATTTCTTGAAAACTATTTCTATGATAATCTTAATACGTCATTTAAAACTACAACCACCTCGGCTTTGTTAAATATTTTAAAATTAAAAAAAAAATTTAAGTAAAAGTAAGTCGCCGTTATTTTACTGTAAATTCCGATTGTACACATAAAAAACGTAACTCGTAAAAAACGTAAATAAAATTTAACACCTTAAAATTCAAAATAATTCTTTCATTATCGAAAATTTATTTGGAAGTTGGTACATGTATTTTTCAGAAAACATCGATGGAATTTTTTGTTTGTTTATAAAGCGTAAGTAATATTTGCAATTATTTTTCTAAATTTTTTTAAATTATGGTTCTCTTTCTTACTGAGTTTGGAAACTTTTAATCCAAAAGGACCGTCTTATTAATCCAATGGGACATCCTTTTATTCACAATAAAAAAATACTATAAATTTAATTCTTTCATCCTATTAAAACAATAGTTAGGATACTATTATTTCAATAGGACCGTCTTATTAATCCAATGGGGCATCCTTTTATTCACAATAAAAAAAAACTATAAATTTAATTCTTTCATCCTATTAAAACAATAGTTTGGATACTATTATTTCAATAGGACCGTCTTATTAATCCAATGGGACGTCCTTTTATTCACAATAAAAAAATACTATAAATTTAATTCTTTCATCCTATTAAAACAATAGTTTGGATACTATTATTTCAATAGGACCGTCTTATTAATCCAATGGGACATCCTTTTATTCACAATAAAAAAATACTATAAATTTAATTCTTTCATCCTATTAAAACAATAGTTAGGATACTATTATTTCAATAGGACCGTCTTATTAATCCAATGGGGCATCCTTTTATTCACAATAAAAAAAAACTATAAATTTAATTCTTTCATCCTATTAAAACAATAGTTTGGATACTATTATTTCAATAGGACCGTCTTATTAATCCAATGGGACGTCCTTTTATTCACAATAAAAAAATACTATAAATTTAATTCTTTCATCCTATTAAAACAATAGTTTGGATACTATTATTTCAATAGGACCGTCTTATTAATCCAATGGGACATCCTTTTATTCACAATAAAAAAATACTATAAATTTAATTCTTTCATCCTATTAAAACAATAGTTAGGATACTATTATTTCAATAGGACCGTCTTATTAATCCAATGTGGTATCCCATTATTAACATAAAAAAGAACTATACATTTAATTGTTTCATCTTATAAAAACAATGGTATAAGAGTTTTATTTTAATACTTCCACACTATTAAATCAATTCTGACACAGAATTATTTCAAAGGGTCGATACCTTAAAAGTGCAATGGTATGGTCTTTTTAAATTAATAGGAGATATTATTACTTTTCTATGGTACACATTATTGAATTAAAACGGTGAAATTATAAAATTAATGCGACCAGTACATCATTGATTTAATAGGGACTACCTATAGTTAATAATAGGATAAAACACATTGACCAATTTCAATAGTAAAAAACTATTGAAAACAGCGATTTTCCTATTGATTTTATAGTATTTTTTTTTGAGTGTACTTCTAATTGGTAATTTAAAAAAACACGAATGTTATATTGCTTATAACTACGGTTTAAAAAAAAACAAATTTTTTTAGATATTTTGACTTTCATTAAAAAAAATTTCAGCTCATCCAAGAAAACTTGTAGCTCTGAACGTAGGTCCTGGCTACGGCCACGTACAGACACAAAGTTAGTCTATATTTGTTTAAGAAATATCTTCTGGTGTAGGCAGGCGCAAATCAAAAAAAAAATACTGTTGTGTAATTGAAGTCATAAACAGTCTGCTCCGAAATTTTTATAATACAGTGCATTCTCGATTATCGAAACTAATTAAAACAAGGTTGGTTGCAATGACCGAGGTTGTTGCAATAACCGAGTAAATATTTGTTTAGGCTCAATTCGAGATGCAAAGCGAAAATCAGAAAACCAGCACTTATATAATATATTTAATGCAACAAATTTTTATTCAATAACATAAATAATAAGAAACAAAACAAAAATAAGTTCATTCATTAAGATATGCATAAGTACATAAATACATACGTGTAGTTCTCTATATAGCTATAATTATTTTCTTTGGAAAAAATTGGACATTTTTGTTTGGATTTTTTGGACTTTTAGATTTTTTAAAATCGCTTTTTCTCGCAGTTTTTGAAAACTCAACATTTGTTCAATAGGGGCTGAACTAAAAAGAAACTCTTGCATTGTATAGATACATATGATGTACATTCATACAATTTAATCGTACCATCACTCAAAAGTAGCGGTAAAATAACTGCCGAGACAAAATTCATCGCAACAGACAAAAACAGACCTAGCTAAGAACCTGAGTAAATAAAGATATACATATAAAAACAAAAGTTGCACTTATCGATTCAATTTTTTTTTGAAGAGTTGCGATTACTGCGTCAACAATGATATAAATTCAGCTGTTGCGAAAATCGAGGAGTTGCGTGAATCGAGAGTTGCGTTAATCGAGAACGTACTGTACTTTTGAGTTAACGAAAAATGTAACTTGATTTTTAAAAACATGGCTACAATAATGCAAATTTTATAATTGATGTTTCCTACTTCTACCGAAGCTTCTTAAATACTTACAGCAATCAAAATATCGTTATTTGCTATTCTGTTTCTTCAAAGTTGTCGCAGTTGGTGTTCAGCAAATACACCGCGGGTACGATTGTTGAGAAAAAAAAATACATCCACAACCTTTCACTGTTTGATGTGGATTTCGGAAATTGAGCGCTGTAGCAACTATTTTCAGTCACATTTATGCGGAACGGTCATGAAAAATGTCACAAAAGAATTAGGACGTCTGGTCAGCCTAATTCTGCTGATCGACTCCTGCTCCGAGATCTTAGATACTTATGAGCACTCACTTCATAAGATTTATTTTCAATGCATCACCTATGGTGGCCCTTTTATAAGCGAAACTTCTAATATTGGCAATCAAATAGTATAGATGACATAAAAGTTGCTTGAGTCATAGACTAATTGTCAGCCTTATGGAACAATTCCACTTGTGCTCCAAAGCTATAAAACGATAGTAATGATTTTGGAGGAAGTATTCAGGGAATGCTTGAACGTCCATCTGTTGGAGAGAAGTTAAAGTCAAGTCCGAAAGCTCTCCCACAGTGGTCCAAAAGTCTTTGGACCAATTAACATACCTTTTTTTCTTTTCAAAATAGTAAAGACCCTAAAAAGGTTAATCGAAACACAAATTCGTCTAAAACTTAATGATAACACAACTCAACAAAAGAAAAAAAAAAAAATTCTTGTCCTAACATTCATTTTACGATTTTTATATTCACTATGCACCAAAATGAATAAAAAATATCAATATTCATTTAAAAGTTTGCTTTTGTCCAATGCTAGCCACCAAACCAAACATGCATACGTTAGAATAGGGCTAATAATGGCTGTGTTCTACCAATGAATGGTTTTTGGGGCTGGGTCCCCATTTCTCACTAAAAATTGTACAGCAAGTAAAAGAAAGCTATTGAAGTCTTCTTTTCCCTTTCTTTGATGTTCTTTTTCCAGTTAATTTTACGATTTATAACTTAACCAAGATATTTTGCCGTACCTGTAATATGGAGTGGTGTCACATCTATGTTAGGAGACGGAATATTTCGTTTTTTCGTAAATAAGACTAGTTCTGTCTAAAGTGGTTTGATTTTGATAGAATCTAGGGCTTTTCGAATTGCTTTATTTTCAACATTACTGAAGGCCCTTTCTGTATCAAGGAATGCTCCCACTTCCTAGTGTAAATTCTTTAGAGTGGATCGATTTCTCAATCGTGCTGAAGTGCAGTCTCAACAGATGCATTCGTGTTGGGTCTATGAGAATACATTACACAAGTCAACATGAATTTTGTCTGTGAAAAAAGGGTATTAAATGTACCTATAGCCACCACAAATATATTTGATAGAAAAGTTTGCTTTTGTAGCCAGGATAATTTTAACAGGTTATTTTTAAAACTATGATTTAAATTTTTATTTTTTTTAAATTAAAACTTGTAGATTTTTAATTATTTTTGTATCTTTTATTATTGAAATAAAATTATAATTATACAAAAATATTACTTAGAAATGCAAAATTTTGAAAAAAAAAAATTAATTTCCAAATTTTTCATTTTTTTTTCAAAATTTGGAGTTTGAAAATTAAATTTTTAAAAAGTATTCTCTGAAATAATTTTATTTAAAAACATAATTAAAGATAGTTGCCTATTTCAAGTCAATTTCTTAAGAAAATTCCAAGATGGTGGCTTAAGCTCCAGTCCGATTTTCTCGAAAAACTACCCATGTGCTCCTTATAACCCCCTCTAAGGAATTGTGAAAGAAAAGTGAAAATGTAAAATTTTTTCCAGGTCAAATGTTTATTCCTACTAGGATAATACACTAATTTAAAGCCAAAAATCATGAAAACGTTTTTTGTAATAATTTACCAATCTTAAAACGATGCCAAAAATTCAGAGACTAGCATGTATCAGTATGCCTGTAGTGGAAGATGAACACCACTTCCAGTACTGCTTAAGAAACATTCCTTTCAATTGCCCCACTCGACCTATTTACGCAAGAACTGGCGGCCAAAAGTAAAAATTGAAAAAATGGTCCCTGCGGTCATAGAAAAATATTGAACTTCATTGACAAAGACATTCAAACAGACTATATATCACCGTACACAGAGTTTAACCCAGAAACACTTACAGATATCACAACAAGAGAATTCTAGAAGGAAAATCGGATCATAAACGCATATTATGTTTTGGTTTCACCCACACTTCCCCACTCTCCGTCGTCCATAATATCCCTCATTTTTTTCCGTCTTGATCTTCCATCATCTCCGCCTGACCTGCAACTTTCTATCACAAGTAGAAGTGCTAGAGGTTTGTGAAGCCGCAAAACTTTTTTCGACTTTAGAACTGGTCAATAGAATAGAAATATTGACATACTCATAGATAGTCAGGCTGCAAACAAAGACATTTTGTCAATAGTCACAAAGTCAAAACTGGTTGATCGGTTCCGCAATGAGTTAAGTGTATTAGGCGTAACTAACACAGTCACCCTCCGATAGGTCTCAGGGGCCAGGATACCATGGAATATACGGTAGCAAAATGGCAGATGGATTGGCCAAAAACGGTTCGTCACTTGAACCGATCCAAACTGAATCCTGGGTACTTATACCACTGCGGAACAAAAAAAAAAATATAATATACCAGAGTTCCCTCGAAGCCGCAAACAACAAATGGTCAACAATTGACACCTGTCGGGTTTCGAAAAATCTGTGGCCGGATTTTTCAAAGAAAAAAACAGACTATGTATATATACCCAAGGTTAGCAGGCCTCAATTGTCCCTGTTGGTTGGAATCCTAACGGGTCACATGTCAATGGGAACACATATGAGTAGAATAGGCATCAGCACATCTGACTTCAGGAAAAAGATGCGGAGGAGGGCTCATCTGACTTTCTTTGTGATTGCCCCAGCCTAGCCAGAACCAGAAAAGCAGTCCTTGGGGAATACTTTTTCAACGAACTTAGCGACATCTTGATTTTCCCATAAAAGAAAATCCTTAAATTCATTCAAAACTCAGGATGGTTCAGGGAGGTACTCCATACCTAAGTGGTGAGAACAATGGATCCATAGTGATCGGAGTGAGATGATGCGGACTATCGCATCATCACCCCTTCTAACCTATTCAACCTTACCAGTCTAAATCTAGGAGTCAACACTTAAGTTTTAGAACCCTTTTGTGAACACTTTTAGGCTACAAAATCTCAATTTTAAAAATTGGGGCCTCTCGGTATTCCAATTTCAGAAGATAGATTTCCTCTAAAAGATCTGAAACTGAAAATCCCTGTTGCCCGGTGGCCAAGTCGATTGTCGCCTTATTTTATTTTTTCCAGATATTCCAGGGGGAGGTGGGGAGAGGGATTTTGAACCCTCAAAACTCCTACCTGATTTCGGTCCTGGCTGCACAGAAGATACATTTTAAGGAAATAGATTTTTTAATGGCGCAACTTTTTATCAAACAAAACAAATATTTCCCATTTTAGCCCTTTAGAAATTTATGGAAAATATATTTCATGTCGAATCATAATCAAGTATAACGTCAATAACTTTAGTTACTTTTAGCCATAACACCATTAATGAAATCAATATAATAGTAAACATTTGTGAAAACATCTGGTACTCCAGTAGCGCAAGGAACGTTCCACGAAGAAATACCAATTACAGTATTATCAACAATTAATGGACCACCACTATCACCCTGGAAACACAAAAAAAAGAAGGAAAAAATTCGATTACATCGGTAAGTTTATATGCCAACAATTTGTACCTTGCAAATTCCAATATTCTTTCCAGCAAATCCACAAATGTGGCTCTCATAAATTTTTGCCTTCATTTTGGACTGACATTCTTCCCAAGTAAGAACTTTCAGTGTAGCTTTCCTAAGCATTTTTGAAAGGTAAGGATTTCCAAAATCTTGTCGACCCCATCCAATAACAATGCCCGACAAATCGTTTGATACTGGTGCAACGGGCAATTTAGCAGGTCCTTGGGTTTCGTCAAAATCAATTTCGTCTTGAAGCTTTTAGAACAGAAAATTTAATCAATAAATAGAAACATTCTTGAAAATCGAGAAATTGATTTTAAATTTATCTCAACTTACTGTAATAATAGCGATGTCATTTAACCATGAATTTTGTTGACCATTGGAGTATTTCTCATGCACAGTAATATCAGCAATTGCATGTTCGTTACGAGCATCCTGAAGCTTAATTCCACCTGTTACGACCATAATATCATCAAAAGGTTCTTCAAATCCTAATCCGTCCAAACAATGGGCAGCAGTTAGAATGTGTTTTGGGCCAATTATTGTTCCGCCGCAGGTATGCTGCCCATAAACCCTTATAGAAGCCTGACAAGTGATTTCATTTGGTTCAACTTCGTCACCTCCGGCAATTCTTCTTTGTGCATTTGCACCTAAAATTATAGTTTCATATTTTTTTTTTTTCATTACAAATTTTTAAAAATCTCTTATTTCTTATTTCTTTTTCATTTACCTGGTAAAATTGCAACACAAATCAGGGATAAAATTAGAGCTAAGCTTTGCCATAGAGTTTTGTTTTTGGATGCCATGTTCAACTTCTTGATGCGTAGAACTTAAAGAAATGATTTATTGTTTTTATTTGATATTTGAGGGGTATAATTTCAAAACTCTTCTTTTCCACTTTTGATAATTTTGAGTAAAATGAAAAAAACTGTTAAAAGCTGCTAAAATGATATTAGCGATTGGTCTAAAGGCTTAATTTGAAGTTTGGAATGATCTTTATCTATTTCTTATGGCCTTGAACCTATACGGTAAACCTAGAAATTATAAAAAATTAATTTAATTTGGAAAAGAAGAGTTTTGAAAATTACGATTGGAATAGTTGACTTTTGATTCAACCTATTTAGGAATAGAGGAGTTTTGAAAGGAAAGAAAACTTTTTAATCGATTTAATTCATTTTAGTTTATTTAACAGAAAACTCAAAATATAAAAAAAAACTTAACTAAAAACATAAAACCTCAACAAACTTCACAAATGGATCACAAAAAAGTATATTAATTTAATAAAAAACTTTTAAATAACATCACAGCAATGTTTTTAAATTTTTTAAACAAAAAACAAATAAAAAACTTCAAAAGTTTCAGTCTTCATACAGTAGTAATTAAGGAACATAAATACATATTATTAGTTTAAAATCTTATATACGAAGATCTTTAATTTCTTCTTGTTCTTCACAAATTTGACTTTCTTCAGGTTCTGCATCAAGATTTTCATTCATAAGTCCTTTGTAAAATAATAGTTTGTCCGATTTTTCCCACTCAGCGCCAAAGTGTAGTGCCAGCAGCTTTGCTATATCCCTTTTTTTCTCATCTTTGATAAAAACACCCATTGGAAGAGCATTTATTTTCATATCTGAAATTTTTTTTCCAGCTTTTAGCACAGATTTTGCAGCTCCCACATCCGACTTATAAAAAACTTCACCCTGCACCGTTACTAGACCCGATTTCATCTTGTGTAGTAAAAAGCGCTTCGACTGGTTAAATTTAAAGTGCCAGCTTCCAGGAGCTTTCAAACATTTCACCGATTCTTCTTTCCAGTTCCAAACAGGACATTCGGAGCTTCCCAAATTAATGATGGTTCCATGTTTTTTAAATATTTCGAAGTAATCTTCTTTAGTTATTATATTTTCTTTTAATCTTACTTCTTTCTCTATGTTTCCAAACACCCTATCTGGTGGAATAAAAGAATGCCCGGCCACAGGGAAAATAAGTTGCAATTGATGAACATTGGATGGGGAATGTTTTTTCAGCCAATAAAGACAAGCTGCAACCATGGTGGTGTTCTTGTTTTGACCACCACACCCATCACAAATCAGTCTGACAATAGTTTTACCGGTAAAGTCCAAATTTAAAAGTCGATGAAAAATTGCAGACGCGATTTCGTTGGATCCTTTCGGTCGATCGTTTTCGGTCCAACTATATAGAAATACGTTTTGTTTTGTTAATTTGGACTTCGAACTACCCACAACAACCCCTAAGTTAAATAAATATAACTGTCTCGAGTAATAAGCGGCTTGATCCGGAATTTTTGGCATTGGCATATTTTTTTGGCAGTCAAAAGATATTGTCAAAAGTTCAGGCTTTTCTTCTTTTGCCATCTGAAAAAAGGCTGCTCCACGCTTTTTGTGGACCGTGGACTCAATCATAAGTTGGTTTCTGACATCTGCATTTTTTTCAATTTTTATACGTTCTTTCAATGATGTACAGGTCGAGCAAACATCTGTAGCGGGAGCCTTAAACCCAATATTGAAAAAAGTGTTAAGCACATTTCGGAAAAAAGATTTTTTGACTTTAAGAGACGTTATTGATTCCCCTTGATAGAGGGTGTACATTTTATTTATCGACAAATCTCCACGCAAATATTGCCTGCCTGATCTTCCTCGGCAATAATGGATTTCATGGATAGGGAATCGTTTAATGAACTCCTTAACTGAGTCACGGTGTTCAGACAACTTACCAGACCTTCGGTCACCACCACGCTTCTCCCTTGGCGCCTCTCCCCTGGTTAAGACATTCTTGCAGATCCGTTGTATTCGAAATGTACTGACTCGGAGGATGCTGGAAAACATTTTTTGACATACTTTAATAGGGCGACCGGATTTCTGGGAACACATGGTGTAGGAAATCGAAATATTTTTTCTGGGCCCTCCTTTCAATCTATCAGTGCGTTTTGGAAGATGTGGTTTACAGAATGCCATTAAAAAGCTGTCCTGTTCGATTTTGGAATTGTTTTTGTGAAACATCCGGAAAAACTTGTATGCATCTGACGGCCTAATTTGTTGGCAGTTAAACTTATTTCCTCTATGGTTGCAGCGTGGAATATGTGGAAGTTCTTTTGCAGAATACCTATAAAAATAGTTAGGAGTATTAATACGAGTTGAAGGAATGTCACGAATGCAACCATTTCTTACTTTTTATTTCTTTCTTCAGCTTTTTTGGCTGAGAATATTCGAAGTTTTTTTCGCCCTTTTCCTAACGCAACTTCGTTTACAAATTCAGATGTTTCCATGACCTATTAATATATATTTAATTTAATTATTAAATAAAAATTAACTTATAAAACATTATTTTATCTACGAGCTTACCCAAGATGTTTCCTTTACAAGAATTATTGCAACACCTAAATAGTTTAACCCATGAATACTCTCAAAATAACAAAGATTCCCGCCTTTTTTAATGTCATTGGAATACACGAGTTTTGAAAGTGCCTACTTTGATTTGCATAGGAAAAGAAGAGTTTTGGTGCGGAATTTAGTTTGTATGGGAATAAATGAGTTTTGAATTATACGACTGAGTGGAATAGTGTAGTTTTGAAAAAAACTTCACTTTTAAAGTACTCAAAAGTATAGGAAAAAACAAGTTTTGATAAATTTTAGCTAAATATATAGACGAAGGCCCTTCTAAAGAACACTTTCTCATACTTAACTCATTTTTGAAAAAAAGTGGAATAGAAGAGTTTTGAAATTATACCCCTCATTTCTTATATTTTCATTCATTTTTTTTCTCGTTGAACTTTATATTGGAATTAATATTTTATCTTATCTCATTAACAAAAAAAAATACTTAACTTCAATGTTTAAGTGAAAAATGTTTGATAAAGACGATTCACATTCTTAATTGATTTTGAAGTAGTCGATAATAATGAATTTGTGGTACTTGTTTGAGGTAGGAGATTATTAATTATGTTTTTAAGAATTTTAATTTTTTTGTTAACATTTTGACTGTTAGTTGATAATAAGCCTTAAGCCCAAATATTTATCATTGTTTAGATATACCTCTACCTGTATACGTATATTTTTGGAATGTTTTTAACAAAAACAAAAGACGATACGCCAATTTTTGTAGGATTATGACCATTAAATGATTCATTGATTCAAAAATGAAATAATAAACTGAAGAATAATAAATTATACGTGTTCAAAACATCGATTTTCGGAGCAGTTGGTCCATTTTGTATAAATAAAATTGATAAAAACTTGCAATTTCAAGGCATCTTTGATTAGTTTCAATCGTGTAGCATCTGCTCCGAGCATATGCTCCATTTGATTCATGGTTTTTGAATTGGTAATTAATATTTTTCTCATTTTGGCAGATACTTTTTGTTGAAATCATATATTTATGCTTTTTAAATCTTTAGGTAAGAAAAAAACTAAAATGAAATTTTTTTTGAAGATGAGCTATGAGCGCAATGTCTTATTTAAGCACGGTTTGAGAAATAATTTTAGTTTCAAGTTTCCAGGCAGATAAATTTTTGATTTATTTTTCTTTTTTATTTAATCATCACAGTCTGCTTGAGTATGAGGTTAATTTAGCTATCAGCGAAAACTAAAATATTAAAAAAAAATCGTTCAAGTTTCTAATTATTCGTTGTCAAATAAATTCACATTTAAAAGCTAGAACTTCGCAACTATAAAAGAAATATTATTTTTATCCGATAATTTCAGTCTTATTTTAGTGGAAACTTAAAACTACTTTTTAAATTATTAAATTGAAAAGTTTCGAATTCAGACATGAGATGAAAATTTTACTCTAAGATTTGTATTTTTTTTAGATCAGAAGCTTAAATGGAAAAAAACTACCTACTTATTTGAAACTAAAATATTGGGCCCACTTTTTCTGATTAATTTTTTTTTTGATTTTGGTAGCATAGGTAGGTACTTTGATTTTTGCAAAGAGCTTATTTTAAGGAAAACTTGAATATTATATATAATTTGTTCCAGCTACAAAATCAGTTTTAGCGCAAAGATTATCATTTAGCTACAAATTTAGATACCTATAGAAAAATTAGGACAGATATTTTCCGAGAATATCGCGGGCAAAATTTATCAAATGATCTCGGCAACAAAAGATTAAATTAAAAAAAATATGTTTTTAAATTATAAAGCTTAGTTCTTTAATATTAATATTTATTCAAAATTGTATTTAATATTTTTTACAAAAAAAAAAACACAGCACCAGACTTGGTTATGCATACGAAATTTCGCTAAACGACCCCGATGCAGATACCGAGAAATATTGAAGCTTTTCAATTTTAACGAAACCGAGACGAGACTCAAAAAAGTCTTTTTCCCAACTTTATTCTTTTAGCTAGGTTCACCATTAAATTAAACTGAAGTATTTTCGAACAAAAACTACTAGAACCCTTACCTCCTTCGTCCATGATGTTAGAATTGATTAAGATTTATTTAAATTTTATGCTTAAACACAACCTTCAATGTAAAAAGTTAAGTGACATCTGAAAATCTGAAAACGTGTTTTGGTATTTCTTATAAAAGTTTTGCTATAAAATAATTAAAATTCCATTAAAGCAAATAAAGCCATATTTTTATGGAACTATGTAAATCAAAACATCTTGTTTTGAATTTTGTTATTAGAAAATACCCCTTGTTGGATTTCGGGGGAAAAAAATGGCCAGTGTTTAGTAGTATAATAGAAGTGGTATAGTATTTCTAATTGAATACAAATTTTATTATTTGTTTAGGTGGTGTAATACAATAAAATTTTAAATTTAAATTCTTTAAAAAGTAAACTTTTGTTTTGTTAACATAACATATTTTGTTTAAACTAGTTTCAATTGAAACAGCTGCAACTATTCAAAACGTAAATAGAGCTTTAAAAATTCCTCGATAGTTCTTGTTTCTTAGCATCATAATATCAATTTACTCCATTCTCATTAAATACGTCGCTTCCTTTGTAGATTTTTAGAAAGAATTTAAAATATCAAATTAGATTTAAAACTATTTTTTTTTGCAAACGGAATTGAATTGCGTTTTGAGGAAAATCGAATACTTTGAGTTTTTTTCACATTAAATTTCGTATCGCCTGATAAATTGATATAAAAAGTTGCGATGGCATTTATTTTTTCTTACTCAATACAGATATTTTAAAGTTGAATAAAATTTTGCATATATGTATGTATATATACTCCAAAATTACAAAATTTCTTTGGTTTGGTAGCTGAAAAATATGTTATAGATACATAAGCTCCGGGATCTTAGCACCTCATATACATGGGATATCGCAAAAAAAGTATGCCATCTAAAAGGTCACTAATTGGTCATAAAAGGTCAGCTATTTTCAGAAATTGGTCAGGCTTAGAAAACTTGTTATCCCAGCTTGAACTTTTTCAAGGTTATTAGCGATTTTTGGCACTTCATTTATGGGATATTCGCAAAAAAAGTATACCATTTGAAAGGCCACCGGATCGTGATAAATGGTCAGCTAGTTTCAGTAATTGATACAGGCATATAATTTTTTTAATAAGTTTTTTAATTTTTTTCAAGGTCATAGCGATTTTTAGCACCTCATTTGTTGGATGTTCGAAAAAAGTATATACCATCTGAATGGTTACTTTATCCTTATAAAAGGTCAGGCAGTTTCAGAAAATGGTCAGCTATAGATTTTTTTTTATAAGCTTTTTAATTTTCAGAAAGCTTGGATTACAAGTTTTCTAAGCCTGACCAATTTCTGAAAATAGCTGACCTTTTATGACCAATTAGTGACCTTTTAGATGGAATACTTTTTTTGCGAATATCCCATATATGAGGTGCTAAGATCCCGGAGCCAGATATATATGTTTATGTTTTGTTAAGTCTCCACCACGTTTTGTTGGTAAAATTCCTCTCAACCTTTTACATTGTGAACGGTTTACTGCTGGTTTTTAAAAAGTTGTGTTAATTTAAATTTGACGTTTGATGTTTTCTATGTTTTGTTTTTAAATTTCAAACAGAGAATACATCGCATAGTCTTTAATTAGTTGTAAAAATTTCAATTTCTCGTGCGATGTTGTTTTCATTTTTTTAAATTGAAATAAAAAACATGTAAATTATTAAGTCTCTACCACGTTTCGTTCGTCAAATTCCTCTCAACCTTTAAAATTGTGAATGGTTAACTGCTAAAAAATTATCTGTAATTAAGTTATGACAATTTAAATTTTCTCATGTCTCTTTATTTTTTTAGATTAAAAATAAACAAAGGTAAACATAGCACGACAAAATTTAAACTATCACAACCAGTGTTGTTCAAATCGGTGTAAAAAACTATTTTTTACCTTTTCTACGTTAAAGTAGGTAAAAAACGCGTAAATAAGTGTAAAAAACGTAAAAATCCCGTTTTGAGGTGCTATGCTGAGAAAATATCAATTTAGCAAATCAACAAAATAAACATACAAAACATAGCAGCACAAAAATGAAATTATCACTACTAATTAAAAACTAGCTAATGAGAATTCTTAAGCAATAAACCACTCAATATAACCAGTTTTTACCTTTTTTTGAGGGGGTACTTTGCAGCAAAATAGCATGAAAACATTGAATGACAAATTCGAAATTATCTCAACTAATTAGCGGCAAATTATACACCTAACCAATTTTCGATTTGCGAATGTTGCTTCGTTAACTTGTAACTAAACATTTATACATCTCATCTTGGTAAGATCTATAGGTACTTAATAAGGATGAAGACATTATTTTGAAAGTTACTCATAAATTCTGGTAATTGTAAAATTTACAAAAAAAAAAAAATAATACGAATCAGTGCCAGATTTATCTTTTGTTTTAAGCAAGACTCTTTACTTTTTATTTCATATATACAGATAAACAGCATTCAGTCTCCAGTTTATAGTGCCGCAAGGCAAAATGTTACAAAAAATGCATTACCATGACCTTAATGGATGCAACCACCATAATATAATAATTCTCATTAGTATTGCACCCGCTTGCGATGAACAAACATGGTCTTAATGATGTTCACATCAGAGAATGTCACCTGCCATTCATTTTGCAGAACGTGCTAGAGTTATTTTATTTATTTATTTTTTTATTTCTTTTTCATTGCAACAATCATTTGCACGTTTTTTAGTTAAAGTTTTTTTTTTCTGTGCAGCTTCTTTTTTGTGATTAATTAGACATTTGGTGACATTTTATGTGAAACATCCTTAAAAGAATCTTAAAAAGAAAAAAAAAATACATCACAATTATATATACGTTTAGCTTTATAAATGATGAACAATCACGATCTAATGATCAATCAAATTTTATAATGCATATACTATGTGCAGTGCAGATGGAAAAGTTTAACATTGTATATTATAAGCAGAGTGTTGCATTGCAGTCACATACTTTAAGTGAGAATGAGTTTTAATAAGTCACAATAAATCAAAACAAATAAATTGTGGCAAAATAATATTAGTCATATGAATATGAATTATATCACACAGCTGGATTAATGAGAAATTACAAAAATAAGAAACATTAGTAACAATAGTTTCTATCCTTACTTATTTAACTTTTATTAAATAACTAATTGAACCCTGACACGATTCGTAGCGCCACTTATTGAACAATAAATAAAATAAAACAAATATGTGGTAGTGGGATTAAAAAAATAAAATGCACGACTGGGTCGCATGAACTTATGTGCGAAACTATTTATCTGATTTAAAAAAAATAAATAATTTGGTTATGGGGGTCTATATTATGCCACCGACTATAACGGGGCTAGTTATAGCTTTTATTGAAACTCATCATTGAAAATTTTAATTTTAGGTTTTGAGGCACTTAAAAAGGAAAATCAGTGATTATTTTGATGCCAATATAAAGCTTTTGACTTAATTAATATTTCTAGTCAAAAAAATAATTCATTTTGGCCCAATTTTTCACATAAAATGATTTCTAAAATTTCAATGATCAATGGTAAGATAGTTCAATTACTGAAATACAGAAAATTGTTTTATGTGGAATGTTGGGCCAAAATGGAATTTTTTTTACATAAGTTAATAAGTAAATGATTAGGTTTATATTATGGCACCAAAATAATCACTGATTTTGCATTTTAACCCATTTCCGGCTAGCGTTGCGAAAACGCAACGGCATATCTGAGGAGGTCTGGAACTTAACTGATGATAAATTTAAATAAACTAAATAGTGAATTTGAGAGTTCTTTGAACTATCTAATCGACCTGTTTTTGGATTTTTTTTCAAAAAATTTTTTTAGTGTTTTTTTTGGACCTTCAAAATACGAAATTTTGAAAATTTTTAGGTCGCATTTTCGAACTATTGGAAAATGTCATAAAAATAATATTTTTTAAAAATAATTACAGCTACAGGTAAATAAAGGTTCAAATTATATTCTAAAATAATGTTGACGCAATTCGTATAAGTTGCCTGTCTGACAGGTTAGATGAAACCATTGATTGCATCCTGTCCAACAAAAGGATGCATATTTTAGTTCTGAGAAGAAAAATGAAGTCATGCTATATTGGAAAAACCCTTTACTATCCCTTTGACTTTATTCTATGAAATTATTAGCCAATATACCTTCTGCATATAGGAAGCTTTGGCTATTTTTCTTTTGAGCGTTTTTGAAAGAGGGAAACATTTTCCCAAATGCAATATGCGAAATTGAGCTAGAATGTATGTAGATTTGATGATTTAAATTCTTAAAGGGTTCGGGAAAAATACGACGAACCGGAAGTCGATGTTGTTTCAGAAAATTTAAACAACATCCGAAAACGTCGCTTCAACATTTTAATAAAGAATCAACATGCCTGCATTATGAGTTGCCGAAGTGGTCAAAAAGTCATCGAGTTGAATTTAATAATAAATTTAAAAATAAATAAATTGGGTGGTGCGACGCTCGTGTAGAACCAGGGCCTAGTGACTTCCAACTCTCAATTCAACTCTCAATTGGCAGGAATTGAGGGAACCTACAATTTACTGTCGAATCCGAACAGCCAAGATGAGAAGCCCGTGCAAAATCATTTCTGTTTTTAGGTGGTATAGGCTGGGAAACGAACCCAAGACCTAAGGCGTAATAGTCCTAAGCACTAACCATTACGCCACGGATTACTACTACTTACAAAAAAAGGAAAGAAACCTCAATGACACCAAGCATACAGTCATCAAAACCGGAAAACGTCTTCGATGCCGCAAGCGCCCAGCCAAACCGTTTTTTCATGCAAAATGTAATATCCTGCTTCATCCAAAATGCTTCGATGAATACCCACACAAAAACCAATTCTTATGAATTATTATGAATTTCTACATTTTTAATTTCCAACAATATTTTCACAACCCAGTGTATCTACACATACATATTTAACTCATTTTTCATAAAAGTATTCAAATAAAGTTGATTCATATATGTAAGGAGCAAATTTTTCAATAATTTTGATACCCCTTCCGGCGAGCGTTGCGAAAACGCAACGTGAATTTTCCGGAAAACCAAAACAGATTTCCTCTAATTGCACCAAAAATAGGCAGTATGTTAAATTTCAAGTTTCTAAGTAAACTGGAACTGGTAGCCGCCGGAAATGGGTTGCGCCTCAAAACTTAAAATTACATTTTTTTTTTTAAGTTGATGGCACGTTTTTGAGAATAATTAGATTTTCATTTTTTGCTACCGTTAATTTTCGTCCTAATAAAAATAATGTACCAATTTTAAAGAAAACCGTTTGGGCTGCAGCCAAAAGGGCAGACAGACAGACAGAATTACGTGACTCAAAAGTGGAAATATTGAAATGGCTGCAAAATTCACCTCACTTTAACGTTGTAGAAAACGTTTGAGGATGGGCAACCACCAAATTATAGAGAATGGAGGAAAGCAGTACAAAAATAAAATAACTTATCGATTGGGGATTATAAGTCAGCTTAGACCGAATTTTCCTTAATTACTTAAAATCATTGTACGATTCGCTTCCATGCCGCCTCTTTGGGGTAGTTTCGAAAAATGTTGGTCATACACATTACTAACTGCACAAAAGTAAATTTATTTCACTTCGAATTTTACTCAACTATCACATAACATGGAATTCCTTACCAAATATTCACGTTTGCAGTTAATTTGACAATTGCCTTTATTGCTTGTATTTCCAACTCTGTTTAAAAATTTCTTTAAAGCCCCGTTACTTTGTACAGTAAAGAGATGAGAAATTGGTATATTCTCTTGAGAGATTCCAAAACTATTTTACCATTCACTTATTAAAGTCATATATGTATTACGAATTATAGGGACAAAATTCTCATTTTAGATCAATAAAATTGTTGCCTTTATTCAAGTGAACCGTATAGTGTATTTATCGCAAGTTGAAAATGGTAGTGCCGCATATTTGAAAAAATTATGCTTAAGACATGGTTTTAAGAAAGAAGCCATTTTTAAGCGTGAATAAAAATTGTGCTTGAATGTGCCCTTTGCCCAACTTGTGCTGCCGCATGTGTCGTAAATATATCAAAAAAATATTCGCAAAATTTAAAATATAACGAATGAATTTTCCAAAATTCAATTTCGATTTTCTTAAAAAACTAAAATGTCTACTATTTGTGCTTGCAGTTTGTGCAATGCCAAGAGTTAAAGTAAATGCATATTTATACAAATGGGCAAATTTGAAAATTTTACGGATGAAATTTAAAAAAAAAAACTCATTGGTATACCTAACGTACTTACATCTATGAAAGCTATAAACAAAAATCGCAAACCCCATTTTTTACAGTCGAAAATAAATTTCTCGAAGCTTTTAGCTAGCGCTGGCATCTTCGATTTAAAAAAAAAAAAAACTATAACTTTTACTGCCCCCGAGCTGTAAAAAAATAACAAATTTTCAAATTTCACGGATTTTTTTTAACAATAAAGTTACAGCTCTTTTTTTATTTTTTAATGACGTTGCTAACTAGACGCACATGTGACCATATCGCATCGTCGCGTCAGTCAATAAAAAGAATAGAATCGTTAACAGTTCTGCTCGCTTCGCTTGAAAATGGACTTACAATAACAAGATCATAAATTTTCCCATGGAAAAGTCTTATATATTTTTAAATAACTATCATCTGTCAGTTCAATGATAAACTGTCTTAAACTTTTCAACTTTGTAATCGTATAATAGTCAATAAGTGCACAAAAACCATAATCATCTCGAAAAAAAACCTTGAGAAATTCCAATAATTTAACCAAACCTACTACTTAATATTTCATAAATTAATTGCAATCTCAATTATAAGATCGTGAAAGGTAATACTTCTTTTCAAAAAAAAAAAAAAAACAATCGATATCCGTTTTTAGTATATAAAGACAACGGGAGGTGAATACAAAACAAAATATAAAAATTAAAATTATACCAGGGGTGGCACCACCGCAACTACCTACTCATAAATTGAATCGCAAAATAATTTCGTATATAATATGTTCCTACTTCATATATCTGCAACGAAGAGATAATTCTGCAGATTTGGAAACCTCTCAATATAACATCGACGATGTGCAATTTAATCAATTTAACTGGACCTTGGTGCATTTAATCAGAGTTCAAATAAAAAAAAAAAACATCCTAAGACTTGAATTTGGTTTGAAGGTTTTTTTTTTAATCTTGCATCACTATTGCAAGAGTTCACAACGTAAAAAGATATAAATTGTCACTAATTGTATAGAAAATTTCCATTAATTCACCTGTTGGTGCTTGTTTATGGATTTATGAGATTTTGTCCCAAATTGAAGCGGTGGTGGTGGTGGTGGCTGTGGCGATACAATTTTCGGTCCAATTGTTTTATGGAGCGTAGAACCTCGAAGACATAGTTTGCTTATAAAAATTGAAAATACTACCGTTTGAGTCTTGAGAGAACCCTCGATTTTTATAGCCATGAATTATTAATTTCACCTGTCATATTGGTACGATTACCTATACAAAATTGGATTAGTCGCTCGTTACGAATTTTGTTGTGAGTTTCCCGTATAGTATTATCTTGTTGAGGATTTTTTTTCTTATTTTCTATTTTTATCCACACTAACCTGCTATATAAAAATATAGTAGGTAGGTATAGGAGGCGATAAGTTGAAATGCAAAATGCGCATTTTCATTTGCCTCGAATCGTTTTTGCAAATAAGAGCAACGAGGTGCTGCTCTGCAGATGGTAGGTGGTAGCTACCACAATGGAGTATTTGAAAATTCGTTGCAAAACCTACAGTGGACCAAAATAGGTTTGAATTTGAAAATAAATTGAGTTAAACACCAGAAAAAAGTGTTCAACTTAAATACAGTGTTTTTGAAGTCTTTTTCAATTTTAACTTTCGAAATTATTTAAGTTCTATAAAAAATATTCAAAATTTTAATTTAAAAAAAATAAAATTTGACTCTTAGGCCTGGTTAGGAGTCAAATTTTTAACAAATTGTTCTTGAATTATTTTTCAGTTCGTAAAAATAAACTTCAAACTTCAGAATATCGTATAAAAGAACTCAAAAGTGGATATTGGCCAATTTTCTTCAAATTTAATTTACTGATTTCAGCTATTTATTTTTTACATTTTATTCCCACTGAAATTTGTAATCTACCCCACTGTTCCCCACCACACCGTTACGCCACCACCAGCCAACATGGTTGTCGTGCGCTGCACTTTGAATATTTAATCAGCGTACTAGCATCGACGAAAGTACAAGTTGTTAAATTATTATTGCCAATGTTATTGTTTTAAACAAGTTTCCTTGTGCCGCGCGCATTTTATTTTATATTTATAAAAGAAAACGGAATCATGCTCATGCGCAGTGCACGCGTCTGTCTACATGCTAATCGCATTTTGTTTAATATTTGCTTGGACAGAGTCTCATTATTCATCTGAATTTGAATGAAAATCTTTGCAAAGAGTTTGGAAGGTATTTTATTTTAATTTCTGAGGCTGTGAAAGTAAAATAAATAGAAAAATACATAATTTGCACATTTTTTTTTTGGCAAAATATTACATCTTATTGATCTCTAAGGCAATTTTTGGTATAGTAATTAAATATATAATCATATAAAAAGGCATAATATATATTTTTTTCGATAACTTCGTTATTTAAGGGTGTAAAGAAAAAAACCGTATTTTTTGAAGAAAAAAATTAATATCATGATATCTTTTAAATAATCGTACTTTTTGGAAGAAAAATGTTGATATTCTCTTGCATAGAGGGTCAAATAATGTAAAAACTTTTCATACTGTTTTTTTTGATAACACTAACCTTTGGGACATTTTTTTTGGAAATAAAGAATGAACAGAATTGAAAATTTTTATTTGCTATATAAATATGTTCAGTACCTACTATATGAATTCGTAAAAAAAATCGAACTCAAGATTTTGATAAAACTTAACATTAAGATGATAGCGAAGTCAAAAAAAGCGGGTCTCGCAATTCTGTCTGTCTGCCTGTCCTTTCGGTTGCAGCCTAAACGGATTTTCTTTAAACTCTGTACATAGCTTTATTTGGGCATTCCCCCCACTCGTTTTTTCATCCTATGTTTAATGTTGCTGATGGTTCATAGAGCCCTTTAACTTGGCATTAAGAATTGATTTTGAATTGGTACTGCGGTCTTAACGTATCAATAAAAATAAAATACTAAAAATTTTGAGTTTAAAAATTATTTATTCAAAAAATAAGCTTTAAAATAACTTTGTTTCAAAACATATTTAAAGAATAAATGACTGGCTTTAAAAAAAGCCATAACATGATATTGCAATTGTTACCGTTGTGTTTTTATATTAATTTTCTATTTTCAATTTTTTTTTAATTTTCCCCTCCCATCGAAAGGGGGGAGTGCGCTAATATCTTAAACTCATGTCCATATAATGTCCCAACAATATAAAAATTTATGCTTTTATCGCAAAATGCACACTTTTGAACTTATAGGCACTCCACTATATAGAAATGTAAAACCCTTAACACTTAGTTGCATTTTGTTGGCTTTGTTGTCTCCAAGTTCTGTTATAATTTATAAAAAATATTATTTAACAATAAAAACTAAAATACAAAATTGTTTTTATTTTTATTAATTATATTAAACTTATTTTCGCAACTTTATTTTTATTTTTAAAACCTTGCGACGCGTTTCGGAGTGTTTACTCCATCTTCGGGCGAAATGCTTTGTTTGTTTTGAAACAAAGTTTATTATTATTTGTTTGTTTTGAAACAAAGTATTTCGCTCGAGGATAGAGTAAACACTCCGAAACGCGTCGCAAGGTTTTAAAAATAAAAATAAAGTTGTGAAAATAAGTTTAGTAAAATTAGTAAAAACAAAAACAATTTTGTATTTTAATTTTTGTTGCTTAACACTTAGTTTTAGTTAAGTTTTTAGTTTAGTTTGATTCGAGTAAGTAACAAACTTTAATAACTCAAAAACTATGCGAGCTATACAAATTTTTGATTTCCGCAAAAAATTAGAATTTTATTAACTACAAATTCAGATATCAAAATTTTTTGATTCCGCCAAAAAGTGTACGCCAAAGTAAGGGACGTGAATTTTGTTGTAATAATTTTTGTTGTATAATTTTTCAATCTGATGCTTCTAAATCGCTAAGACAATATATTCTTTAAAAATTACACAGTTAATTAAAAAAAAAAAAAACAGTTTTTGGTATTTCTTAACATTTCCGTTAAAAATACACTGACAAACTATTAAAATGATACATCTTCAATGTTTATAGTTGTTAAGCGAAGTTCGTGGGATCCAGTCGTGTATTTAATTTATGTTACCTTCGATACTTAAATAATATTGAAGGTTTTTTTAAAAAACAAATCATTAAATTGACTTTATTAAAATAATAGTATTTTTTTTTCATAAATATTATAAATATTTACTTAGCAATGCCAATGTAAAAATTATTAACGAGCTTTTTTATCTTAAACTTCATAACTACTCTTAATCATATTCACACCTGACAAGATAGTCATAAGTTTTAAGACATCGACCATTCCTCACACTATATATGTTGAATTAGTTGGATATACTTTACGATTTAACTACTTATCGATGATAGCTGACTATTTTAATGACAATAATTACACCCGTGTGTCGAGATTAAGTAAACAACTTAATGAATCTTATGCTCAACAGTTATTCATTATTAGATAGATAAGTTAGAAATGAAGTATATGTATAGTTCATTAACTAATTAAATAATTAGTATCGGTAGGTATATATGTAGTTAGTCCCTTATCTTTTTTTTAATGAAAAACAAAAAAAAATTTCGTTCTTTCGATATAAAATATCAAAGCAATTTAATATACAGGGTGTCCCGAAATCACCGCCTCAGAAGAAAACCATGAGTTCCTGAGGTCATTTCAAGTCGAAAAATTTAAGAGATACTTTTCTCGTTTTAGCTTCGTTTTCGATTTATAACGGTTTTTATGATTTTTATATTCTTTTTTCCTTTGACTGGCTCTAACTTTACCAAACTACAACCGGTTTTTGAATTTTTTTTAATTTAAAGAAGAACAGTTAGAAATTTGTATCTACCATACAACTTTTTTCTGTGTGGATTACGGTTTTCCCACAATTTATTAAATTTTTTAAGAATTTTAAGGTTGTTTTTTTGACTTCGATATATGATTTTTTTTCACAAAAACACGTTACTAGGCATAATCTTTTTTATTATTATGAAAGCCTAATATGTGTTCTTCTTTTTTACCTAAAAAACATTTAAAATTATAAAATAAGATAAAAAAACCGTTATAAGTCGAAAACGAAGCGAAAACGAGAAAATTGCCTCTTAAGTTTTTCGACTTGAAATGATTTCAGGAACTCATAGCTTTCTTCTGAGGTGGTGATTTCAGGACACCCTGTATATCAGACTTTGGTAGTTATTGATCAGTTAGAAGGGTAGCATCGCAGGAACCATAATAATTAGAAAATCGCATATCTAAGAGTTAAACAGTATAAAAATGGATTTGATAAATAATTCATTAAAAATTAAAGTGATCGAAACTCCAAAATGCGTTTCGCGCAGGTACGACAGATGGGTTCGTTATAAGAAGAAGTTTTCTAATTTTCTTCGTTATTATGAGAAATAATTGCTCAATAAAATTTATGATTTAAGGATTGGAAAAAATGAGACTCTCATATAAGCTACACTGGAAAAACAATCGAAAATAATTGTAACAGAATTTCTGTGTGCCTGTTTTATTTCTACCTTTACAGTACAGTTAAAACATTCTTAACTGCTAAAGGGGATTCCCTTGTAAGAATACATCTGGTATGTCTAAAAATCTTACCTCTCCCTGTCTCTTTGTCAATATTTCTATGATCTTTTTTTATTTCAAATTAAAATACCCTACAATGATGTCACTTTCATAATACCTATACCGATTGAGATCGTGCTATATAAATTATAGTTCTATTGATTGTTTCTGATTTATTTATTCTAAAAGTATGACCTCAAATCGCAAATAAATGCAGAGAAAATTAAACAACAAAAAAACAATGCAATTTATATCTTGAAATGAAAGTAGCAGAACGTGCACATATAACCAGTTTTAAAATATATACTGAAAGTGTCTATGTTGCAGTTTTTGCATTGCAATTCCCATCAGATCACAGATGCAAGACATTATACGTATATACAAACCTTTGTAGGTCAACCTTTTTTTTACTGATCTTTCTGTGGCAAGCCATATGCGCTATTATACATTTATCTCAAGAGATTCAGGTACTATATAAAATTAAGATTTTTTCACGCAGATAAAAGGTTCATTAAAGTGATGATGCCGATGGAAAGAACGGATGTTTTGTTTTTGTTTTATTTTTCCTGGAAAAAGTCTTTTAGGTACAACAACAACAACAAACACAAAACACAACACATGGTTCAGCTTGGAATAAAACAAGGTTTAAGTTTGTTGATGAAAGAAATCTTCACTTACATATATATAAGGTACTTCGGAAGACTTAATGCCTACCTTCCAGTGGTGACCTAAATTGTGTGGGTAAAGTTGTTCAAATTGAGTTTGAGGTACTTATAAATTGCAGTAGCTACCTCGTAGAAATAATTAGTCTGACCACCCTTGTCAATATAATTGGTACATGAATTTATGACAACTCAATTAATGATCTGACAAAATATGACAGCTAAGATGTCATGAAATGAAGAAATACATAGCAACATATCATATCATCATATATATTTCTATACGAAAACTGAAATTAAAGTTAAAAAAAAATTTATGCACCGCGATTTTTTTAAGATTATCTTATCATTGAAATTTCACTTTGGAAATATCGCCTAAAATTGACAAAAACAATTTACATTGAAAATATTTGGGCGATATTTCCAACTTAGGATTTGGACAAATATAAATTTGGGCGATATTTCCAACTTTTTCTTTGTGCGATAAAAAAAATTTGTGCGATATTTCCAAATCGACTTGGGCGTTATTTCCTTCGGCGTTACTGTCAACACCTATCTGTATATATGAAGAGCAAAATGAGAAACGCTTAAAATATTTTAACTAATCGAAACATCTGCATAGGTTTCAAGCGTGCTAGGCGCAATAAATTAGTTTTATAAAACAAATAATTCGATCACTAATATACAGAGAATAAAATAATAGTTTCTCTTGATTCACGAAATATAATTTGTTTCATGCAGACTTCTCCATTCACGTTCAAATGAAAAAACGACCAAATCGTTATAATTGCCATGTAACCCAAAAAAATTCAATTTTTATTTTGGGGGTTTTGACGTACGTCTTGGGCGTTTTGTAATTATGACGATTTTGATTTCTATCTTTCTTAAATCTGATCACCCACGGTCATAAAACACAAGTCAAAAAATTTCATAACCAGTTGGCAGAACCGCGTTTTTTGAGCCGAGCGCCCATCACTCGCCAATTTTTTGGAGAAGTTTGTGTTTTAATTTGGGGGTTATAGTTTCGGGCGATAAGACTTACCGGCTCAAACGATGAGTTTGGCATGACTTTGATGCCAACCCCATCGCTATTTATTGGTGGTGTGGTCCTGGGTTTTCGTTCATCAAGTCAAGCCAGCCGTGAACTTGAATTAAAATTTGATTTCTCGTAATTTAAATATTGTTCTATACGGCCCGTCTCAACATTTTTCTTAAGTAAATGCAATTTGAAGTTGACCGCCCATTACTTCAAATTGCAATAATAAGTCAGCCAAAATGGCAAAAACAAATCAAATTTGTGGACAAGTTTCCATTTTTAAGCTGTAGAAAGTGCAGTTAAATTGGTCACCGAGGCTTCCCAAAACAGTTTATCTTAGGACGGGCTTATAAAAACAGAGTCGGGCACATTAATATCGCGAAAAGAACTACCAAATGTTCAACCGAGAAAAGATAATTTAAAATAAATTACTGAATTCGAAAAATAATAAAAAATATGTGCACGACTGGGTCGCGCAAACTTGCTCTATATGCGATCAAACTGTGTTTTTAAAGTTTTAATATTTCAAAAACTATATTTTATCTTATAAAAGAAATAAATTAGTTATGGGAGCCTGTATTGTATACCACCTGCTAAAAAAGTTTAAGGTTGTGTTATGCGAGTAGGTACATTTATTTATGAACAATATAGCACCGTGTTGCAAATATGCATGGGACTTACAGTTTAGACTGACAAATTGGAAAAAAAAATATGTAATTAAATATAAATTGATTAAACAACCTCTGAAATTGTTTTGAAACCAATGCGATGTGCATCATCCGCTTTCTTAAGAAAATCTCAATTTATGAGAAAAAAAATTTAAATCGTTAGAAGGGTTTTTTATAATAGTTTTTTATATATAAAATGTTTAAAAATTTAAAAAAAAATGGTGCACAATTTTTTAGACCTTATTATTGTGGAATTAAAAAATTAATTAAAAAAAATATCATTTACCCATTTTCGAAATATGGAATTTTCAAAAAATAATTTTGAAAAATGCCTGTGACGTAGGTGGTCTTGAGCGGTGGAGTGCGTAGTGCATACGACTTCTAGAAAGTTTTTCAAATAAAATTGAATTAAAGCTCAGAACCACTAATAAGGAGATAGGGCTTGGCACCCCTTAAAATAGCTATATCTCCAGCCAAATAATTAATTAAAACGAATTATAAATTAATTCTTATACCATTGGTGGTAGCACCTTTAAGTTGTTGTTGTTGTTCAGAAATTCAATGAAATTGACGGAATAAAGAATGGTCAAGTCTAATAAACTGACATTCTAGTACGAATAATATAATAAATAATAATAATAAATTTTTTTTTAATATGGTAGATCGTATAAACATTAGATCACACAAAATTTTTTATCAAAACCGTAGGAGCCGTTTTTGAGAAATGTGAGATTTTCAATACCGGTTTTTAAACATTTGTATGGGATGTCCTACAGTTATTTTTGGTTATAAGAATAATTTTAATTAAAAATCTGCTATAGGCAGTGTTAAAAAACTGCTGGGTACCAAGTTTAATAAAAATTGACAGAGTTGTTTTAAAATTATTAAGTTAAAAAAAAAAAAATTTTGAAACGTTTCTGAGAAAAATAACACTTTAATTTTTTGGTAAAAAAATTTGGATGGCAGGTACCCGGCTCCGGGATCTTAGCACCTCATATATGGGATATTCGCAAAAAAAGTATGCCATCTAAAAGGTCACTAATTGGTCATAAAAGGTCAGCTATTTTCAGAAATTGGTCAAGCTTAGAAAACTTGTAATCCCAGCTTGAATTTTTTTAAGGTCATTAGCGATTTTTGGCACCTCATTTATGGGATATTCGCAAAACAAGTATACCATTTGAAAGGCCACCGGATCGTGATAAAAGGTCAGCTAGTTTCAGTAATTGGTCTGGCATAGGTTTTTTTTTATGAATTTTTAAAAAAAAATTTCAAGGTCACAGTATAAGACTTTTTCATTCTTTCGTGAGAATTTAACTTCGTTAAAATTGTTAACCACAAGTTCAAGTCCATGGTATTTATTTGTGGGTATTTCTTTATGCATGGGATTTTGATATTTCGCATTCATAAGTATAACAGAATATTCTATGAATTAAATAAATCTTTTAATTTAAAATTTTTAATTGTTTTAACATAATCATTAAGTTAAAAATACATTTTAATATTCCTATTTTTAAAGAATTAAATTAATTACCCTAATTAAAAACCCATTGGTTTTATCTAAAAAAAACTTCTTAAAAAGTTTCTTTTTCAATATGGAACCAACTTATAATCTCAAATTACAAAGTATAACGATTATAATAATTCCACCACCCGGAATATATTCAATCTAAATAGGACTCCTGAATTATTTTATAGCCTCTATGGACAGTTTGATATTGTTTTTTTATATTTTTTTTTTATTTCACCTAAGGCGCCTGACTATGCCATGAAATTGATCCGAATTCCTACATATATACAAAGAAAAAAAAAAACTTGTTGGAAGCATAACGATAATAATAAACAATCAAATATGCAAATTCAATTAAAATTATATCAAACAAGTCGCTCGAAGCAAATTACAAGCAGCTAGCTCTGTGTTTTATGTTTTTCCTGAAACAAGTTTTTTTTTGAGTTGAGTTTTCATTTGTTTTTTTTTTTATTTATAAACAAAAATGAATTTTTTATTGAATTTATATTGATATTGTTATTTGATAAAATTTCAAGAGAAAATAATAAGATTAGATTAGGTGATGGAACGAATTAAGTAAGTTAAAAATTCAAAATATTCTATGAATTTTAATTTTTTGATTTCAAAAAATTGATAGGAAAAATTTATAACTGTGGAGTGTGGATATAGTATTACCTTTCAAATATTTTGACTGAAAGAAAAATAAAAGATTTTTTAAAAGAAATGAATAAGTTAAAATTAATAAGTACAAATTAAATTTCACCACCCTAAAAACTTTAACTCTGTTTCAAATTTAGGGTACATTTAGGGAATAAAAATAAAAATATTATTATTATTGTTATTATAACTTTATTTATATGTAATAAATTACAATATAAACTTAAAACTAATAGTACTAACTACCACAGTCTGCGGCTATAAAAATAAAAATACAAATCTGAGCTTTAAGCAAAAATTAAGCATTGTCAAAATGTTTAGAAGTTTGGCTATTTTTTTTACTTATAACGCTAATAAAATTGGGTTAAAACTTGACTTATTTGATTACATGTGTAATTTTCGAACTAATGCGCGGAATATAAGATGACAAAAATTCAATTCAATTACAAAACAACCTATATTGTTTTAAGATTAGACATAGGTGCTGGGGGGCACTGAATTTATATAGCGTCTACATAAATTTTATCTCAACTTTGATGGAAATACTGACTAATAAAAATTTAAATTCTATGGGTGAGGATCAAATCTAGGAAAACTAAATTAACTAGTTTGAAAAATTGTTGAAATTTTTTTTTGAGGTATACGAATTGTAATCGGTCTACGGAGCTTTCCATAAAATATCTTACCTTTAATCCAAACTTTTGATTTCATTCACGCTGGTCACTTGAGTTATGGTTTCCTTTTAAAATGGTAGATTCGATAAGAATGTATGGAAATGTAATCTTTTCTCATAATTTCCTTTAATTACTTCAAAACATTTTTATTTATGGACAAGGAAATAGTGGGTAATTAATTGTTTCAGTAGAGCGTCTGGAATACTTTTACATTATTGTATTTTAAGATATCTCAGTACTATCGAGAAATTATTCAGAATTGCGCAGTTGGCTATGTCGTATGCATAAATATTTTTTATGTATTACCAAACGGGTCCCCTTGCAGGCTCCTGGATCTAAGAACCTCATATGTGGGATATTCAGGTGGCCATAAGGCCACCAAATCGTCATACAACCTTAAAAATTCATTTAAAAAATGTATGGCTGAATATATTCTAAAACTAGTCGACCTCGTATGAGGTCACTTTAAGATGTTTTTTTGTTTTTTTTTTTTCAATATCCCACAAATAAGGTGGTAACAATCGCCGTGACCTTGAAAACTGAATTATACAAAAATCTATGCCTGCCCAATTACTGAACCTAACTGACCTTAATTTCGTGGATTTTTGGCGAATATCCCAAAAATGAGGTAGGTAGGTACTAAAAATCTCTACCGACAAATTGTTACTATTTATAAAAAATTTCTTATGGCTTCCCAATTTCTGAACCAATTTTAAACAATTAAGATGGAATACTGTTTTGCGAATATGAAATGCTTAGATCCCAGATCCTTTTTTTCAGGGGTTTTTCGTCAAATGCAATTTTTTTTTAAAAAAGGACACATTTCTTCGCAATTATTTCAACTCAAAGAATGTTAAGCATTTTTTGAAAAGTAAAACTTTTTATGTTTTTTTTACTTATTCGTATTATTCGTAAATTGATGAACTATTATGTATTCAATTTTTTTTTATAAAATAAAAAAAAGCTTTGATAATATTTAAAATTTGACATTTTTTTTAAATTTTACATTTATTTTCAAAAGGATTCATTTATTTTTAATAGGAGTCTTTTTTTCATTCGGAGGTATACTTAAATAATTTTGGCTATGGTAACACTGCATGTCATATATGTAGTACCAGACGATATTCTTGCAGGATCACGGATCTAAAAACCTCATAATATGTGGGATATTCGAAAAAAAATTATACCATTTTGCCATAAGGCCACCAAATCGTCATACAACATTAAAAATTCATTAAAAAAATGTGTTCTGAAACAACTTCAACTTTTATGAGGATTAAGTGACCTTTCAGATTGTTTATTTTTTTCCAATATCCCACAAATGAGGTGCTAACAATCTCAATGACCTTGAAAAAATTTTACAAATTTATAAAAAAAAAATCTATGGCTGACCAATTACTGAAAATACCTGACCTTGATTTGTTGGCTTTTAAAATGGTATACTTTTTTTCCGAATATCCCAAAAATGAGGAGCTTAAAATCTCTACTGACTTTGATCATTGATACAAAATTTTCTATGTCTTCCCAATTTCTGAAAGTATTTGACCTTTATAAACAAATTTTTAACCATTAAGATAGCATACTTTTTTTGCGAATATCCCACATTTGAAATGATCCCAGAGCCACTTTTTTGAGGGGGTTTTCGTCAATGTCAAAATGGTTTTATGTACATGAAAGTTATGATAACATAGTTTCATATATTTTTTTTTTCAGTAGCAGTGGTAATGCACTGCGATCTAACCTGGGCCAGAAAAATCTGGAAAAAGTTGTATTTTAATTATTTTATTAAAGAAGATATGTTAACAATGTAACTATATTAAATTAAAAAATGTTCATACGACCCATTTCTTTGTAAAGCACTGCTAAGAGTATTTTTGAATTCAATCTGAAACAGTAAAGACAGTCTAGAGCTGTCTGTGAGTGTCTCTTACTATGCGTGTACCACTCGAGTGTACATGTCTTTCTGTCGGTTGGTGTGGTTTGATTCTACAATTCTTTTTATTTCTATTTTATAATTACATTACGCAGAAATTCATTCACATGCACAAAGAATATAAAAAAAAAAATTTGCGCAGTTAGTTTTTCATTGTCTGAACAAAAAAAAAAAAAAAACAAGGCACCTTTACAACTTTCCAGTCTGCACTAGTTCCAGAGTTCACAATTTATTTGTGAATTGCATTTAGATTTTTTTTTGTTATTTGTAGTCAAAGAAATACCAACAACATAAATCGAGAAGTACGTTCAGGTCTGATTCCCGAGATTTATTTCAAGGTCTCGTCTATCTCTATATAGTCTATATAGGATAGGTACAACAGACCGCCAACACTTTTTGTCTGTTCATTCATTTTTGCATTGAGATCACACGACATGCATGGATTTTAAATCTATGTTAAACGAAAATATGTATATACATATCTTGTTGTTGCTTTTTTTCTTTGGCGCGATATTTAACTTTGACGTCAATTGTATAGTAAAATGCACTTGTTGCAGTTTCTTGAGATTATTGTTGGATATAATAATTCGTTCATGCTGTGCCACTAAGTAGAAATATTGTTTGAGACTTTAAGATCAACGTGTGGGTTTTGAGTTTTTATTTTATAACAGAGTAGCTAGCGAGTACAGAGTGTATAGAGTATCTAAGGTTAAAGGTTGAATTGAGAAAAAAAAATCTGTACATTTGATTTGTTTTTATATGACGAGGTTTTATAAAAATTCTCAGTTCCTTAGGGGATTTAAAATCTAAGGCATACAGTCAAGACAATAGATAGACAAATGGTATAGGAAACTATAAGAAGTTCGTGCATCAGCTCTTTTGTTTTTTTTCTTCTTTGATCTTATTTCATTATTTGCAAACAGCATTTAAATGCCTTCAAACAAAAAGAAAAACATGTTTATTCATACATTGTTTAAAAAACACAATTCTCAAGAAATAATCTAGTTGATGTACATGTTTTTGAGGACCTATTTATTTCTATTGTAATTTTGTAAGAGACATTCGTATTCTATCGAACTTTTGAAAGACCTTTATGTTGTAAGTCCTATGAGAGTAAAGAAATCCCTTCTCCCACTTCTTCCTGCAGGCAAAAAATTTACAGACGAGGCTAAATAAATTGGGTATTATTTTTTTAAATACAAAAAATTATTCCGTAAAACTTATTTGGTATTTAAAATAATGTTCGGATTTATGCAGCAGGACCACCGGGATGATCAATGTCTTGTACATATATACATACATAAAATTCTCACTTACTAAATAGCTATATATAGAATCGATTAATGTTTCTGTTTTATCTATTTTTAGTTCTTATTACGGAATGATTAACGTTCTTATAGAGTCTGCAGTCTGTTTATAGTAAGCCATAAGATTAACCTCCAACACTGAACACATTACATATATATTTTAGTTGTTGCAAAACCTTAAAGAAATAATACATCAAGATCTAAAGGCCTCGTGAAAATCCCAACAACATTAGTTCGAACAACGATCTCTACGAGTTATAAAACATGATGTAAAATTTAATCACGAGATCAGGACACGCATTCCAACTGCGCGTATAGAGGCAACCATCAGTCGAGAGAATTTGGTTTTTTTTTTGTTTAATCAGTAACAAGGATACCCATGATCAAGATTATTCATCTGCGCATGTTTTTAAGGGTTTTATATGTGTCTTTTTTATTTATTTTTTTTTGTAAATTTTATTTCCACGACGATGTCATGTAAAGCTCGATTTCAAGATCAGGTTTTCGTATTATTTTTTTTGTTGTTGCTTGTAATGAAACATGACTCTTATTGATATTAACGGGGCCACCGCCAATCTATAGGTGGCCGTCTCTCATATGAAGTGGGATTAAGAAGCGCGCTATGCATATCATATTTCAAAAGAGGATAACAATAATTATTATTATAGGATTAACAACTATTTAGAGCAGACAGAGACATAGAGACATCTGACAGCAGTCCTGCAGACGCTTGATATATGAAGTCATTAATAATTTTTAGAATTAAGGTGCGGGAGATAGTTTGGCTCTTCTTTGTTCTGAAGAATGGTCGAATCGATGGAAGAAGTTATTGTCGATGCAAACAACTTTAAGGATCATGTTTATCTGCGTTTATTTTTAGTCAACTTGGATAGAGTTATTCTTTTAGTAATATAGACCAAACACAATTTGTTATTTTACAGTAATTTTATAAGTCCATAGAACCAGGGGCGGACTGGGCCTCGCAGGACCTTAACAAAAGGGCCTCAAATTAGTAAAATGAGTAGAAGGAGTATAAAGGAATAGCCTCCGAAAACGACGATACAAAAATTTTGTCGTTGTGTAATTGAAGCCAAAAATAGTCTACTCCAAAATTTGTATTATGTGTTCAAGTACACAAAAAATGTAACAAGATTTTTGAAATCATTAGGTAGATCCTGTTTACTGTTATAATGCAAATTTTATAACTGATGTTTTCTACTTCTACCGAGACTTCGAAAATACTCACATACTTCTATATTCTGTTTCTTCGGTCCTAAAATTTTGTGTGAAATCTTTCTTTTAAATGAAGTGAAACTACTTTAAAAACTTATAGAATATAACGTTTACTAAGAGTAATTTTACCAATAGGGTCAGAATAACTTAATAATAATAAGTGTGGGCCCCATCAGCTTAACTATGATAGTTTTCCTTAAAATAATCTTGGGATCCAACAGCTCTATGCTTATTGTGGGGCCCTTCACATGAGATGTGCGGGATTCCTAAGATTTCTTTGGGGCCACAAAAGCTGTATATTTACTGAAGGGGCCCTTAAGAATCCAATTTTATAAGAAAGTTTTCTTTTAAATGAACAGAAAGTATTGCAGAGACTTTCATACACTTATTATTCTCCAAGGGGCCCACCTGGTAAAATCCCGATTGCCCGATTGCTCAGTCCACCCCTGCATAGAACAAAAAAAAGTCCAGAATTTAGATCATGACAAAACGCGAACATTTCGCACGCACGAATCAATACATATTTTATTTAAATGCGAAATAATAAATTGCGATATTTTAGTTTGCAAGATTTCCCAAGATTTAACCCAACCCACTCAAAGATATTAGTTCTTTATCTCTACCTAGATTAGACTAATTTTTCTGAAATATTATAGTTTTTACAATCTTGGAGTTTTCCCAATGAAATTGTTACAATTTTATCATAATTGCGACATAGTCTTTGCAACTTTATATAAACACAGTATCTTCTAACTAAAGATGAAGTATCTCAGTTTTTCTAATGTATCTATATACCAACCTAACACCAATAAAAAAGTAGCAAAAAGTGCTTATATCATTATATATATCCTAACCTTACTATGGTATATTATATCTTTAAATGACATACGACTACACTCTAACATTTAAATGTTTATCAAAAAACAGGAGCAAATTACCATCATCAGAGGCCACGAACGTATAATGTACATATATAAAAAGGCTTCGTATTTATGGTTAATCAGGAAAATATACTGCAATCAGGTGTTGGCGAGACACTTGCCACAAATTAATTGGATTATAGATAAAATGTACTTGATGTCTCCACACATAGTCCAATGTTGTGGAGTATCATTTTATTTTTTTTTTATTATTTTTTTGTCTCTGCTGAAGTTGCATTAGTTGTATCGCTCTATAGTACACAAAATATCACACGCTTTGGAAATTTATGTAACTTGAATGAATAATCGTAAGTGTAAGATTTTGTTGTGTAATAAAAACAAACACATGTAATGCAAATTTGTACGAATCTGAGAATTAAAAAAAAAAAAAAAAAAACTAGGCTTTTAGTGGAAATGGATATCAAAACGAAGTACAAAAATAAACATTCAGCAAAAAGTTGAAATGAGGCTCTCTGGGACATAATATGGTGGGGTATTTTATCATAATATTTTTTTTTTAATGAATAATTTAGATAACGTTAGATAAAGCAATTCAGGGTGGACAGGGCCGTAACTACCATTGGGGCAGATGAGAATAAGCCTTCAGTACTTTATATGAATGAAAGGCATTATATCTCAACATCTTTATAAAGCCAGAAGTCAAAATTTTTCATATCAAAAGAGGCCTCTTAAAGCGAAAATTTAAGAGGCTTCTTTAGTTAACTTAAATTTTGTTTGTCGGAAAAAATGGAAATTAACTTCGGCACGTTCAAAGAAGAAAGAAGCATTGGCCAACAAAAATAGTCAAGTAATCAAATTTCTTTAAGTACATATTTATTTTTTGTAAATAAAAAATAATTTTACCGAATTAATACATGTAAATATATTCAAGAAGTTATTTTATTGGAATTCACTGAATCAACATTAACAAACTGTTTAAGATTAATAGACCCAATACTTAGGGCCAGTTTCACAGTAAAGTAAGTGTCACTTAAGTGCCAGATATGGAGAACTAATGCCCAGTTTTACACTTATCGGAATAAGTAACACTTAAGTCTCCCATATTGGTAACTTCAGTTCCACTTACTCAGACAGTAAAACTAAGTCTAAAGTGCATAAATGCGAAAATTAAGTGCCACTTATTTTGTTAAGTGTGTACTGTGAAACTGGCCCTTAATCTTGTCCCCGGAGCTACGACCCTGAGGGTAGCCATCGCATTCTAGAAAATATTGTTGCCAGAAATTAAGGAAGCCGTGAAACTATGTAAAATTATTTGATGCTCGACCTCACAATTATGATTGTCAAATTGGAATTACTCGGCCACTAATTGTAGTGAGTTTTATATCGTTAAGGAAGTAATAATTGTTCATGAAACTTGGTAGTACTTAAAAAAAAAAATCATCACAAAATTAAAGTCGTTTAAGTAGTCGTAGATAAGTTGTTGTTGTTTTTCCGTTTCTGCTTTGTTAATCCCGTTGTGTGCTTCTATGTCCTCTAAGCAGCCCCTATCCTCAATTTTCGAAAACATGTAGCAAATTTTAGATATGACATTTTGTCCATAAATGTCGTTGTGAGCGTACTGCAATTGAACAGTCCTGTAAAATTGCACTGAATTGTTTTTTTTTGTATTTCCATCCCTAACAATAGATACCTCAGGGGGGAATGGATTTGCATACCTATGCGCAGAGACAACATTTTCATATCCATAGTTTATTCAAAAAGTCTCGCAGTCACAAATGTGTTGGAAATGCGTAAAATTCTCTTAAAAATAACAAGCAAAATGCCGTGAGGATATTTGCCATGGTCATTAGCATCACTATATAACGATATTGTAATGATTAAGGGCATGCAAACATTATTCCCAGCGACAAAAATAGACAAAGCTATTAGCTATTCATTTCCACAGTTGAAATGAAAAAAAGAGCAATCGGCGGATTTACATCAAAAGGATGTCGCATGCCGGACGTCATGTTGCCCAATCGGAACATGATTTCCCAGTTCCGTTGCTTGTTTCCAGCTCCATCTTTGAAACGTCCCCCATCCCCCCCTAAAACTGGTGTCCCACTTCTATATGGTAAAAATAAAGTCTTTCTGTGGACTTGAGACATTTGTATGTGCTGTGCAATTGTCACATAACACAGAACGTAACATTTCCCCAAAGGAGTGATGACATCTCGGTGCGCTATACAAGTTGTTTGGGGCGGGCATGTATCGCATCTATATGTATATATTGTGTGTGTCTGTTTGTGTGTAAAACACCATTTTACTTCGTGGAATTATATACTTTGTGTGGACAAACCGACAGTTTGTTGTTGATCCTATCAGTTGCGTCACTCAACCCAGGAGACAGGATAGACCGGCTATAGCTAGTGTACAGCGAACTCGTGTATAAAGGAACGAAGACATTGCGCATCATGTTTGCTGTGTAACATGAAAGGAATTTTAATTGAAAACATCACAATTGTTTGTACAACGAGGTGTGGAAAGTCATTACAATTAAATGTGAGCAATTATTGTATGACTCTTTCTTTGAAGCTGATTTTGATATGACATTACCAAATTCTGCGGAAGAAGAATTTCTGATCTAACTGGCCATTCCCTTATAGGTAAAAGATTTACGCATAATAAATGTCCATATCTCTGAGATTTGTTTAGTAATTTTTTGTCATAAAGGACGACTAATGCTGGATTTACACATACTATACTGAGAATTTCTTGATTTTTTTTTTTACAATATATGACTTCATCGTGTAAATGGTCTAAAACCTACCATAATTTTCGTCATAGTGACAAGACCAACTGTAATCATAATTTCTTATTTTTTTTTTACAATTTATGACTTCATCTCAAATCTGCCATAATTTTCGAAATAATAAAGTGACAAATACATATTTTGAATTTTTTTGAACAATTTATGACTTTATCGTATAAATGGTCTAAAACCATTTTCTTCATTAAAAATTACAAGTCCAAATTAAGTATAATTTTGCAAATATACTGAGAATGTGTAAATAATCTGATGACTTGTCCATTCACTTGTGGCATATTGCCAGTATCTTCGGTTCGGAAAAGCATTAATTGATTTGGTGTTAATCCACTATGTATTAACGAGTTTTGTGACAAAAATTCTAACAATTTATCAGTCGTATGATCTAAATTGTGCGAGAAGCAAACATATTTAAAAAAAAAATTATGGAAGTTATTAAAATGTTTCAGACTTCTTAATTCTGCTGTTGCGGCTGCTCGCACTGACGTAACTGTTAGTATTTGTTTAATGAAAGCTTTACAGTTCCCGTAGGTAATGAAAGCTTAACAGTTTCCATAGGGTTTCGATAAAATATATCAATGTAAGCTTTATGGAAAATGTGATTTCGAAAAAGAAAGAAATTATTAGATAACTCTAGTTCCATTCAGAATTCAACTAAACTAACTTTAAAGAAACTTCAACCTTGGTTATTGCTTCGTTTAATTTGATTGGTAGTAATCAATAATTGCAACTCTATTATAATACCAGTGCTTAAATCTAAAAAGCTTTACTTACAACAAAAGCCTGATGAAGTTATAACAAAAAATGATGAAAGCACAAAATTATCTTTGATTTTAGGAAGTGTTTCGTTCCGTTTGTTTTTAATTTTCTATAAAACTTTTTAAAATAATCTTTTCCCAAGTAATAAGAAATCTAGTTCTGTAACAATTGCATGTAGTTTTGGTCTATTATAGGTTTTATAGAAATTAATAATTTCGAATTATTTGGAATTTTTTCCTTGTTACCATTAGCGAAAGTTTTCCGAAGCTTTACAGAGACTGAAGAGCCAATACGGCAAATCATAATACAGTAAAATCTCTAATAAGCGGACACTCATGGTTCCCAATTTTTGTCCGGTTATGGGAACTGTCCGGTTAAAGGAAAGATATCGAAAAACTTTTTTTTAACTTCATACTAAATTTGTATTAATAAAAATTGACACAACTTAATATATTGCAATTTGAGAGGTTTCTGGGAATTTTGTAACCCTTAGTTCTGAGAAAGGTTTGTTTTCTGATTTATATTCGATCCACCTTGCCATTTTCGAATATCTTCTTTATTTTTTTAAACCTCTGGCTTGTGTTTTTCCAATATTAAATCTAAAAAAACATTTCTTAACAGAATAAAATAAAAAATAAAATCTTTTTTGTCGTGGATGGAAAAAAAAACAAAACTTTTTGACGAAGCGCGAACTTCCCTTGGTATCACGAAATGAAATTACTGCAAAAATTAATAGCAGAAAGAAAGCAAATGACATGTGCAATAACTGAAAGCGATCAAAGGGAACCATACACTTTCGAAATTAAACCAACTTAGTTACTCGGGAAATCTCCTAATAAGCTTTTAACATAACATCGCTTTGTCCGGTTATTAGAGTTTCGCGTCCGGTTAGCGGAGATTTTCTATGTATTTGCTTACATATTCGAAATAAAAAAGAAACTATACTGAGAGCAGACCTTCTATTTCATTTTTTGATACAAAATAATTCCTAAATAAAACAATGTGTCCGCATTTGGGAGGATTTTTATCTAAAATGAGCAAGAAAAAGTGTCCGCGTCCGTTTATAGGACAGTAATTTGTATGAGAAATTCAAATAATAATTAGTTTGTTCCCGAAAATGTGTCCGCTTATTGGAGCTGTCCGCAAGTAGAGCTTTCACTGTATTTGAAACTGAAAAATTTGTATCAATATATCTGTTATTGAGTTTTGAATTTAAAACTGAAATTTTCTTCAAAAAATTGAATTTAATTTTTGAACAAGGCTCAGAAATTTCGTATCGGTTAGTTTTGGGCTTTATTCAAACAAAATTTATATTCTTTTTTGGTCGATTTGAAAAATTTATTTGTATTCTGTGCTAAATGTCTTTATTTACCTACTAACGAGTTGCGGCCTCAGCCCTTCCAGCAAGCTCGGTCGACGCACGGTCCCTAGCTAGATACCTCCCAGTTGCGCACACCAAGTTGGTTGAGGTCGTTCTCAATTTGCGCGTGCCACCTAAGGTGGGTTCTTCCTGTCCTGCGCAGATTTCTATATTTTACTGTTTATAAAAAACATAATCATATTGTATTGCACCTCACCGTTGTTAATGTCGACAAAAAAATAAAATTTAATTATCTCCAAATTTTAAATAATAAAAAGTAATATCAACTTTAACACCAAACAACAAACATTGAAATTAATTTCTTGTTAAAGAAATCGAATCTCGTTAATCCAGTTGAACCTTCGTTGTACCCGTCAGTTAACCACAAAAATGGACCATAACAATTTATGCATCTGTATACTGACTCTCATAACTTGGCTGCAGTTGAAGTTGAAGTAAACTACATAACTACATATTAGTATTTATATGCAGATATCTTTATACATACCTACAAATTTATATAGCGACGAAACCTGCTCACCTTTTGTTTCAATCGCATTGCAATTGCAACCCCAATGGCTTGTCGTTTTGCGGTATAACTACAAAAAAAGTCAGTCAGAGACACATCAAACGTTATATTCAGGTCAGTTGCTATTCAAATTAACATACAACGACCGAAATCCATTCGAATTGGATTAATAATGCCAACAATACATTTTCCCCGATTCATTTTACGAGCTCTAATGTCAGCTCAAGTGTGCTGTGCTGCACACTGCAATGCAAGTACCTTTATAGAGTCTAGCTCTAGATTTTTGGTTGGTTTGTAACATTTTTTGTCAGCTAGTGCTGGCCAAAAAGCGAAAACGATAAATCGATCGATAACAAGATACCGTGTTATGTGTTTTTTTTTTTTGTTCCGTGTGCTTATAATACACACGCGGAGACCCACAATTTACCCACCGAACCTGTAAGACTTGTAAGTACAACAACACACTCTTTTTTTTCCACACTGCATCGCTCCCCCGTTGAGCGGGAAAATACCTCAGATGTGCACTGTGCCAGTTGTACCTACATATATGTAAGCTGAAGTTTCTTTTTTCGAAATTAAAGAGGAAGATAAATTCTATAAATAAGTTTACCGAAACTTGAAGCAACATCAACTGTATCGTTGTTTTCTAATGATATTTAAACTCTAACACCGCCAGCATTGTGTCGTCGAAATTGTTGATGACAGAAAATTGTTCACTCTCTATAACCTGCTGCTGGATGGCTTGGCTATATAAATGCAGTGTGGATGTGGATCTTTCGAAGTTTTTTATAACTTGTGCCGATGAGCTAAGAGAATTTCACCAGCATCGTTGTATTTTAAAAAAAATTATCACAGTAATTTTCACTCAAGATCGGTGGACCTTATCAATCGTATTTATTTATAATCCCATTCTAAAGCTTTGCTAACTTTAGCATACTGTCCAACTCCAATATCTTATTTACAAGCGTGTCTATCGACTGTCTAACTTACATAGACACTGCTGGACCAAATACACTGGATAACTAAATATCCAAACATATTTTGAAGCGGGTACGTTCAATGAACAAAGAATTGACAAGTTATCTTCAAACTATAATTAAATCTTCATTGAACGTATCCAAAAGTTCGCGTAATTGACAGATTACAGGGATGTCAGTGAGTATATGAGGGCATATTTAGAATGGGTCTATAAATGAAACTGTTTGCCAGATGGACAATTACTCTCCAAGAGTATTCTAAGGAAATCTATAGTAAACAAAACTGTAAGGGGTTTATAAATTGAAATGAATATGAATTATTCCAATTTCTGATGAGAACTTGTTCATTTAGAGTTAACTCTATTGGAAATTAGTTAGTTAATAATTATTTTTTATTTTTTTTAGCGCGAGTATTACGGTTAAATTTTTTAAGGGGAGGGATGCAACTGGCTATTTCACTTGAACACTGTTTATAAAAATAGCGATAAAATAGAGAGTGGCATGAAACATTACGGCGGTGTTCCAAAGATGTAATTTTTTCTGTTAAAGCTCTATCACCTATCATTTTAAGAGCTCTTTTTTTGGATTCTTTCCAATAGATTCCCGTAGGTTATTGGAGCACCTGCCCATATGTGAGAGTTATACTCCAGATTTGGACCAATGAAGGCTTTACAAATTAGAGCCAGATCAGAAAGGGACAAAAATTTTTATTTTTTTTATCGATTTCTGCGAATTTACTAAGATTGAAGGACTTTTCAATGATTTAATTGGCTATTATTCATTAGCCGCGTTTTATTATCTACGGATCTATAGATCGGGATCATCTTTTAACACGTAATACAACAACAACTTTGGATCCTGCTCTGTATCTGGATCTATTTTAAAGATCCCAAAATAAGTTTTAACTCTGGCGAGTAGACGGCTCTTTAGTCGGTAGGGAGTACAAACTGTAGTGTAAAGAATGAAGACAGTATATCTACATGAAAAATAAACAAACATACACCGAAAAAAAAATATTGTAAAAACCACCGTAAAATTAACATTTTTCGTTTATAAAAGTGAGGTACTAAGAAAAATTTCAATATTGATATTCTGGTCATATCATTGTGATATGATCAAGTTATCATTATGATATGAAAATTGTCATTGTGATATGACCAATGAAATGAAAAAAAAAAATCATCTGCATTTGTAGGGTTTTTTTTTTGTTTTTAAGTTTTACATTTTAATTTATTATTTTGTTTTTCCCATAATGGTGGTAAACACAGCTGATTATTTTTTATTCTGAAAATGTAACAATTTTATTTTATTTGAAAAAACTTATAATTACTCACTTGGTTTTTCTGGGATTGAACCTGGAACCTTCCGCTTACGAGCCCAAAACACTTCCACTGGGCCAATTCGCAATACGGAACGAATGTGTGGAAAATTGATAACTTTATGAATAATGGTTCAATCCCAACCAAATTTTTACATGATAAATTTATATTCAATATCAAAAATAATTGTTAATTTAAGATTTTTAATATAAATCTGATCTTAAAAATATTGGTGTAATATTTTTATTGTCATAAATACATCATTTTGAATTATTGTGGATATTTGATATTAAAAAATTTTTGAAATGATATTCCGTTTTTTCAGTTAACATTTCTGCACATATCAATTTTATATTAAACTGAAGAAAACATAATGTTTCTTATCAATTCAACATTGAAGACATCAAATTAGCCTAAAAATATGAAATTAATATTTTTGTATAAGTAAAAATTATCAACCTAGTTTTAATAATGGAAATTGATATTACCATGTTAAAAACAATCTTATCAAAGTAACATTTTCAATTTCAATAAAACAAGAAAACTATCAGAATAACATTTTTAACGTCAATTTATCGTGTTTTGTGGTTAATTTGATATGAATCACCAAAAATATGGAATTAATATTATAAAAATATTATTTTGATATTGCGTTTTTTTTTTCAGTGTAAGAAAAAAAGAGATGAGCATACAACATTGTTGTCATTATGGATCCGTATCGTTTTATTTTTATGGGATGATCCTGATCTAGATCCGTAGATAATAAAACACGGCTATTATATTTATTTATTATTATACATTCTTGAACTTTGATTTGAACCATCAGTTGGATCTTGTGTTTTTTTTTGTAATACATGTATTTTCGTAAGCAAATCCAATCTGGTTCGAATATCGGGGAAAATAAAACACAGCTATTATGTATTTCAAATAAATTTTATTTTACAGATAATAACGCCATGAAGTGCCGAAAGGGTTTTCAAAAAAATGTAAGTATAGTAAAATTTAAAATGTCATTCGTCTCGAAAATCTTGAGAATAAACAATGATATTGACCTCGAAAAATTTTTATTCTTTATTATTCAATTTTTTTTATAGGAAAAAAACTACAAGAAAATACTAAATATTGTTGAAAAATATTTTTAGTTTCGATTATCTCGGTAATGAAAACTAATTTCGACTGATCAAAGGACCTGTAGTGCCCAGCCATTTTTCAAGAATTGTTACCAATTATATGGAGCACTTCCGATTGCCGTAAAATGGTAAAAATAAAATATTTAATATTTGAGGTTTTTCATTCAGGGGGCGTGGTATCCACCTACTTTATCAGAATTGCGATTGATTAAATGGAGAACTTCCGATTGCTGTAGAATGAATCCCACACTTCTAGCTTCACCAGTATATCTTTCGAGAATTTGACTTTTCAAAAAAAAAATTTACCCGATTTGCCATTCCAGCATAGTTGAGGTAAAAGAGAGGTAGAGAAATTTATTATTTTGTGTTCTCACAATTCAAAATGCTTTGGAAACTTGACCAGTCCTTAAATAATAAATTTATCTCATAATTTGGAGTTATTTCAATATTAATCTACTTTAAGTAAGAACTTAACTCTACATATAAAGTAAGAACTTGGTGAACTTTTAGGTCTCACCTTTTTTTTCACGGGTGACAATTGTTGCATGCAGGTTTTTGGATATAAGAACTTGGCTCTCTTTTTAACATTTATGTTTTTGGTCATGATTATATTCAATCGCTCCTCCTAAAACAGAAGTACTTTTCTAATTTTATTCATTTTTGTTATTTATAAAAAAATGTTTGAAAGAACCAAACTCCAAGAAATTCACCAATCTTTGCAATTGTAAAATCGTGAAAACTGCAGTGATTTGAATTCACCTCCTTATGACCATGTAACGTTTGTAACGTGCACCTAAAAAACCGTGCGATATGTTGTGTGCGCGCAAAATTCAACAGAATTAGAAATTGTTGTTTATTGGTGTTGGAAACGATGTGTGTGCGCGGTGCGGTTGCGCCTGCCCTAACCTACAAACCACCACCATGTTGTTCTCTTAAACTCGAGGTCTCTCCAGTCTCCACCAAAGTATAGGTATGATTTTAAGGATTAAAAAAAAACATTAGGCATCGCTTGGAAAGTGAAAAATAATTTTATATTTTTTATGCGCGCTTTACGGGGACCTATTGACATCAATATAGATTGTGTTCGACCGTTACGGAATTTATTTTGTGTTATGTCAGTAGATATTATTGGTATATGGACGGCATTTTATTGTTTGTTTTTTTTTTCTTTTTTTCTTTACCAATGCACATTTGAATGCGGTTACGTTTTTGGTTATTTACATACAAATTCGACCATCAGACTTTCCGTCGCCATTGTATAACTTTGTTTGTTAATTGTTTTGTTTTCGATATCGTGATGATAATGACAATTTGGTGTATTGGTTTGGTTGATGTTGCTATATCATTTGGAAAAATTGAGACTTTATATCTAGTTTTGTTAATCCTTATTCTAACCTTCGCCTAAGGATGCCTGGAATCTCAATACAATTCAACTAACTTCCTATTGACATCTTGACAGTCTAACGTTAAGAGAAATTCTTCTTTTTTTTTCAAATCATAAAAAGTCTATTGGACATGGACAAAACATCTTTAATGGATTTTTTTAGAAAGTTAATGAAGTACAACAAAGGCATCCTCTCTATATAAATGTACCTCATATAGTTTTCTATTTGAATTTTTGTGAAAAACCATAATATTTTCTGCTTACTCACTTAAAAGACACAATTTTCTTCTTGCAAATAGCTTAGCTATATAGTACAAAAAAAAAACACAATAACGAAACCATATGGTAGATATACAAACTTTCTGTTTTGCATTTTCAAACTGCATATCGTCAAAGCCACAAAACGCTCTTTACATTTTTATTACAAAACACATCTCCCCTTCCTTATATGTGAATTTCCTTATTTTCCCTCAAAACATAATATCATCATGGCATGGGTCGAACAAAAAAAACAAAAAAAAAACAACAAAAAAAAACAAAAATTCGTTAAGGCCACATCGCATACAAATTACCTTCATGCTGGTCATTAGTGATAATAAAGTTTATGACGTTTGCATATATTTTGTAAAATCCATAGCTAAATTGCGGAAAATGAATAACTTTTATTTTTGCATATGAAGTAGAAACATAACATAGGTATAGGATATAATATGAGTAAGCACTTTTTTTTTGTTGTTGACGGGATGCTCTTTTACGTGTTACTATAATGCTGAATGCTGCTGTAGAAGGAAATATTAAAATATTAATAGGTATTTCATATTTTTTCTTTGATATACCTTTGAAGATAACGATCAATTTAAAAGCCTCAGGTGGATTGAGATCATTTCATTGCCATTTTTAATTATAAAAATTAATTAATTTTTTTAAAAGTTTTAAGCTTTGAAAGACCATATATTATTGTGATCATTTATTTTACATTCATGTCGATTATGGAATCCACAATAATGTCTTTTCTTTTCACAACAAATGGGTAAAGAAAAAGAGAGCACTGCATTGAGAATCACTCCGGGTTCCATAATCGACATTATTATTTTTTCTCACATTATGGGCCAGTTTGTCCACAGTAACCCAACAACAGCTTCTAACTAAATGAAGCTAATCAACCAAAATCGGCTGATTAGCGATTTCCATGATTAACAACTTCAATTATGGATTCCTTGAAAAAAAATTTGATAAGCATGCTCATTCGATGATGAACCATTTGCAATAATCCTTGATTAAAGATGATCAGCTGTGAACAAACTGGCCCTATATGTGTCAATTACTACTAAAATAGATACAAACACAGCTAGTATCAATTATGGTAGATTAATACTTCAATTGTTATTGTTTTTAAATGATATTTTGTTTTAGACTTTTGTTGTTATTGTTACAAGATTAAGGAAAATAACAAATTTTTTCAACTGTTGATAAAATCTTATTTGCAATTTCATCACTAGAAATCAATTTATCAACGTAGAAATATCTTTACGGCGCGTTTAAACATTCTGTTATGTGTTAATAAATAATTAATACAAATTTGTATCGGTTGTCTATAATTCAAATATTTTTCGGCTCCAAAACATAGTACATACATATATATATTTTTTTGGACTTCTTTTAAAGGGCCTTCAATTGTGATTCTTAGAACTTTGATACTTCAAACTGTGAAAATTCGAAATGTGATAAACTTGACCAAAATACTTTAATATTAGTTCTTACCAAATTAAAAAGTTTATATCTAATCTTGACAAGAGTTGCATATACCAGTGCCTGTTGGTATACCTTCTATTATTGGGCGGGTTCAATAAAAATAGCTTAGCATCTGAATTTTCAGACTTCTGAATTTATGTCGTTGAACGCAAAAAAAATCTGAAATTTCAGTCGAAAATCATTGTGTCAAATTCCTGGATTTACATTGAAGCGTAATAAAATAGAACTTTAATTACATTTGTAAATTAAACATATTGAGAGTGAATAGTTGTGAGGATGAAAATATATGTAACTAAATCAGCAACAGGTTTCATTACCTTCATTAAAAGTCCTTTTATTGATATGTATGACTTACAAAAACATAGAAAAACTTTCGAAACATCAATTAAAAAAATTGTTGATTTAAAAATTCACTAAACAATAAACAAAAAGTTCGTTCGTTTAAATAAGTATTAAATTTTCATGACAAAAACTAAAAAAATCAACCAAAAATCAAATTATAAAGTTCAGCTTTTATGTGTGCTTTTGGCACTTCCCCCACCACAAACAACTTTCTGAATTTTCAGATGAGAATTTCTTGTCTGAAAATTCAGATGAAACGTAACTAAACGTAACTAAAAGTCACTAAAAGTCATCTAACTTTTTATGACAGCTGGCCAATCAGAAGCTCAAAAAATTCAGAAATCTGAAAATTCAGATGTAAAACGTAATCCATTGTATGTTGTTGCGTTTGTTCATTCAACTAAAAATTTTAAGCTGAAATATTTTTGGGGTGAAACTCACTATAAGGTTAATTTAAAAAATAAATATAAGGATTGTAATGTAGACGCCCGGACTCAAATATAATTTAGTGAACTTTATTTGGCACTGTCAAAAGTGACACACCTTACTTAGTAAAACAAAATGAAAATAAAAAAAAAAAATGTATTTAATGAACCCCACTCAGGTTTATACTCTCGGCCCTCTGTAAGTCAATAGCTGTAGATATTCGGAACTTATTGTGAAAGAGGAATTCTGAATTGTCAAACTATGTTAAGGGGAATAATCCCTCTAACAATACTTGGACATTCACCAGAAGAAAAAAATAGTTAACGGCACGCATTGACGTGCAATATAGGTATATATACAAATGGTCAATGGTTAACGGACACAGGATCGGTTGATGCAGATAATGTGGGAGGAGATAAAAAACAGAGGTGTCTTTTTTAATCTTCATATATCTACATAGACTGAAAATGTACATAGCTCTAGCAACCCCTGAATAAGACGGTTGAATTTTCTTATTTAAATATCAATAGTGTGTGACATGTGTTAATTTAGATGCATATAATTTCATAGTTCGTTAAAAATGATTTGTTCTTTTCTTTACAGATTGTTTTTGGCGGACGATCTTTTTGTCATCAAACCTAGATACCTATTAAAAATAAAAAAAAAAAAGAACAAATAAAAAGAATACAAATTTTAGGGTGAGTTTGTGAACGTTATACAGAAGAGTTGAGGTGCTAAAAGGTTCGAAATTCTCTGTAGGTTACCAAATAAGAATGTAGAATTTTTGGCGGTCCCAGCTAACCTGTGAAGCACTGGGGCCGCCCAAATTAATTTTGTAATGATAAAGTTTTATTTTCTTGGACGACCACGTTGGACCGCTCTCTTTCTGGCTTCGTTATATGGCCACAATTATCGTGGGATCCATTACTCTTCAGACATCCTATTTATTATCAAACAAAAAAAAACAAAAAAGCTGTGTTATCCACGAAGATACCTATACCAATTAACATGGATGTCTCCTACGACCCCGAGTAACCGTGGAATAGGATTTTGTATGTCTGCGATCGCTGCCACCAAATTCTTCTATCTGAATTTCACAATGATGGCCGAATATTTATATCAAGAAACGCATGGTCCTCTTTGTACCTAGGTTTGAGATTCCATCGTCTAAACGAAAAAAAAAAACAAATCAAAACAAAACAAAAAGATAATATTTAAATTTAAATTTAAACTACAATATTTAATTAAAACAATCAGTTGCTCTCACAAATTTTTCCTATTTGGAATTTGGATAAGAAAGGATCCGTCCAGTTCATTATATTTTTTTTAGTGATTTCACCATTTATGTAATCGAAAAGTATACTATGCTCTTATGGTATTGTTAATGACCTACGAGACGTTGAAGTTTTTATTAAGATTTTTTTTTGGTTGAGTTTCCTTGATTATTTTAATTGATACTTTTTCTATATAAATTTCTATATAATAAAACTTTACCAAACGTCTCATATTTTGAAGATATTTTGCGTTTGTTTGATTCCGCACGAGAAGATTAATTTATAGGAATGGCGATGGTAGCTATAAACGACCAAGGAAGATGGTGCTTTGGACAAATCTGGGGAAATCCAAATTTGCCACGGATTTCTATGGTTGGGTGGGTTGGCTTCACTGCGACAATACCTGCAGTGCCCTTGAGTGGCGATAGTCCGTCCGCTATCTTTTTCGTATGTTACTTTGACCTATTATGTGTTTATGTTTGGAGGTGAGGTCTAGCTTCAGGGACAAGATCCCCCCCAATTCCGGCGAGCTAATTCGTGCTTCGCAAGCAGGCCGCGATCCCGAACTAGGCATTCCGGTCCGTTCCTTTTCCGATCCGTTTCCTTCCTATTTCCTTATTCCTACATAAGCCTCATACCTACCATCCTTCCTCACATCCTCTTGCAACTCAACAATAGGTATTAAAAATTACCCGATATAAGTGATTTTTTTTATCATTTTCTTTTTCTTTTGAGTTTAAAAAAAGTATCTATATATGAATTACCCTATATAATGGCAATGTATTTATATTAGAGCCTACGATTCAGTCCGTGTATTTGAAAAACACGGGTACACGGACTCCGTGTAATTATTACACGCAAAGAAAAAACCGTTCTCTTAAAACACGTGTTTTTATTTGCTTAATATCCGTGTATCCGGATATTAAGCATACACGGATCTTTATTACACGGATTCTTAATACACGGAATGGTTTTTGATTTTTATCTTTTCAAGGGGTGGGCTTACAAGCTCAAAATTTTGAGGGATAATGGATATTATAGATTTTTATTTTTGGTGATTTTCCAAAAAAAAATCGATTTTTAAAGAAAAAATTAAATAATTCTAAATTTAAATCCACTAACAGATTCGACTACCAAGTCGTTGTCGTATTTTTATCAAAAAAATCCCATAAATTTGGCCCTCTCCAGTGATGATTGGATTATTTAAAATACACGGATCTTCGAATACACGGACACACGGATGCACGGATGCACGGATGCACGGATACACGAAATACACGGATTCAAATCCGGATATTATAAGAACACGTGTATCCGTGTTTTTAAATATCCGTGTAATAGGGAGCTCTAATTTATACATATACTCAAACTTGGATATGTTGAGAACTTTCTAATAACATAGATTTGATGTCAATGTTTAAAAAAAAGTATTTAAAATTTTTAAGTGCGATTTCCTTCCTATACCAATATCTAACATTACATGCCGATGCTAATATAATGCCTATACGCTAAAACTCTAGCCAAAGCCCTAAACTTTTACGACTATGCAACTAAGCACAATTGTTGGTGAATTGTTCATCTTCAAAAAGAGCTCCTTCTATCCTATTTAAATATACCTTTCGTATACAATTTAATTTTTGCAAATCGATTATAATTAAAATAGCAAACATTATCTTAATGTGATCTCTTCTTTAAGTTCTATTTCTCGCTGCAAATGCAAATCACACCTTGATATTTTATTACTATTTTTTCAGTTTTATAGTAAAACAGACTCAGAATATGCCTTTACCCCATATGAAAAGAATTTTAAGAGGATAAACTGCACCCATACGAGATTATGATATTTCAAAGTTAAATCAATGTATAAGTTCTTAAATAATTAAATGACTAAAAAGACGTTAAATAGTTTTTTTTTTTGGATTTTATTTATTTTCCCTTTTTACACTTTTTTCTCCTTCAAAACAAATCGATTTAAACAATTTAAATGGGGAAATGGGGTGTCAAAAACTTTAGATTTGCTGTAGGCTACTTTTTCAGATGTCATACTTTGGACTGTTGATACTTTATTCATTATATAAACTTCGACATAAAAGTCAAAAAGTTTTACCCTATAAATTGCATGAGAATTTCAAGACCTTGTGAATTTATCTTATATAACGAAATAAAAAGTGTATAAACTGAATACAAGCCTTCAACCAATATCAAATCGTTAAACTGATAACATAATTTATTGGTCCACAAGCTTCTAAATTAAAATTTTAGATAAAGATTTATTTCCTTTCCAAATTTTTGCACCAAAACAGAATTACAAACAAAAATAACTACATATACCTATCTACCACGCCCACTTGCAATATCGACACCAAATACGAATACATTGCCAATTCGCCACATCCCAAGCTATCAATGTGATAGCTTATATTTAATTATAAATCTATCCGCGTCAGCTTTATAACGATTCGCCCACGGAAGAACATATTATATTAAATAAATTTTTGCATGTGCAAATAAAACCGTTCCACCTGTCGTAGCTCATTGTAGCAAAAAGCATACGTATACCTCTGGGATTCAAATATATCTATCTCAAGCTTTAACTTAGCAGCCTACCTACGCTTGGAATCCCGATCCCGACGACGCTATATTATAGCGACAACATGACAAGTATTAGCCGGTGCGGAATTAGAAAAATCAAAACAAAATCCGCTAGATTAAACTTAATTCTTAAAAAGGCGACAGATTGCTGAGCTTCAAACGTTGTTTTGTTGATGTTTTTTTTTTTTTTCTGTAAAGTTGCGAAATTAAAAATATGTATATCTTTGAAGTCATTTTCATTCATTCATCGTTTGTTTATAACATGCAAAATATAGCTTTGGTGCTGTAAAGTTTGTAAATTCAAATCAGAATCAGAGTGTAAGATTACTTTATTGTCAAGCCGGCCTACACGTTTAATGCCAGAAGCTATATAATGTGGTTATGGAGTTTAAGGAGGTAATCGCGAGGTCTTAGTTACAAGTAGGTGATGGCTTTGTGTTAAGGCGAAACCGTTTTGGACTATAAAAGACGACGACCGACCGACGTCGTTCTCGACAACGACAACGACAGCGACGTTTGAATGAACTTATTAGGTGTGGTGACTTGAAGTAAATATTTTTATAAATTCAACTAATCAGTTTAATTGAACAATATTATATGCGGGTTATAATTTATGGTTTTTGTTGTTGTTGTTGTTAAAGCTCATTGCTGAAAACATACCTATAGTTGTAATCGATATATTTTATCTGAGTAAACCAAAGTGGGGTAACAATGGCTTAAGCTATTTTTACCTTGGAAGAATAAATGCGTCATGTTCCTTTCACAGAATTGATAATGAAGAGTTTTGATTTTTGAATGACAATTCTTACGCCAAAATTCAAATAGATAAATATTTACACAAAAACCAGCCTACAATCTAAGTCAAAGCATTATCCTTGTAATTAGAACTCGAAATTTCCAGCTTGAATCAAAGGCGTAAGGGAAGAACATCGAACTTGAGGCAGATAAAGAGCAGAGAACTTTTACAATTAAAACTATGAAAGAACAATACCTATACCTCAGCTGCTGGTAAAAATATATTATTATCTTTTAAAATGAAGTGAAAATAAAAAAGGATATCACCATGATCAAAAAAAGTTCAAAGAACGGAGAAAGTTTTTCGAAGTTTTTTCTGCCGCTGTTTTGAATCCGCCCAAGCGCAGCAGTGTTCTTTCCAAATATTCAACACAGACCGTCTATCATACTACGGTATTCCTACTCTTATCTCGCCAGGCTTCTGTTTTAGCCGAGTATAGCCTTAGGTAAATGGTGTCACGCTTTGAAAACATTTTTTCAACATCACCCCTGCCTTTATAGCCTTTAATAGACTCGACCGCCCGTGCTCGTGCTCTCTCTTTTTCCTCCTGAAAATTCAGCTTTCATCCCTTCCTGTTTTCCCGTAGAGCTGCTCTCTGGTTTTAGTCTGCAGCATAAATTGTTGGGACTCGTGTTTGGCTGCATGCGACAGCCGGCACTCTTCATCGACTCAAGGGCTGCAAAGGTCACCTAGTGAAACACAGCACATGTCTAGCTGCACTTCTGATGTCAAGTTGGCAGTGTCTCCACTGATGGTTCTATATGTATTTGATGCTGGTGGCTGACTTTTCTTCGAGGTCAAGAGAGACGTGATCAGCGAAAGTCCTAGGATCTAATTCTGTAAAACAAAAACGATCGAACGACATTGTTTTGGCAATATCTGTCACTATATCTTTCTCTTTAGATGTGATAGAGATGGGTATTGCCAAAACGATATCGTTCCATCGTTTTACGGAATAAGGCCTCTGGCGGTTCTTTAATCTGGAAACCGTAAAGTCCCCTTAAGGTATTGGCATCGATTGCTTTCTAAGACTCCAGTCTATCAGTCTGGAATCCGTTATCGATAGTGTTTTCGTGCAGGTTGTGTTTTCCCATTATTATCGAAACAAAAGTGCCCACTATTTCGACTTTTGCTTTAAAGTCGCCAAGAATAATGAAGACGTACGACTTCGGATACAAATAAAACGTTATTCTTAAGAAAGAAGTAGAATGTTTCTTTAGTTGAGTCATATTTTTCTTTCACTGAAAGATGTGGCGTTGATTTAGATTGTGACCAGGGTTTTGGCATACCGTGCGACGACCGTGCATCAGCGATAAAATATGGAACAGGACATTTCAATAAAAAAATCGAATTTTTTTAAACTCATCTATACAGGGTAGGTATACTGATGAGCCCAACTGTCGGAGCTTGGCGAAACGCAGTTTTGAAGTTGAGGTCATTTGAACTTATAAATTAAATATAATCATCTACAGGGTCTTTCATAAAGCGTTTCCTATCTTTAAATTCAAATAAAATAAAGTGTGTGTGAGATATCATCGAAATGTTTTCGTTTGTAAGGCCTATCGATCGCATTATGTAAAGAATATAACATAGTTCAAATGTACACCATGCAGGCCTCTCTGGGTGGCGAGCCTCCAAATTGTCCAAGTTTAAATGAATGTGGCGCATAAATCAGGCTTAATTGTTGGCTTTGAGGGCCGCTGTGGTTTGAGGCTTATTCACATAGACCTGCGACTTCAGAAAACGCCACAAGAAAGAGTGTAACAGGGTCAAATCGCATAATCTGTATGTTCAGTTCACATCACCTCCACGTGAGATGACCATTCTCCTCAAATCACTCGTGCAGAATTCGCGTGAGACCGTCCTGGTGAAACCACATGTCGTTGGTTTCCATATATCATTCAATTCAAGCCAAAAGAAGTTATTAATCATCGACCTGTTAGCGCTCGTCGTTGACGGTGATGGCCTGGCCAACGTCATTCTCAAAGAAATATGGACTGATGACGCCGCCAGTCAAAAATCCAAACCAAACAGTGACTTTTTCCTCATGCATTGGACGCCATTGGATCTCATGTGGATTGGTATCGTCCCAAATTCGACCAACGTACCCATTCATCCAGAAATTGGTCTCATCGCTAAAGATGATTTTTCGATGAAAATTCACGGTCAGTTCCCAACTGCTCCAGAACCATTCAGCGAACAGAACACACGTCGTTGTCTCTGGTAGTTTACCTTCAGCTCCTGGGTCAGTTGAATTTTGTACCGGGTGCAGGTAAAAGTTACGACGCAAAATTTGCCAAGTCGTGCGAAAGGCCTAAAATCCCTTTCAAATCTATGAAATTATTTTGGTGCGATTTTGATTAAACTTCGTGTGTTGTTGTATCGTTCAGTAAATTAATTGTATGGCGCGCTGTGTGGTTTGTGGTTCCGTTGCTACATTAGTTCTTTCCAATTATAGAAGCCTTTGGAATAATGGTAAATGCTTAGGACTACGCCGATGCGTGTTCCTATGCCACCTAAAAAAAGAAATGTTTTTCACGGTCTACTGCCTCTTGCTAGGAATTGACAAATTCTCCAAATCTAAATCCTCCGGTCATGAAATATTGCTACTCTCATGAAAAAAATTGCCTCAGATTTGGCAGAAAATTGCTGGTCCCCTCCATACCTAAAAATAACACGCTTCCAGGAATGGAGATGCAAGTCAATAAGTCCGGTGCCTACGTTCTTTAACTCTCGCATCGATAAAATCAGTCGAGAAACGATGAAATTTGAAACAAATCATAGGAGTTTTGTTTCATTTTCCACCGTTTCTCGACCAATTTTATCGATGCGAGAGTTACAGAACGTAGGCACTGGTTCTATACACGAGCTATCGCGTCAATTTATTTATTAAGTTAATGGTGTTTCGACAGTGGCTTGTGGATAATCATTGTTTTAAATGCGACAATTCTGTTTATAGACATAACCAATTTAACCAAAAGTAATGGAGAATTATGAGCACCATAAAATGCATGTAATGTCTGATGAGTTTCTCGAATTGAACCATGTTTTCCAAAATAAATTTGAATAATTTGCAAACTTTGCTCCAAGATTCATGATGAATTTCCAAATCAAACTAACTTCAAAACAAGCGGGAACTGTCAAATCGGTTGTCACAAAAAAATAGAGTTCCTTGTCACAATAATTATTGTATCATGTGAATTCATTATTTTTTTTTAATTTAAAAAATCAGAAGTAAGGATTTTGTGAATTGAATAATTTGAGTTTGACGAATTGTTAATTTTTTTTGTTTTATTTTATCTCAGAGTGTATAAAGCTTTAAAAAAAAACACGTATACCCCAAGCGCTTCCCTTTATCTTAGTCCTTTCACTTTCAACATCGAGTTATTTGTATTTGTATGTATTGATCGGGAAAAAAAGTGCAGGCAACAAATATTCCTCCTGAATTTTGTTTATAAATCTGACTATAAGCGACGGAAAAGTTTTTATAAAATACAACAAAAAAAAAAAACAAAAAAAAATACAACCATTTTTGTTAAGGGTTTAAATTAAAATAAATACAACCATTTTTGTTAATGGTTTAAATTAAAATAAATCAACAAAGAATTGGACATCAAATGTTTTATAGATTACAAAAAAAAATGGTATTCATACCGCTCTTCCTTTACAGTTTACAAAAACATTTAGCTCAAAAAGTATTAACTTTCGACACTTCTGGCGTTTTGTTATTTTTATACGACTCAGGTTGTCAATATAAAATGAATAAGTATTAAAAGTATAAACCTACAATTTGTAAGAAGGTATTTTTAAATAAAAAAAAATGTTAACAACTACTTTAATGGTGATGGAAGATATCCAACACTTCCTATATTAGTTTATCTTCTACTTGCTGCCCAAGGCTATTTCAAAGCCTTAAACTAATCCCACTTAAGACCAAGTCCGAAAGACATCAATTCTCTGTATACCTGTACCTATCTTATGGAAATAATAATAATCACTATATACCATGGAAAATGTTTTCTTCCCTCATTTCAACTTTTTTTTGTAGTATTGATGAAGACCTTTTTTTACTTCTAAGAAGTAACAAGTTCTTATGGTGCATTAGCAATAGGACTTAAATTATTGGCAGAAAATCTGTAGGCCACGTGTAGGACGGTAGGAACTGATACAGACAAGATAGTAACAGACATCTATTCGAGGGTTTTCCCTATACATACTCATTGTATATCTTAATATGGAATGTCGGATAAGTTTCCACATGGACAACGCATCGTTACGTCAATAAATCGACTAGACACACGCAGACGTACAGACGCAAAGAATATGAGAGACGTTTGGGTCTCGTGTAAATCTCATTGGCCAAAATGTGTAGGCCCATCAACTTGTTCCTGATTCTCATAGTCGTCGCTGTCGGTCTTCGTCGTCGTATGGTATCCCTATCGTCGATTCATCGTCTGTATATAAGCTATACCCACCCAACAGCTGCGCGTTTATACTTGTTTTATTTCATTTTTACACTCATTTCGCGGAACATAAATCCTTCTTAACGCTCATATCCCACATTGGTGTTTTTTTTTTTTTCACTTCACTGCTTGGTTACGGTTACCACTTTGCAGTTTACCACAAAATATTTAAAAAAAAACAAGCTGGTATAATAGCTTTTTCTATATAAAGAATAAAAAGAAAAAAAACGTGTTTTAGGTTTGCGAATGGGACATCTAATGTTCAAATTGTGATCATTATTGCATCAAGACAGTGTATCATTCTTTTAAAAATTCAAATTAACAGAAAGTTTAATAATTGTTCGTGTTTATTAATAAGAAACAAAACTTTAGATAGCTAAAGTTTAAGTCAGACATTGTTACGGGTGTGACACATCAATGTTACGGATATGATTAATCACGTAGGTATGAATGTCACATGAATAGAATTTAATAAAAGGCATTGTATTGAGTTTTTTATATACTTCTTCTGACCATCAGTTACAATATATCATAAATTAAATCTTTCCCAGTTATGCGATTCTACTTTATCCAAAGGATTTACTCGAGATTTTGATTAAACTTGACTAAATATATTTTATTTATTTATTTATTTTTATTTATTTCTTAAATAGCTTACATAGTAAGATACAAATCTTTTAAATTTATGAAGCTTAATATTATGTTTCAGTTATATATTAAAATAGCTAGAGTTACTAATTTTCTTTTTGGAATTGTTTAAGAAAAATTTTAAATCAGTTGGTGGCAACTTCGTTCAAGCCTTATAAGTGGTACAGGGCACAATATAGTTTCCACTCTATTAATTTTTTTTTTTCGTTTTCCTAGAATTTGCAGATCGTGATGATATAGGCTATTTGGATCTAAATTTCCACTTGTATGGTGTGAATAATGATCTGCTTCGGAAGTCACTTTACTTTGAGCACTTTTTCGCTTTACTGATCAGTTAAGAAATGATGAATAACATCTTCATTTAATATTTATTTTTATATACTCGTATATATATAAAATAAGAAGAAGTTTATGGATATTGTATACGTATACCTTCTAGACATTGTTAAGCTATATATGTATAGGTACTTGTTGAATTTGCCTTTTGTATTATTTCTATGAGAAATAATTGAAACAAACAAATAATATATTTGAAGAAAAATATTTAATTAAAGAATTTAAGGGCGGTATTCACCAAGCGCTCATAAACGGCTCTTAAGTTTATGAGGCTCATAACTCAAATAATATTTGTGCTATTCACCAAACACTCATAAGTATTTTTCGTAGATTGAAAATGAGAGTGGCTCTCTCTTAACCAGGCATAACCAAACTGTAAAATCAAACTTTTTTCGCACAAATGCATCACAAATAATAACTTTAGCACCAACAACAAGACGAATTAATATTTTTTTAAATCAATTGATAGGAGAGAAGATTTTCTAACAACGAATATCAATTTTGTTGAATATCAAAAAAAAAAAATTAAATAAAAATACAAAATTGTGACATGTTGACAATTTGAAAGAAAAAAAAATAAATTATTTTAAAAATTTTCGAACAAGTTTTCGGAGAGAGTGCTCATAACTTATGAGTGGTCGGGAGCACTCATAAGTTTTATGAGCGCTCATAAATATTCACTATTATTGCTTGGTGAATAGATTTATGAAGCTTTTAAGTTATGAGCGTTCGGTGAATACCGCCCTAAATGTTGCTTGTACAATATGTTTCAATGAACTACCGATAAAATAAAAAGCTATAATGAGAGTTGTTTTTACAAAGATTACTACATATATACAAATGTTAAACTCAACATGTTTTAATCGGTGAATCATTCTAAATTAATATAAGGTATTATTTGTAAATGATCTGTTCGAACATAAAAATACTTATATTGTAATTTGTAATGAGTCTAAGCTAATTGTACTTTGAATCCATAAATTTTCAAACTGAAAGGTTTTTGATATGCTTGACTTAAAAAGGGGACAAAATTTCAAATGAGCACCGTTAAATAACGAAGTTTTATTCAAACTGTTTTGTGTCGTGCTGGTTAGTTTTTTATTTTTTTTTATCATAAAAATAAAAAATCAACTTTTAATTTTAATGTAAATGTAAAGCTTTAATTCTGTGTAGGTAGTGTCGTTTAGCAAGGTTCTCGAAAGAATGACCTTCTTCTTCATGAAGGTTAAATTATATATATATTACATTATTTAATACATTTAATAATCGTTTGGCAAGAAGTGTCAACAGAGGTGAGCAATTCGTTATTTTGTTTACGTTAGTTCACAATGGTTATAGGTTATTTAAATTTTGCATTAGTTTTAATTTACTATAATTTAATATAATCATTTGTAATTTTAATAATTAAAATAGTTTAAGTGATGAACACAAACCTATATGTAAATATTCCCAAACCTCTTTAAATGAAAAGTAGAAGTTAGTATATAAGACTTCAAGTAATGTGGATTAATTATATTACATATTTAATTACCCTACCCTACCTAAACAAAACAGTTACCTAATATACAAAGCATGTTTTGCCAGTCACAAGATTCCTGACAAAGTTCTAAGTAACAATATGATATAAAAAATATGATGGATGATGATGTAAGAGAACTTTTAGACTTAATTTATAACGAAATTGATTTAATATTATACCGAGGAATACTTTAATGTTTGCAAATTATTATTAAATGTATTACATAAAAAAATATGCACATTTGGATCCCACGAACTTGCTTTTGCTCTTAACAATTAAAATATTTACATAATTAATGTTTATAAAGAAAAATGTTAAACAAACAAAAAATTATAAAAAATATCGATATTTCGTTTATAGAAATTATTTTCAAAATGTTTAAAAAAAATAGTGTTTGAACTAATTAGAAGCATCAGATTGCAAAATTGTAATAGAATATTATATTGAAAAGTTATATATGAACTTAAATAAATTAAAAAAAGTCAATTTTCTCAAACAACGTGAAACCCTATTTGTTTAGTGTAATTTTTGTTGACAAGAACCTGAAAAGCAGTTTTATTACGATTGTTTTGATTTTTACAGTAATGAAACTTAATGAAAATCGTGGCAAAAAATTGGAAAAAAAACGAAATCTTTGCATTCCAAACATTCATTCTTAGAACTAAAACAAAATATTTTATTTCTCATCTAGGAAATCACATAAAAATGGATACGTAATCCCCAAAAATCAAAATATTTATTGGACGGAGTCCCCAAAATTTGCAAACAAAATTCCCAATAAATATTTTCTGTTCCCATGATCTCCAAATTTTGGAGATTTAGAAAAAAAAAATGCGTTAGTGAGGTTTCCCAAAAGCCATAATCCCAAAAAGAAAATCCCCAAAGCCAAAATCCTTAAACTAAAACCAGGTAAATACAAAATCCCCAAGATAAAATATCTTGATGATAAAATCCCCAAAATAAAATCCCACAAAGAACATGTGCATGTAGTGAATAAAGCAATAATGTCGCACAATTTTTGGGCAAATATACATAAATACATTCTAGATTTCTATAATGAAATAAAAACAATCTATTCTTCAATGTCCTTTTGACTTCACAATAATGAGTGTTTTTATAAATAAATAAATATAAGATAAATCAACATAAATTCAAACAAAAAAATTTAACAATAATGCAAATCATCATCAAAAACATAAAATGTGATCATTAAAAAAAAAGCAACAATCTCGTTTTATTACCTACGGATCTGAACCGGATCGTTGTAATTTGTAAAAAAAATTATTTTGCTATGCATATTTGGTTAATAATTCCTTTTTCGTGACCTTTAATTTTATAGTATATACTTTAATCTTAATTTTGTGGGCTTTAGGTCTTCTTTGTTTAACTTTTTGTTAAATAGACGACATTAGTTATTTTATTATTGATGTTTGCCAAAATAAGAATAAGACAAAACTTTAGTTAATTCTAAATTAAATGACTATAGGGATAGAAAATAATACAAACGCTATAGTGCAACATATCGACGGTTAAAATTAAGAACATTGTAAGTTGTTTTTGTATGTTTTTCAGAAATAAAAAAAAACTGCCAAATTGTTTATGGCGATCTATAATAAGAGGTTTTGAATTCTTTCTTTTTCTGTAAAATGTTCTGACCAACATTGTGTTACACCGAAATTGCTCAAAGATCTGATTACTGATTTTTTTTTTGCATTAATAGTATTTTTTGGAAGTTCTACACTTAATTCGCAAAACAAAATATATAGCTGACCAATTTCCGAAACAAGCTGACCTTTTATGAGGATCGAGTTACCTTTCAAATGATATATATTTTTTTCTAATATTCCATAAATGAGGTGCTAAAGGTACACGTGACCTTGGGACAAAACTTTTAAAAATTAATTAAGAAAAATCCAAGGCTGACCAGTTTTTGAAACTAACTGACCTTTTATGAGGATTGAGTTACCTTTCAGATGATATATTTTTGATTCGAATATCCCATAAATGAGTCCTAAAGGTACACGTGACCTTGTATGACCTTACAAAATTAAAAAGCTTTTAAAAAAAATTTATAGCTGACCAATTTCTGAAACTGCCTGACCTTTTATGACCTTTTACTGGCCTTTTAAATTGCATACTTTTTTTATAAATTCCACTAATGAGGTGCTAAAAGTCTTATACTGTGACCTTGATTTTTTTATTTTGAATTCATAAAAAAAACCTATGCCTGACCAATTACTGAAACTAGCTGACCTTTTATCACGATCCGGTGGCCTTTCAAATGGTATTCTTTTTTTGCGAAATATCTCAGAAATGAGGTGCTAAGATCCCGGAGCCCAAAAGCACTCTTTAATATTTGTTATTTGAAATGAACACATTCCAACTGGGCTAATATTATACAAATATTCATAATTAAAAAAAGATTCTGACTCTCAGAAACTTTAAATATAATATAATATTTAATTGCTCTCATCAGTTAGATTGTAATTTCATATTAACTTAACAATAACCATCGCGTAACGTGATTTTCAACATTCTTCTAACATTTATGCACTTAGCAAGTTAATCTAGTTCCAATCCCATCCGCTTTATAATTTTTAATATATTTTAGTTCTTATATGTATGTAAAAATCCCTTGACGTCAATACCAATATCACGGAGCCCGGAGGGCAGGCAATTCATTAAGACAAAGTATTCTAAGAACTTTATTTTTCACCTGCTTATACATATTTTAACGACTAACTTAACAAACGACAAATTGTCTGGTTTGGTCAAGAAAAATGCAAAATCTATTACAAAACACTTTTTGATTTATTCAAAGGAGCTCCCTCTCTACTTATAATTTGTATGTAAACCAACTTTGATTGATCGGATAACATGATACGATAAATTAATACTCGTATAGTTTATTTTTCACACGTGCATTGAAAATTGTCATTCTGCATTAAGATTGAGATGTGAATGAAATATAGGAGCACCACTCTTAACAAAATATCGGCAGCCTTTTTAGAGATTTTTCCTTTATTCAATGCAAATTATGTTCCGCAATAAAAACAAAAAAAAAACCTTAAGTAAGTTAGCTTTAATTGTTTTGACATAGACGATTCAAAGTGAATGGGTGATCTGCTTTGTTTGCAGGTTAATAATTTAAACAAATCAGACTAAGCGGCATTGTTATTGTCGGTCATTTATCACAACTTCACTTGCAATTTTATAATATAATGCAAATAAAGCGGTTTTTCTAAGCAATGGTTTTTTGTTCAAGGTATATAATTTGCTAGACTTACTGTCACGGTGATGAGAGATGTTGTCAGAATAAAATAAATAAAATAAAATTTATTTTGTCTAATGTTTCTCAGTGAATTCACACTTTACGTTGGAATTATTGAAATTCTGGTGTAAAATCCGGTTGAAAATAAAAACACACAATGCAGGTTTTCTTGACATGTGGAACGATCATTATAAGTGAAATTTTTAAATAAAAATAATTTTGTAATCACATTTTTTCAAATAAAATATATTTTTATCTTTAATCAGTGAATTAAGTGCTAAAATTTTTCATTAAAACAAAATTGATCTTAAATCTTAATTAGTTAATTCCTGATTCCTCCGAATAAGTGGATTAACGAGTAATTAAGTTGAAAATATACCTTTGTTTTTTTTTTGGCACCGACAATAAATACAAACAAAACAAACGATAGTGACACGTCATTATTGTTATTTACAAGCTGAAGTGGTAAAGTGTGTGTTCAAAAGTGATAAAGTATATATAAGTTTGCAGACTAAATGATACTATTTGGCGAAAACAAAGTTCTTGTTGAATGTAATAGATTGTAAAAATAATTTTTAACGGCCTTTAGTTCAACAAAAATTGTCGTTTCGTCCCGGTGATCTCACTTAGACTCATCATTTGACTAGTGAGGGCCTTTTCAATACGCAATTTTTCATTTTTGATTTTTTTCAAAATTTGTCTCTTTTTCAAAATTTTTCTCTCTTTCCAAATTTTTTTATATTTTTCAATTTTTTTTTTTTATTTTTTCAAAAATGTTCCTTCACCTTGACTTTTTTAAAAAATATTCAAATTTTTGATTTTTTTTTTTTAAATTTTTGATTTTTTTCAAAACTTTTCAATTTTTTCAATTCTTTCAAAATTTTTCACTTTTTTCAAAAATTCATTCATTTTTTTTACTTTTTTTTCAAAAATTTTCACTTTACAACCGAACTGAATGGATACTTGATGAAGAATGATTTGTTTTAAGGATCTTTTCGCATTGCCCCCAATAGATTAAAAAAAAGATTTCTGGCCTTCGGTATAGTTCTTTATTGTAAGTGTTGCCGTTGTTTTTTTAATAATTGTTTTCCTTTTAAGTCATTTTTTTTTTCTAAAAAAATCTCACCCAAAATGGGTGAGATAGAACACCCAACCCCCCCCCCCCCCCCTCCCATAATAAAAAATGCTTTTTTAACCCCTCTACAAAAAAAACGTTATAAATTTTTGGCGCCAAAGTTATCGTTCTCGTGCCCAAATATTGCTTTATATCATTTGTACCACTCAGTGGCGGATCCAGGATTTGGTCATGGGGGGGTCCAGTTACAAATAGAAAACAGAAAAATAAAACTTGCGTGGGTTTTGTGCTACATTATTTATGAGCGTGTAGTTAGTACCGCCATTTTCGATTTTCAAAAAAAAAAAATACAAACAAGCAAAAACTGCAGCAGCTTAAAACAGCACAAGTATAATTTTTTTTTAAATCATGATTTTGAAAAAAAAAATTGCAGATTTGCCAATTTAAAATTTATCACTAAAATTTGCAAATTTGCGAATTTAAAAAATACATTACGGCACATCGCAGCACAAATTGAGCACAATACAGCAAAACTTTTTTTTTTGAAAATCGAAAATAACGGTGCTAATTTCACGCTAAGTTCCTTCGCATCATTTGCGTTCGGTCGTGAAAGTCGGAAATATGCGATTTTTGTATCTCTTCGGCTATATCATTTTTTCAGCACAACTTTAAGTTTTTAGAAAAATTTTATTTTGGAAAAATTTCATCCTCAAAATTTTCAAAAATATTTACGGCACATCGCAGCACAAGTTGAGCACAATGCAGCACAGTTTCTTTTTCAAAATCGGAAATGGTAGTGCTAACTTCTTTTTGCCCTTATAATATTGAATAGTATTTTAATATGTTGCTTTGGAGAGGTAGATATGATAAATTGTCTAAGTCTTCTAAATTTAACATACTGTATGCCTTTGAACTAAGTTTCCATCATATAGGCCTTATAGCCTTTACACACCGAACCAAAATCGAGATTTCGATCAAAAATCACCAAATCTCATCAAAATCAACAAGATTTCCCATACATTTTCAGATTTCATAATCTAGTAGATAACTGAAATTTGATTGAAATTTCAAAAAAAATGTAGATTATGTGTGGTGTGAACGATTCAACGAGATTTGGAAATCTTGTGCCGAAATCCGAGATTTTGGTTCGGTGTGAAAACCGTATAAAACTGCTTCGCAATCTAATGTAAGTAGGTATACTCCTTTTCCACTAAGATGCATTTGAAGTTTTTGAGGTAGGTATTCATTACACTTGAAGAAATTTTAAGTCGAAATTTTAAAAAAAGATGGGCTTTCTGTAATTAAAACAAAATTTAGGTCGAAGGGAAGTAAATATTTAATAAATAAATAAATTAATACAAAAATGTTTGGTTTCAATGCTCATGAGGGGGGGGGGTCCGGACTCGAAAACCACCCCCGTGGAGCCGCCACTGGTACCACTGGTAAAAAACATCCTTTATTATTTAAAAAATAGCGTCATTTATTAGTACTGCGTCTCAAATTCGATTTAATCTGCTGACCTTTTGTGAATATAATTTATGCGATTGTTAATAATTACCATAAATTAATATTCCTAATAATTTTGACTATAGTTTTGTTAATATTTCAAAGAGCTTTAGACAATCGTGTCGCGTCGTGAGTCGTGACGAAGAGGGAAGAGCACATCAGCTTAATTGAGTATATATAGCGCTATCACTTAGAACCGAACAAAACAATTTTATGATGTGCGCACTTAAAATGTTTTTTAATTAATTCTGATATTTAAAGTGAAGAAACATTTCTTTGTCCGAAAATAACCTTTGATTTCGATATAGGTATCTATGTATTGTATATAGTCCAGTCAATAAAGCATTTGACTCGGAAAAAATCGCCGAAAAATAAAAAAAATTCAAATTTTATTTTTAAAATTTTGAGTTTAAAAAGCTTTTATTCAAAAACTACGCACTAGAATAACCTTATTTACAAACATGCATAAAGAATGAATATCTGGCTTTAAGATAAGCTATAACATAATATTTTAAGTGTTGTCGTTGTGTTTTTATATATTTCTTTTCTATTTTTTATTTTTTTTTTATTTGCCCCTCCCACTTAATGGGGTGGACAAATAGATTGGACCGATAACTTAAAATCATGTCCATATAATGTACCAACTATAAATACAAAATTGATGCTTTTATCACAAAATGCACAATTTTGAAATTAAGTCGCCCAACTACATAGAAAAGTAAAACCCTTAACTCTTGAGTGTTTTATTTAAAAAACCGTTATTTGTATGAAAAAAAGTATATCGATATTTTTTGTAGGAAATATTTCAAGCTACAAATTAGTCATTGACATTTGTTTTGTACAACCTACCATTGGGGAGTTATTCCTGAAAAAACATTTTTGGGGGCCTTCAACCCCTCGTAAAATTGTTAGCGGCGCTCATATCGATGGGGACTTTTGACATTTTCCTAAGAATACCATGATGAAGCTATATACCAAAATCCAGCTTTGCGGCGAATATTTACGAATTTGGCTGTTTTTTGGCTTCATTGGACTAATATATCTTTGATGAAACCTGAAAAGTGTGTAATTCCATTTTAAGAAATTTTTCAGGAGACCATTAAAACTTCTTATTTTCTGATTTAGTGGTGTTATTTTCCATTTTCTAAACTGCCATTTATACGATAATTTTGAGCGAAAAGGGGATTTCCGATTTAAGAACTTGTAGATATGCACCTAAACCGAACGAATGGCATTAAAATCTCATTTTCATAAAATTTGGAGTTACACACTTTTGATGTTTCACCGACGATATGGTTATCTTTATATGATAACCAGAATAAATTACTTACCGTCACAAATTTTTCCTGGAAGGATCCTCATGAATGAAAAATATAAAACACTTAAATAATGCAATAATCATTAAATTTATTTATTGCCAAAGCCATGTTAATCATCATCACAACATCCTCCTGAGCAACAATCTCCGCAGCCAGCATCCCCATCAGAACCGCCACCACCCCCTTCCCCTTCACAGCAACCATCCCCTTCACAACAACCTTCCCCATCACAACAACCGTCCCCTTCACAGCAGCCTTCTTGATCACAACACCCATCCTCACAGTTATTCGAACAACATCCGTCAGAGCTACAGGGTGAACACCAACTACAATAAAAATAGCCGCTATCTGTCCCCTCATCACAACATAAACAAAAAAAGTCTAGACAACTTTGAAAACAAGATTTTTTTCTTTTCTCCTCTTCTTCTTCTCGTTTTTGCATTCTTTCACGCACCTCTTTCTCAATCATTTCTTCCAATTGTTCAGATTGAGTAGTTTCAATGTTTGGCCTTGGCTCTGTTTGAATTACTACTGGCTCCATATTTTTATAAACAAAATCAATTTATTTCCCAAAATATCTTCTTTTTTTTCTATAAATAAACTACACTATCGCGTGCGTCGCGTAGTCGTCGTTGTATCGCAGTTCACAAAGAGTTTATTATTCGTAGCACCAGTTATATAGTTAATAATAATTAAAAATATTTGATAAGATTGTCACTTAATAATTTGTTTTAAACCGAAAACACAACAAAAAATTTCCAGACACGATTTATATTACATTTCTTTATGCCAAGAGCTTAAAATACACTGACCAAGTGAGCAAGTTGTATCAGACGGCGGCCGGCGCCAAGTTCGCAAAAACTCCCAACTACATACATATATGACGTCATTTTCAGCTATACCAGATGGAAATAAGTAAATACAAATGCATTGAATTGAATCCAAAACATGTTAAATAACCATCGCTGATAGACCGGTTTGGTTGGTGGGATTTCGGGAATGAATAAAGGAAGTATAAACTTGGATTAAACATTATAGACGCTGATTACGTCATGGGACTTTTTTCGGTCGTCTTTTTGACAGCTTGGGTGAGGGTTGTAGAAATGTAGGGAGTAACGAAAGCAGGGGCCTATTTATTTATAGCAGCTACATCAACTACATCTTACAGCAACATTCTACAACTACATTTTTCTGTTCCATAACTACAACTGGAAGTGTTGTGATTTGATTTGACATTTATGTTTGTTTTTGGTTTTTGCTAGTGTGAGATAGTTTGGATTTTTGAAGCGACACAAGCCGCGTTTTATTATTAACGGGTCTGGGTCGGGGTTATCCTTTAACACATAATACAAAAACAAATTTGGATCTAGGTTTCTATTGGGGTTTGCTTTATGGAACCAGAAATAGGTTATTACTCTGACGGCTCTTTAGTCGGTAGAGAGTACAAACTGCAGTGAGAGGAAAAAGGACAGTATCTACATGAAAAATAAACAAACATAAGACAAAAAGTGATGAGCATACAACGCTGTTTTCATTTTGATTCGTATCGTTTTATTATATCGGGGTGAACCATATGGGTTATTGGGATAATAAAACGCGGCTAATATTAATAAATAAAAGTTAAAAAAATGTATTTTTTTATAAATATTTTCGACGATGATTGCGAAATTAATATACGTGTTGAAAGAAGACCAAAAATATATTTATAACGTATTAATTTTCATTTGGACGACCCTTATTTTGTTGAAAAATTCAGAATGGCAAAAATTTTTATTGAATTTTTGGTTGAACGCTTGGGAGCATTCATTGCCCATCTAATTAATTGCAACCAATATAATTTATCACCACTGCAACAGATTTTGATTTTTCGAAAAGTCAATATCATGGTATCGGTAATATGCATGGTGTCTCAAAGGCAACCGCATAATTCGATGCGTTAATAAAGTGTGTTCTCTTATTTCACGCCTTTTATTAAGTACGTAACTTTCGTAAAATTATAATAATTTTTAATACTTTTTAAATAGGTGAAGAAGTGAGGTGGCCCGAAAACTCCAACAATGTAGCTCAAGGTTTTTTTTAATATAACGGGAATGCCATTGGTTGCTGGAGCTTTTGATGGTACTTTGATACCTATCGATGCCCCATCGGTTAATGAGCAGGCATTTGTCGATAGGAAAGGTTCATTGAACGGATAATGTTAATTGCTGGTCAGAATTATCGCTTTTATGCAGTGAATAGTAATTTCCCCGGTTCTATTCATGATAGTCGAGTTTTACAGTGCAGCAAGTTTTATAACAGATAGAATAATGAGAATTGGCGTCCGTTCTCAAATGCAATAATCATTGGTGATTCCGGCTACCCATTAAGAAAATGGTTATTCATTCCAAATATTCCAAACTCTTTTCCTGAAAGCCCAGCTAAAAATCGTTTTCTAACTAAACTTAAAAAAACGCGATAAGTGGTGGAAGTCTTGGACAGTTAAAAGAAATATTTCCTTGGTTAAATAGTCTGCGATTGAAAAAGGCAATAAACCAGTAGGAAATTTCATCCTCAGTGAAAAATTTTGCTGAATTCAACATTGAACTCAAGTGCCACTTCTTCGAAGAAACAGCAAGCACTGATTTAGTTAGAGTAAAGTAATGCATAGTTTCACCAGTTCATGGTTTTGAGCACATTATCTGCTTTTTAAATGGGCAAAATGTCGAAACACACCCTTCTTTTAACCCTTTACCGCATGAATTATTGTTTAAAGAAGGAAAAAATAAAATACGCTTAAAATGACTTCTTTAGGTCGTTTTAAGACGATTTTTATTAAAAACCAAAAAAAATTGTTTTCGTTTAAATAAAAAACTGAACCAAATATGTATATTTTCAACCCCTTACTGCATACGAAGCCAAATATGGCTTGTACACTTTTACCTCTCAAACGAGCAAGTTAATAATTTTTAATAAAAATGTATTCATTTCACAGAGAATTAGACACACAATCCGAAATATATTTTTATGATCAGTTAAATCACCTAACAGAAAAGTTATTATTATTTGAAATATGATTTTTCACACCTCCGTTTTCATTGTCAACAAGTAACACACTGACCTGCAAACGTGTGCAAAAGCACGCAGCTATTTGTTCTCATAAATGCACAGAAGAGGATCTTGTTGCGTTTTGATCATTTTTTTTATTGAAGTCGGGAGAAAAGAGGATACAACTGTAGAAAGCCATATTTGGCTTTGTATGCGGTAAAGGGTTAACTGGTACACAAAATTCAAGTGAGTTCAATGCGGAATTAAAAGATTCTATTTAGTAGGTAAAATTATTCGATGATTCAATCGTTAAAAAGTAAAAGTAAGAACTTTAATAGTCAGATGCCGACGTAAGTGGTCGTACGAAACGAAATGAATACAAAAAATTCATATGACGTGCCCATAATTGAGGTTTTCTTCGTTTCGACCAATTTTCGTTAACTTTTGCTTTTGGAAGTGAAGAGCGCTCACCGACCGCTACGTGCGTAAATGAACTGAAAGATTTTCTTCCGACATCTTCCGACTATTGCAGTTCTACCTTAATGCATAAGTTCAGCAGTTCGTTGTCTAAATCCACTCGTCTGCTCTGTAAAGTATAGTTTGAGAGAGAAGAAAAAATAATTCTCCCACGTCGCTCTCTTTTTTTGCTTGTTTTTTCCCTGAATAATAGAAGAATAAAAACTACCCTTTACCCAAGTATTTCTTCGCTGAATATTCATCATATTTTTCACCGGAGTCCTCAGTCTAACTGGTGAATAAGCAACTTCTAAGGAAGCAGTGATTTAGTTGTGGAATTTTCATCGAGATGGTGGCATGTGCACCCCGCCAATGACATGCCCATGTTAAAATCCTCGACGTATTCCGCTCCGCACAAAGGAAGCGGGTGCTGCTCCCTTTCCTCAAGGAAGAAGCAATTCACCATTGAATTTTTATAAATTTCCCACTGGGAAGCTGTGCACGAGTTGTTAACGCTTGTGTTACATTGTATAACATACGCAAGAGAATGGTACATGAAAATGATAAGTATTTGTGGATTGGCGATGGATTTGGAGGATGAAAATAAAGCAAGTAGTGAGGAAGGAAGTGATAATAGTGCAGTTGAAATATTGCAAACTTACATAAATAGTTTCACTATAATTAGATTTTTTTCAAAATATTTGTTTTTATATATCATATATGTAAATATTTATGTATTTAAATTCAGAAACATCCTTGAAATGGCGAAAGCCTTTCTTATTATATATTAATATTTGTTTAAATTTCAATAAAACTTTGAATTAATCTTTTTTAAAAGCCTGAAATCAATTCTATTATTTTGTTCTTGAATTAAGTTTTTTATGGTTTTTGCTGGTTTTATATATATTTTTTTTTTATTCGAAGATATGTACTTTTACATAGTACGTACGATGCAGGTTTTGCATTTTATTTTAATTATTTAGAAATAACGCACTGAATGCAAACCATCTACTACTATAGGTCGTTAAAACTTTTCTATTGGGCTATATTATATAGGTCAACAAAAATATTGTGTTATTTCTTGAAACATTTCGGGTGTGCTCTTCATTAGGAAAAAGTGTTTAAAGATTGTAATTATTATTGTTCACATTTTCTGATTTTAAATTTTGAACTAACTACTGGAAACGGCAGGAAAAAAGACGTCCATTTCATAACAAACTCAACTATACTGATGTGAAAAGAACGTGTTTTTTCCTGCCATTGTAAATTCAAAACATAAAATCAGTGAAAAATAACAATTACAATTTGAGCAAAGATATATGCATTATTCTTATATATATATGCATTATTCTTAGGAATATATTTTCAATTTAAAAAACTATCGCTTCGTTTATCTAAAAACTAATATGCAGTAAAACCAGCTTAAGAGAAACGCGCTTAAGTGAAAAACCCGGATACCTGAAACATATTTTCAGTTAAATTTAATATTTTTCATTGAAAAAAACTCTCTTAAGTGAAAAAAAAAATTAATAGAATAGAAGAAAAAAATTGCTGAACGCTTTTACTTCTTTTTTATTTTTCACATCTATCAAATTTTCATCACGAAAATGACATTTGAATTTCTGATTCTTATCCGGACTCCGCTTAAGTGAAATTTTTTTCTCACTTAAGTGGGGTTCGTTTAAGTGAAAAAAATTGTACTTAAGCGGATTTAAAAATTCCAAAAAGGGTTCTGATATATAAGTTAAGTAAGAAAATAAGTTTACCTATTCCCGTTCTCTTCATCCTGTCGATTTTATTCTAAGAATATAGAAAAAAATATTGATTAAAAAAAGAAGCGATTCGAAAATTAAAAAAGATATTATCAACTTACCACAGAGCTCCGTCGCCAGTTTTTCCAAGTTGTCCACGAAATTTTTCGCCATTGGCATCGGGAATAAGTCCATAACTGGCGGCTATTCCCGTGAGCCTTTCCCATTCTCGGGAAATGTCTGTTTTCGTTAACCCAGACGAAAATTTGCCTTCGCCTTATAAATGTCTTGCAGAACAAGCATCTGCGGTTCCTTGGTCGACTATGTAATATTAAATGAAAAATCATACAATATTTAAATTTATGTTTAAATTTAAGATAAAAATTCTTTCTTTTCATATATTTTCTTTTATAACTAGCCAGCCATGTTATAAAAGTTTTTATGTCCTTCTAAATCAAAAACACAGCAAATATTTTTAGTGTAGGAATGTAGCAAGAATTTACAGTTATTTAGACTACAACAACGTAGTATCAAAAGCTGTGAAACAGAATCATACATTTTTCCAATATTTCTCCATAGCTTTATTGATGTAGGTATTACAACTGAAAAACCAGTACTGTATGTTTGAAACAGAAATGATGTAATACAACTGTTCTGCTACATACATTCTAGTTGATGTAGTAGCGCAGAAATAGGCCCCAGGAATGAAAATTTTAAGATTTATTCTGATTCAACATTGACGTTTATGGTTTGACAACCGAATAGAGATGAGCTGTGAACAGATGTCAGCAAAAATCGAAGTTGAAAGAGAAATGATAGATATATATGTAAATCGAATGAAAAGAATTAAACTTCACAAAAATGTCCATTGTAGTGTACGTGTTTTTTCTATACAAAAAAAAAAACATACCTAATTCTTTTTGATACTATATACATGTAAAATGGATTCAAAGGAAATTAATTGACAAAGAAATCCATTATTTCATGGAGAAGGAATATAAATACAATAAATATAATAATAATAAAGTGGTTTTGCCTTACGGTCCATTGATTTCTGTCTGTGCCTAACTTCTGAACTCTCGATTAAAATTGGTCGAGAAATGTTAAAAAATGAAAGAAAACTCATATGATTTGTTTTAATTTAAATCTTTTCTCTGATGGATGAACCGTCAAGCACCGATTAATGTCAACATATTCAATATTAACCTTCGAGTGAAATTAAAATATGAAAGAAAATGTTGTTTCTTGTTTCATTTATTTTAATTCAATTTAAACAAATTTATCATAAATTCTTTAAAAATAATAATAAGGCTTCTTAACCAAAAACGGTTCAATGCCGATATTGGATAATTCGAAGAGTATGGGAAATTTTGACCTCATTCTCCATTCCTTATTAAAATTGGTTGAAATTCCATCGACTTCGCAGCCTTTTTCGACGCACGGTTGAGAGGGTAAAGCCATGTTGTCTAGTGAAAACTTTTCAATTTTCATACAAACTAGTTTAGAAGAGTTTTTATATACAAAAATTATGAATGTGAAAGCGTGATAATGGGACAGTAAGTTTTTTTTTTGGTGAGATCGTATTTTCCTAGAGCTATAATAGGGAGATATACAAGTAGATAATTTAAGGGAGAAATGGTCCAAGAAAGAAAATTGGTACATATTATTTAAATAAGCAGAGTCGAGTGCAAGGGAATTTTCTATAAAAGATTGACTGAAGAATGTTGTTGATAATTAATTTAAGAATCGTTTAAAGTTTTATTATTTAAAGAAAGACAAGTAAGGTACCCATTGTAAGTATATTGAAACAATGAGTTAGGATCCTTTATAAGGTTGATTTACTTTTTCATTAGATATTGTTGGTAAAGAGAGTTATAAAGGTGTGTAAAGTGAAGATAAGTTATGCCGAGATAGTTAGAATAGTTAGTCAGAAGTCGAACTTTTATTTCCCAGAGATGATACCAAGGTGTTGATGTAAGTAATATTTTCAGGCGATAAAAGATAACATAAAGAATAATATAAACATAAAATCTTTAACAGTTATTTGCTGTTTTCTGTATCAGATTCTGCTTTAAAAATTTGGTGTATTTTTTGAGATTAATTTTTTCCATTATTTGGCCTTGCTTATTAATTATTAGTTTCATATTAAAAAAATAATTAACTACACATTAAACAGTCTTTGTCAAAATTCAAATAACGTACATTATGGCGTACGATAAGAACCTCACCAGAGTCATTTACAAATACAGTTCAATTAATTTTTATAAACAATTTTGATAATGTCAAAAGCTAGATAAAGATTCTTTTGAAGTTGAAGTTGAAGTTAATATATTGATCGTTTGTAAAATTTGTCATATTACTTACCAAAAGCTGAAAATACATCTGACCACGTTTTATCAGATGTCAGACATCTCGACACTATCAACAACTGATGACAAAAATTCAAAACTGCAAAAATACCTATACAAAAATTTAACATCAAGGAAAGCTTTTAATGAATGTATATGTGACTGTAAAACTCCGAAATGTGAAAATTCTATAATTTTACCGAAATGTCCGAAATAATTCTAATAATTTATTCTGGACTTTCTCCACTATATATTAAGCGTATCATCAAAGGTGTATTGTTGTATAATAAAACTATTAACAAAAATCTGGAATGAATTATTTATAAAATATATTTTGCATTTTTACCAATATTACTGCAAAATTCTAGGTTTGATTGGGAGTTTCTAAAATTTTCAAAATTTGGTGTTGTAATAGTAATATAGACATATTTAACCCATAACGTTTTTCAATTTATTTATTTAGCTTAATAAAAGTTTTATTTATCACATTAATCATTACTCACAGCTATGTCGTTTAATATTCTATTTTTAACTATTTTCAGGATGCTCGTATATAAATTGTACATATGTATACAAATCGTCAGATAAATACGTAAAGCTGCTAAGTCCACTTTTGGTTGAAACTGAGATGCCAAACTTTTCAAGCCATTTTCTTCAGAAACACATTCTGCACAAATTGGTTTCATCACTTTTGTCCAATGTATCGTAGCTGTTGCAGAATCCTAAAAAGAAAATCAGTTTTTATATGGAACCTTATGTAAATAATTTTTTTGTTTTTTCGGTCTCCTGTAAAATTTGCCAAAGTGTACTTAGCAGTTTTACGTATTTAGGCGACGATATGTATACATATCTAAGTAATCACAATCACCTTAAACAAGTATAAATGTTTTGTTATTGTTAAATTAATTTCTTCTGCAGATACTTGGTATCGCGTATACAACACGAGAGTCTAAAGAAATAAACTAAATGTTTCTTAAATAACAATAAACAATATTTTCAAGTTCGAGGGTTTTAAACAGATAACATTATTATTTCTTTGTAAAATAAATTAAGATTGTAACGAATAACTGTAATGTTAAATTTATGAATGAAATTTTTGGAAAAGAGTGAGTGAACTAATTTGAAATAGGTTTTTTGCATTTTTTTTTTTTTATTTTATTTTAGTTTACTTTATTTTTTTATTTAATTTAATTTTATTTTATTTGATTTTATTTTGACTGTACACTAGGGCGTATACGCACTTTCGATGTCATTGAAATTTTATATTCCATTTTTTCAATTTTATCGAAAAGATAGATATCCAGCGATAGTCATTTATCATCAACAACTTTATAAATTCGGTTGCTAATTGTTTATGCATTGCACTTAATCCACAAACCGCAATTCCCACGTAACTAACCATTTATTCGCAAGAAGTTTAATTACAAAAACACAACATCAATGTCAATCAAATCAGAATAACAACACTATAACAACTTTCGAAATTGCTTCATTTACAAGACCTGCATAAAATGATTCCCTAAAAGGCTTAAAAGCCCGACAGTACGATAAAAAACTCAGATTCTGTGTTTTTTTTTTTGCATTAACATCAACAGCTACTTTCTGCCACTGCTACATCCTGTCGTCACGTTTGCAGACTCGTCTGATTTAATTTCTAATTTAGATATTTATTACCATTCCGAAAATGGTAAGACGTCAAGCTGGGAAATTGTAACACACAAAATACAACTCAAGACAAGACACTCCAACAGATATTTGATCTCAATGAGGATTCTTTGATTTTTCGAATTCGAAAAAAATTATTTTGATATTGCTTTGCCTAAGCTAAGCGAGAGCAGTGAGCATAAACATTGTTTTGTAATCTGTACTTAAAGTCCAACGCGCATTTTTTAATTGAGTTGTAAATCAATCATTTTAATTACAAAATACGTTACATCATCAAGTTTGGGTGAATATTATAAGGCTTCTCCGTGCTTCGTCTCTTGGTTTGACTTGGCGATGAATGTTCGACGAACACCGCCCCTGGCCATGCAATAAAGTGCCTCATGGTGCATGTCCTTTCGTTTTATTAGTGCTTGTGAAAACAACACACAACCATATCGGCCATCTTTGCACTCATAATTTTCCACTACATTACTGACGGATGAGTGTTCGTTACCGTTACTGGTGCCTTTGCTATATTAAAAGCCATGCTTTGGTGAGACTTTTGCTATAGCTGTCGAGTGAAAGGTTAGCATTATAATGATTGCGTTGTGCTTGCTGCGCTGGTGGTTTTAATTTCCCACGAGTAATGCACCACGTATAGTAGTAGTGTAGACTGCAGAGTGCTTTATCGCTGCTGAATTCGCTATGCCGCCGCCACCGCCGACACCGACAAAACTAAAGTTGCATAACCTACGGCGCACTGCTAAACCAGAGTATTGCTTTTAATTAGGTTGTTTTTGTAATTCACCAAAAATATACCTACAAACCGTTTTAATTAATTATTATTTGTGGTTTTGGATGTTAAATGTTTTATTATTAATTAATTTATTTTTTTTTATAATCAATCACTGCTTTATCGATATAAAAATTAAATTCAATTTAATACGGGTTTAGTAAGTTTTCAATTAACTCAAATTGATAGAGGTCAATACGATATTAGATATAATGTATTATAAAAGCTCCTTCTAAAAATTTAACAAGCTAACAGTAAAAAAATAAAACAAATTGTAATTTAGATTTTCTGATGCTTATATTTAATTTTTAAATGGGTTGCAGGTTTCAGCAAAAAAAAAACGTTACAATAAAAAAGTATTTCATACCAAAAATGAATATAACTGTTTCGGTTGTCGGAAATTATACCGGAAAATAATTTCAGAGACAGTGCGGTTAGTATTATTTCCGCGTTCATTTTTATTTAGATATAAGTTTTTTGGATAGGTCTCCCCAAATTTCAAATCTCAATACATTGAAAAAGAGGACAAAAGAAAATGGTATTTTCGCTAAAAAGTAATATGTATATTTTAATATATTTATGATAACAGCTGTTAGTTAATGTAATTTACCTCATAAAACAATATTTTTCTTGAAAATTGTAAAAACATAAACATGTGTATAAAATATTTGTTTTGCTTTTAAAGTAAAATAAGATCATTTGCTAAAATTTAACCGACCAACAAAACAGATATATCGAAAAGGATCCATTACTTTTAAGGGGTAATAGTTTTGAAATTTGAAGCACTCTGTGTTGTGGATGCAGAAATTTTGTAATTAAAAAAACATTAAATCATAAGCTTGTAGTTACCAAAAGTAATACATAATTAGCTTTTGAATCTATTTTAAGCTTTCAAACCAAGCTATTAATTGAAAAATTATTGTTGATTCGATCGCAAATCTCATTTTCATGATCCTTAAAAAAAATTCATTTTCACGATTCGTTCACGAATTTATCTCGTGGGTACTATTAAGATCCATGCACGAACTGTTTTAATTATAAAAAAAAACGCCAACGTGACTTTTTGCAAAATTTGCACTTTTTCAAAATATGTATTTCACATTTTTCAAAATTCTTCACTTTTTCCAATTTTTTTTACTTTTCTCAAATTTTTGGACGTTTTAAAATTTTTTTATATTTTTCATTTTTTTACTATTTTTCAAAATTTTAAAAATATTCAAAATGTAACTATTTCTCAAAATTTTTGATTTCAAAATTTTTTGACTTTTTTCAAAAATTTGACTTTTCTCAAATTTTGTTCTCTTTTTTCAAAATCTTACATAATTTTCAAAGTTGTTGACTTTTTTTTAAATAAATATTTGACTTTTTCCAATTTTATTTGAATTTTCTCAATTTGTTTTCATATTTTTTCAAAATGTTTACATTTTTTCAAATTTTTTGTCTCTTTACAGAATTTTTGACTTTTTTTTAAATGTTTCACTTCTTAACCGAACTGAATGGATAGTTGATGAATAATGACGAATGATTTTGTTTATAGGATCTTTTTGGAACCTTATCGCGAGAGAACCATACCTAAATTTTATTTTTCCGAGTGATACAGAAAAAAAAAGTATTTAATTTTAATTATAAATTTTTATAGATCGAAACTTTTATCGTTCGCGAACTAAAGGGTGATTTTTTAGCTGGTTTGGTTTTGGCAACACTGGTTTTGACAGCTGACGTGTGTTTAGTACCTTGTGTCACTGTCAAACAGCTTCAGTTTGGTTTGCAATTTAACCATGGATTGTCTTACATATGAACAACGCTTGCAAATTATTGAATTTTACTATCAAAATTCGTGCTCGGTTCGAAATGTTCATCGCGCGCTGCTTCCATTTTATGGTCGGCATTCTCGACCTTCTGAGCAGTCTATTCGGAAGATTGTGACCAAATTTCGCACCAAATTTACTTTGTTGGACATTAAACCACCAACACGTTTACGTACTGTGCGTAGTGAAGAAAATATTGCGGCCGTATCAGCTAGTGTGACAGAAGACCGCGAAATGTCGATTCGGTGCCGTTCCCAGCAGTTAGGCCTTTGTTACAGCACTACGTGGAAAATTTTGCGGAAGGATTTGGGCGTAAAGCCTTTTAAGATACAGCTGGTGCAAGAACTAAAGCCAGCCGACCTACCACAACGCCGAATTTTTGGTGAATGGGCTCTTGGAAAGCTGGCCGAGGATCCGCTTTTTTATCGAAAAATTGTGTTCAGCGATGAGGCTCATTTTTGGTTGAATGGGTACGTAAATAAGCACAATTGCCGCATTTGGAGTGAAGATCAGCCAGAAGCATTGCAACAGCTACCAATGCATCCCGAAAAAGCCACTGTTTGGTGCGGTTTATGGGCCGGCGGCATTATTGGGCCATATTTCTTCAAAGATGATGCGAATCGCAGCGTTACTGTCAATGGTGAACGCTACCGAGCGATGATAACAAACTTTTTTTTGCCCGAAATGGAAGTTCTTGACTTGCATGATATGTGGTTTCAACAAGACGGTGCCACATGCCACACAGCACGCGAAACAATGGCGCAATTGCGAGGCGAGTTTGGTGAACAGTTAATTTCACGTTTCGGGCCGGTCAATTGGCCGCCTAGATCGTGCGATTTGACACCATTAGACTATTTTTTGTGGGGGTATGTCAAGGCTAATGTCTATAGGGACAAGCCCGCTTCGATTGACGCACTGGAAGCCAACATCCATGCATTCATTCGTGAGATACCGGCCGATATGTGTGAAAGAGTATGCCAAAATTGGACTCAGCGGATGGGCTACCTGAGACGCAGCCGCGGTCAACATTTGCATGAAATTATCTTTAAACATTAAATTGCAAGGTTCAAACTATCGATTCAAATAAATATATTTTATTCATTTTTTCGAATTTTTTGTGTTTTTTTTTTTTAAAAAGTTCTAAACCTCTTAAAAAATCACCCGTTATATTTTGTATGGTTCGTGAGCAAATCGATAGAGAAGGATAAAGATCTGTATGTTTATGATTCGTGAGGGATATTTTAAGAAAACCCTGCTACAAATTTTGGTAACATAAATATTAATTTTTTTTTTATTATTTTGTCCTTTAGGTACTATAATACCAAGATTTGTGCGATAAATCAAGTATACGCATTTTTCAACGGACACATTGAATATAGGAAAAACTTCTCGAGCTATAAAATGGGGTGTTGTGCAACAAATAAGGATTTAAACAGCTACAAATTCAGTCAACAAAAATTCAAAATTTGATTTTTTCTAATTATTTCCGATTTATTTAATGTTGCTTTTTGTTGGTCGTCCAGAAGCCTTTTAAAGCCTTCAAAATGAGAGTTCTTATTATGAATTTCATTCCAGAATTAAAACCAGAAGGGTTCTTGACGACCAATGGAAAACGATATAAGAGAAAAACGAGTGATTTTTGTTTGTAATTTAAATTTCAAATAAAAGTTGATCTGGTTTTAGTCACCACATTGATCGGTATAAAATTTTTTAATAATACAAATTCTATATACTACTGAAATACATCTACGCCAAGAAGAAGAAAGTACTATTTTATTTGGACCTTTTGAATTATTGATTCAAAATAGCTTTTTACGGCCTTTGATCGATATAAAATTTGTTTCGGCTGCATGCTCCTGCTGGCACTCTTCACCAAACCTGGAGATAAATTTGCAGTTTCTTCAGTGGTTCTCTCCGAAATCATATCTTTTCACAGCATCCGCACAATGTTGGGGCACCTGGATATCCACATATCCACGTACTTGAGTGGTATGAGTCTATGTTGGCACCTCGAAATATGATGAATTTGGTTGATGGTTTTGATCTGGAGGCAATGTTAGCACAAAGTGCTTGCTATTATGACATTTCACCCCACAGCAATTCTATCAACCTGTGTCTGTTTCCGGAAGTGTTGTCGTGGAGTCCGCATCCTCTTTTTAATTTTGCGTTGAAGTCGTCAAGAATAATCTTGTTGTCGTACTTTGGGTACACATGTATCTAAGATATCTAAGTATCTTATCTTACCTACGTGTTAATGCAACTTGAACTCATTTTTTGTCAAGTAATTTTTACTTGTTATTTTTGTATTTAATTTCATATGTTTTTGATCTAAAACGATTATAACTGGTAATACAAAAAATTGCTTGGGAATACCGGGCAGCCTACTGTAAAATGTATATGTACTGTACCTACAGTACCTAGGTACGTCCTACATCTTTGATTTTTGTTGTTGTTTTCATTTGAAAATAATCATCTAAGTTTATAGAAATAGAAAACAGGAAGAATTCAAGTTATTTATCGTGTTTGTATTTTTTTTTTTTTTTTCAATGACTTTTCTTTGAGGCACTTAAAACTCAAGGTGCTAATGAAGCAACCGTTAAATTGATTACCGCTATAGACATAAAATTCTTTTAACTTTCAAACCATCATTTATTCAATTCATTGAGAGTTAAAACAGGTAGTCATGTGTTTACTTTGTACAATATTAGATATCCATTAAAAGTTGCATATTCATTCAAGCAAATTAATAGAAACATAAAATTCTGCATAAGATTCATGTATCTATATACCATAAATACTGGTAATCATTTTATTATTTTTTTTATTTCTTTTAATTAAGAGACAGAAATCCAATAAACGTTTTAAAATGCGTATAACGAGCAGCTGTGTTGTTGAGTTATTGTAAAAACTGTTTTAATGATGTGATCCATCAATATATACCGAGAGAAAAAATAAGTTTTTAAAAATACATTTGCAACAATTTTGATTGTGGAATGTTTATAAGAGAAACTCTCTTCATTTAAATATCAAACTATTCAAACATGATATTTTATTGAGGATGCAATAATTATTTTGAACTATTCTATTTCTTTTATTTAATTTTCAACTTTTTTTGCTGCACCGGTAGGTGGGAATTTATGCAAAATCTCCATAATTTTTAATTTAATATTTTACATTTGAATTGACATAAAATAAAGCAACTTCAACATGACTCTCTTAGTTCTTCGTAGTTGCACTTTTAAAGCAGGTTTTTTTTTGTAGAACTTATCCACGAATCAATCAATAACGCATTAATTTAGAATTAAAACCCTACAATAATAAAAGTCATAAATTTGTCGGATTAATAGATTCAATTCTCGCATTGGACAATAATTGGTTCGAGACAATAATTATTAGCTTCCGACAATTCCTTGTTCGATTATGTTGAGTTTATTCAGTAGATTCAAATGTATGCAGGTGCACTTTACTCACATTGCCTTTAGCGTATTTTATTCAAATAATTGTAGTGACAATATAATGCAAGAATAACTTATTTCAAAGATCATAAAATAATGACAAATAAGGTTTGGAAAATCAAATAAAAATATTAAACAAAAAATATAAATAAACAATCAGATATCATAACGTTTATTGACTGCTTAAATTTTTTAGCGTTTTTGACGTTAATTTGCATACAGCTTTAAAATTTTTCCTATGAATATCTATAGGAACTATATTTACATATAAAGACTATAAAATTATCTTGCAAGAAAAAAACAATGCGGTTTTAATCAAACATCAAATATTCTTACCGCCACCGATATTTAATTCAATGTCCATTATAACGCAACATATAAGTAAGCTATAGGGTACTTTAAATTTTCAAGAATTAAAGACGAAAGGAACAAGAATCTGGAAAAAAATAAAAAAAATGGTAATTGATCAACAAATATACATAGGAAGCGTGCAAATAAATTTGTCATCGTAAAAATTTAAATTAACCGACCCAACGTCATTATGAACTTATACCAACACCTCAGGTACCCATGTGTACCTACCTTTATACCGGAGTGGTCCTTAAGTCACAAATTCTTTAGACACTTTACTTAAAATACTTACGAAAAAAAAAAAGTTTTTTCTGGTTTGGCTGAATTGTCTGAAAAAATGTTGAAAGGCAGGTGGCTCCATAAAACTTAATAACCACACATATTGAGTTAATGCAGAATAATATGCTCAAGCAATTTTGTAAGGCGCAATAAGAAAAGGTCCCCACATTATCCCATTAGATCGTCGCGTCGTCGGTCGGTTGGGTTGCATTGCGTTGGGCGAGGTGCGAATTTCATTGAATTTTATAAGCTGATAGGGTCATAAAGAAGACTCAACAAAACGGAACCTCTAATATTTATTGATGACAGTAAGTATAGTTTCGTATAAGGAGTTTGGTTTTTTTTTTTTTTTTGAAGGTTGGCGAGTCGAGCTCGAGTGACCAACGACGACGACTTATAAGAGACTTGGTTGGACTGTTGATGATATTTAAAGGGCCATTTTAGTATAAAGAATGTTTTTATTTCCCAAAAAGATTTTTTTTTTGTCGTATAATTCAATTTTTTCAAATTTTTACTTGCCTTTGATTTTTGTTAAAAAAATATGGAGCCAAAAATTTTGTTTTCGTTCGATCTGTTTATCTGCTGCGCATCAAAGTGTGACTTCAGAGTTAAGGCCGAAACAGAATTTATTTTTGGTACAGAAACACTTTTATGTGATTCCCTAGAGTAGGAATTCAAAAATTTTAGAATAACTTTTGCCACGACTGAGAAGCGAACCAGACCAAGCTCCATTCATAGCCATATGCACTGCGCTACCGAAAGTCAAGTGATCGGTCCATCACAATCGATTGACACAGCTCTATGAATTACCTTTGTAGGTTGTATTTCCGTAGTTGTAGTTCGCCTTTATTGGCTCTTTTTTTCGTTAAGTTCTGCGTGGCGTATAGTAGAGCTGAGAGCAACCTACAGGCAACCAGAATTACCAGATACATACGTACAATGACAAACACATGAAAAATAAAAATGAGACATTCTACATTGTTCGTTCTATTTCTTTGGCTCTTCGCAATTTTTTTTTTTTGATTTGTGGTAAGAATTTTACAGTGCCCTTTAGTTCTTTATTGAATTGAACTACTTAACTAATTGAACTATGAGATGGCGAACTAGTTCTCTTAGTTCACTTACAGGAGCTGCTCTTTGAACTAGTTCATTCGTGAATTATACAAACCTAGTTTTCAAAACTTTCACGTTACGACCAATAGTTTTGGAGATATTAGCTGCGTTTTATTATCAACGGGTCTGGGTCGGGGTTATCTTTTAACACGTAATACAAAAACAAATTTGTATCTAGGTTTCTATAGGGGTTTGCTTTAAGGAACCAAAATTAAGTTCTTACTCTGGCGGTTAGACGGCTCTTCAGTCGGTAGAGAGTACAAACTTCAGTGCGAGGAAAAAAGACAGTATCTACATGAAAAATAAACAAACATAAGACAAAAAGAGATGAGCATAAAACAGTGTTTTCATTAGGATCCGTATCGTTTTATAATATCGGGGTGAACCATATGGTTTATTGGCGATAATAAAACGCGGCTATTATATATGTATTATGTGTAGATCAATTTACGTTTTCTAAAATGGCGGATTATGCCAGGGACATGGACAATGAATATCATAGGCTATGAGCAACATGGATGTCATTTTTCCACTTAATTATACTAGGCGTGTTTTTTTGCAAACCCGTGAGGAATTGGATGAAAAAAACGACGTCGATGCTAAACAATTTACATGTTAAATGCGACAACAATTCATCCCCTGCGGGGGTTAACTTAACCGCCCCGAAAAACTATATTACCGGTGTGAATTAACATACATATGTTATTGAAAACTCCATTTTTTTTTCTGTGATGGCATCGCTAATCCTCGTTGTCATTTTTTTCCAATTTCCAATTTCCCCCGGGTTTGTAAAAAACACGCCTACTGCCTATATATAATGTAGGAACAACATTAAAGCTAATGAAAATGCATTCTTGCAATGAGTCATTGAGATTGTCATTTCTATTTTATCTCATCTAATCCGTTATTTCTGACTTCAGTTTTTTTCTGACGTCAAAAACTTTATTTTAAAGTAATAAGCGAGTAGCTATTTAATTTATGAAGAAATAAATTTTTGCAGCAGTTTTTTTTTCTTATGAATAAGTCTATAATTCAATTTTGTAAAATAATCTTAGTTTTTTTATCGTCCTACTATTTTTTGATCAATTTACTGATAATAATGAATGAATTTAAGTTAAGCTTATGTGTTATTCAGAGATTCCATAAATGGCGATGTGTTTAAGAGTATAATTTCCTCAGAAACACTCGATTCAGCTTTTATAACATGGTTAAGTATATATTTTCTTTACAATTTGAGAGTTATTGAGTCATTAATGCATATTCAATCGCTTAGGTTAGTACTATAACGAATATATAGTAGTGTTTATTTTTTTCATTAGAATTAATGTCGTAGTTTAGCACAGCAGGAGCTAAATATCTATATAGTATGACTATATGCGGAGGCTTGAGCTAGAGTATCGTGGTTTGTTTTTAATAATTTAGTTAAAAGATATTTTAGCCTTCGTATATAGATGAATATATTAGTTTTATCTTTACTAATAATTTAATACAAATGCATTTGGAAGTGGAAATATAGAAATCTGGTGTGAGGTTATAAGTTAGGAAGTTTAGTAGTTATTTGGTTGAAAACTGGAATAAATAGATTGTAGATTGTTGATATAACATATAGACACTTTACTTATAGTTGTATAAGTATGTATATCAAATCAAAAGGAGATTAGACGCTAAGTTTTAAAAACCCGTACCTATTACATTATATGTGGATATGGTGTCTCAATATTTGTAAAACATGACTTTTCAAAAAGTATATTTCAATCGAATTACCTTTAAAAGTGTGTTGTTTTTTAAATCATAGATTTAATTACTGCAAAAATATAAGAAGAATGCAGCCAACCAAGCTTATAAATTATTCAGATTAAAACCAGTTTTCGAACATTTATTTATTTATTATTACCTAATTCATTTTTATATATTAAATTTTGTCAACATTTTTAAGAAAAAAAAATTGGTACGCAATTTTGTTGGGTTTGCGGAGTTAAAAAATTAATTTTGAAAAAAAATCATCTTCACATTTTCAAAATATGGAATTTTCAAAAAATTATTTGAAAATTTTTTTTAAATCCAAAATTAGTTTTTTTGAAAATTTTGATATGCAATACTATTTAATGTAATAAGAAGGTCCAGTGTAATCATTAAAATAGGTTTGAGATAGTCGAAAACCAACGAAATGGTTCTATATAAATTTTTATTTTTTTTTTCAATAAAATGGTAGATCATATTATATTACTTCCCTTAAAAATTTTAGTTAAAAACCTAGCAGCCGTTTTTGAGAAAAATGAGATTTTGATCCTTACCGGTTTTAAAACACTTGTGTGGGATATACCGTTATTTTAATTTTATAAATTTAAAATCTGCTAGATAATTTAAAAAAATTAATGGATACCAAGTTTAATAAAAATCGATCAAGTCGTTTTCGAATTATTAAGTTCTCAAAAAAAGTTTTTGAAACTTTTTTTTTAAATCAAAAAAAAAAATTTTGAAAATTTTGGTATGCAGTTCTTTTCAAACGTTTTAAAACATTCTCCATAAAAAAATTTATCAAAATAAGATGAATTAACTTAGCCATTTTTCGGAATTTTTTTTTATAAAATGTTTTCCCTTTTTTTAAATTACAGAATTTTTTTAGGTTGAGATAAATAAGATTTTCATTTTTTGCTAAATAAATTTGTACGGCAGCTACTGTTAAAAAAAATTAAAAAAAAACTTGTCGGCGGAATGCCCAAAAAAGGCTAGGTATCAATTTTAAAGAAAATCGATCCACTCGTTTAAGCTGCAGTCGAAAGGAGATGACAGACAGACAATTGCGAGACCCACTTTTTTCGACTTCGCTATCATCGTTATGTCAACTTTGATCAAAATATCGAGTTCGATTTTTTACGAATGTATAACTTGCCATGTAGTACCTACCTACATATACATATATCGCAATAAAAATATAGCGTCGCTGTTTTTATTTTTTTGTAAAGAGTACCTACCCCTTGGAGAGTCTGCAGGTGACGTGAAATAAGGCCTTATTTCGTTTTGAAAATGGAAATATGACCAAATTGGCTTTAATTCCATTTCGAAAACGAAATAAGGCCAAATTTGGCTTGGAAATAAAGCCAAATGTTTTTGTCCAAAACTTTAACTACACCCAACCTCGCACCTACCCCAAATCCTACAGTGTGCCCAAGCAGGACCATCATTTCTGCACATTTTTTGGAAAGAAAAAAAAAAAACATAAAAATACGAAATAAAGCCAAACTTGCCTTATTTCGTTTTCAAAAGCGAAATAAAGCCAAATCGAAAATTTGGCGTTATTCCCATTTTAAAAACGAAATGAGGCCAAATTTTTGAAATTTGATTTTTTTTTCGTTGGGTTTTATTTTACGTCATCGGAGAGTCTATATAGATTTAAAAGTTCTAGCAAAAAAATGTCTGCCTTGTCCGCTATTTTGAAGAAAAACGTTATATGAAAAAAAAAATGATTGTATCGAGACAAATTCCAATACTCTGCGAATAATTTTTTATTTTTTTACTTTTAAGGCTCCCCTTTGACGTTTCCCATTGCATTTAACTCTTACAAAACCTGTTACTATTTTGTAGAGGATGGAATCCTCAAAAAAGTGGTTGATCTACCACAATTGTGGTGAAGTGACAATACTGCATCGGGTGCCTATAGTTCCTGAAATCGAAGATAAGATCCTCAGCATTTTTTGGCCGATCTTCAAGAAAGGAGACCCTGTATACTGCGTCAACTACATATGCATCAGTCTCCTTAACATCACCTACAATATCTTTTCTGCCGTCATATAAACGCCTAAAGCTATTTGTCAATAACTTGATTGGCCCATATCGTTCTGGCTTTAGGCCAGAAAAGTCCACCAACGCTCAAATATTATGTATTTACATAACTTCGGAATTTCAAATCGATATTCACCACCTTTCCACCGATTTCAAGGCCGTGCGTATGACAGCTTCAATAGAAGCTATAAAGCTACTTTTGGCATCCCTGAAATACTAATTCATTTGTGCAGGATGAGGATGCTGCTCCATAAAATAATTCCAAATTATTAATTTTAAATAATTAAATTGACGAGACGACGAGAAGTGATTAAACACCAAATAACACTCTTATCAATCCCTGCTTCTTCAGGCTATAAAGGCAATTGAGTATCAAAGCTCTCTCTCTCCCTCTCGTTTAAGAGGGAAAAGAAGAAAGAAGAGGTTCGATTTAAGGAGTGCATATTAGGGTGTCCATAATTTAAATGAAAAAAAAGAGAACATTTCCAATATGCAAACATAACCAAAAAAAAACATCAACCAAAAACGATTAAAATAACGACTTGTTCACAAAATATTTTTTTAATTTATTAAGAGAATTAGTTTCAGGTATAGAAGACAGAAGAGTTTGAATTTAAAACAGTTTCGAAAACATTAATCAATTGCCGTGTTCAGAAAAATGAGATCTCAGAGATTTTTCTCACTCAAAAAGTGAGCAAGCGAATCCAAGATTTTTTTTCCTCAGAGTTTTGACAGCAAAGCTGAGAAATTTTGCTGAGGAATCCTGTTCAGGTAACTGAGGTTGCTGAGATCTCCGAGATCTCATTTTCCTGACCATGTCTATTAATTCAAAAACAATAGTCACGCTGTTCTGATTTCCATTCCGAATCAAATCCGTTAACAGAATATAAAAAAAAATATAATGTGTAGAAATTCAAACAAATGCACAGAGTTTCAAACTAAAGGAACGCACCTTTTTAGCTGAAACAACATTTTTAAGATTTTGCCAATTCCAAATCGGATATAAAAATTCCAAACGTCAAGAATTTTCAATCCGATCGAAAATCAAAGCACACTCAATCCGCAAGTATTGAAAGCGAGAATTATTTCAAAACACCTATGTTCTTATTTATAAACGTTGTCTAACATTAGACAACGGCCTAACTTTGGAAAATGTATTCAAAAACCTTGTTTATTGTTGTCGTATAGCTGCCTAACTTAGACACAAGAGTAGATTGTCCAAACCGAGAATAATGTGATATTTATTTTAATTAAATAAAGCATTTTTCCACCAATTTGAAAATAGTTAGACAGTGTCTAAGTAGACACAAATCTAATAAGTACGACTGCTAGAGTTTGAAAACGATAGGATTTTATGACCGATGGGAATTCAGAACAGGGTGAATGTTATGATTCTTAATCTGAAGTTTCATATTTTTGAAAATTTCTTATTTGTGATGGGTATTTATTTTCATTTAAAAATATATTGTAAAACTTTTGAAAGTTTTCATCCTTCAAACTGTAAGCCACTATTAAAATTGACTTAACAGTTCCCAGTTCCCACTTTAAAACTGTTATTTTCTTCTAAAAAGTATGCGTTCAAATATTTCCGAGGAAAACAGAAAAAAAAACAAAAATTTTTTAAAAACTTCATACATAATTATATTAGGTATGTTCCTTTGGCCTGCATCATCTACTGTTAAGTACTTCTGGCTCCGTAGTCAAATAAGTTTAAAGCACTTCAATAATGTAGATACGAATTGTATCCACGCAAAAAAGCAGCACTATCAGTAAAAAGAAATTACATACATAGTAAATTACTGTTGTTGGTGTTTCTCTAATCAAAAATATACAAATACAAACAACAAAAATTACATTTATATTGAGGTTAGATTTGTTGGCAAAATTAAATTACTCCATTCATCATCTACTAGTAAATACCAAGAAGAAACTTTGCAGGGCCCAATGGAACAGACCTAAAAATAATAATAAATTCGGAAAGAAATTCAGAATTATTTGAAGACCAAAAAAAATTAATCCTTTTTTATCAGACACTGTTTTCCGAAAGTCTTCATTTTTTAGTTCCACATTCTCCAACATTTTTCAAAATCAAATATTCGCAACATCATCAAGATCATCTAATGAAAATTGAAGTGTCCATTTTTCTATGTACTTTATATATTTTTTGTAACAATTAATGCATTTTATTTCAAGCATTGTACTTCACTTTCAACCCGCTTTTATTTAAATTGTTAAGGATTGATTTAGGGCTGAGTAGAATACATTTTTTTTGAGAGAATCTAAAATTGTTGAAACTTCCAAGTTCCAATGGTGAATTGTTTTCAAAGTTGAGAATCACATAAAATTTGAAATACAATTAATTTTGAAGTTCATTTGTGGAAAACCTATTTTGTATTTCGAAAAAGAGACTAAAAAGAGGACGTGCAAAAAAAAGATAACAAAAAAAGAATTTTATGAAAAAAGAGAGTGTAAAAAAGATCGGAATGGAAAAAGAGAACATGTTCTCTATAAAAGAGATGTTCTGGAAACCCTAGTGCATATGAGAATTTTAAATCAATGATTATTGTTTAAATTGGATAAGTCGTGCGTCATATTTGTTGAAAATGTAGAATTTACGGCCATTTCTGCGTAAAGATTAGAGATTAAAATCGCTTAGTCTTGACATATAAAATAATAAGATTATCTAATGTTAATCCCTTATTATTGGTTTGTAAGTACTAACTAGGTAAATTGAAGAGAAGCATGTTATGCCTTAACAACATCACCATTTTAGTAGCCAATAAAAACTAAACCCCATAAAAATGCTTCCTGCCTTATATGATACTTTACAAAATTACTAACAAATTTTATTATTGAACTGCAATCGATGATATGTTCTTGAAATGATTTGTTTTGTTTTGTTTTGCATTTCAACAACAAAATTTCATCATAAGTACCTACAAAAGGTATATCGATAAATTCTAGACTTCCTTATTAATGCTCAACACTAATTTTTAAGTTACCTCATATAGCCTAACCTCATATATTTATGAGCAAAAAGTTCAAGTAGCCCAATAAGGAAAGGCTATTTTATGACGACTTTACCCCACACAATATGACCCTGTGACTTGATTATCCTATTTCAATACATCCACATACATATATCCACCCATAAGCGAACTAAAAAAACCATAATTGCAGCTAAGAAGAACAGTTCCAAAAAGTCTCTTTAAAAATAGAAGAAAAAAAAACCTACTTACATTCGAGTTCCGTTACTTTCAGTTATGATCCCAGAAACCATAACTGTTACTGTGAATAGTATGTGCACTCTCTTGTTCGTCGAAGCGCAATGAAGCATAGTGTAGGATCGAATGGCCCAGGGTCATCCTAGCAGCAGGACAACTTACATATAATACACATGAGCACTTCTTCCATAACTGGACATGATGCCAGCGCGGACTAGAAAAGAAGGTCCATCCTCAGACTCAGAGTTAGACCATCAGAGTCTGTGTGGAAGCAAAAGTTAACTATCGATTGTAGTGCGCGACCCACACGTTAATCTCTGTAGCCATTTACATTATTTTTATGCTGCTCAGGCTGATGTTCCTTTGCCTGTGTCTGTCCATTTGGTTTTGCAGGAATTTCTTTAGTTTTGAGGATGTGCAGCAACATCAGCAGCTCACATTCGACTTGAAGGAGTTCATGTGATGCAGCAGCACTGTGGGGCCACTATTGTTTGTCACTGAACAATAACATTGCAGCCGCGCCAATTTTAATAATCCGTGACGGTTGCACACAGACATAACACATTTCCATGTGAATGTTGAATGCTGATGCTATTTTTCAAGGCGGCCATCAGCAAATCGTGGAAGAAGTGAAATGGTCATTGTTGCTTTGCTGACTTGACTTGGTTATTACTTTGTATAAGTGCAGCAGGGCCTTAAGGGAAATTATGAATTATTTATACTCGTAATGGAAAAAGGCATCTCGCTTCGGTTGGCTAGCTAAATTGTGTGTTGTGCCATTGGCAATACAATAATCCGTTGAAGGAAAACGGGAAAGTTGAGACAAATTGTATCTTCACTTATGTGCTTCCATATCTAGAGCGATTTATACGAATGTGGTGTGAAGTATTTTAATTTAAGTTGAGTGGGAAATCTATGAGTATATGGGATTCTATGACATTAAGGTCCCTATGCTGAAATGGTGCTTTAATATTGTTTGTGTGGAAGTAATATACAATTTTAAATTTCTAAGGTCTTGGGTTCGATACCAAGCCTAACCAGCAATATTCTTCTAACTAATCACTAGGATTCCTCATCATATGGTGGAAATGAATGATTTCGAAACTTCCAGTAGAATAGATTTAACAGCCTTCAATAAAAACAAAAGATTAGGTACATTTTAATTTTGGAAACATTCAATTTTCAATAAAACAAGGCTATATGCCAGCACTGCTCAACAAGAAAAGAAAAAAAACCTACCTTTTTTTATGCCAGATAATAACAATTCAATCAACATTTATCACTCAAATGAGAGCTGCTGGTTTCCGTTTTGTGTCATTTGTACATATACAACTCCTTGAGCTCTGACAGCCCAATGTCTAATTATTTCCAATTAGTTCAGTTTATCTGAGCCTTAGTAACTATAATCCATTTGGATTGTATTTTAAAACCAAAACTATACACACCTTTATTTTTTTTTTCTTTCATTTTAATGCGCGAATGCCTTTAGAAATACCATTCTTTTGCTCCCCTTGAAAATCAGTCTTTAGCTGCCATTGTTATTAGTCCGATGGAAGTGGTGGTGTCAGTGGTTGTATAGTGTTCTTCAAAATAATGCGTGGGATGTTATATTGGCCGTGCCCAAAGGAACAAGAGAATTCCACAAATTATGATCGTATTGTTATTTGCGACTCAATGTTGGCAAATTAATGACAAAAGACATGAACTTTTATGACATTAACATGTAGGAATATTAGATGTTATTGCATGTTTTTTCTTAAATTGTCTTTTAAAATGAGTTACAAGTGATTTTAAGGTTATTATTAAGATTAACGTAGGTGTTTTCGATTTAATTAATTGGTCAACAAAAATTATTATATCATCACAGAATTTGATATTTTTAAAAGTAGAATTGATTTAATGGCAGTTTTTAGATCTTCGAAGTCTTAAATACTCCGTCTGCCTTTAAGGGTACCTACTTTCTAAAGAGAGTGGGACTTAATGACGCAAAATTTCAAACAGCCTGATGACACACTACGAGCGTTTAGGGAAACGCTAGGTTTTGGATTCTATACAAAAGACTTAAATGCGTGATTGGAGCACCTGCCCAAATACGAGAGTTGAACTCAAGCTTTGGACGGATGAAGGATTTATAAATTATAGCCAGATCAGAAGTGGAGCAAAATTTCTTGCATCGCCGAAGAAAACCTGGACACTTAGTTTTTGGTCACGTCGAATTTATGTGATCGTTCCACAAAAGGTGGTCTGTGATGCACACATGAAATACGAAACGAACGGCTGAAAAAACAAAACGAAACTTAGGGAAACGATAGTCACGGTGTAAAGCGAATGCAAACAAGGAAATGTTGCCAAACAAAAATGAAAAAATAACATTTTTTTCAAAGCGCAACAAACTTCACACCTATTAGCAAATGTCAAAATACAAGTGTTTATAAAATTTCATTTGCATTGCTCAAGATAAATGTTTTGAGTTCCGAATAATTTTTTGAAAGCGAAGAGAAACTGAAGAAGAAACGCGAGAAACAAGAAGACTTATTAAAGATTCATGGAACCCTATGAGCCTTCCATAGTTCTACGTAAGTAAAGTTTAGTCCTTCCAACATTGTATTCAAGGAAAACCCTTAAAATATTTTCAAGGTTCAAGCAACTTTTCCGCCTTAGCTGGAAGCGTTGAATATGTATTGGAATAGATCGATCGGTTAAAGCGTTCCAAAGCATTTTCGACTTCGGCTTGGTTTGGCTCGTTTACACATAGTTTTTGTCGATGCTTGGATTGGTTTCCATAAAAGACACAAGCAAATCCAACTGTTTGGGATTAGTTGGAAGCCTAGAAATATAAACAGGTTTTATTTTTTTGTTTTTCACACTTTTATGTACTACATTTGACTCACATTTTTTAATTTCAATCAAAACAACCGAGGACCAAACAAAAACACAATTTTAACAAATGACAACAAATCCAAGACGAAGTCAAGCAAATGATACTCGTTAATTTAAAATGAGTTTCGTTACTCGTTATCGCAAATAAAATACGAGTTTCGTTTTTTCTACTACCATTCTCGTTTCTCGTAATCGCAATTTCACGAATACGCGGTATTACTTACGATTATCGTTTTACATAATAAGCCCCCAGGGATGGAAATCTGAGAATGAATATGAAAAGCTGAGTGTGTTATCGTCAGGAAAACAATTTAAAGGATTAGAGAATTTAGACAAAAGATCATTGATGAAAATAAGGAAGAGAGTCGGAGACAAAACGGAACCCTGGTCCCTGGGGCACACCATCATTTATTGTATGGATATCAGACTTGAAACCATACAATACAACTTGTTGGACTCGTTGGTCCAAAAGGTAATTTCTAATCCAACGAAGAAGAGATTCATTGATACCAAATGCACGCATTTCCGATAAGAGAGCTTGATGCCAAACTCTATCAAACGCTTTTGAAATTAAGCAAGAGCCATTGAAATGCCTCGAACTTACGTTAATCCCAAATTTGAAACGCATTTCAACTCAACGCAGATTTACATGTTGTTGTCTCTTATTAATAATTTGTGTCCCTTGTCAATTTTGCTCGTATCGTTAGCTATTAGCAAACAAAAAGAAGAAATATAATAATAATAACAATAAACAACAATGGCAGCGTTTGCTTAAGTTCCCAGAATCTGTTATGGTTACTTTTTGTTCTAAGCATAACTTTTGAAAACTTTTTGTTCGGTTTTGACATTAACTTAAGCTCGGTTAAGTCTATTATAGTTGGGCCGTTACTTTCTCAAAAACGATCTAAAGATTTTTTGCCACTGTTCAGTGAGATGTACCATCAGATCACTAGGGGACTACGAAAGCCGTACTGTCGGTCATTAAGAAACCTTCGTTCTTCGAGATATTTTTTAAGATGATGATTAATCAGCGTTTCCATGACCTTGGAAAGAATGGACGTAAGAGCAATTGGACGATAGTAAGAGGGGAGGAAGATTTACCAGATTCAATCGGAAAAAGAATAGGATAGATTGCAATGCTTACGCAGAAGCTTTGCCAGCGTTGAAGAACACCTCTTCAGTTCAAATGGGTGAAATACTATTTGGACCAGCGGATTTGTGTGTTTCGAGATCTTTAAGAACTCCCGCAACTGTATGAATGCGAAAAAATATTCATCCCATGAAACCGTCAATGTTCTCAAGTACAGGGGGAGTCATATTACTTTGTAGAAGCCTTGAATTTGCAGCAAAGTTTGATGCAAGCAAATTGGCTTTGCCTTGTGAACTTACCACAGGAGTATCATTGGAAACGAGCGTTGGAACCGACGATGAAGTACAATTACGTACATTTTTTGAAAATGACCAAAAAAATTACTACCTTTGGCACATTGTAGTATTATTTGCCTTATTTGTTGGTCATGCAAAAATTTGATTCGTCGTATAAGGGCGTTACAAGTATTTCTAGCTTTTTTTTTTAACTTGTTCCGGTTTTCGGTTCGGTTGTTCGGCCGTTTTTGAACTAATATTGAACTCGAAAAATACTTAAATCATAATTAGAGGTGAAATGCATAGAAAATAATTTTCTTTTTAGAAAACTTTGATCTTAAATTAATTAAATATACATAAATCAACACTCATCGATTATCGTTTAAATTTTGAACTGAAATGAGGATACCCTTGAACCACTACTAACCCAGTTTAGATGTGAAATTGATGGTTTATTACGAGTACTACGGAATTTTGGATGAATTTGGATATAGACAACATTCGAATTTGAATACATTTATTATCTACTTAGGCCTAATAATTTTAACTTATTTTTAATTAATAAAATTATGGATAAAGGTACAAAATATTAGACAGTTTTAATATAATCATGAAATAATAATAAAGAAGCCTACTCTTCAACTTGAAATGAATACATTAAAAAGAAATAAAAACTGCGTTTCTTCAATATAAATCTTACCTAATGTATGTCAACTATAGAAACTTGAATAAATTGTGATTGTGGATTGAAATAAGTTAAGGCCATAAAGTGTTTATTCATAAGTTTTACATAAAATAAAAAACAACTTTATTATAAAATGAAAATGTTTAAAAACCACTTAACCTAATGGATTATTTTAACTCAGAAAACCGGATAATAGGTTGATTTCCTTTTGTTGAGATAACGTTCGTTATAGTAGAATTATAAGTAGGAAAAGGGTTTTCGAAATTTATGTACACTGGCTTGATATTCACTTAGTGTAGTGTTAAAAGTTAATATACACATATTATAATTTATAAGTAGGGAGTTTGGCTAAGAATGCCCTTGCAATTGCGGTAGCAAGACTATTTTATTCGCAAAAAATAGAAAATATTATTTAAATATGAGAAAACGCACATAAAACCAGAAAGAAATCATTCCACGTTTTTTAATCATTTGGAAAATTTTCAGTAGTTGAGTTATTATTTTATATTATGTATATACATAAAAGATAAAAGTTTGATGCCGCATCCCTTAAATGGGATTGAGTCTTCATCTTCCTCGTTGATTGTAAGTATTCCTTCGTTCAGTATTGCTGTCACAAGTCACAACTCACAACTAGGTATCTTGGCTCGGGATGTCTCTCTTCGCTTATAATTGTTCTCACCAGTGGGCTTAGATGGTAGCACAGCTTACTCATCATTTCTTTTGTAGCGATTGTCAGGAGTAATTCCTGATTAATCGTAGAACTTTTGGTTGCTAAAGTGATTCTGTCGTTGACGGGATCAAAATGGAGTCCTTTGCAGATCAACTGAATTTTCCTCTCAAACGATCCAAGCTTTTTCATACTGGTTTTGAAATGGTGAATCTTTGTCTTTTGACTGGCTCCTTTCTTTCTCCGCATTAAAGGGGTGGTAATTCCCATTTTGAGAACCGCGGCCCTTGTGGGTTGAAACGTAGTTTTTCATCACAGTTGATACCCATGTGAATCTGAAACACTAAAAAGTGAATGTTTGTATGTTACTCCGCCTTATCCAAATGCTGTGAAATATCCTAAGGAGCCGATGAAGCGTAGAATGGTGCTCTTGAAATCCGAACTGCATATTGGGGATGATGTTGCAAAACGTCTTGATCCTCCGAAGAATAAATTCTCACATGATTTTGGTGGTGTTGATTAGCAGAAGATAGGGCGATATCAAAAACCCGCGCTTCTATCAGATATTTTTGGTAGAGACACAATCTTAGATGTCTACCATTTCTTCAGGAAATAGCAATTGTTGACGCAGTTGTTCAGCAGTATCGCAAGGTATAGCATCACTTTAGACTTGGGGAAACCTTCTTAAGGTGTAATTGAAAATCATGTCTTGTCCGGAAGATTTTTAGGTCGTCCACTGACCACTATAAATTAGCTCAGCTACTTCTTCGGGGTTTGTGAAACTTCCAGTCGGTTCGGGATCACTGGCAAGGTTATCATCGTTGAAATTGGTAATTTCAGTCCGTTTTCTGCAGCCACTGTGTTGTTAATTCGACTTCCTCGAGGAATGCAGAGTCGTTGGGTGGATTTGGTACAAAATTTCCTTTGAAATATTCCTAAAAAAATTTCGCTTTATCCTTAGCAGTCATATGACTTCCTTTTGTCTGGTGCTGATTTTTTTTCTTTTCCCAATAATTCTGTTGATTTCCTTGAAAGCGTGGGTTCCAGGTTTGATGTTATGTAACCTTTTTTTTTACTGTTCGTTGTTGTAATGTTGAAGGGCGTTCGGTCTTCACGTTTTGGTAGTTGCTTTGAGCAGTATTCAATTCCCTTTGTTGCGTTCTTTGCAGTTGCTTTCAAAATCATTGTCGATGTTGATAAAATACCTTCTGGTAGATGCAGGTAGCTGTCCCTCGAAGTCATTGGTCTCCTCTGTTCGTCCAAGGCCTCTATGGTTTCCTCTATTTCGTTGTTGGCTAGGTTTTCATTGGGATTCGGCATCACTATTGTCTCATCAATTTTTCTTTGTAACCGTTCTACATCCGCAGGTGCTTTTAGTTGATGTAATGCTCGCTCACTTCTAGATGTATTGCAGTATATACGGCTGGTGCCGTTTGATATTGAGTTCTACTGGCTCGTGTTCTCCATCTCTTGTTAGGGTCCGGCACGTGTAGTTCTGGAACGATATTAATAATATTGGATGATATCAGGAAGAAGTCTAGTCAGGATGGTGTTCTTGAGAAAGTTGGTTTTGGTTGCAAAACCACTATAAATGAGTGGTGCTGGAACTTTTCATCCAACCAGTTCATATCAGTGGACCTTCTCGTTTAGGATCAGCTTTTTTGTGTAGATGTCGACCAAATCACATGATTTGCTCACTTCTCCAAAGAATTGTAGCTTTTGTTCTTCCATTTCCTTGATCTGAAGAGTGTGACGTTTGTGGCTGATACTCCTTCAATCTGAAGTTTGTTTTCGACTTATATGGCTGAATATGTGTAGTGAACTCCTGTTAGAAGAAGAGAAACCTTCTTGTCCTCACGAATGGTGAAGGTATGGTTCTCAATCTTCTTAATTTTTAGGTAGTCCCTTATTGTGCTGAATTCGTACTTCTTTGCCGTGTTGATGAATTTTTTTTTAGTGTTAAAATTCTTCAGCATGATTTCAATCTTCATTAATTTGGCGAACTTGCTGATTTCCATGATATTTCCGAAGAAAAAAAATTATTGGTGGCATGCCTATCTTGGTCGTTTTGGTTATTGTTGATGTTGTCACTTTTAGTGGTTGCTTGCTTACTGACAATAATTGGTTGTTGGTTGTTGCTGTTGGTGGTTGCTTGTAGATTAGATTCTTCACGGTCTCTTATATATAATTCAGTTCAAACCGAGTGTGAACTTTAATTTCACAGCCAAATAAAACATATTGATACTATAAAATACTCCACCAGAGATAATAAAAGTTTAATGGTCAATGGTGTCGGGAACGCTTACGGGTATTTTATTTTTATATTAAACTATTGCATCTTTTCTATAGACCAGAAATTGTAGGTCCCCTCTATTCTTGCTGAAAACACACTGAGTGTTGAAAGTCATTAGGCCTCCACGAGCTGTCGCAGTACCAAATTTATTTATTTATTTTTATTTGACACAAATTATCACGCACCTCACGAATTTTGTGCGCAGCGCAGCACAACAAAAAGAAAATAGGTCAATATTCCATCTAAACGATTTCCTGTTTTCTCCCTTTTTCACTTAGCCATCGGCCATCACTTAGGTATAATAATTCAGCTGCCATAAACACTTCTTGCTCAGTCTTTGATCCTTTTAAAAAATCATCGCCAATTTTGCATTTCACAACAAAACTGCCAATTTGTCATTTTAATAGTCCTCCTCATTGAGTACATTTAGGCATTTGGCTGCTCAACGCTATAACTGTCAAGACTTTTATTATTGGGCAAGGATTCCGCCATCGAAAAGCGTTGCACAGTGCAGCACACTGCACATATGACGTGGTGTGTATTGCAAGTATGGAGTTGTGGTAATGAATGTTTCTTGATTGCGCCGATTTCGTATACGCGAGTATACCAAACCCAATGGATTCGTGCATTTCTGGAAATCATCAATTACCAGACGGCTGGCTGCCATGGTTGTGCGATTCTGCCGCCGCCGCGCGTAATGGCTCACGATTAGGTGCTATTCGAGTTAGCGTTCGCACAGAATATAATATAACCGTGCGCAAAGTACAGCTATTGACTCGGTTGTTGCTCCTGCCGCTGCTGCTTCTGCTGCTGTTGTCTGAGTCAGTCGGTATGGAGTTAAGTTAGCCTTCAAGTGAAAGGAAGCTTACATCTCCCAGGGCAGGTAAACGAGGAGTTCCTGTGCGATGCAAGAGACGACCCATAGTCCCAAGTCATGCCACAATCCATCCAATCAACTAACGAGTGATGCACCACTGATGGCTACCTGCAGTGAGGTGTCTATTCAATTAGATGCCATTCTGGCTCTGTAATTATGACTCGGTGCATATTTGCGATTTTCTTTGCGATGCGATGCGATGCGATACGAAAGCAAATTAAGTTCGAGATTGAAGGCTGAAGAGTTGAAAATAATTTGTCAAGATCGGTGAGGTGCGGTGTGGATCGGTTGAAGCTGTGATGCCGGCTCTGTGCTTTTACATTGAAGTACATATAAGTTGAAGAGAACCTGAACAAAAACAAACGCTAATTGCCTGCATTTCCTTTTTGATGATACATGCGGAGCTAGAGACGGGTTCTTATAGAAGGTAGACAGCGATTATGACGGAGGTGATGGTGATGCTGATGTCAAGTGAAGTCAGATCTGTGGGTATAATATAATAATGACGAAATGCCATCGTGTGTATAGAGTGGGGTAATGTGTCGTGCATATCTGACGGGTGAGGCTTAAATTGTTGCTCAAGGAAATGAGGCAATCTTTGACATTTTTGTCAAGAATTTGATTTATGAGCGAAGTGATGATGTGTTTGGCATTCAGTTAATTGTTGATACAAGGATGCGTTAAAGATATTTTCAAGAGATAGATTCCACACTTTAATGCGGGAACACAATGTTTTAATGCTATGTTAAAGCATCATTACCTCACACAGAAACTATAAGTTAGTGCAGTTAAGTAATGCAGCGCGAAGTAGTTCTTGCTACCTAAGCACCTAATGTTAAGATACGATTAACAGTAAACTTCTGTTAAGCGTGGAAAGCCACATTGAGGTAAAGGAATATTCGACATTATTACCTTTGAAGTTTGCATTGAATTTTATAGACACATATTTGTAAAAATAAATTGTATCCGATAAAAGTTGTATCTATTCCAAGTAACATCGTTGGAACTATTAGAAGCAAAATTTTTCTTCTGCAAGAAGTATGTATATTGTATACATCGTACAAGAAAAGTATCTTGGGAGAAAAAAATATCCTTCGAAAAAAGCCACATGTGAGAAATGTTGTATGAAAGAAAAGTCATGCGTTAAGTTTCATACGAGGAAATTTGCATGGAAGAAAAATCATGCGAGAAAAATTTCATGGGAGGAAAGTATTGTACCATTAAAGTGTCATGCAAGAAAAATTAATTGCGTGAAGAGTATCATGCGAGAAAAGTATTATGCTATATAGAAAAATTGTTGCCGTATTTAACTTTTTTCGCATGATACTCTTTTCGCATTTGAATTTTTCTAGCATGATAATTTTCTTGCGTGCAATTTTACTTGCATGATATTTTTCTCGTACGATACTTTCTGAGCATATAATTTTTTCGCATCATAATTTTCTAGCGTACAATTTTATCCATGCAACTTTTCTTGCATACATTTTTTCTTACATATATTAACAACTTTTCGCTCCGAAGAACAGAAATCGTCTACAAAATCGGAAATTTTTGAAACTTACATGGGTCATACATATTATATAGGATATTCTACGTCAGCGTTGAGATACAGTCAAAGCGTTAACGACCAGTGTGTCACTGTTTGCTAACTGCTTTGACAAGGTGCTGTGATTATACAGACACACACAAATTACAAATTTAATCAACTCTTTAACTCTTAAATTCGTGTGTCACTTCAGCCGTAAACGCGAGTGTCACTTCAACCATCAGCGCTTTGGTAGTATTTTACGTTGACGCCTTGACAACTTTAGACAAAATTTAACGTTATTTTTAAGTCAGGTTGTCAACGCGTTAACCATCTAATCGTAGCTTACGATACTCTTTATTGAGCTGTAAGAATAGTGTATATTCGCGGAGTCTATCATTTTTCATATGGGTATTGGGTAAACAACTTGGACATGAGTCGTAGGTATTTCTTCCTTTTCCAGTATTTATTAATCAAAAAACAATTTTGTTTATATTGTTTTGTCATTTTACTGACTTAATTCAAAGGGCCGATCTTCTAGCAAGGCCTTTCAGCTTTCACACTTGAAATTTTTTCTACTTTTTCTATTATATAGTGACATACAAAGTATCCACCCAAATACCACCAAAATTATTCATCATTCCAAAAGACTGATTGTTGCTTTACTGACCTTAACCGTTAAGTCATGATGCAGGTCTCTTTACACAAAATTAATAAAAAGAATGAAGTTTGAAAATTCTATATTCAACGGCCTCAAATCGTTGATTTGACAAAAATTTTACTATGATGTATATGAACTCCTTTTTCTCAAGACAACAAAGACAGAAATCATAAAATTCAATTAAAATAATATATCAACGGATTATGACAGCTTTGAGAGTATAGTAGTTTGTTGTTTGTCTGCAGACCAAACCGTGAATAATTCGCTGGCACCATGACACCACCGTGCCGTCGCCACTGCCGCGCAGCGCCGCCGTACTGACAGCGTCCATTTGCACGTCATAAAAGTAATGTGGAGCGTTTATTACATGCAACGAAGGCCGCCCGTTGTTTTCAGCGTCTTGTTGATAATAGATTTGTTAATTGCACACCTTTTCCGAGTTCATAATTCATATATACCTATACCTACCTAACCTATATGCCAGAGTTAGACTAATGTGATAATAACAGTTCCATTTTGGTCATTATATATCTATACTGCCTTTGCTGTCTCGTTTAGATCCATACTGGTACTTATTGCTGCACTTTTTCATTTCGAATATAACCAACAATTTTACTATATTACACACAGACAGGCACACTCCCATTATAGAGTTGCAATTGCATTGCACTTGGTCCGAATTAATTGGCCATCTGTGGCTGGATGTATGAATATTTTTATCAAAATAGCCCAATAGCCCATAGTGCACCGCACTAAAGAAAGAAATGGAGTTTCGATTTGAGTAAACTGGTGATGGAAAAACATGGAATGAAGCTATATACCAATCCTGGGTTAAAGCTATGCCAACTATATGACAGTCGCAGATAACCTGGTTTGAGAGACTTTGTGTCGGATTAATAAATAGCTTTGTCAATTTATTGTCATGGATATAGGTAAGTATAGCTTTCCGACTTAAGAGAGGTAACAGTTTGACTTGGAAATACTTCAGAAAAGACACTGAAGTGCAACCGTACAATTCTGTGGAAGTGAGATTTCCATGTACATCATATACGGTAAATTGTATGCAGAAGAGTTTAATCACACTCAAAATGTCGCTTAGGAAAGGAATATAAAAATGAATAATAAACCCCTCCTTCTTACCCAGTCTTATTTTTAAGGACGGTTCATATGCATAACTTATGAATTCAAGTGTGAAGGAATTTCCAGAAAAAGGAAGGAATGAATTCGTTAACATAACAAAATATGGGACTCTGAGATCTTAGCACCTCATAATGCGGGAATATTGGAACAAGAGGTCAGTAATTGGTCAAAAGAAGTGAACTACTTTCAGAATTTTGTCAGCCTTAGAACATTTAATATAAAAGGTCAACGTTTTTCAAGATCATACCTATTAGAAATGTTTAGCACCTCATTTGTGGGATGTTCGCAAAAGCCACCAAATCGACATAAAAGACCAACTAGTTTCAGAATTTTATCAACTATATTATATTTCATTTAATCCATTTTAAAAACTTTTTTCAATGTCGTAGATATTGATAGTACAGCATTTGTGGGATATTCGCAAAAAGTGAATCATTTCTAAGCCCCCAAAATAAACACAAAATGTCAATTACTTTCAGAAATCTGTCAGCCATAGAAAATTTGTTTAATTTTTTCAAGGTCATATTAGAGAATTTCAACACCCCAATTGTGGGATATTCGCACAAAAACGTATTTCATTTGAAAGAAAATAAAATCGAAACAAAAGTTCAAATTCTAGTTTCAGAAATTGGTCCGTTTTTGTTTTTTCTTATGCGTTTTAAATATTTCAATGTCGTATAAATTATTAGTACCTCATTTGTGGGATATTCGCAAAAAGTGTACCATTTGTAAGCCCACCAAATCAACATAAAAGATCAATTACTTTCAAAAATTGCTCAGCCATGGAAAAATTTTTATCAAGTTTTTCAAGGTAATGTAAGATATTTTTACTACCTCATTTGTGAAATATTTGCAAAAATAGGATAGGATTGACCTAAAAAATCAACTATTTTCAGAAAAATATCAGCCATAGATTTGTTTAATAAATTTTGAAAGTTTCTTTCATGATCGTAGAGATTGTTAGCATCTCATTGTTGTGGGATATTCGAAATAAAATTTATCTAAAAGGTTACTTTATCCTAATAAAAGGCTGGCCTTTACATCGATTTGGTCGCTTTTCAACTAGTATAATTTATTTGCCAATATCCCACAAATGAGGTGCTAGCAATATCTAATATGACTTTGAAAAACTTTAACGATTGATTAAATTTTTTGTATAGCTGTTTTTTTTTCCTGAAATTAAACCTTTTTCAATTAACGGAAAAAGTTGACATTTTATTTCGATTTAGTCGGCTATCAAATGGTATACCATATTTGCGAATATCCCATAATTAGATGCAAAAAGTCTTTAATATGACCTTAAAAAACTTTAACAATTGATTAAAAATTTTCAATGGCTGACCAATTTCTGCAAGTTGTTTCACTTTTTATAGCAATTGCTCATCTTTTTGATGAAATACTTTGTTTTTCCGAATATCCCACACATGATTTGCAAAAATCCTGAAGCAAAATAAAGCTTCAACTACTGGGCAATTAGTAAAACTAACTGACGAAACTAATTGACCTTTTATGTCGATTTGATGGCCTTTCAATTGGGATACCATTTTTTTGAATATCCCACAAATAAGTTTGCATACATTCCCTAATACGAACTTTAAAAACTTTAACATTTATTAAGAAATATTCTATAGCTGACCAATTTCAGAAAGTAGTTTAACTTTTTTAACCAATTACTGAGCTTTAGATGACATACTTTTTTTTTGCGAATATCCCACATATGAGTTGCTAAGATCCGGAGCAAAATATAGCTTTCAACTACTTACCAATGAGTGAAACTAGTTTACCTTTTAATGCCGATTTGGTGGAATTTTAAATGTTATTCCATTTCCGCGAATAACCCACAAATTAGGTGCATAAATTCTCTAATAAGACTTTGAAAAACTTTAGCCATTGAATACAAATTTTCTATGGCTGACCAATTTCTGAAAGAAATTGACTGTTTTTGGCCAATTATTGACCTTTTATATTACAAATTTTTTTTTGGGAATATCCCACTTATGAGTTGGTAAAACCCCGGATCTAAATATAGCTTTTAAAAATATTTTATAAATCTTCTATATTTTCTAAGGCCCCATAGACTTTAAATTTTACATGGAGTTAACAAGTATTCAACTATGTAGATAAGTATGTCACTTTTACCAACGAAAAAAAAATCCAACAAGCAAGTCTACAAGCAAATATTTATTTATTAACCTTTCACATCGGAAAAGCATTTTTATAAAATCTCTCAAATCCCACGGTTATTAAATTGATGACAAATAATGCTAAGATAAATTTTCGACAAACCTATGACGCCCCTTGTACAGGTATAGGCTTAATGTGCCAGTGCTGGTTTAATAAATGATTGACCACTAATGCATTAGACAATAATTTTTTTTTTTATCGTCTGGGAATTTCAAACTTTCCATATACTGAAGTCACATTTTTCAAATATTTCATCAAAAATATTCTTGCATCATTAATCTTTAGGTAAAAATTTTATATGCCTACTGAGACAGCTTCCTCGGTCCATCTTGTTGTTCATAAAAAATGGCAATGAAAAACGCTACCAGGCCTAAAAGCTATAAGACCATCATTATTTGAATTTGGTTAACTCTTCTCAATCTTAACGGTATGATTCATTAATTTTAAAATTCAACACCAAATTTATTACCGTTCAAATATTGATCCGGCAAATCAATTCAATAATCAGTTGGTATTAAAACATGTCTCTTTTTTTTAGGTACGATTAGATGTAGCCAAAAATAAAGTACGCGTCTAGGGTGAATGTAGTTGCTTTAAATAAATGAATAAAATAACAACAAATAGATATTTATAAATATTTATTTCTTTTTGTTGAAAAATAAAGACCAAGGAATCATGAAACATTTTTTATTAAGACCAGGACGGCAACCAGAGACCATATTATATACAAAGGTTTAAACGGGCGCATGCAGTCAGAAATGTCTCACTTTCAATCTTCTATATAACCATTTAGGTAGGTAATGTTTGATATACCATAACGAATCTACTAATTGCCCTTATTTGTATAAAGAACAAAGTTTCAATGAAAACTCATGGATGGTGAGACGGAGACAGATTCGTGAGCTTCAGCGTGCGGCACACGAGCCTTGCCTTGAATATTCAAATTCAAATATATGTATGTATATATTCCAATGAAAAACAATTCTGAACTATAAGGCAGTTTGTGATTTTGGTTGTCTGTCATTTCGATTGTCATTTGAATGATTGCAGCAGCCAAAGATTTGCGATTTGGCTTTGGCATCGCGCTTCACGTGCGTAGTCTTGTCTTCAAATCGAATCGTGCTGCTGCTGCTGTTGCTGTTGCCTTGCTTGCACACTGCCATTGCTTGGGCATCCAGAATTCCGTTCATACAATTGACAGGTGCTTTTGATTTATTGGAGGGGAAATGTTAACAGGTTCATTAATTTATTCGATTGTTGTGTCGTGCAGCAGCACTAGGCGGCGGCGGCATCATGACGTGCACAGGGCAACTTGGGAGGTTGACGATAAATGGATGACTCACCACAAAGTGCAGTGCGTTGCATTGGGAGCTTGTTGAAAAGAATTTGTATTCATGAAACTGGTCCATGGCTAACAAGGAAGCAACAAACCAAATGTATCTTACCTATGTTTTTTTTTTTTTTTGTTAATATCAATTTCTGTAAAGAGTCTAACGATCTTACCGCTGCTGGTGCTGGCTGTTCTTATTATTGCTGATGTTTTAAACAAGGTTTACTGTATTGACAGATCAGTTTAAAGTAACTGACATGGAACATCAACATATCAGACTAATAAATTAATTGGATTCAAAAAAGAATTGCAGTTTGTTAAAAATATTCTAGTTTAAGAATTGAATTTATTTGAAGTGATTGCGTCTTCCGTCAGCCAACAGGTGTTCGAGTTGTATTTATACAAGATCAAGCAGAAGCTTAGCAAAGAAGAGTTGATGTCACAAGAAATTCAGAATTATTGAATATATATAATAAAATAAAATAAAATAAAATAAAATAAAATAAAATAAAATAAAATAAAATAAAATAAAATAAAATAAAATAAAAACAAATCAAATAAAACAAAATAAAATAAAGTAAAGTAGGTACCTAAAATATATTAAAATAAAATAAAATAAAATAAAATAAAATAAAATAAAATAAAATAAATTAAAATAAAATTAAAAATGCATTTGACTCAGTACTTAGAAAAATTATGATGGAGGCGTTGGAGGAAAGAGGAGTGAGAGAAGGGCTCAAAGAAAGAGTGCGGGAGGTCTAAGAAAAAACGACGAGTAGAGTGAAAGCGTGAGGAAAGATGGGGGAAAGATTTTGTACGGGAAATGGTGTAAGGCAGGGGTGCCCAATGACTCCAATTCTTTTTAACTTACTGACGGCGTATATAGAAGATGAACTGGGCAAAGGGAGTTGGGTAGGGATAAAAGTAAGAGGAATACGAATTTGCTCGTGGGCATACGCAGATGATGCGGTAGTAATGGCGACAAATGAAGAAGAGTTGCAAAGTATGATAAGAAGACTGGAGAAGTATTTCGAAAGTATTTCGAAAGTTCAGGAAAGAAGGAGGGAGGAATAGAACAGCAGGCTGTAGATGGAGGGGAAAGAAGAATAAATAATGGAGGGCAGGAGGCACATATAAGGGACAGAAAAAAAAGGCAGCGGCGGTAACTGCGAGGAGGAAATTCGAGAAGGTATGGGAGAGGATAATGTGGCCTGGTATCGACGGTGATGGGATATAGGGCGGAAGTATGGGGGATGGGAGGAGAGACAAGAAATGGAAAGAATGCAAGAGAGGAACCTCAAATGGACACTAGGGGTAGAATGGCAAACTCCAGCGTACATGGTGAGAGAGGAAACAAAAAGATATAAGATAGCGAAATTTAGCTTGGCTTCACCCTTGTTAACAGATTAAAATCCTGGGGATATCAACAATGTTCTCATGAAGTCTAAAACTGGCTTTAGAAAAAAACTATTCAACCGTGATCCACATTTGTACGGTAACTGCAATAGTCACACCTAAAAACTCTATTTCGAATAGGTATTGGATTTTTTTATTATTGGTATTATTTGAATTGCTTTAAAAAATCAGAAGTATTAGATAAGTTTAATCAAAAATTTTAAAGTATTTTTCGAGAATGGGAAAAAACAATTTTGTTTTTTTTGTCATTTGTGTTCGATGGCAGCTCGACGAATAAAAAAAGCTGAATCCTTATCAAGTCCCAGAAATGTCTCTAGAGATTCAAACCTTTATACCTACATAACTTCAAAGACGAATTTTGCGACATGCCTTGTATGGCTTTAAAAAATATCGATACTTATTGTAAGCTTTCGGGATAAATTAAAATGCTTTTCAAATCCCTTCTAAGTAAAAATTTCCCAACGCAGAATTCCTTCCTATATAATATTTTCCTTGCCTTTTTAAATCGAGATTAAACTGCCAAAGCCTTAAGATAAGCATCTGGAATTTCCAAATGTTACTCCCATAAAATGTTCATTATAATTAAACTCCCACTTGTCCAAAATTATAAATTGATTATGACACCAATACACAAAAGCAAAAATGCTTGGTGACAACATAATTATGCTTCTGATGCAGCCAAACCCGCTAACCATCAGCAAGTGCAGCACGCTTCTTATAATTTTTCAAAAGCCAAAACCTCTATATAATCATCCAATAAATGCATTTCACGAAGTGAATATCTTAACTTCCTCCTCAAGACCTCGCAGCCACAAAAATATTTACCAAAGTAGCAATTTACTTCACATTTTAATAGCGCAACGAACACCTCAGTCTTGTTGGTGCGATATAAAATAGAGGAAAATATCTATTTTTATTTTTCAACCTTATCCTTATGTATAGAAAAAATAAAATAATATTTCCCCCCATTGGCAGGTTATATCTTTCTCTTAAACGCTTCAACTAAACCCGAGTAATATTTTAAAAAAGATATACTTGAATTCGATACAGCGCGGCGTTCGGTGATGCATATATACGAGGACGCGACGCAACGTCTCGTTGTCTTAACTTACCATTCCCACCATCCCCGCGACAGTCCACCGAACATCAACGGAACAAATCATTCGCGATTTATTTGCTGAAGGAGCCGCCCAATTTCCAGTCTTGTATTGTTGAAAAGCCATGCCTTGGATAGGCCTCAACTACTATCTACTGATTATTTCATTAAAATTCGAATGGAAAATCTCAAAGTTTCGTACAAGTCGTACTCATCGTACCTCAGCTCTGTATATAGAAAATACATTAAGGAGCCGCCAATTATTAGGTGCGCATGTTACACTTTGGGGCATCCGTGAAATGGGTTTGGTTTCTTCTTAACGTTGAGGTAGTTGGTATACGAGCTATATATATATTCAAAAAGCCATAACCAAAGGTATTTAGTGATTATAACGATGAGAAATTTTTATAACTTAAAAAAGAATTCGAGGAATATCTTCGGAAAAAAGTGGGTGTTTTTCTTTCAACACATAAAAGATTTGTATAGTCTATACTCTTTTGACGATTTTTTTTTAAAGCAGCCTCTTCATTATCTTATAGGTATAATTCACCATGAACTAGAAATAGGCATAGGTATATCTAATCGACCCATAAGAGGCTCGTTAATCCAGAATCATACAATGCAAAGTTCTTAGAAAATAACTTATTTATGATAGATGTTATTTTAGATGCTGTTATGGGTATACGATTGACCGTGTATCATAATCTCGTTATAAAAACCTCGTGTTAAAAAAATATCGGCTATCGAAATCTCGCGATATTAAACATCACGAAATTTAAAATTTGAATTTGAATGAAATATTTTCTTCTTTAATTCGCACGCATAAATGAACATAAATTCTGTTTGCCTTCGAAAAAAGCAATCGTTTAAATTCAGGCAGTTGCGTTAAATTGTGGCTGTTGCAATAACCGAGTCACAAAAAAGTCTTAAACTAGAATTAAACTTAAAAAACAGGGTATGAAAAATACAGCAACATTTTTCATTGTAAAACAAAATGAATTTAATTTAAAATAAAATACAGTGTGGGGGATCCTTAATGCTACTAATATCAACCAAAATGCATTGTGAGCATTTTATTTACTTTTTGTAATTCTTTTATTACAAATCTGAAGTATTTTAGTCAAAAAACACTAAAAATAAGTTAAAAGACTTACAGTTAATTAACTGCAGTTAAAAGACTTAGTGACTAAAACCAAAACAAGGCCAGTACTGAAGACTTTCGAGTGACTAAAAACTAAAACCAGTTAAAAAGTACTGCAGTTAATTAACTTTTAGTAAATTAACTGCTTTCATTAACTGCACAGTACTAATATGAGTACTGACTACGACTGCCCGAATTACAGTTACAGTCTTTTTGTAAGTTAAAAGACTTAAGGAAATTAGTCTTTTTAGTCAATTAACTGCAGAACCGAAAAGACTGCATTTTTTACAACTCTGCTAGACAAATGCTGACTTTTCATGAATATCACGGTTTTTATCAACCAAAAACATATTTTCGTTTTAACATTTCCAATTTTGAAAGTTAGTATGTGAATGATGACCAAAAAAACATAAAATAAAACATGAAAGAAAGTTGCGGGAATAAATTATATAAAACAGCTGTTTTCACACTTTCAGTGGCGTAGCCAATATAAGAAAGGGTTCAAGAGGGCCAGGGCAGCAACATCTTTTAAAGCATGAAAATATACTAAATTTTCATCGAAATTATTTTTGAATGCAGTGCAGATTTACAAAATTCAAAAAAATATTTTTAGCTACGTTACATGTTTTCATTTCAATTTTATTTTTATCTATACACCATCACAATTTATCTGGAGAAAAAGAATGTAGAGACAAAATTTAGTTTGTCTCGATCTGCGTACTAGGCTTTAAGAGTTATCTAACTTATGAACGGAACTTACAACGTAATTTGTGACACGTAACGTATTACACATAAGGTTCTCGTTTTTAGTTTACCCTAACGCCGCACCCCGGCCACTGACAAAGATGTTTATACTAATCAAAAATTATTTATCTGACAAAAAAAAATAATACTTAGGTATGGCCGTATGGGACCCTATATTTTATCAGTAGATGGTTTTTTTTCAAAATCAATTTTATAACTTTTTCCAAATACCAAATTTTCAAAAAATAATTTCGAACATTTTTTCAAAAATCCAAAATTTATTTTTCTGACAATCTTGATATGCACTTATTAGAAGCTCTTGTGTAAAAAATTATATTAGAAATTGGTTTAACAGATAATGAGGTAGGTAGTCGAAAACTAAACCGTAGAAGTGGTTTTTCGAAAAATGAGATTTTCCTTGTCAGTTTTTAAAGGTTAAACACTTATAGGTGCCGTTATTTTTGGTTGTAAGAATAATTTTTGTTTACAATCTGTCGCAAATAATGTTCAAACTGCTAGGTGCCAAGATGTCATAAAAATCGAGTTAGTCGTATTCAAATTATTAAATAAAAACAAAATTGATTTTGTCAAAAATGGGACAGATTATTATGTAAGTCCCATCACATCAAATAGTTACCAAATGACTAAAAAATTATTTGGAAGGATAAATTTTCATTTTTTGGTTACGGTAAAACCCACTTAAGTGCTTACCCACTTACCTCCCCATTACCCTGGAGAAAAAAATATTAAAAATAAAAAAAGCACGCACAATGCTGTGCTATATAACTTTTTTTTTAAGCTAATATTTCATTCTTTATTTTGTTTTTTGGTTTAAACAAATGTTTTTTTCGTTTTTTAATTGATTTTTTATAAAAATTTGCAATATTAAGGACATTTTTTTTTGCAATATTCAATGGCTCTCATCTCATCTCATCTCATCTCATCTCATCTGTGCCGTGTATGTCAGTTCATCAACAGACGAACTTTTTCGAAGTTCCACTGTTTTTCAACGTTTTGTTCGGGCACTTGATTCCCCGAATTCTTTGCTTGGGCGACCCTGGGCGAGCTTCCGGGAAGTATGCAAACAGGTAGTTTTATTTTTTCGCTAAGCCACTCTTCATTCTTATCCAAGAAACGCCTTTTTGTGCTATTGCAGAGTTGCCATCTTCGTTTATAATTTGGTTTGAATGCCTTGATAATTTTTAGAAATTCATCTTTTTTCTCTGGGGGACACTTTGTTATATCCATAAGTTTTTAATCCAAATCTTCAAGTTTATCGTCAAGGAACCTTTGTGAGCTTCCTCTTACCCAACTCATGATCTGTTTTCTGGTCACAGACAAGCTTGAATTAGAGTTATCTGGAATAATATAAAAATCTATTATTAAGGGTCGGTCGTTTTAAAGTAGTGTTTTCAAAAGCTCTTTTTTTTAGGTGAAAACTTGTGAATGGTTTTGAAAGCTAAGATTGTCTTCATATCGAGCAGTTATATATAATAGACTATGTTGCGGGGTGTTGCGCTATTTTAAAAACACTAATGTTTAAAAAAAAACGCGAAATTTGTTTTTAAGTGAATATACTTTTACTCATCGATATGAAAAAAATTAAGTTCAATATACAAATAAATTTTTGCTTAAAATACTAAACATACCTTTATTAACGATATCCACGGGGCCGAACCTGGAAGTTTTGCCGCCCTAGGCAAATTGTTATTTTGCCGCCTCAAATAAAAAAGAAAGATAACAACAACATTAACATATTTACATGGATTTTATTTAATAACATGTTTACAAAATTTTGAAACTAAAATGCTGATGTGCGATTTTTCAACTCTTGTAGGGATTTATGGTTTCTTTTTCTAAAATGCGATTAAGCATGTCTATGAATGAAAAAGTTGCAAGGCCAGTTAATGGCTCTTGGGTCATTGTTCAGAGAAGATAGGTTTTTTAAGCTTAAGCTTCGAAAAGCTATGGCCTCACCTGAAGGAAACCTTAATAGTAAGTAGTATCTTAAATGTCGTTAACAAATTCCCACACAATTCCAGTAAGAAGTGTGAAGCTAAATACATAGTTTAAAATCGACAAAGCAGAAGTTTTATTAAATAGATTATTTTCCCTTAAGAGGTATTTAGCTATAATATCCTTTAGAACTTTGTTGTCAATTATTACTGTTAATGTTGCTTTAAGTTGTTCTCAGCCTTTTAACTCCACCTTCTTTGAAGTGTTGCAAAGAAATCCGATATTTTGGCTGAGAAATTGGTACTGCGCAAAGTGTTCATCAAGAGGAAATAGTTGAGCGTCGATAACGTAAAAAAAGAAATCAGCTTAAAATTTAGGTCGATAACGGTGGCTACGAAGCAGGGGCGGACTGGGAGTCAAAAGGCCTCCCGGGATTTTAAGAAAAAGGGCTACAAAATAATGGAATGGACCTACAATTTTCTGCCGAATCTAAGCGGCTAAGACGAGAAGCAGTTTTTCATACTTTCGAGGATTTGCCAATTTCTCGCAAGAAAATTTCTGTTTTTTAAAGTGGAATAGGCTGGGAATCTAGCTAACCATTACACCTACTATTTTTCTACCTAACTTATCTAAAAATCATTCAAAATTTGGCTTACATTTTGGGAATTGGGCTATACACTTTTTCAACTTCCGTATCTGTGTTATAGGAAAAAAGGACTTAAGTCTTTAACATAACAACTCATGTTCAGCTTCGTATGCAGTAAAGAGAAATGTAACTTGATTTTTGAATACATTGCTGCAATAATGAAAAATTTTAAAATTAATGTTTTCTTTTTTTACAGAAACATCGAAAATATTCAAAACAATCGAAATATCGTTGTTCTTTTTATTTTTTTTTTTCTGCGGCCCTGAAATATGTACCAACTGCCGTTTGAGCTCTTTCGCTGATATTAAACATTTCCACGCGAGATTTGCAGTTTTTCTCTGCAACATCCAATTAATTTTTATTTTTTACTCTTCTTTTGGAAGCTCCTCATATTCAATTTTGTGAGAAAGCCTTCCTTTAAAATAACTTAAATTATTTCAAAAACCTTCAGAATATAGTCAACTTATAGAGCAATTTAGTGGCCTCCTTAGATTATCAATGGGGCTACAAAGCTCAATATTTATTACCAACCACCAATTATAGTTTCGTTTAAAGTGTCTAAGAGTACGATGGGGGCTCAATATTTATTTGTGGAGGCCTTAACAGGACTGTGTGGGCCTCCTGAGATTCCTTTGGGGCCACAAAAGCTGTATATTTACTGTAAGGCCCCAATGAAATCCAATTTTATGAAAAAGTTTTTTTTTTTATAGTACAGAAAGTACTGCAAGAGCTTCAAAGACACAAAGAAAATCACTTGATTGTTCATTTTCGTAGAAATTTTTTTAGCGTCCTTTTATAATTTTTCCAATAAAGATTCCTAAGAACGATTTATCTGAACGTACACACTGTTGTAATTTATCAAAATCCTACTAACAGGTTAAAAAGTCCTTTGATTTTGATTGAAGCATTTTCGAAAGGATATTTATTGGCATAAAAACTCGTTACAAATTTCTGTTTACAGTACAAAAAGCATGTTTTTGAAGAATGGTCCAGCGCTTCGGACAACAACGATGAACGAAAAAGTAATTGAAGTAGATGGATGTATTAACCTTTTTCGCTTTGAAATTATTGTAATGATTTTGCCGCCCTAGTTAAGTGCCGCCCTAGGCAATTGGCTATTTTGCCTTCAGGCAGTTTCGGCACCGTATCCATATCAAATTTTTTCATCAAAATCACTTTTAAAGCCTAGTACGCAGATCGCGCTAAATTTTAGCTGCCACTTTTCTCTCCAAACATCAGCTAAAACCCTAGCTAAATTTTGGCATAGGAGAGTTGTGGAGAATATGTGATTGAAATAAGTGGTCTGTTTGGTAACGTGAAATTTCTTGCGAATTCGCACAAATTTTCACAAAATTTCAGAATTTGCTGTCAAAACCAACAGAAAAAAAAATCAGTTTTGGGATATTTGTTGAAAGAAAAAGTTATCAAACAGGCATAAGGGCATTTTGTAGAATATGTCAAAAACACCTGTTCTCCGAAAAAAAAATTTTAATTTAAGAAAGTTTGTTTGAAAAATTTCAAGTATTATTTCATTTTAGAAACAAAATGGATACAAGGGAAATTGAAGATTTGGTGATTTGTGCAGCAGCACAAGTTGTGGAAATAGAAGCGATGGACCAGACACCATATAGAAGGGTGTTCCTTTACAAGAATAGCCAGTTTTTTTTTGTCTTCCATGCTGAACGTAATTTTATTTTTACCACGCATTCTTTTTTTCGGTTGTGGTAATTCTTGTAAAAATTCTTCCAAATCGGAATCCATTTTGCATGAAGGCAGCAACAATCTAGCTGTAAAAACAAAGCAAAGTTCACACGAAATTTAAAAATACCAGAACCAGTCAACATTTAGCTCGAGAATAATGTCCCAGACAATTATTTCGTGCGCTAAATTTTGACAGATTAGTGATGTACAGTAAGAAACAAACATTTGATTTTTTAGCTGGAGCTGCGTACCTCTCAGCTAAAATGCTTTGCTTAATTTTAGCTTGGCTAAATTTTGGAGAGAATTTCGTATGGAAACTAAAATTTAGCGCGATCTACGTACTAGGCTTAAGACTAAAAAAAACACGCAGAAAATACAATTTTTTTTTAAATCGCAAAACAAATCGTGCTAACTCAACTACATAGTTCTAGTTGCAACTGATGGTTCCGCGAACAGGGGTGACCAATTTATAGATAGACTTCACTAAAGAGTAGCCTGGTTATCTACCTGTTATGGGTTCTTAGGAAATCGTTGCCCAACAAACAAATTTTTTGCTAGTCAACAAGCAATGTTCTGTTCCTTAATCTTGAAATGCATTGCCATTGTTAAGAAATACTTGCACTTCAATTATTATTTTACCAGCTTACATGTAGTTGAACAATTTGAATATTTCTTTACTGCAAAATGGTGTGTTATTTAATAATACACTGTCTTGGGATATATCACATCATTTCTGCCATTGGTAAAGTCTATGAAGTAGAAACTAAGTAAATTATGGCCCTCGAAATAGTAAACCAACCCCTTTTAAAACACATTGGGCCCTACTAATAATCAAATTTAGCGACGACTTAAATATTTCAGTAAAATTAACCTTAATTCTGGTGATCCCAAATAATGCAGCATTCATGTAATGTTTAATTAAGAGTCCACTTGAATATTAAGGTCATACTATATATGGTTTATTAGCAAGAGCCCATTCTATTATGGTCCATTTTACTGAAATATTTAAGTCGTCACTAAATTTGATTATTGGTAGGGCCCATTATCTTTCTGGATAATATACAGTGTTACGAATACTCAAATTTTTGCGCGTTATATATTTTGATATGTTGCGAAGATTTGATGATGTCTAGAGTATTATTTTCTTTGATCACCTGTTGCTTTTTCAGACCATTATACCTACCTATATTACTGTTCAATACAATTTAAATACGGCAACCCTGCAGTCTATTCAACAGAATACTGTTTGGTTCCTCTAGCAGATCTTAACAACTTACTCTTATTCGTTATACTAGTTGTTTGTAATCGGAACGAACGACAGTTTTTGGTCAACGCTATTCGCTTTAAGAACCCTTTTTCAACCTTAAGGGTGAAACATAGTTTGAGATGGCCAAATTTCGGAAAAAATTCAATAAAGCTGAAATTGCAGGGGAGTTAAAGAAATGAAATGTAGTTTGTGTATTTCATGACCTACAAATTTTCGATGCCGCAATAGCCGTATAGACCAAATTTGGGGTATAGGAATATAGTACTTTGCACGAAATGCTTAGTACCTAAAAATAAAGCTCTTTACCGAAATTCAGAATTTTTTGTCGTAGTGATTAGTGAAACTAATTTTCCTGGGATACCTTTAGGAATAAGATAAATAAAAACAAAACTTTAAATTGTTGAATATACACCATTTATTATATGCACCGTAAATCCTATAGCTATCTCTTACACAACACTGTCTTCATTTTCTCCGATAAGATTCTTCCTGGAAGATTCACCCACAACGGTCGATGGTTATGCAATGTTTTCAACTCTCAGTCTCGTTTTGAAATTGCTGACATTTATCTAATGTGTGACCATTACCAGATCTTAAATCAGGAAACCAGACAAAAAAACTAACAATCTTATAGACAGATACAAATGTAGTAAGTCGTCGAAGAACTTGGTTGTGGGCAGACAGGCCGCAATAACTAACTTTACACAGGTAGCAGCCAGCAGCAGGTGTTATTTTTTTTTTAAATTGTGTTTAAAGGCTGTTTTCACCTGTTCGAGATTATTTCGATGGGGTGATTTTTTTGTATTTCGTGTCGATAACTCAAGTCTCGAATATATAAGGAGACTATAAGCAAGTATTATTTGGAAATCGAATATAATCTAAAGGAAGTGAATTAAGTTCGCATATATGACACTATTTAATATGATTTGATATGTTTATGGTGCTTATGCAATATATTTACAATCGCCATCGTATAGTTATTGCAATTAATTTATTTGTCAATATATATGCGCAGCGCAAGGAAAGGAGCTCACATACTCGTATATTATTTTGTGTATTAATTACCGACGCAAAATACTTCAGGCTGTGAACAAGACTTTTGAATCGAATAAATCTTATTGCATGGTGATTTGTCATTTTTGGACTATTTATTAATTTATCTAGTTTAAATAATATATCATTGAAGGCGATTGCAGAAGCAAATAAATTAAATAGAAATTAAAACAACATTAATATATTTATGTTGAAGTTCCTAGGCTAAAGTGTGTAAGCTTTAAAGAACAAGAAGATAAAAACTGCAAAGTTGTTACATGGAATTGATTTTTTTATATTTAATATTGTGAATAGTCACAATCTAAACAGGGACTTATATCCTGACGAAGGATATTAATTGGGCATAGATTGAACATTCAATTTAAAACTCATTGTCATAAAGACATGAAGCCCAATTCCTCACATCCGCCATAAAATTAATTTAAATAAATAATATCATAAATCTTGGCTTGCAAAAAAAAATTCACTTTATGCGCTACTAATTGATTTTTGTATTTGAATAGGCTTAACAGTCATTTGTACAAAAGTTCCTCATAGAGTTCCCAAGTTTTTTTTGTTGTACTTATTTTGTCTTTTAAAACAATTTTATTTGATTAATTAGGTTAAGAATGATTGAAACTCCATTGCCATTCATTAGCATTTATACCAATTCAAATATACAAAATGTATGTATATTATAGTCTAGTTGAATTTATATAATTTATAAATATTTTTGTTTATTACATTTGTTGCTGCTATTAATCAACAACTATATCATGGCACTGACTTAAGTTGTCATGCACCTAAGGCCAATGTCTTGACATATTATACACGACCAAGGTAATTTGTGGTTAAATAAAGTCAATATTCACGAAAGTTGTACGCGAACTCCCACTCTTTTTCTTCAGACTGTTTCGGCATCACATATCATATGGGTGTGCAATGTGCATGGTGCATTTGCTTAACATAAATTGAATCACTGATAGTGAATGCTACTTCAATGTACGACGTATGCATTAACAGTATTATAATTGAATATTTATTGCTATTTAATTGTAATTATTCAAAATCATTTAATTGCGCGTGTTTAAATATTTTGATTATATGTTGTCGCCAGGAATATTATTTCTGTCCGTACATACAAGGTGAGAACAAGAAAATATACATAATATTTGTTCTTTTTAAAATTAAAATAAACAAATCTTATGCTCTACTTAGCTGACTTAATTAAGATCATTAACATTATCACCCCTATTAATAAACTCTAGTCAAGCTTGAATTATTTTTTTTTTAATCAGTGTAGTAAGTGCGAATCTTACCAATAAAACCAACGCATAAAGTTAATTCAAGTTAGTTTCTAATAAGCTTATATTCATCTAGTAAGTGAATTAATGAGTAATTAATTAAAATATAAGATAATTTTTTGATTATAGTTGAAAAGAAAAAAACTCTAGGGAAATATAAAGCAGCTCACAAGCTCAAATGAGAAAGTTTATAAGTAAAAGTTCACATTTTGGGTGATATGCATAAAACGGAAGTAATTACTTGGTTAAAGTAAAACTTATAACTTTTTCGTATATACATAAAATTAAGTTCATACTTGCTGGTAAATACTTTCAGTAGATACTAAATTCATCCAAGTAAATACTTACAGCCAAATTAATAAACGTGGAACAGCGAAGGGTTAGGTCTTATTCCGTGGACTAAGTGCAAAATGTTATGAATAAAAGAAAATATCTAAAAATTGACGTGTACTAAGTTAAACCACCGGAGAAGGTGGTTTAGTGAAGGAAAAAGAACCAGATATGTCAAACTTATTCTGAAATAAAAAAAATACCTAAGTGAAGATTGCTAATTTAACTTTGAATAAAATTAATAATGTCTGCTAGATTTATCGAGTTTTTAAACCATTAATTCTAATTATTGGACAATCAGCCATCAACCACCATAAAAAGAAAACTATACAAAAATACATGTATATGATCTATAATGGAAGTGCTCAGAAACATTCCATTTAAATAAATAAAACCAAAACAGAAAACAGACACAACACAACAATATTGACAGAAATATATTAACAAAAGAATTCTTAGGTGTGTTTGGTAACTTGAGCTTTTTTTTTCCAAATTATCATAATTTTCTGTCAGAACCCATACGAAAAATACCCAAGTTTGCGAAACTTGGGGAAAATTTCAAGTTACCAAACAGGCATCTTATTTACTGTAGTAGATTTTCTTAAGGTAAACGTCAATCTACTATTCCACAAATATTTTGGTTTTATTCATGGAAATTTTTAACCCATAGCTTAACTATTATTCCCTGCTTTAGTTAATTCGTGGAATTAAGGTGGAATAAGCGTTTTTTTTATTAATTTGGCTGTTAGAATTTACCGGAAATTGATAGTAAATACTGTTTTTTGTACTATTTCTTGCAAATAAACAAAATTTTATAGAAGATTACCAACAACACTTGTAGAATTATCAATTAATAGATCACAAGTTGCTTGGATAGTTATAGGCGGATATCCTTTCCAATAAATCTATTCTTCCTAATTGAATAACGGTTTCAATATTTCAAAACGAGTGCATTCCAGGCTCTTCTGTATACGATGAAAAGCTGTGTTTGCGTAACCAATCATTTTTTGTATTCAATAGTTCTTCATAATTAGATGGAAATTTTATTAAATGGCTTTTATTAGTTTGTAAAAAACTTACTTTTCTGAAACTATTTTTTTGACTCCGACTGATTATATCTGCCCAAAAACAAACCTGAAAACCAAAATCTCCAGCGAACAGTGAAAAAGTTCTATATATATTTTTTTAATTATTTAAAATATATAAATCATGAAGCATTTGTTAGAGTAAAACACTTCAATTTAGCCACAAAGGGCAAACAAGGCCCTGAGCTAAAATTATTTCAACAATTTTGAAACTTGACAATTTAGTAAATTAACTAAAGCCGAGCAATAGTAGTGCAATTACAACTTTAATTTTTTAGTTTCTGAAGCGAAGATAATACTTTTATTTATATCAGTTTCAATAATAACTAAAAATAATTAAATGATAAAAGTCATTTCGAAGATATCAGAATATGCTTCTCTTATAGATCTAAAAGGTTATAGTCTTACTAGTCTAATTTCAATGGTTTATCAAAGTCTGCAGATATTTCGGTAAATAGTATAACAGCAACCCAATTTCAATAAATACAGTGACCAAAAATAAAATTCAAGACTATTATTTTTTGGTTTCATGGCAACCTAATTGATTGTTTAAAGCAAAAAAGTGTTTACTTTAAAATGTTCAAGTTGCAATTTTGCAACTTTAAAAAAATTAAGTAATTCCTTGAGAAAAAAAGTACTTACTACATTTTATGCATGCGGACTAAAGTTTTTACTAAAAAAATTCATCAGAAAAAAGTAAGTGCTATGGCTCAAAGTAAATACTTAATTTTAAGTATTTACTGCATTTTTATGCATACCAAAAAAAGTAACTACTTTGGGATTCTCTACTTAAAGCATTTACTATGTTTTAATGCATATCACCCTTTGTGAGAAGTCAATGTTATGTACATATGTAGACTTTCTGAATCTAGTAGCTTTTTATTACGATTTAACGTTAACGTTAATTACCAATCAATTATTTATTTATTAACTATCTACCGCGTACAAACCTATATATTGGTTTTATTTATTTTTGTATTATTTACTTTTATTTTTATTGTACTAGTGGGAAAAACTGTAAATTAGAATTAAACTATGTGTATTTTACTATGATAAACCGGTTTTATTTTTTGCGAGATATTCGTCATTCTCTAATAAGCTCATTGTTCAAAGACCACGCGTCAAGTGCAATTCGATTTTTAGATAAAAATTTTTATTATAAACAGGTAAGCTCCAGCAAATAATTTTTTTTTTTTTTTTGTATTTATATTTTCTTTTATATTTATTCTTTATTTTTCATTTATACAAGTAAATATGCCTTTTTTGTTGGCTTTTTCTAAGAGACGCAATATGGTCTTTAGTGCATTGTAGGCTTTTTACTTTCTTTTTTGTCAAGGCCATTTATGATCTTATATCCATTGGTGACTTTACTGACTGAGTGTTGTGAAAATGTGTTTTTTACTTGTAGGATGAGTTCAAAGAGAGAGGGAATAATAAACTTCTAAATTTTATTCCTGGCGATAGCTGTCAAAGTAATGACGATGTAGCATCGGATTCTGGTGACGAATAAGTTGCTCGTAGTGAATTAGAACATCGAAGAAGTTCAGTGGTATAATCCCCAAAACAGATAGCGATTGTTCCGATAATGAACCCGAACGAAATCTTCCGAAGACGACAAAAACGAGCTCGAAGAAATCTATGCCTGCTAAAGTTAAATGGGTAACGGAACATTTAGAACCCTATGACGGGAGTAATTTTAAATTTACAGGAATACCGCAGCTACTGGAGTTTATTGAAAAACTTGAATCACCTGCTGATTTTTTTTATTCCCTTTTTCTAATGAATTTATCGACACATGAATTTATGCCACAAAGGCAAAAAAATGCCAAAAATGTGGAGTTTGTGGATTAAAAACATAATACGAAGTGCAGGAAATGGAAAGTTTTCTTATGTTACAATGACAAAATGAACTGTTTGGCAAAATTCCACGATTAAAAACTCGAATTCATTAAAGCATAATAAACCATATATATGGGCTTTTAATTTTCAATTAAAATTGGCCTTAGTGCATTTTAACCCATATATGTATGGGTTCTTTATGTAAAACGTTATATATATATATATGTATATATGAAAAAAAACTATGTGCAACTTTTTCTTAATTCCAAATATAGCTAAAAACATGTTAAAAAATTTTGTTGTGTTTCCTTCAGAATTGGTGAAATAGAGGGTTAGTATTTCAATTCAAGAATTATTTTTTTTTTCATCAATGATTTAGTTCATTTGGAAATTTAAAATAAGTACCTGGGAGACCGAGCTTCGCTCGGATTTTTCTAATTGAAAAAAGTGAAATATGTATGAGAAATATAGACATGGCAGTTAATAGAAAACAACATATGTCATCCATTAAATTTGTTCACTTTATAAATGCGTTCAATGGAGATGCTTCCATATTATGTACGTGGAGATAAATATGTAGACAGTTGACATAATGTACAAATTTTATAATTTTGTCGAACAAAAAAATGTTCCACATACGTCTAAGTGACCCATAATAAAATACATTTTCTTCGAAAATTATACAATAATTCTTCCTTTCCCATATACAGGGTGTCCCGAAATCACCGGCTCAGAAGAAAACCAAGAGTTTCTGAGGTCATTTTAAGTCGAAAACAAAATCATCAAAATTGAAAAAACTAAAGCTTAGCTCCTCTTTTAAAAATAAAATTGCATCGTTAGACTTAAAATAGAATTCAGCATCCTTTGGCACCTCCTTATAAGGTCTGGATGATACTTATTTTTATTAGCTTTGAAAGTTAAATCATTATTTAAATACAAAATTTCCTCCAGATAGTTAGAACTGTTGCTTTAGCGCCCCTTTAGTTAAGGGCCTGGGTGATACAACAAAAGTGGGCATGGAAGGGCGTGGGCGGTTTTTCCAATTTTTTTTTTTATTTTGTTCTTGCTTATCAGTACACTTCCTGATAATTTCATCCAAATCGCTGAAGCCATTTACAAGATTCCAATATATAACAAAAGTGGGCGTGGCAGTGGCGGATTTAAATAACGCTAAATTCCAAACAAAATTCTCGTTAAGCTATGCAAACTGCAAATTTCATTCAAATCTGACCGTTCCCGAAAAACCTAAGAAGTAAAAAATTTCATGCAAATAGTTGGATCCGTTTCGGATATTTTTTGTTTTTCAATTTTTCTGACTCATAAGAATGAACTCTAAAACTTTTACTCAAATAGTTTGAGTAGCTTCCGAGAAATAGAAATAATAAAAGTAGTCGTGACATTGGCGGATTTTATTAAAATCAATTTTCAATTTATTTCTTGTTCATATCTAAAAATAAACTGAAAATTTCGAATTGTGTTCGAGAAACCAAAAACTAATAAAAGTGGGTGTGGCAGTAGGCGAATTCTACATATTTCTTTTAAAATGTTGTTCCTACTTATAAAAGAGAACGCTCACTGAAAATTTTATGCAAATTGTCGGAGCCGTTTCCGATAAACTAAAAACGACAAAAGTGGACAGAGCAGTGGGCGGATTTCACTAAACTTTTCTTAACTTTTTTCGTCTTATTGAGGAGAAAAAAATCTGAAAAATTCATTAAAATGGCTAGTTCCGTTTCCGATAAACCATGCAATAATAAAAGTGGGCGTGGCAGTGTGTGGATTTTAGTAAAAGAATTTTTCAATTTTTTGTTATAAGAATAAACTCTTATAACCTCATAACCTCATTTAAATCGTTTGAATTTTTTTCGAGACACTAAGAAATAATAAACGTGGGCGTGGCAGTAGGTGGATTCTACTTATTTCTTTTTAAATTTTGTTCCTACCTAAAAAAGAGAACGCTCTCATAAAATTGTATCTAAGTTGACGGACCCGTTTCCGATAAACTAAAAACGAAATAAGTGGGCGGTGCAGTGGGCGTTGCTGTGGGCGGATTTCACTAAATGTTTCTTTAAATTTTTCGTCTTATTGAGGAGAAAAAAATCTGAAAAATTCATTAAAATGGCTAGTTCCGTTTCCGATAAACCAAGCAATAATAAAAGTGGGCGTGGCAGTGGGTGGATTTTAGTAAAAGAATTTTCCAATTTTTTGTTATAAGAATAAACTCTTATAACCTCATTGAAATCGTTTGAATTGCTTAAGAGAAACTAAGAAATGATAAAATTGGGCGTGGCAGTCATAGAATTTTACTAAATATATTTTTTTATTTTTTTTTCTCGATCATAACAATAAACACTGAAAATTTCATCCGAATCGTTGGAGCCGTTTTCGAATAGCCAATAACTAATAACAGTGGGCGTGGTAGTAGGCGGATTTTACTGATTTTATTTTTTTAATTTTTTTCTTACCCATGAAAGTAAACTCTGAAAATTTTATTCAAATCGCTTGAGCCGTTTCCGAGTAATAAAGATATTTCGGACCGATTCCGTCATACTTAAAAATAAGAAAAGTGGGCGCGGGGTGGGCGGATTTTACTAAATTTAATTTTTTATTTTTTTTCTCGTTTATCGTAATAAACTCTGAAAATTTTATCAAAATCGTTGGAGCCATTTCCGAGAAACCAAATATATATTAATATATAAATAAATATACAAGAATAACTCGTTTAAAGTAATAAGATTTAAGCATTTTTTTATGAATATAGGAGTGTTATTAGTTTGGTAAAATTTCAAAATACCATTTTTTGTAAAATGTTATAACAACGACTGTCTGTTTAATTTTAGGGTTTTATTCTTTCTATTTTTATTTTTAAACATGACATGACTTATTGAAAAAATCAATTGCGGTTTTTCTAAATTCGTTCAAGTTTCAGATTTTTGTAACATGAGAGAGAGTATATGTTCAGGAAAATGAGATCTCGGAGATCTCTGCAATCTCAGTTACATGAACAGGATTCCTCAGCAAAAAGTATCGGCATTGCTGTCACAACAATGAGGAAAAAAAATGTTGGATCCACTTATTCCCTCTTTTTGACGGAGTAAAATGTCTGAACTACAGTGTTTGGAAAAATAATATGTACGTGCCCACTGCCTTTTTGTCTTAGAAAAAAAAAGAAAAAGCAAGGCACGGTGTTAGTAATTTCCTACATTTTGACTTGCTATGAATAGGTAGGGGAGACCGGGGACAAAAAAAAATATTTTTTTACTTTTGAGGTTTTTTGAGGTTTGAAGGAAGAATAGAAAACAAAAAATGCCTCCTAAAAGATGGGTTATCTATCTAGAAACTGATGAAGTAAAGTTTTTTTTTTAAATGACAAATTCACATAGCTGTATACCATTTTTCCAAGACTCTTCTCTTGTTACTTTCGTCCTAAATGTAGGGAGGACTATAACCTCATTATTTGTTGAACCGATTTTAAGGAAATTTGTTACACAAGAGCTTGTAAAAAGTTGGAATAATATTGCCCACCAAAATTTTCCAACAAAAATTAATTTTGGATTAAAAAAAAAATTAATATAATTTTTTGAAAATTCGATATTTCGAAAATGGGTATAGGTAATATTTAAACTCCACATTAATAAACGCTAAAAAATTGCTTACAATCTTTTCAAAATTGTAGATATAAAAAATGTATTTCTTTAAAAGCCGCTCTAACGACTTAAATTTTTTTTTTTTTCATGAACTGATATTTGTTTAAGAAATCAGATGGCGTACATCACGTTTGCGTAAACTCAATTTCAGAGGTTGTTTAATCAATTTTTATTTAATTATTGATTGATTCTTAAACCATTTTTAAGTCTTATGCTGTAAGTTTCATGGATATGTTCAAAACGGTGCATTATTGTTCATTTTTACATATTTACTCACATAATACTAACTTAAACTTAACTATGTTTTTAGCAGGTGGCATAAATTATTGGCTCCCATAGGTAATTTATTTCTTTTAAAATCAGATCAATAGTTTGTAGGAAACCGAATATAATAATAATAATAATAATAATAATAATAATAATAATAATAATAATAATAATAATAATAATAATAATAATAATAATAATAATAAAAATAATAATAATAATAATAAAAATAATAATAATAATAATAATAATAATAATAATAATAATAATAATAATAATAATAATAATAATAATAATAATAATAATAATAATAATAATAATAATAATAATAATAATAATAATAATAATAATAATAATAATAATAATAATGACCTAATATATTGACCCGCACTGTATTCGCACAAAACTTTGAATTCATATGACAACATAATCGACAAAAAAATATAACATCACATCCATCAGCCCATACGATGCACAGTTTAGTTAATCACACCACTAGATAATCCTCCGGTAGGGTACGATAACCGTGAAAAGAACTGTTGGCAGAAAAACTGTCAACCTAAAAGCCACAAAAAAACTGCTGTAAAAGGGGCGGAGCCTGACCTTGGCTTAGAAGACAATTAGTTTTTCTAACCCAGGACTGTTCAGTTGGTGATGAATTACAAAACGGGCGAGACGGAAATTATCATTCGAGACGAAAAATTAACTCGAAAAAAAAAAAAAAAGAGATAACAAGAAAAAATAAAAAAAAAACGAAATATAGTTAATTGCCGACGGATCATGGGTTTTTTTTATCAAAAGAAAATTTTTTAAGCCACAAATCGTAATAAAAATGAATTAAAAAAAAAAAAAACCATTTAAACGGAAAGTGCAACGAAAAGTGCAACAGGAAAAAAAAACCTAAAATAAGTGTTACCTGAAAGAAAAAAAAAGAACTGAACAAAACTAACTAATAAAAGAGTGATACATACTTACCTTTTACCTATAAAAATAAATTAAATACAAAAAAATAAGAAAAGTGTGCCCTACTTACCATCACCGAAATACCTATAAAAAAAAGATATAAGAAACAATATGATAAAGAGGGAAACAAGAAGTTTTAATTGTGCCCCAATCTAATTTATCATTATCAATATCATCAATATCTTTATCAGCATCATTATTTTCATCATCATTATTATCATCATCATCCTCATCATCTCCTCATCATCTCCTCATCATCATAATCATCATGGACCTTGGCAGAAGCAGCGGCATATTTTTTACCCGGTAAATGTGAAATGTGTCCCAGTGTAGTGAATACCCTTCCCACAGTTTACTTACCTATATATATATACCTACCTATATCTACCTACCTGCTTATACTTACCCTACACCCACAGATCATCCCAGTGTATTTTTTTTTGTTATCCCCGCGCCCAAGTGTTGTGAATTCGTTACGTTAGTAATGTGTGTCTAAATATAAGAAAATATCATGTTAAGTTTAAATTTATATATATAAAAAAAAGCAGCAAGACTTTGAAGTAAATTACAAGAAAAATAATAAAAAGTCTAAATTGTTGAAATTAAATAAAGAAAAAAAAAATAAAGAGGGAAAAATTAAATTAAATTAAATAAGAAATTAAATAATTAAGAAAAAAAAAAATAGAAAAAAAAGAAAACAAAAAGAAAATCAAAGGTCCATAAGATAAAGTGAAAATTAAATCAAATTAAATAAAAAAATAAAAAAGGAAAGATACAAAGAAGAAGAAACAAAACAAAACAAAACAAGTTTTTATGTCCTTTCATATAGATTCCGGAGCTGACACCGTGGTGCACTACAGTGGAGCTGATTAAAAAACTTATGTGGAAAAAAAAGTGAGTTCATTTCTTTTCATTTATTTTGTTATAATTTTGGTTTTGTTTTATTTTTTTCTTTATTTATTTTGCTATCTACATTTTTATTTAAACTATTAATATAGTTTGAGGGAATTAATAATATTTCATATTAATAAACTTACCGAGAAATAAAGTCAAATTTATAGAAGCTACCTAAAAAAAAAAAATACATTAATTAAATAATTACCTTCAACAAAAGAAAAAAAAAGAAAGCAATACACTTACCTTAACATAAATAAATAATTAATTAGAGACCTAAAAATAAAATAGTAAAAAAAAAGAGAATAGAATTAAACAGTGAATAGGAGTTAATATTTAATAATAATAATATAGTTTTTTTATGAAAATAATAAATTTTTATACTTACCGAAAACAAAAAAAAAATAGGTCAAATTCATTGAAGTCATCTGGAACAAAAATAAACAATTAAATACATTAATTAAATAATTATATTAAACAAAAGAAAAAAAAAGGAACGCAATATACTTATCTTAACACAAATAAATAATTAATTTGAGACCTGAAAATAAAATATAAAAAAAAAAGAAAAAAAAAGAGAATAGAATTAATTAGTAAATTAGAGTTAATATCATTAAATTAATTATTATATACTTTATACTTACCTGTTAAGTACTATCTATTTACCTTTTTCAATCAGCAATTAATATGTTATATTTATTATGTATCTTGAAATTTACTTACTCTAGATAATAAATCACATTTATTTTATAACGTTTTGAGAAAAAAAAATCAATTTTTTTTTATTCCTATATACATGAGGAGATTTATTTTTGGGTTTTGATGGGTTTCTTCTTTTTTGAAACTACTGGGAAGGCGATTCTTTTTTTTGTGCTATTAGGTTCCTAGTCAGGATGTCCGGTTAAGAACCTAACGAGGTGGAGATGACAGACAAGAGGTAAGGTGAGGTTAGTGGAGTAAGGGTGAGTTAGGGGCTACCGCATAAACAGGAGGTTGCAGTAGCCACGGTGGTATCCGGGTGATACAAGGGTGGGCAAATCCTCCGAGGGTCAATTCCATCAAACACCCTCCCCCTCTATAGGAATCACTTCCCCAACCCATGGACAAATCGGGTCACCATTTTATTTTATTTTTATTTCAGTTTCTCGGCATGAAGTCGTAACCCCGTCCAGTGCTGCGGTAGCAAGAACCCCCCCCATCGGCGAGCTAGTTCGAGCTTATGCAAGCATGCCAAGCTACCGTGGCCTGGACACCCACTCCTTCCTGCTGCCAGGGTCGGCCTCTGGGGCCTGTAGCCAGAGGTTGTAATGGTGGTAAGGGAAGGAGAGGCAAACACCTTAGTGGTTTCGTTACAGGTGGCGCCCAACGTGGGGCCCGATTGTCCAAACTTTTAACATCATTTTTGGGGAAGTCTGATCAGAATACTACTTAGAGATTATACTGCGTGCACATATGGTATTTTGGTCTCTTGAATTTGTTTTTGCTGCAATTTGAATCCTTTCAATCATTTTGTAAAATTTTTTTTTTGGTCTAGCTGTGGTAGGAACGTCCGCTAAATAGGGAAATCCACCAGGGTTTAGGCAGTTGCGTTTCCTACATCAGCAGACTATATTCAAGTTATTTTTCATTTTCTTGTTATTTTCAAATCCTAAGTTTTGCGAATCTTATAAGTCATACTTCAGTTGTTTGAAAAACATTTTCTTGATAATTTTTTTGATTTGCTGGTGCAGGGTTATGATGCTTGGCTGTCAGCTTGGCTGGAGAAGCCAGGTGGTCAATGCAGGCACAAACTCTGCCATACAGAAGCAATCAAGGACCAAAAGCAATATTGTGGGTGCGGTGTGATTGCTTGTAGCCTGATCAGGCGTATGCGGTTTCATAGAGGGTACATTACACCTACCTGTTCCTTCGCTGATCGAGTTACCTTTTTTTCTTGCTGTCATCTTCACCTCAACTTATGAATGTTATTGATCTTGGTTTTGAAATTTAGTATTTTTTTTTTAGTTTCGATTTTTTTTTGATTTTTTATTTTAGATTTTTTATTTTTTTTTGATTATTTTTGGAAATTTTGCTTTTTTAAAGTTGGATTTTTTTTTAGTTTTTTTAAATTTTTTTTGGATTTTTGAAATTCTGAATTTTGATTTCTTTTATTCTGAATTTTTGATTTTTCTTCATTTTAATTTTGATTTTTTTTTGTTTCTATTGGTTTCGGATTTTTTTTTGATTTTTCTTATTTAACAGATTTAGATTTTTTTTAAATATTCTTTTCTTCTTTTCTACGCTATTTTTTTTTCTTTTCAATCTTTCTTTCTTCCATCCTCGATTTTTCTTCATTTTGGATTCTTCTTTCTTTCGGTCTTTTGATTATTTTTTTTTCTCTTCGAAAATGCGCAAACGAGTGACGCGGTCCTCAAAGGCCAAAGGTAAGGCTACCTTGCAAAGCCAGGTTCTAAGATCCCAATTCCTGACCGATTCGTTCGCAGACTTAGGCGTCCCGCAAAACTCTCCACAACCCCCTCCTCGGCTTTCAACGAGCGGGGTAGACCATGGTGCAGGAGCCGCATCCTTGCTGGCTCAGGGTCATGGGACAGGGATTAGGCCAAGCCAACTAGTACCCACACCAATGCCACGTGAGTCTTTGGGGGGGAACGATAAAGAACTAACCGGCTATATCCAGGAAGTGGTCACTGCTGCAGTTGGGGCAAGTCGTGCGGAGGATTTCCGGTTCTTTTCTGGGGAGATGGAGCGAACGAGAACGGCTCTTCGCGAAGAAATGGCCAGCATTATTCGTGAAACCCTGGCAGCACCAACGTCAGTTGCCAAAAGTTCAAGGCAATCGAACGAAGGTGAAGTACCCGGCCATTTATCGGCTTCTCGCGAGCCACCTCGAAGATCTTCTTCCCCTCCCCAGATCAGAACTCCTCCTCGGATGCAACCCCCTCCTCAACGGAATTCAGCAGCGGACGCTTCCAATATGGATGAATTTCTGCGCCGGTTGCATGATCTCACGTTGAGTGATCCGAACGACCACATCCAAGCGCCATCCCGACCCACAAGCAACCGTTACCACAACTTCCACAAGTGGGGGTTGAAGTTTGATCCCAAGAAGATGACGGTCGACGAGTTTTTGTTCAGGCTGGAGCGGATGAAGTCCGGACACAAAGCCACTTGGGACGAAATAGTCCTTAATTTCCACCATTTTGTTACCGGACCGGCGGAGACGTGGTTCTGGGTATACCTGAAAGCTAACCCGGAAGTTCCATGGCTGTCACTGAGGGATGCCCTCATCAAGCAGTTCCGGAGCTTGGAATCAGACTCCGAGCTGTCAAGGAAGCTGTACGACAGGCATATGGGTCAGAACGAGACTTTCGACGACTTCTATGCCGATATTCAGAAGCGCAACAGCATGCTAAGGATTCCCAAATCTGACCTAGAAATAATTGAGATTCTGAAGACCAATGTAAGAAGGCAGATGGGAATGCTGCTCATAACATACGACACACGTACTCTGACCCATATGGTTTATGTCTGTCGGAAGGTCGAAAAGTATCTCCTTGATCGCGAAGCCGGAGCTCTGAGACCAAGACCTGGAGCTGTTCCGCAGACCCGAAAAGGTGCAGTTTCCGAACTAGTTGCTGAAGAAAGGGAGGAAGAGGTATTTGCTCCCGAGCTCGAGGCATTTCATCCGAAAAAAGAGAGGGACTCTCGCAATTACACTTGCTGGAATTGTAAGGGTAAGGGTCATTCATTCTTCGAATGCCCTGATCCGCAGAGGTCCCTCTTTTGTTTTAAGTGTGGATGGGACAATACCACCTCACCCCTATGTCCTCGTTGCTCGGGAAACGAGCCGAAGAGCAGTTTGAAGCCCCGGGGGAATTGCTCTCTGGAGAAGAACCCGGAGTCCAAATGAAACTCTCTTCCATTCCCTCTTCTCACTCCAACAACACCGTCTCCGTACCTGAATCTTCCCCAATCCCTCCAGTTCCCGCCGTCAGAATTCTGACAAGACCGAAGACCTCAACGGTAACTGAAAATATACCACCTGCTTCTCCCAGAAGCCCGCTGAAACCCCTGCACGAAAGGCTTCAAAACTACCTTGAAGTCCGAAAAAAGATTTTTGGAAGTCAAAACACCCTTGTTACTGAAAAGGTGGCTAAGCTGAGGAAGAAGTTTCGAGAAAAGAAGGAGTCGTACAAAGCCATTGAAGCCACCACCTTATGCAGTTTAGACGATCCCCGTCCTTATGCTACGGTCTACATTTTTGGAGAACCTCTGTTGGGATTACTCGACAGTGGAGCTAGCATAAGCTGCTTAGGTGCAGATGGCTTTGACTTCCTTCAAAAACACGGCCAAAACTTCTCGAAACTTACTTCCGAAGTGAAGACTGCTGACGGGAAACAACAAGCCATAGTGGGCAAAATCCGTGTGGAGATTACCTACAAAGGGAGGACGAAAACAATTCCCCTGTATCTGGTTCCGTCTTTGCAGCAGAAACTGTACCTGGGTATCGACTTCTGGAAGGAGTTTGACATTGCTCCTCGGTTGATCTCCGAAATTTCTTCAGTTCCTTGCCCGATTGAGACGGACCCTAATGCTCATGTGCTGACCGAACAACAATCAAAAAGATTGCAAGATGCCATTAGCCTGTTTCCTTCCTCAGCTGTTGAAGGCTTAGGAAAAACTACGCTAGAGGTACATACCATCGACACAGGTGATGCTGAGCCCATTAAGCAGCGTCATTACCCGATTTCTCCAGCGGTACAGAACCTGATATGTGAGGAATTGGATCGTATGCTTAAACTCGGAGTTATCGAGGAAAGTACTAGTGCATGGAGCTCTCCTGTGGTCTTAGTGCGAAAGCCCGGCAAAAATCGCTTATGCCTAGACTACAGGAAGGTTAATGCCCAGACGAAGAAAGATGCGTATCCACTTCCTCACATAGAAGGATTGCTATCGCGTCTTCCAGATACTCACTTCATCTCAAGTGTAGATCTGAAGGATGCGTTTTGGCAGATTCCGTTGGAGAAATCTTCTCGGGAAAAGACGGCTTTTACGGTGCCCGGTATGCCCCTGTTGCAGTTCACAGTTATGCCCTTTGGTCTCTGCAATGCGCCACAACGCATGGTCAGATTAATGGACAAAGTGGTACCTCATCAACTGCGAGAGAAAATCTTTCCATACCTTGATGATCTGTTGGTCGTGTCAAGCACGTTTGAAGAGCACATCGAGCTGTTGAAGATTTTGGCTGGTCGACTGAAGGAAGCAGGTCTTACAATGAACGTCCAGAAGTCAAAATTCTGCTTCAAGGAATTAAGATACCTGGGATACATTGTTGGAGATGGTTGCTTGAAGACGGATCCAGATAAGGTGTCGGCCATTTCTGATTTCCCCACGCCCACTACGGCAAAACAAGTGCGACGCTTCTTGGGACTAGCAGGATGGTATAGGCGGTTTGTAAAAGACTTCTCTTCACTGGCGGCTCCCATCACCGATACGCTGAAGAAGGGGAAGAAGTTTATCTTCAACGACGAAGCGGTTGAAGCTTTCAATAAGCTCAAAACGGCACTTACCGTCGCACCGCTTCTTGTTAATCCGGACTTTACCAAGGAGTTCATCATTCTCTGCGATGCTTCCAACACCGGCATCGGTTGTGTGCTGAGCCAATTGGACGAGAGTGGTAACGAACGTCCTATTTACTACCACTCACAGAAACTCAATTCGGCCCAGCGTAATTACAGTGTGACCGAGCGTGAATGTCTGGCTGCTGTCGTGGGAGTTTGGAAGTTTCGCGCTTACGTAGAGGGACATGCGTTTAAGATTGTGACCGATCATGCGAGCTTGAAGTGGTTGATGGGCCAGAGGGATCTCAGCGGTCGTTTGGCGAGATGGAGCCTGAAGCTTCAGGGATTTGATTTCACCATCGAGCACCGTAAAGGATCTCAGAATATAGTACCCGATGCGCTTTCGCGAGTGCATGGAGTCGATGCTCTGATTTCTGAGGTTTCGATGTTGACAGATCCTTACGATGTATTGCATATTGATCTTGAGGATCCTAGTTTTAAATCTATGGAATACCGCAAGCTCATAGACAGCATCGAAGAACAAAAAGATAAGCTACCTGATCTTCAAGTGTCGGAAAATTTCGTCTACAAGAAGGTCAAACATTGCACAGGTAATCCTGTCGAGGATGACCTTGTTTGGAAGCTTTGGGTTCCTCAATCGCTAACCGAGCGCTTGATTGCTCTCGCTCATCAGCCGCCAAGAGCTTCGCATGGCGGTATCGCAAAAACCCTGTTCCGGCTGAAGCGTCAATTCTTCTGGCCTAACATGGCAGCCCAGGTACAAGCATTCATTGGGAGGTGCGACATCTGTAAGGCCACGAAAGCCCCAAATGCCACCCTGAGGCCTCCGATGGGTAAAGCATTTTTGGCTGAGAGGCCCTTCCAGATGTTGTACATCGACTTTCTTGGTCCATATCCTCGCTCGAGAGACGGGAATAATTACATTGTGATTGCGCTGGACCAGTTGACTAAGTTTGTGGTGGTGAAAGCACTTCGCAAAGCAACGACAGATACGGTGTTGAAGTTTTTGCAGGAACAGGTGTTCTGCCTTTTTGGAATTCCGGAAACTATTCTTTCCGACAATGGTAAGCAATTCACGAGCCGAGAGTTTGAGAAGCGAATGACGTCGTTGGGGATAAATCATGTCAGAACCGCTGTATATTCCCCCCAAGCGAACGCCAGTGAGAGAGTCAACCGGTCAATTCTTGCGGCAATCAGATCCTACATAGATCCAGATCAAAAGAACTGGGATAGCAACTTGCAGTCCATAGCCAGTGCTCTCCGAACAACGATTCATTCAGCGATAAACATGTCGCCTTATGAAGCGCTGTTCGGCCAAAGCTGTGTAGAGCATGGTTCTGACTACAAGTTGCTCCGCAAACTTAATGGGCTCAATAATTCCAATGTGCAAGTTGTGTCCAAGGCTGCGCAGATGAACATCTTGCACGCGTATATTAAAAATGCCTTAGCTAACGCGCATGCCCATTACGAGAACACCTATAATTTGCGGAGTAAGGACGTTAAGTTTGAGGTCGGAGATATAGTCTTCCGTAGGAATTATGCCTTGAGCGACGCATCTAAAAGGTTTTGCGCGAAACTAGGGCCAAAATTTGTAAAGATGAAAATAGTCAGAGTAATAGGTAACAACCTGTATGAACTGGAGGACCTTAACGGGAAGAAAGTTGGTATTTTCCACTGTAAGGACTTAAAAAGGTAAACAAGAAAAAAAAAATCAGCGAATGCCCGGCTGCAGTCTGCGCATGAGACGCTTCAAAAAAAAAAAAATTTATAATAAAAGGCGAAAAAAAGGAAGACACAACGGTTTCTTTTCGTCTTCTTTCAGTACGAAAGATCTGGCTGAAAGAAGAAGCTTTGTAGGAAACCGAATATAATAATAATAATAATAATAATAATAATAATAATAATAATAATAATAATAATAATAATAATAATAATAAAAATAATAATAATAATAATAAAAATAATAATAATAATAATAATAATAATAATAATAATAATAATAATAATAATAATAATAATAATAATAATAATAATAATAATAATAATAATAATAATAATAATAATAATAATAATAATAATAATAATAATAATAATAATAATAATAATAATAATAATAATAATAATAATAATAATAATAATAATAATGACCTAATATATTGACCCGCACTGTATTCGCACAAAACTTTGAATTCATATGACAACATAATCGACAAAAAAATATAACATCACATCCATCAGCCCATACGATGCACAGTTTAGTTAATCACACCACTAGATAATCCTCCGGTAGGGTACGATAACCGTGAAAAGAACTGTTGGCAGAAAAACTGTCAACCTAAAAGCCACAAAAAAACTGCTGTAAAAGGGGCGGAGCCTGACCTTGGCTTAGAAGACAATTAGTTTTTCTAACCCAGGACTGTTCAGTTGGTGATGAATTACAAAACGGGCGAGACGGAAATTATCATTCGAGACGAAAAATTAACTCGAAAAAAAAAAAAAAAGAGATAACAAGAAAAAATAAAAAAAAAACGAAATATAGTTAATTGCCGACGGAACATGGGTTTTTTTTATCAAAAGAAAATTTTTTAAGCCACAAATCGTAATAAAAATGAATTAAAAAAAAAAAAAACCATTTAAACGGAAAGTGCAACGAAAAGTGCAACAGGAAAAAAAAACCTAAAATAAGTGTTACCTGAAAGAAAAAAAAAGAACTGAACAAAACTAACTAATAAAAGAGTGATACATACTTACCTTTTACCTATAAAAATAAATTAAATACAAAAAAATAAGAAAAGTGTGCCCTACTTACCATCACCGAAATACCTATAAAAAAAAGATATAAGAAACAATATGATAAAGAGGGAAACAAGAAGTTTTAATTGTGCCCCAATCTAATTTATCATTATCAATATCATCAATATCTTTATCAGCATCATTATTTTCATCATCATTATTATCATCATCATCCTCATCATCTCCTCATCATCTCCTCATCATCATAATCATCATGGACCTTGGCAGAAGCAGCGGCATATTTTTTACCCGGTAAATGTGAAATGTGTCCCAGTGTAGTGAATACCCTTCCCACAGTTTACTTACCTATATATATATACCTACCTATATCTACCTACCTGCTTATACTTACCCTACACCCACAGATCATCCCAGTGTATTTTTTTTTGTTATCCCCGCGCCCAAGTGTTGTGAATTCGTTACGTTAGTAATGTGTGTCTAAATATAAGAAAATATCATGTTAAGTTTAAATTTATATATATAAAAAAAAGCAGCAAGACTTTGAAGTAAATTACAAGAAAAATAATAAAAAGTCTAAATTGTTGAAATTAAATAAAGAAAAAAAAAATAAAGAGGGAAAAATTAAATTAAATTAAATAAGAAATTAAATAATTAAGAAAAAAAAAAATAGAAAAAAAAGAAAACAAAAAGAAAATCAAAGGTCCATAAGATAAAGTGAAAATTAAATCAAATTAAATAAAAAAATAAAAAAGGAAAGATACAAAGAAGAAGAAACAAAACAAAACAAAACAAGTTTTTATGTCCTTTCATATAGATTCCGGAGCTGACACCGTGGTGCACTACAGTGGAGCTGATTAAAAAACTTATGTGGAAAAAAAAGTGAGTTCATTTCTTTTCATTTATTTTGTTATAATTTTGGTTTTGTTTTATTTTTTTCTTTATTTATTTTGCTATCTACATTTTTATTTAAACTATTAATATAGTTTGAGGGAATTAATAATATTTCATATTAATAAACTTACCGAGAAATAAAGTCAAATTTATAGAAGCTACCTAAAAAAAAAAAATACATTAATTAAATAATTACCTTCAACAAAAGAAAAAAAAAGAAAGCAATACACTTACCTTAACATAAATAAATAATTAATTAGAGACCTAAAAATAAAATAGTAAAAAAAAAGAGAATAGAATTAAACAGTGAATAGGAGTTAATATTTAATAATAATAATATAGTTTTTTTATGAAAATAATAAATTTTTATACTTACCGAAAACAAAAAAAAAATAGGTCAAATTCATTGAAGTCATCTGGAACAAAAATAAACAATTAAATACATTAATTAAATAATTATATTAAACAAAAGAAAAAAAAAGGAACGCAATATACTTATCTTAACACAAATAAATAATTAATTTGAGACCTGAAAATAAAATATAAAAAAAAAAGAAAAAAAAAGAGAATAGAATTAATTAGTAAATTAGAGTTAATATCATTAAATTAATTATTATATACTTTATACTTACCTGTTAAGTACTATCTATTTACCTTTTTCAATCAGCAATTAATATGTTATATTTATTATGTATCTTGAAATTTACTTACTCTAGATAATAAATCACATTTATTTTATAACGTTTTGAGAAAAAAAAATCAATTTTTTTTTATTCCTATATACATGAGGAGATTTATTTTTGGGTTTTGATGGGTTTCTTCTTTTTTGAAACTACTGGGAAGGCGATTCTTTTTTTTGTGCTATTAGGTTCCTAGTCAGGATGTCCGGTTAAGAACCTAACGAGGTGGAGATGACAGACAAGAGGTAAGGTGAGGTTAGTGGAGTAAGGGTGAGTTAGGGGCTACCGCATAAACAGGAGGTTGCAGTAGCCACGGTGGTATCCGGGTGATACAAGGGTGGGCAAATCCTCCGAGGGTCAATTCCATCAAACACCCTCCCCCTCTATAGGAATCACTTCCCCAACCCATGGACAAATCGGGTCACCATTTTATTTTATTTTTATTTCAGTTTCTCGGCATGAAGTCGTAACCCCGTCCAGTGCTGCGGTAGCAAGAACCCCCCCCATCGGCGAGCTAGTTCGAGCTTATGCAAGCATGCCAAGCTACCGTGGCCTGGACACCCACTCCTTCCTGCTGCCAGGGTCGGCCTCTGGGGCCTGTAGCCAGAGGTTGTAATGGTGGTAAGGGAAGGAGAGGCAAACACCTTAGTGGTTTCGTTACAAGATCTAAACTATTCAAACTTTAAAAGCACAGTGCGATCGCAAGTTTGTGCGACCCAGTCGTGCATTTTATATATAATATTATGTAAAGATTATTTCTACAAAATTTCAGCTCTGTTGAATGCGATTTCATTTTCGATATTTTTTTACTTATTTGGGGGTTCCATTTTTGGATTCTGGCTTTCTTACTACTACATTAAGTTAGGCTAAGTTAATTTGTAGGGGCATGTCTTACGACTTCACTTCATAATATGATTCAAATTCAAAGTTACATATATAAAGCTTATGCTGAAATACTACGATGTTATTATACTTAACAAAAGGAACAGGGTGATGATGGAAGATTTTATCTTATTCACAATATCAATATCAAAGGCCAGTGCAGCCCTAAACCTTTGAATATATTAAGAATTTAACTTAAGGAAAAGAAACAAAGATTTATCCAACTTTAAGACTATATAGGAATAGTGTTCACAATATGGTAATATTGATTTCATGACATTATTTTTATTTTGTTGTTACATTTTTCAAAAATATTCAGGCATTCTTCATTCACAGGCAATACTTTTACATTTTTCATCGACAAAGTTTCCATATTCTAAAATAAATCATGATGCACACCACGTTAATGCTTACCTTTTTACGGTTCTTTATACAAGTTTCTTGAATAAGTAAATTGGAATTCAAGTTCAAGATTTTCATCATTGACAACAAAGTCTGGGAAGATCACTCTTTTGCAGGTGTTACGGATTTTGCTCATTCACGCGGTATAAAATAAATCTTTTCCAAGAACTAATTAATCATATAAGAGGGAGCACAATGTGTACATGTACGAGTATATCATCGTTAAAATGTAATTGAACTAAAAACTAGAACTTTAAGAATATAACATGTTACATGACTGAAGAAAACTATAACAAGAGCAAGAGCACGAGTATGAACTATACAGAGTAACTTTAAGGAGAGAACCTAGATTCATACCAGGAAGTTATAAATTATTCCACATGCAAGTTTAAAAGGGCAGTTTCTCAATGTGGGTATCCAAACAAGGCGTGTGCCGATGGCCATCCAATGTATTTGAACTATCAATAAATTAATCAATATAATATAGGTTTTAATCGATTTATGTATAGTACCTGGGAGACCGAGCTTCGCTCGGCTTTTTCTAATTGAAAAAAGTGAAATATGTATGAGAAATATAGACATGGCAGTTAATAGAAAACAACATATGTCATCCATTAAATTTGTTCACTTTATAAATGCGTTCAATGGAGATGCTTCCATATTATGTACGTGGAGATAAATATGTAGACAGTTTGACATAATGTGGAAATACCTGCACGCATGTGGAGATACATTGATGCATCGACATATGTTTGGATAAATTTGGTGGAGATAAATATGTGGAGTTACATTTGCAGATTCCTCCACTTGCATATATTAAATACAAAATTTCCTCCAGATAGTTAGAACTGTTGCTTTAGCGCCCCTTTAGTTAAGGGCCTGGGTGATACAACAAAAGTGGACGTGGAAGGGCGTGGGCGGTTTTTCCAATTTTTTTTTTTATTTTGTTCTTGCTTATCAGTACACTTCCTGATAATTTCATCCAAATCGCTGAAACCAATTTCATGCAAATCGTTGGATCCGTTTCGGATATTTTTTGTTTTTCAATTTTTCTCACTCATAAGAATGAACTCTAAAACTTTTACTCAAATAGTTTGAGTAGCTTCCGAGAAATAGAAATAATAAAAGTAGTCGTGACATTGGCGGATTTTATTAAAATCAATTTTCAATTTTTTTTCTTGTTCATATCTAAAAATAAACTGAAAATTTCGAATTGTCTTCGAGAAACCAAAAACTAATAAAAGTGGGTGTGGCAGTAGGCGAAGTCTACATATTTCTTTTAAAATGTTGTTCCTACTTATAAAAGAGAACGCTCACTGAAAATTTTATGCAAATTGTCGGAGCCGTTTCCGATAAACTAAAAACGACAAAAGTGGACGGAGCAGTGGGCGGATTTCACTAAACTTTTCTTAACTTTTTTCTTCTTATTGAGGAGAAAAAACTCTGAAAAATTCATTAAAATGGCTAGTTCCGTTTCCGAGAAACCAAGCAATAATAAAAGTGGGCGTGGCAGTGTGTGGATTTTAGTAAAAGAATTTTTCAATTTTTTGTTATAAGAATAAACTCTTATAACCTCATAACCTCATTTAAATCGTTTGAATTGTTTTCGAGACACTAAGAAATAATAAAAGTGGGCGTGGCACCAGGCGGATTCTACTTATTTCTTTTTAAATTTTGTTTCTACCTATAAAAGAGAACGTTCTCATAAAATGTCATCTAAGTTTTAAGACCCGTTTCCGATAAACTAAAAACGAAATAAGTGGGCGGTGCAGTGGGTGTTGCTGTGGGCGGATTTCACTAAAGTTTCCTTTACATTTTTCTTCTTATTGAGGAGAAAAAACTCTGAAAAATTCATTAAAATGGCTAGTTCCGTTTCCGAGAAACCAAGCAATAATAAAAGTGGGCGTGGCAGTGGGTGGATTTTAGTAAAATAATTTTTCAATTTTTTGTTATTAGAATAAACTCTTATAACCTCATAACCTCATTTAAATCGTTTGAATTGTTTTCGAGACACTAAGAAATAATAAAAGTGGGCGTGGCAGTAGGTGGATTCTACTTATTTCTTTTTAAATTTTGTTCCTACCTATAAAAGAGAACGCTCTCATAAAATTGTATCTAAGTTGTCGGACCCGTTTCCGATAAACTAAAAACGAAATAAGTGGGCGGTGCAGTGGGCGTTGCTGTGGGCGGATTTCACTAAATTTTTCTTAAAATTTTTCTTCTTATTGAGGAGAAAAAAACTCGGAAAAATGTATTAAAATGGCTAGCTTCGTTTCCGAGAAAGCAAGCAATAATAAAAGTGGGCGTGGCAGTGGGTGGATTTTAGTAAAAGAATTTTCCAATTTTTTGTTATAAGAATAAACTCTTATAACCTCATTGAAATCGTTTGAATTGCTTAAGAGAAACTAAGAAATGATAAAAGTGGGCGTGGCAGTCATAGAATTTTACTAAATATATTTTTTTATTTTTTTTCTCGATCATAACAATAAACACTGAAAATTTCATCCGAATCGTTGGAGCCGTTTTCGAATAGCCAATAACTAATAACAGTGGGCGTGGTAGTAGGCGGATTTTACTGATTTTATTTTTTTAATTTTTTTCTTACCCATGAAAGTAAACTCTGAAAATTTTATTCAAATCGCTGGAGCCGTTTCCGAGTAATAAAGATATTTCAGACCGATTCCGTCATACTTAAAAGTAAGAAAAGTGGGCGCGGGGTGGGCGGATTTTACTAAATTTTATTTTTTATTTTTTTTCTCGTTCATCGTAATAAACTCTGAAAATTTTATCAAAATCGTTGGAGCCATTTCCGAGAAACCAAATATATATAAATATATAAATATATAAATATAGAAATATAGAAATATAGAAATAAATATACAAGAATAACTCGTTTAAAGTAATAAGATAGTTGAACATGTTTGTAGAGCAAATGCTTTTAATTGGAAACTAAAACTACTCAGTATATTGTAGTTTCATTATTATTTCATGATTCTACATACTCTTAAGCAAAAGTCGTAAATTTCTTCTTTTTTTAAGTATCTAAACAAAGATTCAACAAGAGATGGGTTGCTGATAATAATTCCTTACGAAATGTGTGGGATTCAAAATTGCTCCAGGGAAAGAGAACAATACCGCAACTTATTGCATTCGTATTCATCTCAATGAAATCCTGGTAGTTACGAGGCATTTCATCCTCTGGTATGTATACCGTTAATGTCAAAATGGATTGTAGTTGAATATTGCATGTCGACATATAAAACTTAAGGCCACAAGTAATAAATTGTAATAAAATTGTAAATAGTAAATTGTAAAATTGTTAAATTGGTAAATTAATAAATTCATAAATTGTTAAATTATTAAATTATAAAATTATTATATTATTAAATTATTTAATTAAATTGTTAAATTATCAAATTATTAAATGGTTAAATTGTTAAATTATTAAATTGGTTCATTGTTAAATACTTAAATTATTAAATTGGTTAATTGTTAAATTTGTTAAATTATTAAATTGTTTACTTGTTAAATTATTAAATTAATAAATTGTTAAATTATTAAATTGTTAAATTTTTAAATTGTTGAATTGTTTAATTGTTAAATTGTTGAATTAATAAATTATTAAATTGTCAAATTGTCGAATTGATTAATGGTTAAATTCTTCAATTGATAAATTCTAAAATTGTTAAATTATTAAATTGTTTACTGGTTAAATTGTTGAATTAATAAATTGTTAAATTGTTGAATTGTTAAATTAATAAATAGTTAAGCTGTTAAATTAATAAATTGTTAAATTATTAAATTGGTTAATTGTTAAATACTTAAATTATTAAATTGGTTAATTGTTAAATTTGTTAAATTATTAAATTGTTTACTTGTTAAATTATTAAATTAATAAATTGTTAAATTATTAAATTGTTAAATTTATAAATTTTTGAATTGTTAAATTCTCAAATTGTTAAATTAATAAATTTCTAAATTGTTAAATTAATAAATTGTCAAATTGTTGAATTGTTTAATGGTTAGATTCTTTAATTGTTAATTTTTTAAATTGTTAAATTAATAAATTGTTAAATTAATAAAATGTTAAAACGTTGAATTGTTAGATTGTTTAACTGTTTAATTACTAAATTGTTAAAACGTCAAATTCTCCAATTCTTAAACTGTTAAATTGTTGAATTGTTTAATTGTTAAATTGTTTAATTGTTAAATTGTTTAATTGTTAAATTGTTAAATTGTTAAATTGTTTAATTGTTAAATTGTTTACTGGTTAAATTGTTGAATTAATAAATTGTTTATTTGTTTAATTGTTAAATTGTTAATTATTAATTGTTAGTTACAAATTGTATATTAAACCCAGCTTTCTAGTTCACTTTCCTGGAGTGTAAGGTAATTTTTCGATTCCATTATTCAGTCTCTATATTTGGTGCGTCATATACTTATATGCCAATTACCCACACTTTTCTTTTGGGCTTTAGAGGAACCTACTTATTCACACCACACGCAGCGTCACATTCCAGCCATTAACAACACAATTATGTCCTTAAAAGGATTGAAGATAACTTTTTCCATGAATAATTTCGACGAGCGACCGACGTTTCCATTACCATTAACCAACCCTATTCCCAGATGTATTACAAAAAAAAGCATCATACACTTTTGTAACTCCTTTACAATATCAAAGAAGATAGATAGATAGACAGCTATACAGACCCGTATATGTGATCAAGTTCATAACATTGTAACCATAGGAGATAGATTTCTTTAATCTCAACGCCTGATTGCATAAACAGCATCCCATCCCGATCCCAGCATTCCATATAGCTTCAACAACTACCTATGCACTCAGCAGGAAATCAAAAATCCAACTTATTTCCTTACCGCACAGAACGGCTCCAGATAATCGGCCAACGTAAACACACACAACAAACATTTCTCTGAATCCACTTGGAGGCTCCGAAAACCTGATCTATATCTGGATCCATTTAAGGTATCAGGTTTTCAGGTATAAGAACCTTTCTAATATACGCTCAGAGTTAACGATGTCGGTTTTGTGCTGTGTTGTGTTTTCTTGCTGCGCCAATTGATAAGCACAGATTGCTTGGTCATTTTAACAAACCCACAACCAGGCCACAGACCCAGACTTCTAATCCAACTGTACCTATACTCTCTGATGCTTTTAGTTTAGATATTGTATCTTAACCATATACACCGTATATACCTACCCGTACAACAACAACATACAGATACAACAGGCGAAGTTATCTAAATCAGTTCTCTGACTAATGCATCGCGATTAGGATCCATAAATGATAGCGGAACAGAAGAAGTACACGCACAATACCGTTGGACAGATTCCTATTTGGCTTGGTTAGTGTTCGGCCGGCATCCATCGCACAGTTTGCTGAGAAGAAGAAGTCTTGTTGGTTTTTCTCAAACTTGACAGGCGCAACTTGATTGGCGTCTAGCGTCCGTCGTTGTCGTGCGTCGGTCGACTAACTCTGACTCTCGCAATTGGATTTGGTCAAAAGATAGCTGCAGATGAGAGGAGAGTTTAAGCCTTTCTCATGGCAGTTAAGTAGATGAGATTGCAAGGTATAGAACCTTAAGTACCTTGCTAAAGCTGGAACGGCCATGATTGTCGAATGAAGAAGGCTAAAGTTCCTCTTTGGACGTTTTAACAAATTGGTTTGGTTAAGTGATGTGGATAAACATCTTACCAAATAAAGTAGTGCATTTGATTGATGGTATACGCACAATTAGGTATCATAATATTGATTTGACAAATCAATTGGGTCACTTGGATCAGATAACGATTATTGAAAGCTTCAGTTGTTTTAAGTTTTATGAAGAGCTATATATTTGATCAAAGAAGTTCAAGTGACCTCAACTCCAAAGATTCCGTTTTGCCCAGATACGACAGTTGGGCTCATCAGTTACATGCTGTCGTACCCTTTTAGGACGCATATTACTACAGAAGTAGTTTAGTTTTCTAATTTTCTTTACCTTCGTTAGTACATATGTACATTTATAAACGAGTATAAATAACCAACTTAAAACAGTCAACAAAATTTGAACCTTCATGAATCTTTGTTTGGTAGAATTCTGATATCCTCCATGGTCTTAACTATTTATAACCATATAATACATAAATAACATCTTAACTTCCAGCCTTAGAGTATAAATATCTCAACCGGATTTTAATGTTTGTGTTCTTTTTTTCGCTCCATCAGCATTTATACGACATTCTAAAGCATATGCAACACTGCTGCTGCCTAGCTACAGTGTGATGAAAGAATTGAACAAAATTTATGATCCACAGCGAATGTAATGTGGGAGTCGTAGGAATTCATTTAAATCCAAATAAATCAAGTTCTCGGATCGTGCGGAATGTGAATACAAACAGAATGAAGTAGCCAAGCGAGAAGAAGTCCTCGCATTCCTTTATAGTTTGATTGTATAAATTCAAAATGTTGCATCTAAGATAATGCTTTTTATAAAGTGGCAAAGGAAATTTTGAAAACACATACCTTAAGCATTATACTGATTAAAATCTATAGGGGATGTTGTGTGAATAAAAGACTGACATGCGAAGGAATTATTTTTTTTAAATGTCAGACCTGTGGTTATAGAGTCCAGTCAGCGCTTAATGAATACTCAAATCTGAAGTGAAGATATTTAGATTTTTTTTCTTAATATTTCGTTATATAAGACATTCATAAGACATTTTAACAACTTGCTGTATAGGACAAGTATTGATTTTGTGTAAAAAAAACTGCGAGGTTTTGAGCAAAAAAAAACTGGGTATATTATCAGACTGTCCAAAGATTTGTGCATCTACGCGTGCGTTCGTCTGCTTTAATCCAAGCTAGATTCTAAACACGACTACCGAAAAAAACCTCTTAAAAAACATCGTTTATCGAAGCCAGAAGCACTTGAACTAGAGCTTCGATTTCATCGGTGTACGCATCGCTGCTGCTCGAATCGTTTTATCGCTACTCCAACATTAACAGAGCCCTTATAGTTTTCTTATGCCCATATTATTCACTCGATACATCCAGATTAAAATTTAAATCCGGATATATTTATATTGAATGTGTATGATTTACATCTGTATTAAAGTTTTAATCTAGATGTATCGAGTGAATAATATGGCGGTTATTGTCTAATTATTGAAAACTGAAATATACACGCTCACGCAAAGCTGATAGTCAAAAATACTTTGATAATGATTTTTCAACCTCCAACATTTAAAATTAATTAGTTGATAAGTATAAGTACATCATCACTTAAATCCATCTCTTAAAATAATAAAAATAAAAATCAAGTATAAGTTTACTTCGAAAGATTGGTTCTTCATCCAAAAAAAAAGCGTAAATTAAAAATAAATCAAAATTGTATGAAATATTTTGCATTTCCTTTCAACCAATATAAAATTCATCACCGTTAAAACAAAATATTCTGATTAATGGAAAAATATTTCTACTTCTATAACTTTTTCCGTGAGGTTCCCCTTGCGGAGCATATAGGGCCTCCATTACTCCTAAAATTTCTGGAGATGTATCTCCAACTCTTCCCCAGTTGTACTGATTCCTTTTGAACCGTTTGTAGCCATAGTACTTCTAGGTCAGCAACGAACTCGTCACCTTTTCGAATCATATCCACTGCCACTTGCGTCTTCGTATAATACGAGTCTATGGGTTCGTGTTCTCGTATGAAGTTCATCATTGGAGAAACGGTTGGGCCAGAAAATTCTCAAGATAATTCGAAGACATCTATTAACGAATGTTTGCAGCTTTCTCGTGACAACGGATGTGACTTTCCAAGTGCTACACCCATAAAGCAGCACGGATTTAATGTTTTAGCGGAACAGTCGTAGCTTTGTCTTTAAGCTAAAAGAGTTGTTTCTCCATATTTTGAACAGCATTACGAACGCAGCCTTTGCTTTCCCGATTCTGCTGTTTATATCCAGCTCAGTTTCGCCGCCATTAGAAACGATACTCCCAAGATATTGGAAATTCTCTACCATCTCTACTGGTTGTCCCGAAATAAAGGGTGTTTTTTTTAGACGTGTGGTTTTCAAGAAGAAATAAAACGCATATATATAATTTAATGTTATGGCCAAGAACTTAGCTTTATTATATATTAAGGGTTTACCATTATGTATTAAAAATGATTTCGGGCAAGTGGCCGCCGTGGCTGGCTGGAATAAATTCCAGAGAGGCCCAATTTTCGACCACTTTTTGCAGGAATTGGGGCCTTATGTCACCAATAACACGCCGAATATTCTCTTCCAAGGCGTCAATCGTCTCTGGCTTATCTGCGTAGACATAACCCCACAAAAAATAGTCCAGCGGTGTTAAATCGCACGATCTTGGAGGCCACGCCACAGGCCCACGACGCGAGATAATGCGCTCACCAAAATATTCCTTCAATAAATTGATTGTTTCGTTGGCTGTATGGCATGTAGCGCCGTCTTGTTGGAACCAAAGGTCGTCTACATCAACATCCTCCAATTCAGGCATGAAAAATTCATTAATCTGGCTCTATAGCATTCCCCATTGACTGTAACATTATGGCCGGCTACTATGGAAAATGATTCCTCTCTGCCTATAGAGCACACCAAAAGTGACTTTTTGAGGATGTAACGGCGTCTCAACCATGGCTTGTGGATTATGGTCACTCCAAATACGACAATTTTGCTTATTAACGCACCCATTCAACCAAAAGTGAGCTTCATCGCTGAACAAATTTTTCTTGTGAAAATCGGGATCGGTGGCCATCTCGTTTTGGTAATAAATTTGCACGATTTCCAAACGTTGTTCAGGAGTAAGTCTATTCATTATGAAATGGCAAACCAAACTGACAGCATAAATCAAGTGACAGCTGTCAAAAAGACCAACTCCGAAAAAAGTATTACCAGATTGAAAACCACAAGTCTAAAAAAAAACACGCTTTATCTACTTCGATATGTGAGTAAGTTTCCTTTTAGTTTTTATCATATTGATCTTTAAGGTCCTTGACCTTTAAGGCAGTTTCTCTCAGCATCCTTGCTTTTATTTGATGGAGATCCATGATCCTATGAGATATACATCTTCGTATACGCATACGCATACGTCTTCGGCGTAGTCAAGATTTTTGAGGTGTGATTGCAGAGTACACTGAATTCCTCCATTTCCATTTCGACAAAGCTGCATGCAGCACATAACTTATCACCAATAGAAATCGGATTTCAAACGCCTCTGGTAACCTTCCTTTATGGAAAACGAGAAATTTGGATCCCTCATATAGATAGCCTTTATAATAGCAATCAATTTATCTGGGATGCCCCTGCTGCGTAAAGCAAGCCTCTATTTAGTGTTAACACTATATATTTCAATTTTTCAGTTCAAGTGGCCTCAACTCCAAAATTGCGTTTTGCCCAGGTACGACAGTTTAAACAGAAGTAGTTTTCTAATTATCTTTATCTACGTTATTTAAACTATATCGAACGCCTTTTCGAAGTCGATGAACAGCTGGTGATGTGGTGATCGCACTGTTCGATGATGATCTGCAAGGTGTTGATTTGATGTAGTCCAAACAGGAAGATCCAGTGCGGAGTCCTGCATGTTCGGCGTCAAGTGTTTCTTCGAGGTGGTGTTTTATTGATTCCAATACAATTTTTTCTATTACATATCTTGGCTACTACAGGTAGCACGCATATTCCCCTCCAATTATTGCACTGTGAAAAGATCTCTTTTTTGAGAGCTTGACAATAATTACTTTTTTCCACTCTTCAGGAAATGCTCATGTATCGATTTATAGATTTGTCCAAATTTGTTCGTCATATTCATGACGTTCTTTACTTCACAAGATCTTTACCTCATCCCGCTTATAAATTAATTTGTTGGCGAGATAGCTCGTTGAGAGCCTAGTAACTTACAACTCTCAACCAAAAATAAAATTTTAAATCGTTGGAGCGGGGTTTAAAAAAAAAAGAAAGTAATTTTTAAGAAAAGATTTGAATTCCAATTTTTAGAATTTATTAATACGAAGTTTAAATTTCAATTTCGAAAAAAAAATCTAGGTACCTACCTATTTTTGAGTAAGTATCGAATTTTCCAAAAATATATTTTTTGTTTAAATTCAAAACATATTTGTTTTTAGAAAATTTGAAATGGAACATAACTTATGTTTAAACTAAATAGAAGCATTCAAAATTTAATTAAAATCGGATGAAAAGATAATAAAACAATCAAATGTTAAAAATTTAAAAACATGATTCTATAAAGAGGTAGGTAGTGTCTAAATATAAAAATTAGTCCTGTTAAAAGATTGATTTTACTAATATTGGTCCACTGACAAACTTTAAACCAAAACCGTGCGAGTAGTTTTTGAGATAAAAATAAGATTCTGAAATATGTATTGATTTTTCAAAAAAAAAACTTTTTTTGTTTAAACCAAAAAATATTTTTTGAAAAATTTTGGTAAACTTTTAAAAATTAAAAAATAGTTATTCAAAATAATTGCTAAGCTGACTAAGCACAGGAGGCAAATTTCAAATTTTCCTTCAGCATAAGCGGTTCCGGAGATATAAGACTTCAAAAATCATAAAAACTGTAGCACTGACTGACAGACCATCAAAATTGTAAACGTGCGCCAACTTCAAACTTGGTAAATGTTTATTAATATGAGATATTTAGACTATAGAGTAAAATTGAAAAAATACCACATTATGAGAGATTAAATTATTATTAAATGATTCCTGCAGACTTAATTTGATGCCATTTGGTACTAAAAAAATGAAAAAAATTAAAATGGTTGCACAAGCATATGAAAAGGATGGACAATCGACAAACTTCATAAAACCCCCTCAGACTTTTTCAGTTCGGGGTTCAATTTTCACATAATACATATATCATAACTAGGAAAATTGTAAAGGCGTATACGGCTTCTTATACTAATTCTATATTTCAAATATCCCAGATATAGATTCTGGGGTTTGGGAAAAGGTATATTTCTTTTTATCGCCTAGGTTATAGCTTAACGATCGAAAGATTACATGGAAATTCAACGCATTGGCGATGTATCTCAACAGACATATAAACGCCGATGCAGCTGATTGATTCAACATTGTTCGTGCGCCATCCACCCCAAAACGAAAAAAAAATTTCAAATGTCGCCAAATCAAAGGCCTAAATTTTTTAAGATTTAAGATACCATTTTATTTTATTTTTTTCTTAACAAAAACAACTTTTTTCGTAAAGAGTTCAAATATACCTCGACACTTTTCTGTATATCCCGTTGGCTAAGCTGCCAAAACCAACTATGCCCAGTCACCTGTTAATGTAAATTTATGCGTTAATAAATTTGTTGCTAATGCATTCAAATTGTATTCTGCAACATTCAACTCGTGTTTCCTGGCATTTGCGTGTGCAATCAGTAAAACAAACAAATTTTCAATTTTTTCAGCATTCCTTCGGCATCAAATCATTAGCAATAACACCTGCTAAGCTTGGCAAAACAATCCATACATTGCTGCATTGACACCTTACAATCAAATCTCTCATAATTTTTACAGTAAGACTTTAGGTATATATGTATACTCCTAGCTCGATGACGACGCTATATACAGGTGCTATACAACCACTGCCACAGTCACCACCGCCGTGCCACCGCTGCTGCCGCCACATGCTTTTTTATACACGCAAAGGCAATTAAAATTACTTAATGGACTTCGACAGAGGACCAGGGGGTACTTGGCAAGTCGCAACCCAACTTTGTATATAAACATGAAAAACATTGTCTCACTGAGACTTCACAGCCTCGCCTCCCTCATCAATTAAAAAAAAAAAATACAACTTAAGGAAACGAAGGGTCCTATCCATTGGAATCACATCCCGTCTTGGGATTCTCAGAAATTTTAACGAGCACCAACAATTCGAACTTCTGTTCCCAGCGTGTCGGCATAATATCCGACATCTTTGCATTTCTCTGTATATGTATGGGTGTTCCTAGAATTTCCTACTGCTTCGCTTCTGGATGGATGCAACAAAAAAAAGCAGCTTCGAACTGCTCAGTGCTCTAGCTTCTGTGCCACACCACATAAATCAACACTAACAGCTCCAATACGATCCTTCAGTAGAGATTGGGAGGGCTTGGCTTGAAGCTATGCATATGTATATATGCACGTAGGTATACATAGAAAGGTATGTATGTACTTCTCAAAGCGGATATTATCTTTCCAATTTCAATTTGCAACATGGTAAAAGGTGCTACAGCATGTGGAAGGTGCGCCGAGTATGTCGGTACCTTAATTAACACTTGTCATATAGAATTAGGAGTGCGGATTACACCAACAGGCTGCAATTATCCTTCGGCCAGGAAAGATGGCATGGAAATTATTTTATAGTTGCGTTGCGTGCACATTCTCCGCAAAGAATCATCAGCAAAAGAGCAAGTGCCTTCGTGTGTGTAATCAAATATTATTATGGTCGATTTGTGAACTTTTCTCAGGTTGATTAGATGAAGTGGAATGTACCTATAGTATGCTATACAAGCACCGGCAGCGGGAGGAAACATTTTTACATGACTCAGTATATATGTACATATACATTGCAGGAAATTGGAATATAGAAGCTATAGCAATTAGAGAGATCCTGGGCAACGAAGCTGGTTTAACGAGGCTTTAATGGATTTCAATTGGTTTGACTGCGTTTTAAACAATGTCTCAGTGCCTATTTTATATGAGATCATGATGGGATGTATAACGCCCTTTACAATTAATTTAATTTAATTTTTCCTTCAATCATATGGGAGAAGTGATGCTTTAAGTGCTTCACTTTTTACGGTGAATATTTTTTGGATTTTATCTCACACGTTTATAAGACATCAATCATCAGTTGTTATCTTACTGGTAATACAGATCAACCATTCGATTCCGGTCGAACAAGAATTTTTCAATAATAAATCTTTCTTATCTACTTAATCTAATTTTTTTAAAACAGAAGTGAGAGGTGAGGAAACACCTCTTGAGGAGGTGTCAAAGATTACAAGCGTATTTTATGGATACCGACTGATTCAACTTTCATGAAATTCTGGTGCAGTTTTAGCAAACCAGATTTTAATCGATTTGCTTAAATAAAGTTTATATATACACTGCACCGAGACTTTCAACAAGACCTAAAAAAAAAATCTCGGAAGAGCCAATTGAAAGTTTTTGGGAGTGTCAAGAGTGAAAAAAGTACAAAAGTAGTGCCTACTTAAAACGTACAAAAAAATCTACATTACATTATAATGACAACTTATCTGATAACTGTGGTAAGTAAAAATCACATATATAGATTTTATTTACGAATATAACATAGGTCAAAGACATAAAGGACTTATTTTAAAAATTGAGAACTTTAAACCGACGAGCCGTGAAAAACAAAACAACTATAGAATTATTTAATTTTTTCCTGAATATTAAAAGAAAACGGATCTATTATATCAGCAGAGGCGTAGCTACCTTGTAGGAAATAGGACTGTTTACGATTCAGAATGCATCCACATTCCACACCTACAACAAATCTCACCACAAATCTTACTAAAGAAATTTTTCCCATAGTTAAAAATGTATAAATTATATGTCTACAACACATATTATAATAAATCGATGATTCATTCCCTTCTAAAATGTATAACCAAGCTGTTTTATTTAATCAGTTATACCTTAAGCAAAAAGAAATAATTTTTTTTCAAAAAGAACCGCTTTAACTGCTCTTTATTCAGTTCATATCCGAACAAGGACAGCACCGGAGGTTATAGGGACCACGGAGCCCCGGAGTGGCCCTTAAACACACAAATTTAAGCTACAATGACTGGCTATATTTTTTATAAAATTAATGGGAATGGATTTTTTTCTTAAACATTCAGCCCATCGTAATCGAAAATTTGCTACGAATCACGAAAAATGTATTGCAGAATCCATTCGTAGTGGAAAATCTATTAAGAATTTCGAAATTCGGGGAATTTGCTATCACAAATTCCGAATGAAACGGAAATATGACGTCCTTTTCTACGACAACTGAATCTTGTCGTAGCCAAGTGGTAAACGATTGTGTTTCATTAAAAAATAGTTTTTTTTTACAAATTGTAAAATTTGCAATGGTTGCAAACGCAAATTAATCAATTTTTATTTTGTTAAAAATTCTTAAACTCTTTAAATAATTGAATACCACGCCAAAAACAATTTACAAAGAAGTCAAAACAAAAAAATGTTCCTTAAAAAAAAAAACAAAGGAATTAAAAGAACACATCACTTTTAAAACAAGCCGGGCTGAAATTAGTTCCTCAGTACATTTGAAACCACATTATTTATAACTTCAATTTATTTTTATGTTGAATCTATTTTCTTGAGAAAAAAATGCTAAAACATTGAATAAATAAACAAATTTCAACAAACACAACTTTTTTCACGATCTCAATCATTTGACAGCTGTAATAGTGCTCAGGGATTTTGGGATTTGTTTTTGCGATATTTATTAAAACAAAGAGTCTAGCCATACTTAACACAAATGTTCAGCCTGATATTTAGTTTTTTTTTTTGTAAAATTATCGATTTTTTTAACATGTGTAAAGATACAATATTTGCACTTAGTATATGGTTTTTTGTCGCAACATTTTTACTTGCGATACATAGATATCTACTGTTAATTTTGATACCCTGACTGTACCCAAATAACTTCGATAGTAAAAAAATGATATTTGCCGAATTTAAATAAGTAAAAAGGCTTCTGATTTCGGGCTTTAATTTCAATTCAATTTGACGTTTACAGGAAATTTTTTAGAAATTTGTTTTTTTTTTTGCAAATTATTATCAGTGTTGACTAGTAAGTAGTTATTTACCAGTAAGTAGTAGTATAAATAGGTAGTAGGCTAAATAAGGAATTCAGAAATGAAATGAATAGTAAAAGAAAATGTTCAAAAGATAAATAAAAGAAAATTATTATTAAATTAACGACTTACTTAACTGGTACTATATGGCAAGTTATGGATTTGTAAAAAAAATCGAACTCGAGATTTTTTCTCTATTCTGTATGTCTGTCTGTCCTCTCCTTTCGGCAATAGCCTATACGGGTGGGTCGATTTTTGGGGATATTATGATACGATTCGTACGGCGGCCGCGACGCGGCGCCGCAAAATAATAACGGATTTTTTACAGTGGCCTAATACAAGCATTTTTTACCATATGAGGGGGAGTCTATCTCACTCCGTTTAGAAGGGTGCGATAATTGTCTACGAACCAACTTAAAATTAAAAAAAAAAATATTAAAAAACAACGGCAACACTTACAACCAAGAATTGTGACTTCTTTGATAGCTAGAAATCTATTCTTGAATTTTATTTTTGAATCAAGTCTTCAAAATTTGAAAAAAAAAAATTTACTACCGCCTAAACGGGGGGAGATAGACCCCCTCCCTCTCGTAGTAAAAAATGCCTGTATTAGGTCACTCCAAAAAAACCGTTTTTATTTTTCGGCGCCGTACGAATCGTAATCGTGCCCGATTTTCCTTGAAATTGGTACATATAACCTTTTTTGCGCATTCCCCTGGCAAATTTTTTCTTAGGTCCAAAAATAATGGGGGGTACCTGCGGTAGGTACAATTTTTTTTATCAAATAAAACATTTTATTTTATCAAATAATAAAAAATTTTATTTTTGTCAAAAATGTGCCAACCATTTTATAAAAAAAATTCCCGAAAAATAATTGCAAATGGTTCTTCCCATAGAACCATTTTTTTGATTTTCGATTTTCCTAAAAACGATTCAACTGATTTTGATTTTTAAAAAAATTTTCTTTATTACCAATTTGTTTTCTTTATCCAAATTATTTAAGTTTTCTTCAATATCTAAATATTTTTTTGTTGCCTTGTTCTTTTCATGATTTTTTTTTTTTAGTAATCCTTCTTATGATATTAAAGCCGGATTATGTGCCAATATTTCCTTTGGCTTTCTCCTTCCACAGTCCAAACTATAATGAACTCCAGGAGAACAGATCCCCCTTTTTATACTTATTTTATGAGACACTTTGTACAAATATTATTCATCGGTCTCTCGATCATTATTTACAGGCATCATATCGTCGGCTAGATACGAAAAGCTGCTAAGTCCACTTTTGACTTAAATTGAGATTTTGATGCCATTTTCTTAAAAAAAAAACTAATTTTGCAAAAATTGGCTTAATCACTTTTGTCCAATGTTGTTTCATAATCCTAAAGAGAAAATCAGTTTTTATATGGAGCCTTATGTATGTTTTTTTTTCGATCTCCTGTAAAATTTGCAAAAGTGGACTTAGCAGTTTTACGTATTAAGGCGACGATATCAAGTTATTAAGTACAAAGTATTTTCAACTACCTATAACAAAACAATAAAAAATGAAAAACTGTTTTTAATGACCTCGGTCTTGAACAACTAATAAATATTCTGCAATTATGGTATTTCAGTTAAATTGAGTTGACTGTTTTATTGTAATGTCATGGTACTCATGTGCTTATACCAACTTCTAAAGAAACTGTACTTTGGAATGTTCAAGTTCATGTTGCAAGTGAGTTTTAAATGAACATTATCCACATTATACTTTAGCTCTATCTGCATCGTTGTTAACAGAACGCATATATGTACACAGTAGATCCTTACGATCCTGTGGCATGTGTTATATGTGTTGTGGCGTGTATTATTTTAATGCACAACCATAAAATTAAAGGCTTAAAACATTCATACAAAATTGTATATTCAACTTTATACTTAAAGGCATTGCTTCTGTTCTATACAGTCCCCTGATGAATTTCAACATCCATACCAATTCCAATTATAAATTTAATTTTAATCTCTGTTTAGGTTACACGGGTACAAAACCGAAAGTTCAATGTAGGTTTATAATAAAATCCATTCTCTGTTGTAAGCCAGTAAGTGCAAAATTATGTCCTCCGAATAGCTCTATAGCCATTAAAGGGCAAACCTTCAAATCCTACAAATAAGTATAACTCCCTATTGAGTTACATTCAACAAAAACAACAACAACAAAAAAAACAAGAATCTCTTCACCCAGCTCACCATAATCAGAAGCGCGACAATAAAACTTTAGCGACATGAAGCAGTGCCGCACCGAACAGCAGCACAAAAACTCTTCTTCTTCTTCTTCGGGATTGCAAATGAATAATTTATAATTCGTTCGAAATGGTTGCGCTGCGATGCTGCTTCGTTCGCTGTTCATCGCATCGTAACCAATAATCTGAGAAGCAAGATAATAAAAGGCTTTACCATTGAAATGTCAGTCATGACATGTAGTACAACCGTCTGAACGAAAGTAAAAGTAACCCTCACATGCCATGAAAGTGCATGAAGATACAAGATATTTTTTTTGTTGTTGATGTTTTTAATGCCTCTTGGTCTGATCTTGCCACGATCATTGAGCTCAGCTCAGACTGGATCGCGAGCGTTCCAAAACAAGAAAATATATAAAAAATGTAACGACTGCTTCGACTGTCAGATGGTCATCATGTGGTAAAATTTTTAATGAGAATTTGCATTCGTTAAGGTCAAAGAGACGCCTGCCCAGATGTCAGCGAAGCTGTAATGTGTCTTTTATTTTTGGATATACCTTTACCTACTCGAAAAGAAACGGGAGCAATTAAAATCAGACCGAACATGAGGATGGGAGTTGCCATCGGCTGAATTGAAAAGTATATTCTCTTTTCTAAGAAATTCACCTTTAATTTACCGCCTGTCAAGGATCCTCCATTGCTCCTTATACAGAAAGGCTCAAAGTCCAATAATAAATCCGCAATTAAGGTCCAACAAAAGATATCTTTGAGAATTAAACATTGTGAATATCGCAAATATCGGCGGCTGCGGCAGTGGCGTGGCAGTCAACCGGATGATCAAAACCCATTGCGTTGGGGCTATAATATAGCCTATTGTTACTGTGTTGCGCATGCTGACGCCGCGCCGACCGCGTCGCGGTACGGGAAGAATTTGAATTCCATTGTCCAAGAAGAGAATAGGAATTCAACTTTGATGCTTCTTGGACTCTTGGTGTAGGGTGGACGACACGCGCATTACCAACTTAGTCTTTAATTTGAACTTGGCAAGCGAAAGAATTGTTAAGGTTCTAGAAGCGCATAAATAGTGACTCAGCTATATAATCCTCTTAAATCGAAAATAATTGAAAAATCTAAGAATGTGCGCGCTTCAAGACAATGTTGCTGCATGCAGCTGGGAGAATGATCTGCTTTTTTTATTGACTTTTTTTTTTTATTGCCTTTGACTTTGCCTGCAACAGTTCAATTTAATTTTTGTAATTCGAGAATGATTGAAATATTTTTTGGGAGACGGTGGTTTGAGGTTCGGTTTCTATTGGATTTGTAGAAATTAGAAACCGTCATTTTTTAAATTTATTATGATATAAAATTTATGGTTGATTTCTTTGCTCTTTCTTTTTTTGTAAGTAACTAGCTGACCCGTTCCGGCTTCGCACGGGTAGAAGTCTAAATTGCGTACAAAATTTACAAAAGTAAAAAATTTCTATCCTGAAAGTATGCAATTATTTTTATATAATTAAATTAATAAGGAAGTTGAAAGCTTACACTTACAAGAGTGCCTCCACGCTTCCACGAGTGTGAAGACCAAGCTTAACAATCTATTCAAATCTATTCAGTTTTCCATAAAATTCACTTTTGTTTTACCCAAAAAGATATTTCATGCAATCAAATCAACACCATACCACACCAGTCACGCACAATATTTTTTGAACAAATCTGCTTTACCTACATGCAGAGTTAAATGCGTATATAAGGTTTTTTTTTTAACACGTAATGAGGACTTTCACAATTAGTCGCATGAATTGTGGTCGTTTTGTCCAATTGATTTTTACTTAACCAGCATTTAGTAAAGTTGAACTTAATAAAAAAAAAAATAAAATAAACAAATAAATACCAGTGGTTTGGCAAGTTTTAACAACCTACTCAAAAGTACATCATGCTAAGTCTTATAAAATCGACACATCCTCCAGTCACGAACGTGTATAGATAGATAAATAGATAGATAGATATGATTTCGCATGTTGGCATTTTGTTTCTTTTAAATTTTATTGAAAGTTAACGCAATTAGCATTTTTTTTGGTAAATAAAAGATGAAAGTCGGCAATAAGAAACTAAAATGAGTCACATGCAGGTGGTGATTTATTATTTTATGTTTGTTCCAACCACGCATATCACGCACGATAATATACTAGAGTGGGCGAAATGAAACTTTAGGGAAGTTTTTCGAAATATTGACAATTTTCTTCCTTAGTATGTATGTACTATGTAGGTATCAAGATGCTGTTTGGTGAGTTATGTAAAACCCTAACTTTATTGGAAACCTTTTCGATCGTTACGAAATATAATTTCATTCAATAACTAGTCTTATACTGTCGTAGCCGGGACGCCCTCTCTTTCCTGTTGCCAGGATCAGCCTCATATACGCCTGTAAGTATTGGGTTGTAATGGTCGTAAGGGAAGGAGAGAATGAGTCATGTGTTTTACGTAGATACCTGCAAGTTAATGCCTAACTCCACGGGCGGCGCGGCGCGGCGGCCTACCGACATCGGAGTCAATTTGAGCGTTGACCACGCGCCCCGGTATCAGAAACACCGGTGGCAATTAATGGTATGTTGCGGCATACACATCCTCCTTGCTGAGGAGCGAGCGCCACCAACCCCTCTAGCATCCAGATCCCTCAAGGAGACCTGCATACCATAATGTTGTCGCATTTAACATAAACCAAAGCCACCGTTAACTCCCACTAGGAGGCCGACCTCAATCGAAAAAATTTTTTCACGGCTGATTTGTTCCCCACGGCACCCTTATACTTGGGTAAGTTTTTTGTATATCATTCACGGAACGGCACGTAAATGTAGATATACGTAGCTTTTCCCCCGCAAGATAAAGGAACGCGTAGCCTTGAGTAATTGACTTTACGATTGGGCGGATTTATGGTTATAATTTTGCAACTACACAAAGCTTGTTGTGTCATAGCCAGAAGAGTGGAATCGTTAAAGTAATCGTGTTTATACACGAAACCAACTACCACTGAACCGTTACCAGGAGCCACCACGGGGAGGTACAACTAAGCACATCCATATTTCAACTGATCAAACTCCCAAAGAAAGCGCCCTGTGACTCTCAGGAAGTAGGTTCAGTGTATGAGAAATAGTCCGACTCCCTAAGGGAAGGAGAGGTAGGATTTCTAACTTTAGACTACAGCTTTGTAGTTGCTACCTCTTTGTAGTAAGCCAAAGCTTCAGTACAGTAGGGAATCCCGCCGAAAAATCCCAAAAAATTAATTTTGTATACATTTATACATTTTTAAGAAAAAAATTAGTTCGCAAATTTTTAGCATTTACCAATACGGATTAAAAAAAATAAATTAAAAAAAAATCATCTAAATATCGAATTTCCTATATTAATAACTTTGAATTTTTTTTCTTTAAATTCAAAATTAATGTTTTAGAAAAATTTGATATGCAATTATTCAAACTTATTAGAAGGTTCGACAGATAATGAGATAGGTATAGTAGAAAACAAAAAAAATTGTTCATCATTTTTTTTTCTAATGAAATGGTAGATCGTACTGATGTTAGCTCACACAAAAATTTTAAAAATCTTAGGAGCCGTTTTTGAGGATAAAATTGATTTTGCTTATCGGTTTTTTAAGCACTTGTATGGGAGGTACCGTTATTTTTGGTTGTGAAAAAAAATTTATTAAAAATCTGCTAGATAATGTTAAAAAACTGCTGGGTGCTAAGTTTAATAAAAATCGACGAAGTCTTTCTATAAAGTTCTCAAGTTTTTAAAAAATCCAAGGTTTAGAACTTTTTTTAAAAAAAAAACACAAAAAATTCGAAAAAATGAATGAAATATTTATTTGAATCGATAGTTTGAACCTTGCAATTTAATTTTTAAAGATAATTTCATGCAAATGTTGACCGCGGCTGCGTCTCAGGTAGCCCATCCGCTGAGTCCAATTTTGGCATACTCTTTCACACATATCGGCCGGTATCTCACGAATGAATGCATGGATGTTGGCTTCCAGTGCGTCAATCGAAGCGGGCTTGTCCCTATAGACATTAGCCTTGACATACCCCCACAAAAAATAGTCTAATGGTGTCAAATCGCACGATCTAGGCGGCCAATTGACCGGCCCGAAACGTGAAATTAACTGTTCACCAAACTCGCCTCGCAATTGCGCCATTGTTTCGCGTGCTGTGTGGCATGTGGCACCGTCTTGTTGAAACCACATATCATGCAAGTCAAGAACTTCCATTTCGGGCAAAAAAAAGTTTGTTATCATCGCTCGGTAGCGTTCACCATTGACAGTAACGCTGCGATTCACATCATCTTTGAAGAAATATGGCCCAATAATGCCGCCGGCCCATAAACCGCACCAATCAGTGGCTTTTTCGGGATGCATTGGTAGCTGTTGCAATGCTTCTGGCTGATCTTCACTCCAAATGCGGCAATTGTGCTTATTTACGTACCCATTCAACCAAAAATGAGCCTCATCGCTGAACACAATTTTTCGATAAAAAAGCGGATCCTCGGCCAGCTTTCCAAGAGCCCATTCACCAAAAATTCGGCGTTGTGGTAGGTCGGCTGGCTTTAGTTCTTGCACCAGCTGTATCTTAAAAGGCTTTACGCCCAAATCCTTCCGCAAAATTTTCCACGTAGTGCTGTAACAAAGGCCTAACTGCTGGGAACGGCGCCGAATCGACATTTCGCGGTCTTCTGTCACACTAGCTGATACGGCCGCAATATTTTCTTCACTACGCACAGTACGTAAACGTGTTGGTGGTTTAATGTCCAACAAAGTAAATTTGGTGCGAAATTTGGTCACAATCTTCCGAATAGACTGCTCAGAAGGTCGAGAATGCCGACCATAAAATGGAAGCAGCGCGCGATGAACATTTCGAACCGAGCACGAATTTTGATAGTAAAATTCAATAATTTGCAAGCGTTGTTCATTTGTAAGACGATCCATGGTTAAATTGCAAACCAAACTGAAGCTGTTTGACAGTGACACAAGGTACTAAACACACGTCAGCTGTCAAAACCAGTGTTGCCAAAACCAAACCAGCTAAAAAATCACCCGTATGTATACATATATGTACAAATCTTTCAAAACTTTTTGAAAAATTCTCCATAAAAAATTTATTAAAATCAGTTGAGCCGTTTTTGATAAATCGAAAATAAAAAAAAATGGTTCTATGGGAGGTACCATTTATAGCCATTTTCCGGATATTTTTTTTTATAAAATGGTAGCCTTTTTGTAAAAAAATATTACTGAATTTTTTTGAAAAAAAAAGTTGTGCTCAACGCTATGTGTACCTACAGTTTAAAGAAAATCTACACATCCGTTATGGGCGACAGAAGAAAGGACAGGACAGACACATTGCATTACAAAACTTTCCAAACATCAATAGATGACTTTTACAGGGCTATTCTGGCGTTGTGAGGTCTCACAAGTCACAAGCCCTTGTGGGGTTGATTCCTTGTGAGGTTGTTGTGATTCGATAAGATAACATTTTCCGTATTCTGCGATAACCCTCACAAGAAACCTCACAAAAAAACTTACCACAGCAAGGTGAATTTTTTATTGTGATTGCTGAGGTCTGAATTTTTGTTGAACGCACCCACTGAACTCATCGACAACGAAGATGATTGTGATGCCACATACATACATATGTAAATATCATATATGTACACCACTTGCTGTTCTATGTCGATCGTACTCGACGAGAATTGTTTTGTGAACAATAATTTTCTTTTGTGGAGAAATAAAATTTGTTCGATTCACGACAGAGAATACATTTTTTTTCAACAGTTAACCTATTCATTTGGTTACAAAATGTTTTTTTAGACAAGAAAAAACAAGTGTCTTAAAATTGTATTTCAAATATCAAATTTGTGAGTTGTGACCTGCTCTGAAGAAGATCACAATTTCGATAGTTTTTGTGAGGCTCACAGTTGTGAGGGTGCTGCCAGAATACGAAAACCTCACAAAATCGAGTTCACCTTATCTTGTGAGGTTGTTGTGACTTGTGAGGTATCAGTGAGGTTTGCCAGAATAGGGCTGTTAAAGTCATCTGACGGTCAGCTTTCAGATGACTTTAATAATTCAGAAGCTTGAAAAAATCAGAAATCTGAATTTTCAGATGTGCGTTGAATCCGCGGATTGATACACGAATTGATGGTTATGCATGATGTAAGTGTGGCTTGTTGCGTGCGGAGAAATACCAATTGCATGCGACATGCTGCACATGGCATGCCTTGATGGTTGCTAGCTCAGTTTAGTAAATGTTCAGGCTGATCTTACAAAATTATTTTAACTTTTTGTAAATAAAACCAAAGATTTTTTACAAGTTGGAGTTTATTAAACGAACATTTTATGGATTCCATAAATAAATAAAAAATTAATAAAAACATCCTAATTGCATTTTTGTGGATGCAACGGTAGTTCGAGACTCTCTTCGGGTTGTTTGTTCACGACTTACGAATTCAGAAATGTGCCTCACCATTGAAAAAAATTCTGTACGAAAAACATCTTTCGCAGGTCGCTAATTTTATCTATTCTGACAATTTCAATGTGAAATTCTCAACAGTGTTCAGAGTCTAAATTATAAGTCAATTTTATCTTAGCTCCAAATCTAATATATGAAATGAAAAAAATACGCATTCAAAACTCTGACGAATGAAAACCATAAACAAACAAGAACTTTTTTGACAGTGAACAAGTTATGCTCAAAATTATTTTCCCTTCGTCAGGCGGAAGCGCTTTATTCGACAGATAAGTATGTGCATTTAATTCTTCGTTGCCTGTGTCTGATGAGCTTAAAAGAAAGGTTCTAGGTATATAATAGAAAACTGCTCGTAAATACAGCTGCACAATATAACTACGTTCTTTAAAAATCCTTTAAAAGTATAAAGTACCGCTATACATGCTAATTTTTAAATACAAAGGTTAAAAGTCATTAAACAAAGAAAATCTTCTCCGTTCCGTCATTTATTAAAATTCACCATTTAAGTTTCAACTGTACATAGATAGGTATATTCATTTGTAAAGACAATTTTCAAAAAAAGCAATAAAATTAACAGGAATTGAACGGTTTTAATTAGATCCCTAGAGTGTAACGGTCTTATACGACAAAACAACGACAACAACTAAGACGACTACGACGATGTCGCGTCGCGTCGTAGTTTGTCTGACACAATTGCAGGTCTGCCACAAATCACCTAGTTGGTAAAATAAATTCCTCTGACCGACCACATCACAAGCTAAGCTGTGCTATGCCCGAGAAGTTGATATAAGTTGCCAGGCGTTTGCTTCAGGTGCTTATGGTGCTTCCCTTGGTCTCTATATAGGTATAGGTAGTCAGTCTCTCTCTCTCTGTGATAGAAACGTCAACCGCATTTCCGCATTTTTGCTGTCTCCTTGCTAAACGAACAAGTCTTTGGCGTTTGGTTTGGTGTTGTGAAAGTATAAGTAGGTAGATATATATATAGATATGTGGTCATTCCCTGGTCACTTTGTTAAACATATCTAGTCGACCGACTGACAGGCTTAGAGGTGAAGAAACTTCAACATCATCTTCAGATTGTCGTAATAAATGTCAAAACCATTTGTTTAATGTTTGTTAGCACGGTACGGTTGAGGCTGAGGCTTGGACATTGCGCTTTTTCTCACTAATGATTAAATTAATTAAATTTGCAAAGCCGCAACTTCATTAAAGAGTGTTATAGCGTTCATAATTGGTTGCCATAGGCAGTGTGGCACACATGGAATACTGCTTCATCTTGAAATTTCAGTAAGATATAAGTGAAGATGAAGATTTTTGGTGCAAGTGCTGTGTCGTATTAAGCACGGATAAGGTCGCCGGTCTGTCTCAGCTGGCAGCATGGAAGATAAAGATGAGATGGTTGACCAGTTATACTGCAGGTATGTACTATGAAGTGTTCGCTATGATTGCGGATTGAGTTTTATTATTTATTGAAGTTCACATTTCGAAATTTATTGCGTTAAGAAAAATACAAAGTGCCATTTTTCACTAAATTTAATTGAATTAATAAAAGAAATGAAAACAAAAATCTTCCTCATCTTATTTGAAAGTACCTACATATTAAAATCTTCCTTGTCATAAAAGCTTAGAATAATTGGTATAGCCATTCTTAAATAAAATCTTCCATAAAAAAAATAATTAGTCCACCTGCAAAATATACCTCCTTTACCTGCTGAGCAAAAGTACTTATGTATTTATATCTTTTAAAAGTGTTTGCATTCCCTCTCAACTATAATTTCTGATAGCAATTCACTTAAGATGGCAAAAATATCTTCTATAAGAACTTCTAACTGCCAATAAAATTCCTCCATTAGCTAAAAAAAAAAGAAACCAAACCTGCCCACTTAAGGAAACTATGATCGCCTCTTTAAGTTAGTTTCATTCAATCACAATCATCAATATTGTTAACGCGAAGCTCTCATTTACTATGTCCACAAAACGACGGACGTAGTCAGCGCATTCTCTTCCTAATGAGAAATGATGACCATTTCGCTCGCGACTCACCACGAGTATCTAGATTGCATTTTTGCCTTATTTACCGCATTCAACATTATTTCTATAGGGTCATCCAACGTTCTCGAAGTCAAGCACTTACCAGAATAACCACATTATTCAGATACAAAACTTCAATTATAACCTCTATGCACATTGCACAGGACCACATGTGGGCATCAATGTAACTATAGTTGTTGTAGGTAGATGAATACCTTTTAAGATGCAACTAAGGTTGTATACATATATAGTATAAGTAGATACACGGGAAGCAATCTAAGCTGGACCTTTCATAGTTTGCATATTTTTAGTTTATTGAACACGTAATGTTATTGCTCCTCCTTCATCTTCCTTCCGCCTTGAACTTATATATAGGTAGTCTTATGCAATCCCTATACATTGATTCATGGTCAATAGCTTGGCATTAAGATCTCCAGCTGTGATATTATGGGAATTATTCCTAAATGGCTTTTTCGTAGGGATTTTCTTTATTTTCCTGATGAAGATCATATTTTTTGTAGCTTTGAAGCCTTGAAAGTACCTATATATGTGTGTTTTGTGCATCTAAAAGTACATAATATTGAGGAAGGACAAATGTTTGATATTAGATTCTAAATGATCAGATAATGATATCAATTGCATTAAGAAGAAGCTTTAAGACCACATGTGAAGGTAAAAAATGTTAAACAGTATCGTATAGTAGGGACATAAAGAGAGTTTACTTTTACCTTTATGCCATGGACTTACCCCACTAAATTAAATTGGTTAATTTTATTGAAACTTAATTAATTTTATTTTATCAAGATAAATATAAAATTTAGATATAACCTACCCAAATGGATAAAAAGAAAAACTATTTAAGGCACCATATAAACTTATTATTATTTTTGCCTGATCTATAAAAACCAAAGACTTTAATTTTAATACACAGATAGGTACCAACTAATTATTTAATATGGTTAAGTTTTAATGAATCTCATTTAAGCAGTAGATATTACCATTTATTGGAACAAAATAAAAGTAAGGTTTTTTAAAATTTAAATATGGACATAAAATAACTACTTAAAAAGGAATTAATGTTAATCTTAAGAAAAAAAATAAAGCTTGTATCATATAGTCAGTTATATTAGCTGTGTAGTATTCATTGCTGCATAGCCAGCGCAGCAAAATTTCCCTTGACAAACAAAAATAATTTGATTGCTGGCGAAAAAGAAGTTAGTAAAAAAAAGATGGCTGTGCTGGCGATAGAGCTTTCAATTATTGAAATTATTGCAGCAATGAATAAAACACACCTATTATTAGAGATATCCTAAACACTATAATATGTATGTATACCTATATTCCATTCTTTATTTTTTTATAGCGTTCATATTAAATCGTTAAAACTAAAGCTATGCACAAACCGACACGATGGCGGTGGCCGTGGCGATCGCGATAACTTTTATCGCACGATAAAGATGCGTTCAAAAACCTGCTCACATCAACGCGATATATTGTGTAGCGGGCTAAGTTGTCAGCGAAAATACAAACATTTAATTTTTGAAGTTTAATAAAAAAAATCTAATCTTTTAAATAAATGGAAGAGGCTCTACTTTTAGCTTTGCTAATAGATGGGAAGAAGGAGTGCAAAGGTAAAATTATAACAAACAAAGAGAAATTTTCCATATTTTAATCCCATCACCTATTTCAGCAGCAGCATTTGGGCCCATGAAATAAACCTGACTCGTGAAACAAAAGGTGAGTTTTACATATACAATGTTTGCGGAACACCGGGCGGAAAGGCATCATTTTTACACCTATTTTAGGATGTCGATTGAGTTCTTAGACGAACTCCTGATTTTGATTCAGGATATAGTGAAAGAATTTACAAATTTCCGAAGACCTATCGAGCCTGCAGAACGACTATCCGTAACAATAAGTATACACACTTCAAACTTTTTTTACATCGGTGAACATAAAAGCCCTTCCACACTATCCCACTGAGTAGTAACACAATATGTCAACAAACCGATTACTAGAGTAGATGCTTTTTGGTTTCTATAAATTCAACATGCAGCCAGTGATGAATTTTATTTCATATACACGTGTGCATACGTGTACACTGCCTCCTTGATATGAACCCATGGCAGGCGTTTGATATTTCAAACGACGTCCTCTTGTTTCGATATACGTCCGTTGGCACTACAACTTAATAAGTTAATACTTATGCGAAGGAGGTATTCGAGAAACTTTTAGGTTCTATCGCCAAATTTGTTGAATTCCATATTGTATTGCCTTTGATGGATATGATGGCTGACTCATCAGCTGATATATTATAAGAGTGTTTTTGTTAATTATAAAAATATAAACAGAAACTGAATTTCAGAATGCTAAAAGCGAGATGCGCTATTTTTTCAGTTCAGAAAAATGAGATCCCAGAAACTTCGTTCGGTTAAAATTTGAGGAAGCGACTGCAAAATAATTTTTGAGATTGCGTTTTTCTGAACTAGCTATCCAATTCCAAGCTTATGTGGCGTTAAAATTGTTTTCAAAATTACTTTCCATCTTTTCCCCCCTTTTTTATATTTGTTTAATCTTTGTTCGATTTGAAAATGTCTTCCAATTTAATGATTAGGAATTCTAGTCTTTTTGGATATAGTTCACACTAGTATTCGTCACGAAATCTATGTAAGATGAACTCAACTTAGCAAAAATTGCGTATTGACAAAGGCCCTCACTATAGTCAACTGATGAGTCCAATTAGATCGCCGCGCCGGGACGAAACGCCAATTTTTGTAGGACTTAAAGGCCGTTAAAAGCTATTTTGAATCAATAATTCAACAAAGTCCATTAAAAGTCTTATACTTGGCTGATGTATTTCAGTAGTATAGTATATAGAATTTGTATTATTAACAAAACCTTCTTATAAAATATATAGAAATGTTGTTTGGATACTATACCTACCTCTTGGGAGGATTTGAATTTTTACACTCTTAATATTACTTAAGATGTGTGCGAAATTTGGAGATTTTGGATCACTTTCAGGGGAGAACGTAGAATAATTACACATTCCGAAAATAATAGATATAGGTATCTTCTCAATAAAAACCCACTGTGAGTAAATGAAATACACAATTCTTTTAATTAATCAATAAACATGAATTTTTTTGTTCCAAATATATTTCCTCTTATTTTATTTAACACAAGCCATGTATAACTTTACAGCTGGATAGAGAAATGTTTTATAAATGGGAATTAATGCAACGTTACATAGAGAATACATAGCACCTTATGCAGTGGATAATTAATTATCTGTTTAGCGAAATCTATTAAATTAGACTGATTATGTTTATGTATATAAAATTTTAAGTTTGTGTTTAAGTGAGTCAATGCTACTAACAAATAACAATCCACATACATAAATAGGTACATATGTACCTACGTGTATAAAACAAAAACAGTTCTCTGCTTTCATTTAAAAATTTGTTTGCCTACTTTGAGGCAAAAACTAATCAAATTAATCATACTGCTTGGCTTGCCTCTATTCTTCATGACGAAGCTTGAAAATCATAAAAAGTTTAAACCAAAGCTTTTTTTCGCCGTAGGTTCATACCTACATAATATTTAATTGTAATAAATAAGCTTCGACTCAAGAAATCAAGTTTTGAAAAGTGTGTGTGAATTTAGCATTTTTTTTTCAAAATGGTAATAAAATAACAAATTGTAAACCGTGTGGATGCCGAAAAGCTTTGTACCTATACTTCACGAAGAAGTTGTTGTTTCGGTTCATATACATATCTACGTTTATTACAGCGAAAAAACTGAGCTTGAAATTATATTCATGTCGATTATGAAATACACAATACTGGATCCGTAATGATTGTCAGTAGGCGTGTTTTTTTGTAAGCGCGGTGGTAATTGGACGAAAAAAACGCATCGGGGCCAAAAAAAAATTACATGTTAAATGCAACATTAACTAAACAACAATTGGTTTAGCTTTAACCCAGATAATTTTCGGGGATTAACTCTCTAACAGGCTAAAAACTGTGCTACCATAGGCATAATACAACATTGGTTAAGTTATCGATAAATTGTATAGAAACGTCAAATCTGAACTGAGGTAATCTATTTTTGTGTTGTCTGTCTAAATAAAAATTTGTTTTTTTCATTCTCAGAGATGTTGAAATACATAGAATATTTTATATTAATCAATTAAATCTAAGGGCCAGTTTGTTCATAGCATATCATCTTTAATCAACGATTATTCCCTTCAAGCAAACGAGTCCGCTTTGGATCCGCGCACGTAGTACACAACGTATGGATGACTCCGTATACGGATCCAAACATGGATCCGCAAAACTGCGTTTGTCGGCTCAAATTAGTATGGAAATTAGAATCACCACTCATTTTGTGCATGTATTGTGAGAGAGAGAGCTTCCCATTTCCCCATACTTAGCGAGAACCGAAACCAAATGGAATCCAGAACGGATCCAAAAAAATGAACGAACGATACAGGCGTTTTGTAGTTGAAGAATATTATGCAATTTATTTTCTTCTATCGTTTGTATCATGTAAAACATCACGATTTATTTTGTATTTAAAAATTAAATAATCAACTTTTGATTTTAAATTGATTTTCTTTCAGTAGGGAATTTTTATTAAACTGTTGCGCTGGGCACGAACGTGAACACATTGAAAAAAGTTAATTGTTTTTGTTGTCTTCTCCTTTGTTTTCAATCCATAAAAAAAACTCACCATTAGGGTATTGCATACATTCTCTCTTTCTCAATACAAAAAAAATTACTCTCGATTTTCTTTCTTTTTTTGCATGCATATACAAAAAATGTGCTTATGTGGGTATGACACTCCGTTTTGAAATGATCCAAGAAAGACCGACAAAGTTGGGTCAGTGAATTTGCTTGAAGGGTTGTAACTGGTAAATGTCAAGGTCATCAAATTTTAATTTAATTTAATCGATAATTTAAGTTTTTAATCCTGGAAATTGCTAATCAGCCGATTTTGGTTGATTAGCGCCATTTTGTTAGAAAGTCATCATTCAGATTTAACCCATTGTGAACAAAACGGGCCCTAAATCCCACCCGAGACCTCAGTGCTGTTAGCATCGTATCACGTATGCCTTCGAGCTCCGCCATGGTGATCACAAAAAAACCCAACGGTTGGCTTCCTCTCGAACTACCGTCTGCTTCCGAAACTTGCCATTGATCAGCAAACTGGAAATGGTGACAAGAGTATCATGGACCTTGGTAAAATGGTATGCGAAATTTTCAAACTTTTTAGGAACTTTTAAAGAAGCAAATAAAATAATATTGAGACACTTCTAATTCTGGAGTCGACCAAACAATAAATACTGTTTTTCCTTTATCAAGCCATTCGCTGGAGGTTCAATAGGCATTTTAGTATAACACGCCATACAGAGCTACTTGCTTTTGGATAAAGGTTTACCTGGTTACTCGCCGGACCAGTCTGTTTACTAACTGTAACTTTCGGGAACCAAGGTGGACGAACATTACAGGCTCTTACGTAATATACGTGGTACAAATAGTTACATAGAGAATTAATAGGATGTACAAAAAGCTATCAAATTTTGCTCTCCAAAACTAAATGAGTGATGGGCTAGATACGTTCAAATTCATGAAAGTAAATACCTGTTTAGGAAAACTTGCAATATTTTTACTATAAACTAACCTCCACAGTTTCAAAATATTTATAAATATTTGAGGCAACATTCTACTCTTTGATTTATTTACCCAGAGTGTAACCATCTTAGAAATACGTACATATCTCAAAGCTTTAAACAAGCATTTTTAATAGGAGCTGTACCTTAAGAGGATTAGTGAATTTTATGCTGTACTCTATTAACAAAACAAACGATTACCTCTTTGATGACAGCAATATCTGCTACGATCATTTGAAGATCAAATTGTGGTTCTTTGAAGTTTTCATAAAGGTCCTTGCATACCGGTTACTTTGTAAGGTAAAAGTTATAGTAAAAAGTAACTTAAGTACCTTACAGTTCAGACTTAAAGACCACATCAAGGAATGATTTAATTGCCATGTTTGCATTTAACGATTCTTAAGACAACTTTAATTCTTTGAAACAAAAAACAAAACAGAAGAAAAACACTTGATTTGACCTAAATCCTCTATAAAAAAAGACTATTTCCTGGTTGATCTAAACATGATGTCCAACAAGCCTGTTTCCAGCACTTGTCCAGTATTAACTCTGTAAAAGTAACAATCTTGATGGGCATCAGCAGTAATTTCATCTGTGTACTTTCAATAAACATTTTCCGCACTGATTCCGTTTGTTACCATAAACCAGTCTCCTTACGACTTGGTAAATATTTAGAATTCCTTAAATTTATTCTCGATCAAGCATACCTACTATATAAGATTCATGACGTAGTTTTTACTTTTGAATACGATTTCAGTTCAACTGTCTGTATTCATTCCTTCACCATCGTCGCGTTGTTGGTCGTCGTTGTCCATGGGATCATGGGAAGAGTTGGTTTACAAAAAAAAAAAAAATGGAAAAAATGCTCTAATAAAAGCAGCGTGTACCCGTAATGAGATGATCTCTTTCACCCGTCGTCGTTTACACTCACATATTATTCCTCTGATACAAAGCTTGTGTTATAAGAGTTTTAGAGGAGGGAGGGTTATTGGAAGAAAAAAACTTGAACAGATATACCCCTACTAAATAATTAATGTTCCGATTGGACTGAAGTTCCGCAGGAATCTTCTTCATCAAATTCTAGAGTCAAACTAGACGAAGAGCATCTTTTTTTTATATTCCTCCCAGTCTCGCTGCATCAGCAGCCGGTATAATGACTTAAGATTTTTAATTGAGATTATCCTTAATTGGTTTAGTGGTAAATGGTTGGAGAGAGATGATGGTGGCATTGGACTTGAACAGATACATATATATATCTATCGCCGAGCCCGAGCATGAGCATTGGATGAGTGCAAAAAATGGGAACATCGCATTTCGTGATGATCACAATCGTATAAGGTGCTGAACAAGCTATGCAACATGGATTCTACTTAACGCTTCATTTAATATCTGATATACCTAAACCTTGATAGGAAGACCAACTGGCAGATCCATGGCAAAAAAGGGTTGGTTAGAGTAGTCCAACTACTGAGTATACCATCAGGAGTGCTGTATTGTATTGTGTTAAAATTCCTTCGTACATTGGACTCTCCCTAATTTATATGTGTCTTAGATTGGGTGTCCTAAAATGCAGGTGAGTTAGGTGTTAATATAAATCAGATATTCTGTTTTTAAAATGTCATCGATGGTTATACGAAATTGAGGGTAACTGATGCTGTTGCAAGGGGTTGTCGGATATGGTAACACCTATACGACCTCTTGGACGACTGTCTGTTGTATAATTTTAAAGGGAAGCTTCACTTTATTAGTCTGAGTTTGATTGATAAACGACTCAGGTGAATGGTTCCTTGACGTGGTGGATGTGCCATGAATATGTTGCTGATTGAATGCTTCTAGAGTCCGGAATCGTACGAGTTGTCTCTAAGAAGGAAGTAAATTTTTTTTTTAAGTCGGGAACTGCTTCAGGTCTTCTCTAACATTCAGCTTCCCTTACCACATTTGCTGCGGTTTGCCAGGTAACTTACGCACAGGAAGAAAAATGAACACCGGATCTAAATGTTATGTTTATATTTTTAGATTGGCAAGGCTGTGATCTTCAGTTAATGACTGCAAATAGAATAAGACGTTCAATTGAATGTTGACATGGACGCGAGTGGGGAGGGTGTTCATAACAATCCTTTAAAATTGACTAAGATAATGTGCTTGGCGTAGTTGTGAATTTCAATTTTCAAAGTTAACAGCAGCTACTTAGCATCAGCGGTTAAACTAGCTAAACTAAACGCGAGCTCTTTCGCACGAAAGTAAAAGAAAATTCATGCCGCCACAAAGTTGGTCAGATTATTAAGTTTGTCGAATAGTGGTGTGCCGTGAAGTGCAGTTGTCGCTTAGTGTGATATAGTTCATACACAATTTCCTACAAATAAGTCGTGAAGTTCAGTTCCGCCAAATGCGGTCTTACCGATAAGGTGCAGTTCTTGATGTTTTCTGCCTATACGTGGGGCATAAAAAGGTCGTCTCCAAGTCTCAAACTGCCGTCTAATTTGTATTTTAATTGCTGATACATGAAGTTCCTCATTCTTAAGCACGCTTTTCATTGCAGAAACTTCGTTGGGCTGATGCTGCCACCAAGCCATATCAGCGACTCCAGGAGTTGAAATTCGCATTTGGAGAAGCTATAATTACTTAAGTAACTAAATTTTCTATAGCGGTGTGTGATCACAGAACTGTCTTCATAGATATTTATGTTGGAGCACCTGGTCGATTGCACGATGCAAGAGTTTTCAGAAACAGTTCCCTATATAATAAAATTAATAATCAACTCATTCCTTCGGAGTTTCATCTCTTGGGCGATGCCGCTTATCCGTTATTCTTCTGAACGTACGTATTGCTTCTGAACGTACCCATTAGGCGTTTTTCTTTTTTAGCCCCGAGCGTGGCAGTGAGCTGTCAAAAAGAAAACTATGTTACTGTTTAACTCGAAGCACTCCGAGCTCTCAACTTGCATTTCTTTTTTAGCTCAGAGCTCGACCGGGGCTCGTTCGGTGAGCTCGGAAAAAAATGACCGAGCACAGAGCACAATTTTCATGTAATTTGACAGATTACTAAGCATATGAGAGTTCGGTGCTCAATTGAGTTTCTTAAATAGATCGGTGCGCTCAGGTCACGCTCTGTTCGGAGTGAGCCCGCTCTGTGCGCTCGGGGCTAAAAAAAAAACGCCTATTGTGTTCAGCCAACGACTCTCCTTAATTTTAAGGTTAACAAAGGTTATCCCACGGGCCACAACCCACCTTGACACACAATTTTGATCCGCACACACACTGAGGAGCCAGTTGTTCATATTTATTTAAATTATTTAATTATTTATTTAAAACAAAAACACACAAATTTGTTTCACCCTTTAACTTAAGAATTTTTCACCGGCTGATTTAAGGTAGAACATATAATAGTCGGATGCCGACGTAAGAGGTCTTACGAAACGAAACGAATGAATACAAAGAATTCATATGACGTGACGTGCCCATAATTGAGGTTTGCTTCGTTTTGACCAATTTTCGTTAACTTTTGCTTTCGGAAGTGAACAGCGCTCACCGACCGCTCCATGCGTAAGTGAACTGAGAGAATTTTCTTCCGACTATTATAGTTCTACCTTTATTCTTTGAAATTATAATGGATGACATTTATGCAGACAATTGTCGCGTTCAGGGATCTATCAAATAGGTACCAACCTATCAAAAAAAATTTCAGATATACGTTGAGTTGTTGTTGCATCAGCTGTTTTGTCACAAGGGATTACAACAACACAAAACTACGTATAGCTTTGGAAAGATCCCCGAACGCGACAAATGACATTCTGAAGACGACAGAGACCTTGACATGTTGATTTTAACTTAGCTTTTACATTTGCCACTTTCCAATCGCTGCCGGTGTTTTCGTTCAACTGTCAACAGCTGTAGAAGCTGATATGTTCAGCTATATCTTCCACATATAAAATATTTGGTTACATTTTGTCAAGTAATTTTTAAATTTGTTTTGAAACCGGAAACAAAATTCTTAAACCCACTCACCTATACCTACACACAATATTTTATTGATAAATTCGCTTACTTAAAGAAACATTTTTTTGAAAGTACCAAATTAGATTTTAATCACCAAACGACCAATCTGTTCCTGTTTCTATTTCAATTATTTTTTTTTTTATTTGTTGTGTATTCGTGCATCCCAGATGAGTATCCGTTTTCCATCCCAATCAAATTCTAATGCAAAACATTGTCCTCGCGCAATGCAGTTAAGTTAAGGTATACAGGTTCTTAAACAATTTTATCAGCTTTATCCCCCAAAGAAGGTATATAAAAGATTCGAAACATTTCCGCCTGTTTGGATGCACCTTCTTTCATATGAATGCTGAATACAAATGGCTAATTGAAGGGAATTTCTTCGATTATCGGCACCATAATGCTGCCGCCACCACACAACGCCGCATCGCACCGGCTCTGCCACAAGGGACAAAGGAACATCCATGCCATGATACGACTCCATATAGAAAAGTTGCAAGAAGAACACCCATGAGAATGGAGGCAGTGCCCAAATGACTATCGAAATGGGATCATCATTGTATGTTTGGAATAGAACTGGTGCATTTGAATGGGCATAGGAATGCGGGTGGAAACCCAAGTTCGAATATTATAGTGTAGCAAATGATGTTATTTGTTTCGAGGCGATATGAATTCAATGAGGTGGGTCATTCGAGATGGTATAGGAATGTACCTATATAGTTACCCAAGTTAGAGAAGATGTTCTATGAAAAGAATGCCCATAAGATGAAAACCTTATCAGAAGCAAAGGTAAATTTGTTAGTATTAATTTTACATTGAATGCAAATTGTTTAATCAGAGATTGTGTAACGAAAAATTGCAATTGTAATCCAAAGGGCTAGGTAAACATACGAACAAACAAGATATAAATTATTTGGTACATTAAATTCAAACAATAGGTAGGTTTTTACTATCTATTTGTTCAGAATAACAATAGAATTCTGCAATGTGATTCAAAACTAGCTGCATGATAATATACTACATACATTAGGGTTTCCAGAACATCTCTTTTATAGAGAACATGTTCTCTTTTTCCATTCCGATCTTTTTTACACTCTCTTTTTTCATAAAATTCTTTTTTTGTTATCTTTTTTTTGCACGTCCTCTTTTTAGTCTCTTTTTCGAAATACAAAATAGGTTTTCCACAAATGAACTTCAAAATTAATTGTATTTCAAAATATATGTGATTCTTAACTTTGAAAACAATTCACCATTGGAACTTGGAAGTTTCAACAATTTTAGATTCTCTCAAAAAAAATGTATTCCACTCAGCCCTAAATCAATCCTTAACAATTTAAATAAAAGCGGGTTGAAAGTGAAGTACAATGCTTGAAATAAAATGCATTAATTGTTACAAAAAATATATTAAGTACATAGAAAAATGGACACTTCAATTTTTATTAGATGATCTTGATGATGTTGCGAATATTTGATTTTGAAAAATGTTAGAGAATGTGGAACTAAAAAATGAAGACTTTCGGAAAACAGTGTCTGATAAAAAAGGGTTAATTTTTTTTGTTCTTCAAATAATTCTGAATTTCTTTCCGAATTTATTATTATTTTTAGGTCTGTTCCATTGGGCCCTGCAAAGTTTCTTCTTGGTATTTACTAGTAGACGATGAATGGAGTAATTTAATTTTGCCAACAAATCTAACCTCAATATAAATGTAATTTTTGTTGTTTGTATTTGTATATTATTTTTGATTAGACAACAGTAATTTACTATATATGTAATTTCTTTTTACTGATAGTGCTGCTTTTTTGCGTGGATACAATTCGTATCTACATTGTTGAAGTGCTTTAAACTTATTTGACTACGGAGCCAGAAGTACTTAACAGTAGATGATGCAGGCCAAAGGAACATACCTAATATAATTATGTATGAAGTTTTTAAAAAAATTTTGTTTTTTTTTCTGTTTTCCTCGGAAATATTTGAACGTGGAGCATACTTTTTAGAAGAAAATAACAGTTTAAAAGTGGGAACTGGGAACTGTTAAGTCAATTTTAATAGTGGCTTACAGTTTGAAGGATTAAAACTTTCAAAAGTTTTACAATATATTTTTAAATGAAAATAAATACCCATCACAAATAAGAAATTTTCAAAAATATGAAACTTCAGATTAAGAATCATAACATTCACCCTGTTCTGAATTCCCATCGGTCATAAAATCCTATCGTTTTCAAACTCTAGCAGTCGTACTTATTAGATTTGTGTCTACTTAGACACTGTCTAACTATTTTCAAATTGGTGGAAATATGCTTTATTTAATTAAAATAAATATCACATTATTCTCGGTTTGGACAATCTACTCTTGTGTCTAAGTTAGGCAGCTATACGACAACAATAAACAAGGTTTTTGAATACATTTTCCAAAGTTAGGCAGTTGTCTAATGTTAGACAACGTTTATAAATAAGAACATAGGTATTTTGAAATAATTCTCGCTTTCAATACTTGCGGATTGAGTGTGCTTTGATTTTCGATCGGATTGAAAATTCTTGACGTTTGGAATTTTTATATCCGATTTGGAATTGGCAAAATTTTAAAAATGTTGTTTCATCTAAAAAGGTGCGTTCCTTTAGTTTTAAACTCCGTGCATTTGTGTGAATTTCTACACATTATATTTTTTTTTATATTCTGTTAACGGATTTTATTCGGAATGGAAATCAGAACAGCGTGACTATTGTTTTTGAATTAATAGACATGGTCAGGAAAATGAGATCTCGGAGATCTCAGCAATCTCAGTTACCTGAACAGGATTCCTCAGCAAAATTTCTCAGCTTTGCTGTCAAAACTCTGAGGAAAAAAAATCTTGGATTCGCTTGCTCACTTTTTGAGTGAGAAAAATCTCTGAGATCTCATTTTTCTGAACACGGCAATTGATTAATGTTTTCGAAACTGTTTTAAATTCAAACTCTTCTGTCTTCTATACCTGAAACTAATTCTCTTAATAAATTAAAAAAATATTTTGTGAACAAGTCGTTACTTTAATCGTTTTTGGTTGATGTTTTTTTTTGGTTATGTTTGCATATTGGAAATGTTCTCTTTTTTTTCATTTAAATTATGGACACCCTAACATAATTAAATTATGGACACCCTAACATACATACATGATCTTCTAGTTTTTGTTGGTGGGATAGCCGGGAGCTCTTTATTATAAAAATGTAAGTTTCTTAGGAACTGAACTGAAATTACTTACATAAATAAAAATACGAATTGATCGTATATATGTAGCTACCTATAAAATGTATACATTGACTTGTTTGAGTGTCTATAGATTATAGATAGATACCTATTAATATTTACATAATTATTATGATCATAATTTATAAAATACTAGCTGGTCCGACAGGCTTCGCACGAATATTATAATTAATTTTTTGGCATATTAAGTTCGAAAAAATGTAAAAAAGACGCGACGCGACGTGACAACGAGAAATGCTTAGGTTAGGTTAGGAGGAGCGTGCCCAGCTCTGAGGCTGTTGCATACACGGCGGTCCATTGTGGTCCCCTATAACAGAGATAACACCTAAACTAGTGATTGACATTGACTGGTTCATTTACGAACCAGCTCGTACTTTCTATATATTTCCTCATGTTTTCCATTGAGACCTGTTCTAGATCTTCCAGTTCTCCAACAAACCTTTTTCCGAGGCGATTTGTTTGGAGTTTTTGGGCTATCGCAGAGCAGGTAATGGTTTTAATTTCCTCAACATCCTGATAGCTTCTACAGAAATCGTATACACCCAATCTAGTGGCCATTACGCCAATAGCACAATGTCCCGTTATTACACCTATCAGGGTTCTAATATTCTTTTTACTCAGCGATAAAATTCTAGGCCATAAACTTCTAAAGATGACGCAATCGTTCCTGGATATCCAGGAGTTGTTGAGTTGCTCTTTTGTTATTAGGTCTATCTTCCTTTTGATCACGCCAATCGGAACATCCGGTCTCGTATCTGCTTGGCTACCGGTTCACGTACACTGAAACCGAATCATCGGCCGATTTCGGGTCGGAGCTATTGAAACGACCGTATATACTGCAGCCGTTCTCATACGATGACAGTCTTGATTGTGTAATTCATTTTTCAGTATCCATTTTTTGTATGTTTCGCGGCAAAATTAACCAGAAAACGGACGATAAATTCAAACAATTTTGGATTCGTCGGTTAATCGGTAACACCCGGACGATATCGGCCGATGTCGGTTGGAGTGGTGTACGCACTCTCTTTCTTTAACATACGTTTGGATCGATCGGTCGAGTTCCACCGACGACGTCCGAGCATACTTCGGCCTTTTGACGGATTAGGTGTACGCGAGCCATACTAGTGTCTCTATTTGAGATTGAACCTTTCCTTGCCAGTGCATCTACTGTCATTCCCTTCTATATTGCTATGGCCAGGAACCCAGCAGAGTTTGACTTGCTTAGATTTGCAACTATTGCTCAATATGTCTCGACATTTTTCTACTGCCTTGGATCTTGTAGTCTCACTGGCAATTGCTTTGATAGCAGCTTGACTGTCCACGAAGAATGTGATTTCTGACGAGCTGAGTTTTTCCCTGTGAACAATTTTGGCTGCCTTTTGAGTAGCATAAATCTCAGCCTGAAAGACACTCCGCTCATCTGGGAGTTTATATGATTCTCTCATATTATGAATTGCACAAAACACTCCAGCTCCTATTCCTTCTTTAATTTTTGACCCATCTAATACCCTTTCGGGTATTATAGAACATAGAAGTTTTTTCTAATATAATCTATAACTAGTGGTACATAGTCAGTGGTTAAATCAAGTCCGTCATATCTTTGCAAGATAGACCCTTGACCGTAGGTGCTGTGCTTCCAAGAGTCTATTTTTTTAAGTCGAAATGCACTTTTGGCTGCTGTACCCCTTATGTAAATGCTTTAATATGTATTTTTTCATTGTTTAAAATTTGTTTTAAGAATGAACAACTGTGAAAAGAGCTCGTCTCGTTTTTACGCCGAATTTTGAACCAAGTTTCAATCTTCAATAACATCTCACATAAAAAAAGTCCAACGGCATCATATCTCAGCTCCGTAGTGGCCAAGCAACATCGACTGAATACATTATTATTGAACTAAGTGCGCACTAAAACGACTTTTGAGTAGCTTTTGTTGACGAAGCCCAATCTTCCTAGAACCACGAAAAAGAATAAATTAGTAATTACTTATTTATATTTTAAAGTTTATTTTAAATTATATTATTTAAAATTTTGTCTTCTTCATTAAAAATTGAATTGCACAAATTTAAACAAGGCTTTAATGGCTAATTCAAACCATAATTTGTTCTATTTGTTTCTATTTCGCAGTATTTTTTCAGTTAGGTACCAACTACCAAGTAATTAACGATAAAATTTCTTCAGTCTTGATAATATCTATTGCCTAGATTATATCTTTAATAAAAAGAATGCACGGCATTTTAAAGTTATTAAATCAATCAGAAATCATCTGTAAAAATAATCACAAATGCCTTCGGAACATCTTAGACCATTCACGTTTTGCACCGTCTAAATTTTTTTTTCAAATATTTTCAATTATTCTTTGGAAACCATTATCGTAAAATGAAAACTAATAACAAAAAATAAATTGTATTCAAGAAATGGCAACGCCAATGAAAATAGTTTTTAAGGTTAAAGTTAGTGCGTAGGAATGTTACACCGAAGGTTTTGGGATTTATTCCCAACCAACAAAGCAAAATTAAATGTTTTTCAAGGGTTACTACCGATTACCGGGTAACAATGGAGAACAAATTACTCAATTTTTTTTATGCTTTTCCATTTCCGTGTAACAGGTCACAAATCACAATGGTGATTCGAAACAAAATAAATTTCCCCCGATTGTCAATAACACAAAATGCAATTACGAACGTTTTTTAATTAGGTATATACAAATTCTATAAAGATATGTTGCTAGTACTGAAATAAATCACCCAATTAGAAGACTTAGCACTATTAAATTGGACTTGTTGAATTATTGATTCAAAATAGCTTTTAATGGCTTTTAGTCCACAAAAATTCGCGTTTCGTCCCGGGCCCCGGCGATCTTACTTGGACTCATCAGTCGACAGTCAGTTGACAAGTGAGGGGCTTATCAATATGCAAATTAGAATGGCTCGGGTACTTTCTGAACTAAAAATTGCAGTCTGTCAAATTTTGAGGAGTTGAGAGGAAATTCTCTCAGAAAGAAGTGGAGTTTATAGTTTTTATTAAATTTTCTTCTTTAAAAATTTTTGTTTCAATAGTTTCTTAAAAAAATAAACGAAGAAACACTAAGAAAAAATTTCACTTCAGTAAAAAAAAAAATATATCTAAATAAAACTAAAAAGCAGTTATTTTGTATTTTCTTATTCAAGTTTCTACCCAAAAATTTTCTCGCGGGTAAAAATTCCCAACAAGTGGAGTGGAAATAAAATTTACTCTGTCGCTCTCTTCTACCTAGAACTACAAAAAAGGACTTAAACGAACGCAGTTTTGAGTAGTTTTGGACTAGTATGCGAAAGCATCTAATATTTGTTGTTTCGCGTGTTCTTATAGCTTCAAAAAGAAAGAGAAGACAAGGAAAGATTTTGGAAAATCCACAAAAAAACTACGAACTGTGACACTCCAACTCCACATGACGTAGCAACTATGAATTGAAGTTCAGATTACATTGAGAGACAGGAAAATTTTAACCTTAAATTTTAACTTAAATTTAGAACTAGCTGATTTTAAGTTTAAACATCCATTTTGAAACATGGGACCTATTATATTTTTTTTTTATATTTTGCTCTGCAGTACTAAAAAACTATTTGTACAAAAATACATATTCAAAAAATCGAATTCCTTTCTTAACTGAAACTCTGGCACTTTCCTCTGAGTTGCCTGATATTGTTGCTTCTTTGTTAATTTTTTTTTATATAAAGCTTTAATCTCCGAAATCTGAAGCAAAATCGACTGTGGAAGTAAATTTGTAATATTCCCCAACGTTGTTCAAGTGTAAATTTATCCATTTCATACAGCGGGAGTATAATATTAAGTTTCTGTCTATAAACTATAGGTATTATCTATAATTTACATACATTTTTCAATACTCCCCCTATACAACTCTTCTACTCTACAATTAAGTATGGGAATAGATGAATTTGAAAAAGGTTAATTTACCTTCGTAATTTCATACATAAAACTAGGATTAGCTAAATAATATTTTACAAACAAAATAATTGAAATCAGAAAAAATAAACCAATAAATAACAAAAGAAAAACTAAGTCGACACAACAATAATTGTGCGACCTCAACTACTTCACTTCAACTTAACTCCATAACTCAAATTGATCCCCTTCAAAAAATCACGATAGCAATACACAAAAAAAAAATATTAAGTCTCATAAAAATGCAAGCTTGGCACAGACTTCACACTTATTTCCCGACGCATCGTCACCTTAAATCATCATCAAATTATTATAATTTTCAATCGAGTTTAAAAAAAAAAAAAAACATCCATGACTTGTCGCACATACTTGCTAAGTGGATACTGAAGATTGATTTGATACACAATACAACACGTTTTTCTTCTAATAATTAGTGTATTCATTTCCTTTTCCTATAGCAAATTAACGTAAATGTAGAATTTGCCGCCATTTGTTAAGTGAAGAGTTGGCAACCCTTAAAAAAAAACCATTTGACACTTGACAGCTGACAGTTTATAGGGTTAGTAAAAATGAAGTTGTAAATGGAGAAAAATGAGATCTCAGAGAATTTTTTCACTCAAAAAGTAAGCAAGCGAATCCAAAATTTTTTTTCCTCAAGTTTTGACAGCAAAGCTGAGAAATTTTGCTGAGGAATCCTATTCAGGTAACTGAGATTGCTGAGATCTCCGAGATCTCATTTTCCTGAACATGCCTAATAAAAACGTGTTTTCATTGTTGAACAATATTTCAAAAATAATGAAATTTTGGCGGTCACATTTCGAAAATTCAAAGTACATAATATTGGCAGAATATTGGTTTACTTCGTCAACTGTGCAGACTAGTTGAAAAATTTAGGGAGAATGGATCAATTGGTGATGAAACAGACTGGGGCCTTTCAAATGTCAATATCGAAGCAGTATGTGAGAGTTCTGATAACAGTCCAATTTGTTGTCATTATAATGTTTACAGAAATATTAACTTCAAAAACAAAAACTGTTAAAAGTTAAAATTTCCGTTGTTTTTATTTTCATCTGAAGAAATGAAGATCTTTCGAATTTTACTTTTATTATTATTTAGACTAACAAATTTTTTTTCCACTAAACCAATACTTGCAATAAAAAGAAAACAATAATTATTAATTTAGTATAACAAGCATATGTTTCCACTTTCCAGGTGTCGAGGCGACCAACGAAACGCGCCAAAACAGAACAACACTTCACCATTCACCAAAGTTACTGACTCATAATATTATTATTAATCCAAGCTCATAGTCCCTGCCTGATGTTTTGAATACCTCATATGGCAAACTACGTTGCTTAGAGAAGCTAGAGATGAAGCTATAAAGACTCGTTTCGTAGGCGGATAACTCTGCACCTATAAACACCATAAAGACAACAAGACAGAAAACAAAATTAAAATAAACTTCGCGGATATGAAATTTTCTTCTAGAGTATCTCAATAAATATCTGGCAGTTACACCTCGAATCTCAACCGCGTCAGTAGTTGTTGGCTAACATATTATATTAAATTTACGAAACAAACAATACGAATCTCACAAACAAACAAAAAAAAATGTATCGCCGCGGCAAGAAAGACGATTACATCCAAACCAAGTGCGAAGGATGGAATGGAAAATTTGTATATGGCGAAGGATCTGCCAATAATGTCTCAAAAGTGCGTAAGCACAACGAATGTGTAACGAATACAAATAATTTCTATGGATTCAACACAGAACCAATTATCCTGCCAACAACGTGGGATGGCACATTCGCCAAGAGCGGCGAGGTATTGATGCAACAAGAACGCAATCGATCCGATGATCAGAATTACTTTGAATACAATTCGGATCCAACAATTCTGCCGCCCGAATGGAATGGCCAATTCGAATTGGATCCAGACGATGTCCGCATAAAGCCAGAGAGGAATTATTCAGATGTCAGAGACTATGCGGAGGCAAAAAGATTCCGGCAAGTGAATTGAGCCGAGGACAATAGCAAAAGCGCAATCAGCAGTATTTGGATATACAAACAAGAATTTAAAAACAAAATAAAAAAATAAAAACGAACGAGTTGAAAATATGGTAGCCACTATATATAGCCAAGCCATATCCATGTATATAGCTTGAAACACGAAGAAGGGAACGCTTGCTCCTCATACAAATGCAGCATCTTTTACTAACTTGCTTTAACTAGATTACCTGTTGAAAGTTCGACTAACTCATTTTTTTTCTGTAATTAATTTATTTTGTACATTTTTGAATTTTTCTCATCAATGGAAGTTTAATAAAAAAAGTAGCTACTTTTAAATAAAAAATAATAATTGGTGTTGTGTATATTTGTTCCGCAAGATACCTTTAATGGCAAACTGTGATTTGTGATGGGCGTTTGAGTGGGCAGCCTACTAACTTTGCAATAGAAAGTGGATCTGAAGTGAAATAGATTTGATTTGGAATGCGAATATCTTCTTTGGCAGTGGTAGCAAACCTTTTTACATCGGAAGTATTTTTTTTTAAGAATCCCACGTTTTTGTATTTATCAAACAATATATGCGTGGCGTATACTTGCTTTTATGACTTATTTAAAAAAAAAACAAAATTAATGAAAATTTAATTTTTATTTACATAGCTTTCATTTAATACTTTTGTTAAGGAAATATTTATTGTCAAAACCATATTTCAAAAATATCAATGGTAAAGCAGCAATAGATCGCTCGTACAACATTTTATAAGTTGCCCTTGCTGTTCACGACTATAAGACGTAATGTCGTATAGTACAGAATTGTAAATGTGTTGGCTTATTAATAAATACAAAAGAATCGGTGAATAGAAGAACTATACAAGCACTATTGTAGACAAAATTGAAACAAAAAAAATTGTGTAAATATTTTTTCAATAAAATTTTTTTTGAAATATTCATTTTCGTAACCTGAAACATGGTACGACGCACTTCACAAAACCCGCTGTCAAATCCCATTGAAATTTTTGACAAGTAGAATGTAAAAGACGGTGTTCGCATTGGAATTTCTCCTCCGACTTTTTAATTTCTCTGTATACTTAACTTACCCAGCGGCTCAATTGGCAATATTTGAGGAAATAAATTGCTTGGCTCATTGCCGTCGCCTTGAATATTGTCAATTCTTGATTTCCATCGCTGAGCAATTTTGAATGACTTTTACTTCGTTTTGAAATTAGCGTTGAAAATATAAGAAATTAAGTGAACTAAAGTTTTTTTATTACCAATAATAGTGATTTTAAAGAGCAAAAATCATTTGACAGTGGGCGTAAATTTTACACTGACATTTGGCACCTGAAATTACCTGGCAATAGAAAGCCCACCTAGTCAATAAATTGTCATTGCCATTGAAATTAATATCGCCTCAAATAATGCCAATGGAGCCACAGCAGCGTTATCTCACTCCCACTTCATGGCAAGGAAAAGGTGGCGAAGAAAGTCATCTCTTTATCGCATTGATAAGGGAGTGAGTAAAAGTATAAAGACATACAAAAAAGTCGTCGAGGCATCAAAAGTAGCAAAAAGTTGCAATCAATCTCGTTTTCAAGAAAAGAACATATTCAAATTTCAAGCTAATTGGTTCATCCAAGAGGCGAATAGTAAAAGACCAGATTGTGCTAAGAAAATCTTAGCACAATCTCGTCTTTAACTATACTTTAAAAAAAATTGTTGGCACAAAATTTCTTCCATTTGAAAACTTGTAATTCAATATATAAGTTCGAGTGACCTCAACTCCAAAAGATTGCGTTTCGCCTAGGTACGACAGTTAGGCTCATCAGACCACGGGCTACAACAACAATTTTCTAAGTGTCTGAATTTAATCAAATTCCCTTAGAAATATAAAATTCACAGTATATCCATGCTGTGATTTTTATAAGAGTCGGTAAACATCGACCATAATTTGCTTCTTAGAAGGGTACGACAGCATCTAACTACGACAGCCTAACTGTCGTACCTAGGCGAAACGCAATCTTTTGGAGTTGAGGTCACTCGAACTTATATATTGAATTTCATTCAGTCGCTCCACTTAAACAGAAGTAATTTTCTAATTTTCTTCATCTACTTATTAAAACTTGTAATTGTTTACCATCACCGCACAAGTAAAAATTGTTGATGACGATTTGTTTTAACCAAATATTTCTTCATGTTCAGATTTATACCTCATATGATACATAAAGGTATGTTCATGTGTATTCTGTATAATGTAGAAATTGTTTTCAATAAAACACGTAACCTTATCTTATACATAATATATAATATGTTCATATATGTGTGTAAATTTAGAGTCAATTTGTTTTGAGTATAAGCAATCTCATAGCCTATAGATACATTGCGTCATCGAATTTTGATGTCGTGATCTGTAAAAATAACTTAGATTTCGTCAGTGTTTTTGTTTACTATAATAGCTTATACGCAAGATCAAAAATAATTAATATTAAGATTACAAAGCTGGTTTTTTTCCAACGAATTCGTCAAACTACGCCTCACATAGCTGAAACTTAAGTTGGTTCTTATATATATAACTTCCTTATAACAGATACAATCATTATGGTAATTTGTTTTATTATTAAATGAACTTGAAGCTTCAGGCGATTGTTTATATTTTAAACAATTTAATTGGCTGTATGCAATTGACATGTTCTGTTGGACCATTTGTAACTATTAAATTGAGAATTTTTGTTTCAGACAGTAAAAAAGATTGTTTGTTAAAATATTTGTGTATTATATTTTCAGTAGACCAACATGCCCATAATTGTAAATAATTTTGCTTACCTATTCATAAATGTGGTGAACGTAATTTCTATTCTCAAAGTTTATGTTCCGATAATTGCTTTAAAATTGAGTCAGTGATGAAATTTAAATACTTGGGTGTTTTAATCGATTTCAATTTAAATTGGAAAGAACATATTCGCTCTCTGAAATCTCACATGATGTTGGTTACTCGTAAAATGTACCTCATAAAACCATTTTAAAACTTATTTATAACGGTCTTGCGCATTCTAAGCTTCAATACGGAATTTCCAGCTTGGGTGGATCATACGCAAATACTTTTAGACCCCTAATGATAGCTCAAAAGCATGTTATACGAATAATTTGTAATAAAAACCGTTTTGCTGAAAGTTGGCCTTTATACAAAGATTTACAAATTTTACCAATGAGACATCTCTATGTATTAAAAGTTTTAAGAGAGTTCTTCAAACAAAGTGGCAATATTCCAACTAGAAACTCACAGCTTTACAGTCTACGTATTAACAACTCACATCTTGTTACTGTACCACTCGCACGTAGAACACATTTCTCCCTTTTATACAGTTACAGCTCCAATTCAAATCTTTCCGCTATTTATAAGGCAAACTTCTAACTTTAGTTCATTTTTGAAAAAAGTAAAAGACTGGCTATTCACACCTGACTATGAATGCATTGAATCGTTTTTAAGAGCCTTAATCCTATTAAACAGCACAAACCTACATAGCAAAGTTATATTTCCTTGTTGTTTTGTATACAGTATATTATTTTTGAATTGTTAAGTTTATTTGCTCAAAGTTTACTTTTATTTTATTAATTAAAATTTTTGAAATAATTAAATTCTGATTGTCACCCCACATCAGATATTATTTGAATTAATTTGTTGTGGCGTGTCATTCAACACTAACTTTTATTGTTACCGAATGTTCACTAATTTCATTCAATCCTAAACATTTATATTATAATATTGTATTTATAGCTTTAAGTTTTTGAATGAATACAAAAATTATCTATCTGTCTAAAAAAATTTTAAGCTTGCAACGTTTTTATAAATTTTCAAAATATCCCGATATCGAATTCAAAAGTCTTGCAGGGATTTTTAAGAGTGGGAGTCAACAATTGCAATTTTTCCTATTTTGGTGTGAGGTGAATAACCACTTTTATTGATGAAAGGCTTGGTGCGTTGTGATGAACATTCAAAAAAATTTATAGCAAAAGAATTGATACGGATTTTTATAATTGCATATTATTCATAAAATCACAAAAAATCATCTGCATAAAGTTTCAAAGTCCATTTTTCTTGTTTAAATTTGAGCTTGAGACTTTATTTTTCCAAAACTATTCACAAAAAAGTTTAATTTTAAAAATTTATGAATAGATTTCAGGGTTTAAAAAAAGATGTATAACATGATGTTGTAAGTGTTGCCGTTGATTTTTATTATTTTTTTTTTCTAATTCAAGCCATTTTTTTATAAAATTTCCCCTGCCGCCTAAACGAGGGAAATTGACCCCCTTCCATACGATTTTTTTTCTTGTCTTGAACTTACTTAAACGCTCAAGCCTTTTTTTTGCATCTTATCCAAAATTTAATTTTTTTTTTTCGCTATTTGACTTGTATATTGTATAATCTATCGCTTTTGTTTTTTTTTTCACTATTTGACTTATAATCTACCAATGTAATATTTTTTAGAAGTCTCTTTTATGTCAAAAAATTAAAATATACCTACAATTTTTAAACAAAATATAAAAATTGTATTTAAAAAAATGTTTTATTTTCTTTTTACCCCACTGTCTAGCTCGTAATGGTTTATTTTGTTTCTTCCCCTCTGTTTCACTCAAATAAGCTTCCAAACACTCTGCTGTCACTCTTAATCTAAACTTTAGACCTTTCTTAAGTGAAATACAAACTCACCAGCTTGATATAGCTTTAAAAATTTTTCTTTAAGTTAAACAAATTTTTTACGATATCTTTATTCGTTTAAGAGTTATGATTTTAGCAACCAAAAAAGTTGAAACGGGCCACTGTGCCGACCGAACGCTCTCTTAATACTTATATGAATGTGCGTAAAATTAGAAGATATTTTGAAAACGTATGCGATCGTTCCGAATACTGATGATTTTCAATATAGCTTTTTCACAAAAACTGAATTTTGCAACCAAACAAAAATAATAATAATTTTGAGTTGTGACGACATTGAAGCAAATGAGCCATATTAATGACGTTACACAGCCACGACTTATCTCTTTTTGTTGTTTAAGGTAAAGATTTACTTTTAAATTTTTTTTTGATATTTTTTTGTAGATTTGAAACCAATTTATTCGATTTTGTAAGGACTTGTATCAAAAAATTTTGTCTCGTTATACGCCATTTCGGTTTATTGACTGATTTGGTGGAGCGTATCTAGGCCGTTAAGCGAGGTATGAGTATACTCTATAACATTTTTATTGAAATAAACATTTTAAAAGTGGTTTTAAATTGAGCTTTAGCTTATTTAAAAAAAAATGTATTCCAAATTAATTTGCCCACAAAATGTCCTCCAAAAGCCGATGTTACAATTCGTTTAATATTAATGATTAAATTTATAAACGAAAATGTTCAAAAGTCCCCTTTAAAGGCAACGCCGCTAACGTAAACTTAAAAAAATAAATTCAATAACATGACAACACTAATATATCTCCCACAACATAGGAAATACATTTACTAAGCCACTTACTCTACTAATTGCTCAGGTACATAGGTATATAGGCCTGCGATAAATATAAATTTTATCCATAATCCAAACTGGCTTCAAAACAAGTCGTTGGCGAACTAGTTACTTTGTAGCTAGCCAAATGCAAAAAATAGCTTGGGGGTTTTATGCTGAAATTAATTTTACGCTATTTAATGGCATGCATATAGTATCAGAAATACTCTGCATTTATATAGCTGACATTAATTCATAGCTAAGCCTAACAGATTACGATAAATATATAAGAATCGAAAGTTGATTATAAATTAAATGGATCACCCACAACTTTTGTTTAAGAACACTGACACCTTGACGAATATAGATCTTATTATTGATACAAAAAAGACAGACTTGCATTTCAACTATTTGATAGCTGATGCATTTATTTTTTATAGAATGGGGATGTTTAATTAACAACCTTGGCTTATTGGTAGAATAGTTATTTCTATACATAATATGACTATTCCATAGAGGAGATTACTATCAAGTCTGGATTTCTTAATATGTGTTTGTCCTCACTCTTCGTTTCAGCTGGTTCAGGGAGAAATAAGTCCTGGGGAACTAGTTCCACCAAAGGACTTGAACAATTGTTCGTTTCGTTTTTGAACAAATATAGAGACAACTTATATATTAAGACTCAATAAATCTTTTCTGCATACTTTAAATTAGATCAGTCATTAAAACATTTGACTCGGAAAAAATCGCCGGAAACCTGGAATTTGTCATATAGCCTGCTCATAGCGTTCTTAAGAAACTGCCAAAAGTCCCTATCGATATGAGTGCCACTTACAATTTTACGGGGGGTTAAAGAACCGTATTATGGATTTTTTCAAGAATATCTCCAAAACAGTAAGGTCTAGGACTAATTTGCAGCTTAGAAAACTTCCTACAAAAAATATTTATATATTTTTGTTCATTAAAATTTCCGTTTTCGAAATAAACCAATCGGTAGAGTTTTATTATCTACGGGTCTGGGTCGGGGTTATCTTTTAACATGTAATACAAAAACAAATATGGATCTAGGTTTCTATGAGGGTTTGCTTTATGGAACAAGAATTAAGTTCTTACTCTGGCGTCTGGTCGGTAGAGAGTAAAAACTGCAGTGCGAGGAAAAAAGATAGTATCTACATGAAAAATAAACAAACATAAGACAATAAGAGATGAGCAATGAGCATACAACAGTGTTTTCATTAGGATCCATATCGTTTTATTATATCGGGGTGAACCATATGGGTTATTGGCGATAATAAAACGCGGCTTATAATTTTGTTCATTGTTGGTACATTATATAAACATGATTTAAACATGTTGGGCAACTCTGTCTGTCCCTTGGGAGGGACAAATTAAAAAAAAAAATATTTTAAATACAGAAAATGAATATTAGAAAAACAACGGCAACACTTACAATATAATGTGTCATAACTTTTTTTTTAAAGCCAGTAGCACATTCTTTAATTATTATATTTTTAAGTGAAATTATTTTAGAGCTGAGTTTATGAATACATTGGCGAAAAATTTTAACGATTAAGTACGATGTTAAAGTATTTTTATCATACCAAAAATGCTTTAACGTCGTACTAAATCTTTTAAAATTTTGCGCCATTATTTTTAAACTCAAAACTCTAAAAATAAAACTCTAAAAAAACAATTTATTTTTTAAAATTTTACATTATTAAGTAGGTCACCTAAACTGATCAACAGTGAATCACTTTTTACTTCCTGTGCCATAGATTAAAATTAAACATTCGATTTTTTTCCATAGCTTTTTTAATGTTTAGTCTTAATGTTATCACAAAATTTTAAAGATTTATAAATGTTGAGATAGTGAAAAAATTATATGAACTTAATCTTTCTTTGTGATTCACTGTGTACCTAAGGTGTATGGTACACAATAATTCATGGATTTGAAATCGGTTTATTGAGTAAAAAAAACATTTATATTTGTTAATTCATAGGAACAGTGTACATATACATAGCTATATTAGTCTTTCCTTAAACTTAAAAACAATAAAAGCATTACACAAAAATTAAATGAATCTAAAAAATCAGCTTTTAAAATTGAATGAAACATTGAAGACATTGAATGAAACATTTGAATTCGGGCGCCTGAATCAGTGGTTCACTGTGTACCACTTTTAATTGATTCATTGTGTTCGATGCTGCCATTTTGCGAAAACATGTTTATAAGTTACAAACTATTTAATGAAAACAAACAAATCAACAAAATTTTTAAAACTTAGGTAAAAAGAAGTACAAATATTAATTAACTCACACTTTTTTTTAATAAGAACAAAAACAATACATAAAAAAATAAATACGTACCGATGCAGAAAACACAAAAACACGAGACGTACCGACTTCGGCTACGGGATCCAGCAGACCGACGCGATGGTTTGATGCAAGGTGCAGAAAAAGTGTGTTCTTTTTTCTTTTTCAAATTCGTTTTAAAATAAAAAGAGGCAGTGTGATTGCAAGTGGTTCACTGTGTACCCTGATCCACTGTTGACCAGTTTACCCCACTAAATTTGGTTAAAATTTTCGATACTCTTATTAATTTTTAATCAAACGCTTAGCAGATGGCTGTATTTCTTTTAGTTTTTAAGAAATTTGAAAATTACAAGACAAAAAAAAAATACTTTTTTCGCAGAAGAAAAATATTCCTGAATTACATATATCCCTATACCTATATAGTAACATCTATTTTATCTGTTTATTCTGCAAGAAAATTGCAAATAATGTCTTTCCAATCAGTCCTGTCATCTTTTGCAAAATCAATGTTAATAGGAACAACAATATATTCTGAATCTCAAATCAGCTTTAGGTCTAATGATTCAAAGTTTTTCTCACAAAGTCCTAACATCTCAAATATTTCTTTCTGTCCACAAATTGGCATTGATTTCATATTTTATTCATAAATCTTACAGATTTCATCTCAAGTCTCTGATGGTAAACTTTCCCATCAATGGACCAAAACCACAACCACACCAACAACCAACCTCGAATTGTAGAGGATAGGATACCTTCAACATAACCTGCTCGACAGCATAACATATCACTGGATTTGCAGACTTCTTGCCGTCTCTTATATACTCGTATAGTTTGAAAATGAACTCCAGGCATGTGATATATATGTTGGTGGGTCATAATGTCACATATCTATCCTTTCTAAACTTCTGAAGGCACAGATAAATAACGGGCCATGCAAATAAAATGGTTAGGTAAGGTACAGAGGTAGGTACCCAAGTACCCAAACCCATCCTCTGTGCTAAGAATTGAGATGGCAACGCTGATATCATATTGAATGAGGGGATTTATAACTTCTCCACTTTTGAGCCATTCTTGTGTGGTTTGTGGTCATAAAAATGAAAAGAATTGGCTTATAGGATTTGACAAACTCGTATACACTTCGAAGGTCTCTACGTTAGGTATGCAGCCATACCACCTGTTGCATCATATAAACGGACACCGACAATGAGTACAGATACACCTTATTCTTTTGGGGATCATATTGCAGTAAGTTGCTTAGACATTTGTCAAAACATCACAATGAGTTGGACAATTTATTGTCCAATTAGCGAACTTGCTGATATAATCACAAGACAGTTCTGCTCCTGCACGTTCCTTCATGCGAACGAGAAGGCATTTATTTCATGGACGGACTACAATCTATTGGAATGTTGTATGGAAATTCCAAACGCGCGATTTTCAGAAAGGTCCTCACAATTTATTACTCAATTATTTCGCACTTACTTAGGGACGGTGTTGTCGCTGCTAATGGAGCTGTTGCGCGAAAACACTTTTGCCAGTCTTCTGTTAATTGGGATTTGAGGACCATGTCCCCGACGACGAAACTAAATTTTCATTTTATCAGTTAAGCGTGTGCGCGAGCGGATATACATATACATACCTATTACCTAGTGCCTACCTACTGAAAGCAGCCGGATCGAGCCAGGGCAACGGTCAAATTATATCTGAAGCTGAAGTTAACAAGTATCTGGAGCTTATTTATAACGTCGCAGATACATTATCCGAGTTCTTATCTTAAGTGATTTTCTGTTCGGCATTTATGGATGCAAGGACAGAAGGTCTGAGGTGAGATGAAATGAAACTGTGGTGTTCTGTGGGAGGGTAATTAGCAGGAAGCTGAAAAAGCATCTAAAGCAGATAATATCCCGAATCTATAAACATGAACACTAACAGAGTTTTTAGAAAAATTTATTTCATAGTTGTTAAAAGTGTCATTTCGTATAGATTCTTGATAACAAAATTTACATTTCTATGCGAATCATAAATCCGAGTCAAATAGTAGGAAGGTATGGTATGGTGGTGCACTTTAGGTTAGGGAAACAGGAAGCGTGTGCGCAAAGAAAATTATTATGAATGACATTTCAGCATGCGATTCGTGTGGCACTTCTTGGGAAAACATTAAGTTTTTGCAGGCTTTATTTTCGCTCAAGTACCTATGTATGTATGTATATATGTATAAGAGGCGCTTGATTGAATTTATCTTTATTGCATTTTAAATATTGAAGTTACATGTTTTAAGCCGATGATGATCGTTTTACGCGGTTGGAGCATTTACTTTAAAATTCATGAGTGTGTAAAGAGGAATGGAGCTATGATATACAATTATGCGGTATTAAAGATAATCGTTGGAAGTTATATGGGGTTATGTAGAACTAGTTATCAAATTTTTAAGAAAAAGGTTTTTAGATAGTTTTGTGGTTAAAATAAATTGTGCTTTATTAAGTTGTATAATTTACCTACATAGTCGAAACGTTTCAATATCTATTACCAGTAGGTTACGCTATATCTACGAGGGTGGTTCAATAAGTTCCTGAAAATTGAAATCAGGAACGCTTTTTTCGGCAAAAAAATACTTTATTTCTCAACATAGTCTTCTTTTAGCTCAAATCTCTTACCGCGCAGCCATTTCTTCATGTTTGGAAACAAGATATAGTCCAAGGGGGTTAGATCTGAAAATTAGGCTGGATGATGTAGGAGTTCATAACCTATAGACCCTGTTTAGATTGGGAAGATTGAGTCCGGACTGGTGAGTGCCATCGTGTTTACATTTGAAACTTTGAGGTGCCTCAAAATACATTGAAACAACAACAATTTCAACATTTCACACATTGAAACAACAACAAAGTAGACTCATGAGCCCGGTTTTTATGTTTTCTTCGTGCCTCACGAGAGTCCTCACCCCACACTTCTCTTGCCTACGAACTGCCGTGATACCGGCCTCAATCTTCCCAATCTAAACAGCGTCATAGTTCATGTAATTTTTCATTTGCGACTGCGAAGCGAACTTGTTCGCCGTTGTGTCGCCAGATGCGGTCTTTTTTGCTTTTACTAGGTTTTCACCGACCATAAATCCTCATCAAATCTTAAAGATTTACAGTACAAATTTAAACCTCAATCTTGTCTTTAAGATTTGATGAGGATTAGGGTAGGTAAACAAACAAAATTTCCGCCTATGGGGCTCAGAAATCGCCCAAGTGATCGAACAGCTGCAGTTGCATCCAGACAAAGTGACTGGTCGCGTTCGGGGATCAATCCAAAACAATCCGGATAGGTGTGTGTTGTTGTAATCCCTTGTGACAAAACAGCTGATGCAACAACAACCAAAGGTATCCGAACATTTTTGGGATAGGTTGACACCCATTGGATAGATCCCCGAACGCCGGGACTGTGTAGTGTGCACTATGGTTGAAAGGTGTCAATGGTCCGTATTTCTTCGAAGATGATGATGGGCAGATGCTTACTATCAATTAGGAGCGATATGGTCGAATGATAACCGATTTGAAGATCATGACTTGGACGATATCTGGTTCCAACAAGACGGGGCAACAAGCCACACAACACGCTTTGGCAACGTCAATTGGCCACCAATTTCATGTGGGGCTAGGCAAAAGACCATGTATACGCTAGTGCCACTTATTTTGTTGATTGTGCACTGTGAAACTGACCCTTTGTAGAAGTAGGAAGCACGTTCAGAAAAATGAGATCCCAGGGATTTTTGTCACTCAAAAAGTGAGCAAGCGAATCCAAGATTTTTTACTTAGGTACAGTTTTGACAGCAAAGCTGAGAAATCTCATAAGGCGTTTTTCTTTTTTAGCCCCGAGCGGGGCACAGAGCGGGCTGCGCTCAGCTTTATGCTCGATGTGCTCGGTCATTTTTTTCCGAGCTCATCGAGCGAGCCCCGGTCGAGCTCTGAGCTAAAAAAGAAATGCAAGTTGAGAGCTCGGAGCGCTCCGAAGTCCGAGTTAAAAAGTAACATAGTTTTCTTTTTGACAGCTCAGTGCCACGCTCGGTGCTAAAAAAGAAAACCGCCTATTTTCCTGAATATGCCTAATACTTATTAAACTTTAAGAAAAAAGTGAAATAAAATAAAAGTAAAAAGTGAACACTTTATTAGAACAAAAATATAAATCTATGCGGTGCTTTGTTAAAATCATTTGAAAACGCCATGGAGCTATGAAGTTTACAATTTTTTTCATTTTTCAGGCTGAAGATATGAATTTCGACGAATTTTGACAGATGAGACGCTGCTGTTTGACTTGATTAAAAAAAACAAATAAATAGGGTTGCGTGACAGCTCGTGTAGAACCAGGACTATGACTCAAAACCATTCCTGTGTTCGTGTTAGTGGAAGGAATGGCGGGACCTACAATTTTCCGCCGAATCCAAACGGCGAAGGTGAGAAGCACTTTTTCATGACAAAAGATTGGAGGATTTGTTAATTACTCGCAAGAGGCAGAAGCACGTGAAAAACGCTTCTGTTTCTTTTTTAGGTGGCATCGAACCCAATATCTTCGACGTAGCAGTCCTACTCACTAACCATTACGCCACGGGCTACTACACGACGTGATTAAAGTACATTTTTATTTTCAACCAAATTGCTTTTTTATACCAAAATGCTATGAAATATCAATTGAAGTATTCTAGGATAAAGGTTGCCCCACACCAACGCGAATTTATCGTGGCGATGGCAAAAACAATAATAACAAAACTTGGTTGTCACTTAAAACATCATGTTAGCTGTGTTTTATTTTCCTCCAGATCCAAACTAGAATGGATTTGCTTACGAAAATAAATGTATTACAAAAACAACAAACGATCTAACTTTGTTTTGAATTTGAATTTCCAAATCCATTTGAGCACATACCATTTATTTGTAAATGTCGTCAGTAGTGTAAAGGAAAAAGACAACGAGTGTATACAAATAAGGAAAACAAAGGGAAAAAGAGTTGGCTATATAACGAGTTGTCATGATGTTTTGTTTCCATGATCTGATGTATTGGATCTGGAGGAAAATATAACGCAGCTGTTGTTATTATATGTCTGTTTGGTTACTGCAACTTCTTGCTTCAATTTGCTACTAATTGTCATTTTTTTTCTATGTGATTTAATAGCAAATTGCAACTTCGTACAACGTTTCGAATTACCAACCACACCAACCAAAAAAATGAAAAATAATAAAAAGTGCAAACTGGGCATAGGATAGAAGAAAAAAGAACTCCTAAAAGAATGCAATTTTTCTTGTATTCTATCCACAAACTCATTTCATATTAAAATGCAAATTTCTCTTTATTCAGCATACTTTTCTTGTTTAAAAAATTGAAAAGATAAACCAAACCTCGATATAACACGCAATTTCAATAATTGTTAAATTTGATTTATGTATAACATCAGAAAATAATTTAAATAATTTTTTTCTATCAATTCAATCCAAATAGATTCCGATGCGATTCTGTTCCCAACTTAGCGCATAACCGAACCTTACGTTCCATTTTCGAAACACCTCCGTAATTCCAATTACTTTCGAAGTTCCAATCAGATTCCACAAACCTATGACATTTAAACGTCAAAATCACAAAACACAAGTCCATCTGTCAGTCACCACAACTTGTTCTCTCAAAACAAAAAAAAAGGAAAAGAAGAAACGACGGTTTTAGCTGCACGGAAAGGAAAATTGTCAATCGCATGTGTTTTGATTTTCCAAATTAAACATCAAATAATTATTCAATAACAGAAATCTCCCAATACTAAACCCACCACATTTTTGGAGCAAAAGTGATTTCATTTGCGGAGAAATATGTCTTCAGATGCGCCAAACTGGCGCCAATCAATCATAACACGGATAATTGATCGCAATAAACGCGA